>OY365820.1:9733109-10048109 GCA_959347315.1 Bimastos eiseni
TCGACGTCAACGCCCTTGTCAGCCATAAGCAATGGTCAGCATAAATCATACCGTCGTCATCGAAGGGTGCTTGAAAGTAACAGTTTGATTAGAGTTGACGTCAATAATACAGACATCTATAATATGTCATTAAACCAGAGATCATCTCCTATAGCTCTCTGAACTGTTTACGAATGAACTGTTGTCATAAAGTAACTTTAGCGAAGTATTTGCTGTCGTATAAGCAGCGCATTTCAGAGGCACCCTTAAGGCGCTATATAATGTGTGTCTAGATTTATAGCTGGATACTTTAAAACAGCCGCTTAGGTTTATTTTCAGAGGTCAATGTGCTCGGCAATGTGTAACGACCTCCATTTCGCTTTCCGTTGTTCGGGCGCCTCAACAAAGCTCTCTCGACGAACGCTCCCACTACCAGATGGCGTTACTGATAACCGGATAACGATGGTGCCTTTACCGAGCGGTCTCTCGACCTCAAAATCTCGCGATAGCGACTTCTACACCTAACCAACGCAAGACTTCTAGGCGAATAAACTCTAGGCCGAGTGAAGCAATAAGGAAGCAATATATTACAGTAGTGCTCTATGAAAGCTGCTTCATCTTTGCGAGTACAACTACAATTATGAAAGTACTCTGAATTTGAACAGTGGCGCCTCTAGCGGTTGGTGATGATTTTGATGAGTCTACATGCAATCCGGATGGCGCTACACAAATGAGAATTTTGTACAGTACAGATAAGAAGCTTCCACTAAGACTATAACGTGTTGTGTCGATATTTGTGAATCTAGGCGGATTTGATATAAAACGCTGTTAACGAGCTTAAGAAAATGAAATGTTTTCACAAGTCAAGTTACATGTAACTGTCACTAACTGAAGACGAATTAATTATCTGGAGTTCGAGCAATGCAGAAACACAATCGTTAATCTCGTTTTAAAACGCATGTCTTGTTAGCCATTCAGTAGTAACGCCATATCAGTTAGAATTAGACTGTTGGATTATAAGCAATGTCTGTATTCTAATACGCTCACTTTTTCAGATGGCTTTGCTGTCATCTCCACTAACGAATGCACATTACCTGTATGTTTTTTTATACGTTTGGCTAACGTAGGGCATCGCATTCCATATAGGTACAAAATGTCTAGAGCATGCATACACATGAAAGCTTGCACCCTTAATTCATTTGTGACCTGGAATGGCTTTCCAGTAGCATTGCATCTCATACCTAAATAGGTCAAACAGCTCTGTTTTTAAACTGTCTTTCTTGACCGTGGTTGGGCTGGGAGCGCTTCTGAGTAGAAGGCCTTGAAGGGGCTATATAAAACTGCTGTAATAATAATTTGTCTCGGCCCGTGTAACAAAATAATATTTAGGCGACCATCAAAACTAACCAACTGGATTAACAAATGAGCGGAGGCAGTTTGCATCGCTAGACCCACTTCACCAAACCACTTCGGAGATGAGGGACAGCTGATGAATACGAAACATCTCTTGGATAGAATATAAATTATAACGACGTAATACAATACAATAGATAGTGGTGTAGTGTAACGAAATACGAGAATCAAGGACCAACTGCAGATCAGAAAAACATTCACAACAGCAACAACAACAGAAAAACAGCGTGTCATTTACGCACTACACGCAAGACTGAACTCTCAGAAAGTTTCTTACATTGACGGAATATTCTGGAAACCAATCGCTCAGCGAGTAGTTTTCTGAGCCACAGAACTGCCCTTACATACGTTCAGCCTCTGAATCGTCGGCAGTGCGCCCGATTGACGCGAATGTGACTGAATGAACGATATTTATGGTGCCTCTTTATGACATATTATTGTGCAATAGGTCTTACGTGTGGCAGCATTTTTCACAATCGTAAGTCGACCTATGTAGTTGGTGCTTGTCTAGGTTCGTCGACCAAATTGGCCATGATGTTGACCTTTGTGTGTCTATAATAGGCCTATAGAACCTGAGCTGCAACAAGTTCTTGGTCTCATTATCTGGCAACTCAAGCAGTAATGTTCAATTTCCTTTAAGAGTTATTTGCAAGGCAAGAGAGATAGAGACAGATATAAAGATAGACAGACAGTCAGAGACAGACAGACTGAGAAAGAGAGAGAGGGAGAGAGAGACTGGCTTGTCAAATAAAATTAGCTGGCATCTTATGATTATCTAAACCTGCAGTTGCAACAATTCAGTAGCGCACCCCTAAAAGCGCAGCCAAGTTATATAGTTTTTAGTCGATGTTTTTAATACTCGTTTTGTCTTAAATCTACTTATTAACTATCGGCTCTCTAGACTGGCTATACTCTCTTCCGCTCGTTTCTCGCGATCTCAGACTGGAGGACGATATCGTTAGGGTGGCGGTCGGCCTACGGTTTGGGGTGGCCATCTGCGAGGCGCACATCTGCGCATGCGGCGCCTTCGTCTCTGCCAGAGGTGCACTTGGCCTGTCCTGCTTTTTGGGTTTTGGCCGTCAAGAAAGACACTGTAATATCAACGACCTTATCCATCGCAGCCTCAACAGAGCCGATATTCCAGCGGTCAAGGGACCGTCAGGTCTTTCCGGACTAGATGGAAAAAGACCGGACGGGCAGACCCTGATACCGTGGAGTAGGAGGCGTGGACGCGACGGTGGTGGACACAGTGGCCGCTTCTTATATCCACGAGACAGCCGCCACAGCTGGAGGAGCGGCGGAGATAGCAGCCACAAGGAAACATACAGAATATTCTGGGCTGGAGAAGAAACACACATTTGTTCCAATCGCTATAGAAACCTTCGGTCCCCTCAACAGTGAGTGCCTCGCCTTTTAGTCTGAGACTGGACGTCGACTTTCGACAACTACCGGTGACACCCGTGAGGCAAGCTTTCTCTTCCAGAACTTGTCGGCATTGATCCAACGTTTCAATGCGGTGGCTTTCCAGGGTACTATGTCAAGATTACAAACATCTGACAAGCGGCGACGCAGTTGGGCTGATGACAGATCCGTTGGCAATGCCAATGATGAATAATACCATATTACAGCTAACAATGATGGCAATAATACACCTGATAATAATAATAATAATAATAATAATAATAATAATAATAAAGTAATAATGATAATAATAATGATAATAATAATAATGTTATTAATAAATGATGAAAAGCGCGAAACTGCTTTTCTTTTTCGGCGTCTGTCTATCTGCATCCAGCGTTACAATCTGGTTGCTGTTAATGGCACTTTTAATTTAATCCTTGAAGACGAGGCCTGATCCTTCGGACAACTATTTTAATAGTAATTTCTAAGTCCTTGGGGAACTAAGTACCTCAGAGCATAAATAATAATAATAGGCCCTAATAACAGTAATAATAATAATAATAATAATAATAATAACGCTTTAACGCTGTCACGTTTCGGGGCACTTTCAGCAACCAGAACAAAAACGATAAGTAGGGTCATTTCCAGACAAATTGCATTTAAAACAAATAAATAATAATAATAACAATAATAATAATAATAATAATAATAATAATAATAATAATATGAACAATAAAAATAACAATGATAATGATGATGATGATAATTATAATAATAATTGAATTGATTT
Source organism: Bimastos eiseni (assembly GCA_959347315.1). Classification (NCBI taxonomy): domain Eukaryota; kingdom Metazoa; phylum Annelida; class Clitellata; order Crassiclitellata; family Lumbricidae; genus Bimastos; species Bimastos eiseni. The sequence continues at coordinate 9,736,696 of OY365820.1, forward strand.
GAGGCAGCGGACGTGGTGGGCGGAAAATTTTTAATGTCCGACTATTTAGCACAAATACCGCGTAACGAGTAATCGTCAGAGTTGGATTTTAGCATCGTCTAATGGATTAACAACTCGTGACCCGATTGATTATATTCACCACATCTTATTCGCCAAGACCACAACACGATTGGTTTGTCAAACTTTCGTTTCAACTTATATGTAGCCGTGCATTTGAATTGATGGCCGCTTGCCATGCTTTAAGGCCAGCGACGTCAACGTTGCCAATGGCAACGATTACTGTTTAAATGGCGGCGCATTTGAAAACAAACCGATTTGAAACTCAGATGAGTCAAAAACCTTGTAAGGGCCAGGGGGTTTGCGGGGTGTGTTGGTTGTCCTTCAAAACCCATGCCTCAGATGGCACGATGCACCGGCACGGCCCTCGAACCGCCCCTTGTCCAGGTTCCGACCAGCCACCGGCGGACGGCCCTTTAAAGCATAATACCACAAGACAGTCGTCTTCTACCACTAGCGTGCAGATCTCTTACTCACGGGAGCTGTCGACGGACGTTGGGCCGATCGCTTCTCAGCTCTCACATCCTGTTTCACCCGGTCTTCTGATTAAGAGAATCCCAAAAGCAGCAAGGCCATCTTGTGCTGCTCTCCTGGCCGATATAATCCAAGCAATTGTAAGAGAACCAAATTGCGTTGCAAAATGGTTCGATTTGCTGGCCTTCGGTGGAACTGTACTAGTGAAGCCAAGAAGAGGTGGACGAAAGCACAACATGACTAAGATGATTTTGTCCCGCATTACTGAATGGGGACTGCAGGGACCAGACCAGTCGACTAACGATGAATTGCCACTGACGTCAAGTCGTAAGCTCAAGTCCGCTAAATGCGACCACGCCAGGTATTTAGCCTCAACAGTTGCAAGCAAGCTGGAGGAAGGCAATTTCAAGGCAGCCATCCGTCTCATCTGCAGCGAGGATAAACCGGCACTGGACACTCCTGAAACTCTGGCCGCGCTTAAGAAAAAGCACCCGCCTGTACCAGTGGACAGGAGAACCCCATGTGATCCAGACAGTTCCGATCGCTTCATCCCGCTTCAAGTTTCTAAAGAAGATGTCGCTAGGGCAATCTCCTCTTTCCCTGCGGGTTCGGCTGGTGGTCCAGATGGCATTACTCCACAACACTTAAAGGATCTGATGGCCTATGGAGTAGATGACAACATCGGGCAACATCTATCTGACCTTGTCAATCTGCTCCTAAAGGGAGGTCTATCCGAAGAGGTGAATGAGGTCATCTATGGGGCAAACCTTTTAGCCCTGAGCAAGAAGGACGGAGGCATAAGACCGATCGCCGTGGGCTACACATGGCGTCGTCTGGCGGCAAAGTGCGCTAATTCGCATGCGGTAACAAGGCTGTCTCAACTGCTCGCCCCCATTCAGCTTGGGGTAGGCATTCCAGGAGGCGCTGAGGCAGCTGTCCATGCGACACGTCGCTGGATTTCCACAATGCCTGAGGACAGCGTCCTAGTGAAGCTCGACTTCGCCAATGCCTTTAACACTCTGCGCAGAGATTGTCTTCTAGAGGCAGTTGCTAGAGAGATCCCAGAGCTCTACCACTTTGCTCACGCTGCCTATTCAAACCGTCCACTGTTGCGCTATGGTTCAAACACAATTCGATCCGAAGAAGGAACGCAGCAAGGCGATCCTTTGGGACCTCTGGAATTCTGTCTTGTGCTGCAACCGATTCTGATGAAGCTTCGTTCGGATCTGCGTATCGGATATCTGGATGACCTGACATTGGGAGGTAACAAGGAAACAGTGGCCGACGACGTTCAATTAATCGAGCAGGAATCAAAGAATCTGGGATTGCTATTGAACCGCAGCAAATGCGAAATCGCGTGTCACAACACCCAGATGCCGAACAATGACCCTGCGTTCCAAGAGTTCACGAGCATAGCCCTCGAGGACATGACCTTGTTGGGTGCACCTCTGATTCCAGGTCCAGCTGTGAACATGGTCGTTAATTCAAAGGCCAATGACCTCGAGAGGGCAATCGGGAGATTGTCCTTGCTTTATACACATGACGCTCTGGTTCTGCTGAGAAACAGTCTAAGTGTACCGAAGCTCTTGTACAGTCTGCGCACAGCCGTCTGCGCTGATTGCCCGGGCTTGGCTCGGTTTGATCAACTGCTGAGAGAAGGACTGTCAACCATTTTAAATGTGGACCTTGACAATGACCGCTGGATCCAGGCTTCTTTGCCGGTGAGAGATGGTGGTCTGGGAGTTCGTTGTGCATCTACGCTGGCACTTTCTGCCTTCCTGGCTTCTGCTGCTAGTACAAGCGAACTCCAGGCATGCATCCTACCAACAGAGTCTGCTGAGGAACCATATGAACTCGCGAGTTCAGCACTCAACGCTTGGAAGACCGTGACAGATGCAGAACCACCAACAGGAGCAGCAAGTTATCGCCAGAAAGAATGGGACCTCCGATTCACAGACAAGGCATGGAAAGGTCTGCTGGATTCCAATAACAATCCATGCGACCGTGCTCGCCTGCTGGCCTCACGAGCACCTCATTCTGGAGACTGGATGCTAGCGCCCCCTGTGACTACCCTAGGCCTGCGCCTCTCAAACGAGGATGTACGACTGGCAGCCGGGTTGAGGCTAGGAACGACGCTCTGCGAGCCACATTTGTGTCACCAATGTCAAGAGAGCGTCGACGCAAAAGAGCTCCATGGACTAATTTGTAGAAGAGGCAGCGGAAAACATCAACGACACAGCATGTTGAACGATGTCATCTGGAGAGCTCTTGGCAGGGCGAAGATTCCAGCGCAAAAGGAACCTCTCGGCTTGCTAAGAGAAGATGGAAAGCGACCGGACGGCGTCACGCTCATTCCTTGGACACGTGGTCGATGTCTGGCATGGGATGTGACAGTGCCCGACACCTACGCCAAGTCACATCTTGTCGACACATCTATCAGAGCTGGCGAAGCAGCCGAACGCGCAGCTAAGACGAAGAGGGCCAAGTATTCCACCATAACCAACACCCACGACTTCGTAGCCCTCTCCTTGGAATCCGGCGGCGCTTGGAGCAGTGAAGGACTGGAGTTCATCTCAGAGTTGGGTAGTCGAACGAGTGCTACAACCCACGATCCAATGGAGACGTCATTTCTGTTCCAACGTATCTCAGTTGTTCTTCAGCGTGGGAACGCAGTCTGCCTGATCGGGACATTGCCAACACTCCATTAGCTCATCATGGGCGATAACAGCATAATGTGAAACATATATGTGTAATAATAATAATAATAATAATAATAATAATAATAATAATAATAATAATAATATTGATAACAACAATAATAATTATTATTATAATAATGCTTCTTTCCCTTTCCAGCGTTTATCTATCCATTATAATAATAATAATAGTAATTATCATTATTATAATAGTGATGATGATGACGATGATGATGATAATAATAATAGTAATAATAATAATAATAGTAATAGTAATAATAATAATAATAATTATAAAAAGCCTTATAAAAAGGATTCTGGAACGGCCGCTCGAGCAAGATGGCGGCATGTTTATACCGGCGTGAAGATGTTGGCTTTAATTAGCGTTTCCCGGCCTTTATCACTCTTTGTTCTACGGTTTGTTTGAACCTACTCCTTACGGATAGGGTGATTTTATGGGGTAGCACAGTTGAATCTGCATATGTTCAAGTTTACGTAGGTTTTGAACTTTGAAGCACCAGTCACCCGAGTACAGGTGTGGCTCCGCCCACCAGCACACCTGCACTCTAAGCCCACAGCGCACCTGTATCCTAAGTTCAGCCGCGTCACCTTTGCATCCCGTACGTTCCCTCTTAAAAGACTTTGCACATTAGGAGAAAGACACTCGGAACACCGACTATAGAGTCCACATCAGGAAATGGACGGCCCGACGCCCCTGCGAGCGTCGCAGAAAGCTAGGGGAGCCTGCAGCGTGTGTAGAGTTGAAAGACAGCTGCACAACCGGGACGGAAAGGTTCATCTACACGGGCCCAGAAACCAGCCATGTCCCGGATCTGGAAGATTGCCTCTAGGAGCGGACCAGTCGACACATCCGGATACGACGCGAGAGGACTGCGACGTCGGCCCCAACAGCAGCGCAAAGCAAGACACGACAATCCATCATCCACCGAACCAGCCACCGCCTACAGAAAGGGAAGTCATCACACAAGATCACGTCGGAAAAGCCGCAGTGGATGACCTCGACCGGAACAAGACAGCACATCCGACGATGCGACAGAAAATCCTGAAACGCATCCCTAAAGGCGCTAGATCAAGTGCAGGTAGACTTCTAACCTCAATAATAAACAAGATCCTGAGCGAAGCGGAAAATCCATCACACTGGCACATGCTGCTAACCTTCGGGGCCGGGATCTTGGAACAACCGAGAAGAGGAGGGAAACGCCACAACTTGACCGCGACAATCAAGAGCAGGGTTGAAAGCTTCCTCAATGAATGGCCACGAAAGTGGGCAGAAATAACAACACAAGACTTCTCACATAACGGCAGACGAAAGGCAAATATAAGCGACGAACAGACAGTGGCAGCAGCGGTGGCGTCCAAGATGGAGGACGGAAACATTAGAGCAGCAGTAAGAATTCTATGCTCAAGCGACAAGCCAGCAAACGCAGACCGAGAGACACTGGAGGAGTTGCGATTAAAACATCCAGACCCTCCATGCGATCGGCCGGCCACCACGACAGCACCCCGATCGGAACCTCTACAGATCAGTGAGGAGCAGGTGAGAGGACACATCCGGTCCTTCCCTGCGGGCTCCGCAGGAGGCCCAGATGGAATACGACCACAACACCTTATGGATCTGGTTACTTGTGCCGAGATCGGAACTGCACTCGTTACAGCCATCACAAGCCTAGTCAACCTGCTCCTCACAGGAGTCTGCCCACCGCAGATCAGGCCGATCTTCTTCGGAGGTACTCTGATCGCCTTACGAAAAAAAACCGGAGGCTTGCGGCCGATAGTGATCGGCTACTACTGGCGCCGACTGACATCTAAAAGCGCCAACTCCAGCACCGTTCAGAAAGCAGCCACATATCTGGCGCCGCGCCAGGTAGGAGTAGGAGTGCCAGGAGGAGCGGAGGCGGCATGCCACGCAGCCAGAAGATTCCTAAAAGAAATGCCCAACGGCTCGGTCATTGTCAAGATAGACTTCAGTAATGCATTCAACAGCCTGCATAGAGATCGCATGCTTCTGGCAATGGATGAGATAGCACCGGAGTTGACGCCATACTGCCGACTCTCATATGCGGAAGCCACAATCTTACAATTTGGAAAATACACGCTGCTCTCGCAAGTCGGTCCTCAACAAGGAGACCCACTGGGACCGTTGCTGTTCTGCCTGCCAATGCAACCAATCATGCAGAGATTGTCATCAGCTCTAACTCTGGGTTTTCTTGACGACCTGTCGCTCGGAGGAGCAACGGCCGTGGTAGCAGAGGACGTGAGAATGATAGAGCACGAGTGTGGCTTGATTGGACTACAACTCAATCGCGAGAAATGCGAAGTCATCACACGGTCGAGTGAATGGACGGAACATCAGGCCCTTCAGCACTTTAGCGAAGTTTCTCCCGAGGAGGCATGTCTTCTGGGAGCGCCGCTATCGCCGGAAGAAGCGCTAACAACATGCCTGGAATTCAGATGTTCCGAACTGGCACTTGCAGCCTCAAGACTGGAAAACATTGCTAAACATGACGCGCTGGTCCTATTAAGAAACGCCATGTGCTCTCAGAAGGTACTGCACACGTTGAGATGCTTCCCCTGCTATGAACATCCGCTGCTGGAAAAATACGACGACATACAAAGAAAAGGCCTCTCCTCAATATTGAACATCAATCTAAATGACAATCAATGGCTACAGGCGTCTTTACCAGTCAAATTAGGAGGTCTGGGCATACGTCGGGCTGCTTCGCTTGCGCTTCCTGCCTTCCTGGCTTCCGCTGCAAGCACTCGCGTCCTCCAATCCTCCATGCTGGGCCACGATCAAGTATTCACAGATGAGCAGATGGTATTGATGCTGCAACGATGGACCGAAGTCGGACAGACAACGCAACCTGACAACCAAGCAGCATACAAACAAGCCTCTTGGGACAAGCCGCTGGTGAAGAAAGTGAAGGACTTACTGATCGACTCATGCAACGACACGTACCATCAAGCAAGACTTAAAGCGGCTGCAGCGCCTCATGCAGGCGACTGGCTATTCGCACTTCCGATATCGTCATGTGGATTGCGAATGGATGACGAAACAATCAGAGTAGCGGTGGGTCTCAGACTTGGATCGATGATATGCGAGCCTCACACGTGCCCATGTGGGTCGAGGGTGACGGCAGATGGTTCGCATGGCCTATCATGCACTCTAGGCCCGGGCCGAATTGCCAGACATGCGACAATAAATGACGTCATAAGCCGAAGTCTTACGCAAGCTGGAATGCCTAACATCAAGGAACCTCCAGGACTTTCACGAACGGATGGCAAAAGACCAGACGGCTTGACACTGATACCATGGCGAGGGGGGCGTAGCCTCGTATGGGACGCCACCGTAACAGACACGGTCGCTCCATCCTACATCCAGGCGACGGCTGCTGCGGCGGGGGCAGCAGCGGAAATGGCGGCCACAAGAAAGAAAGCGAAGTACGTCCACCTGCTGACCAACCATCATTTTGTACCAGTGGCTTTTGAGACCCTAGGCCCCATTAACATCAATGGACTAGACTTTATTAAGGACCTGGGTAAACGTTTAACACTAAGCACTGGAGATATTAGAGAGACATCTTATCTTTTCCAACGCCTAGCTACCGCAATCCAACGCTTTAATGCGGTTGCCTTCAGAGGCACATTTGCCCTACCACACACTGCCGAGTGAGTTGCCGTTCCAGAAAACCATCACATCTCCGTATATTGTTTGTATCGCCTGAGGAATTACTAATACCTCGGGCACTAAAAAAAAATAATTATAATAATAATAATTATTATTATTATTATTGTTATTATTATTATAATAATGTAAATCAAAAAGTTGCTGTTCCAGATGTTGCCCTCTCGTATCATTTGCATCAAAGTCTCCAAGCGACCGTAAGTACCTTGGGTCAAAACATAGTCAACATTGACACTGGAGGTCATTATTCATACATTACCCCACCGGGTTTACAAGCTCCTGTCACGGTTTCCTGCCAGGAACGTTGCACAACTGTGACATCCCAACATCCCACATGGAGTCGATGACTCAATCGCTGCCGCCATGTTTTCATTCGTCCTCTCTTCCCCCTCCTCTTCCATCTCCGTCTCCAAACTCTGCCCCATAACGTGGTTCCTACGACTTCTTCTGCCTTATTCAATCTGCATATCATTTGCAACTAAATTGCCCCTATGTGAATTACGGTCGGATGTATGCAGGAAAGGCATTCTGACCTGGAGTCATTCTTCATCGTGGAAACAATGACAATATCGGTGGCAATATCTTGCGATACTGTCTGCACCGTATGTACACGGTGCTCAGAAAAAGAGCAAATATTCCAATAACGAAAGTCCTTTTTATCTTTTTGAAATTCTTTATTCGATAAGCCAAGATTGGTATATGCATTCATAGATTATTTTTACAGGCGCTATATGAAGTATGAATTATTGATCGATGGTTTCAGTTGCCCCGCGTTACTTCTGACACAAGCAGTGGCGGTTCTACATATATGTAGGGGCCAGGAGGGTTAAGCTCTCCACAAACTGAGTTTGCCTACCCCGGGGCCACTCCAGATTCAGTACGCTTTAAGTTTTGAAGAAACCAAACATCCAACAGGCCCATTGTCCGGTTCCCAGGCCCAACCGTGGCACCCTCCGCTGGAAAAGTCTAGAGCCGTCGCTGTACACAAGCACAAAGCCGAATGCGCCATTGCTGAACCTTGGTGTTAGTGATTCACTGAAGGCCATGGATGACAAACGTCAGACTTAGCGAAAACAAATACGTAAGGAGTCAGGGCAACGTAAGGAGGCAGGGTAACGTAAGGAGTCAGGGCAACGTAAGGAGTCAGGGTAACGTAAGGAGTCAGGGTAACGTAAGGAGGCAGGGTAACGTAAGGAGTCAGGGCAACGTAAGGAGTCAGGGTAACGTAAGGAGGCAGGGTAACGTAAGGAGTCAGGGCAACGTAAGGAGTCAGGGTAACGTAAGGAGGCAGGGTAACGTGTAGAACAAGAACGCTTAGAACAAGTAGATTCGGAAGGATTATGGAAAAATTATTGCTGAAAAGATGAGAATACAATAACCTGAAGTTGATAGCCGTGTGTGAGTTTTGGTATAAATTGTGGAGGAACTCATATATGGGATTTCTAGGAAATTCGTTTCAGAGTCGAGGTGCAGTGTTGGATATGAGTTGGTTGAAGAACCTGGGATGAATCGTGACTGTGGGGATGGGATATAGTGAGATAGGAGGGGATCGGGTATAAAGCGGGTTGGCTGAATGGTGAAGAAATTCTCGACTGCAGGGCGTACTGTGGTTGCGAAAGCATTGTGGGGACTTGTGGGTTAGCGATGGGACTCTGATGTAGGTGCACTCAGAGGTTTTCAGCAAATACGGTTATAATAACGAGAATGGTAGTGACATGATGATGACTGACGATGCTCGGGTATCCTTGTGACAGATGAGACTATTGAGTTTTTTTATAAGTTGCATATGGTGATTGTGGAAAAAGAGCTGTGGTGATCAAGCATGTAGTGAAGAACAGTGGTCCTGCAAGGATACACATGGAACATGATTATTGATAGATTATAATTACAGCGCAACAATTTGGCTAAAATACCTTTCGTACCATGTAAGTAATGTTTCAATGTAACTAAATATTGATGCACACGCTGTTCTAATCTGCTTTTAAATGTCCCGTCTTATCCTTCCTAATCTTTCCTAGTCTAATTTGATAAAATCTTATATATAGGGTTACCAGGTGTCCGGTTTTCAACCGGACAGTCCGGTATTTGAGCAGACTGTCCGGGATAAAATAAAAATAAATAAGTTTTTCTAAAATTTTCTCAATTTCTGTTTGTATTCGTGCTCGTTTTATTATTTACACATTATTTTTTTCAAAAATCAAAATTTCTTAAAGAACTACGCTCGTTGTTGTTGTTGTCTTCTTATTTATCGTCGATTTCACTTATGCAGCTGTGACTGGGCTGTCGAACTGCCTGTTACATTACTCTTTGCTTAAAATTTTTGTGTCGCCATCTATCACTTGAGTAAGTTGAGTTGGTATTTGTAACGTGTCACATCCGGCGAGAACGCCATTGGCCCATTTCGTCGTTTGCTGCTATCCACCTATATTAATATTATGTATTTAACCAGTTTCCTGACTTTTGACTCCACAGAGTAATAGTGTTTAGGAGTAATAACCGTTCAGAGCTTTTGGGGGCGTTTGTGAGGGCCCGATGGGGAGGGTTCAGAGAGGGTTTTTTATGGTTTTACCCCCTCCCTGTGAGGAAGCCCATGAAACACAATCAATCCTATGATTCCTATTTCAAAAAAATGCACTGATAACAATAATATAACAATATACACAATTTTCCCATGGGTAATACTCTCGTACCCCTCCTCCGCTTTGCGTGATACCCGGGAAGGGAAGGATGGGATTGGGAAGGTGTCCAGTATTTTCAGAAAAGGTATCTGGCAACCCTACTTATATAGATTGCAGAGGCGGCGATCGCGTTTGACAAGGTGGAGGCACCCAATGAGAGGGGTAGGAAATGTTGGGGGACACACGCATAACTTATAACCTTTCTGCATAAAGTGGAAACATGTTCCCCTCGACCCCCCCGGGATCGCCGCCTCTGATGGTTTGATCTAATCGTAGGTCTGTCTGATGCGATCTAATATTTCCTCATCCAATATCCAGTCGCACCTGATGCGATCTATTCTCAGAGTTAAACGGGATCGCGCCTTTGCAATCCGTATAAGATTTTATCAGAGGCGCAACCAGAACATTTTATTTGGAGGTATTCATACTGCAAACTCCGAAAACGTGAATCAGCGTAGACCTACTGAAAGCACTTCTACCACTCCATCCATATAATATTATTACGCACGCAAAAATCGTATTTTAGCCGCGTTGTACCGCCTGAAATTTGTGTACACCTACCCCATGGATACGTAGGCCTATAACTGAGCTCTTACCCCTTACAAAAATTAAAATTAACAGTCAAATACATCTATAATACTTCTATTAATTTTTATCGTGAGCTATTTATACTGCTAAGCGTCATATTTCACAGCTTAAATTTGTGAACTGCTATGAAGCAATAAAATACAAGCAACACTTAGCCTACATGTATATTTAAAGAAGTTGTAACTTTTAATGCAACATAAAATTTGAGGAGGAATAAAATAGTCTGTGATAGGGTTTTCAGTTCTGTTTTTTATATTCCAAAATGGGGACGTCATAATTAAGCATTATATATATATATATATATATACATTCTTGGGACCCTTCCCTTTGTCCACTCACTGCGTACGTTATAAATTATGGGCATAGACCCTTAGTCGCTGCCAGGACCGTACCGAGGAGGGCCAGCGGGGTCATGGCCCAGAGCGCAAATGGGGAAAGGGCGCAAATTTCAGGATGGAATAAATTATTATTCCATAAAATGCACTATTTTCAAAATGTGAGGGCGCCAGATTGATGCTAGACACGGGGCGCAAATACTGTTTTCAAAAGTTTGGGGAGCCATATTGATGCCAGGCACAGGGCGCAGTTATAGCTCGGTAGGCCTCTGGTCGCTGAAATCGGCAGAAATTGTTACACATTGAGATGAGTCTTGGGTCTAAATCGTGCTTTTGCATCCGCAAACCGCTGGTTTATATTAGTGAGGATTGAATTACAGGATATAAACGTTTTCCAACAAATTGCTTATGTAAATTCTTTTTTCAATTAATTGGATACCTCAGGATTCTATTTCCTCTTTATATGAATGCACATTTATTTTTTTCATGTCGCTGTTCTGTTATCTCTGCTAGCTACTCACCAGATGACAGACTATACTTTCTTCATGAAGCCTCACTCTCCACAAATCAGTCCTCTTTTATTACACGCCAATGACGCCATTTTGTACGAATGGATGATCATATCAAAGTCAAAATTGTCGTTATAAAAAATACAATCTTATACCGCAATAACTCGTCAGCCTTTATCACTTAGTGTATGTATATATTTTACCTTATAAATAGTCCTGTGATAATGTTATAATGCAAAGCTCGACCAGGTTTGTTCCTGCAATTAAATAATTCAAGTAATAAAATTATTATGCAATTCATGGGCCGTGGTTAAATTGCTTATGATTCTTGGGCGATTTCTCATCGCCAACAATAGCCGGAGAAATGAGCATAGTCACCGTCGCCATACCGTGACCATATTAAGTCCGCAGTAGCTGCAGCTGCTTCTCGTATCATTCCAGTGCCAGGTCCAAATTCGGGAAGTTAAGCCGAGTAGACAGCATGGTGAGCACTGGTTTGGTAGTCGGTGAGTATGGGCGTTGTGTGGTTGCGCAAGAGTAGAATCTTTATAGAAGGTGACTCCTAGTTTGCGGACAGGTATGACTAAGAGACATAAACAAGAGACTTGTTGATGACCTATCGCCATAACAAGTTTGTTGTATAAGGAAACCGTTTAGGAAAACATTTCGAAGTTAAATTATGAAACATTCATTCAGCTGTGGATTGAAATCATTCTGATCTTAATGCAAATAAATTTACCTTCAGCAATAGATAATAAGGAAATAATATCTATGTCTTGAAACTGAATATATTTGGGTTGTTACTTTTCTTCATTTTAATAGGTGCCGGGAGATCTTTTTAACCACGTGCATGAAGATGAACATTATGCTAAAACATCTTATTGATATTCATCAAAACCACTGGACTGGATAGATATATGGCTTTTGTTATCGTCAATTATTTCGAAATCAGTTACAATCATTACCGAATAATATCGCAAGGGTGTCATATTCTACAGAAATTAATTGGTTTCAATATTTCATCACAAAAAAATAATTGATTTCTGTGTTGCTAATACTTTTACTTTTATCTCATGAGACCAGTTTTTGACATCTGAAAATGTAATAAGTTGCACTTGCATGAACTGAAACAGAAATTAAGGATTTGCACATGCATTTGTTTTCAAATGGATGCTTCTCATGACGAATCATTTGCAGTCTCTAGTAGTGTGCAGAAGGAAATAACTACCAAATATGACGATAAACCACAGAAGTTTCACTTACTTTATAAATCTGCTGGTAATAGTGAAATGCTAGAAGATGGCACACAAAAATGTGACAAAAAGCAGTCATGCCAATGTCAGTTATGTGAAAGAAAATTTTCTCGGATCGGTTGTAAGTTATGTCTGAAATCATTTGGCATGGACTGTGATCTGAAGTTGCACATGAGAATCCATCATGGCGAGAGACTGTATAAATGTCAGTTGTGCCAGATATCATTTCGAAGCAGCATTAACTTGAAAGTGCATATGCGAATTCATACTGGTGAGAAATCGTGTATATGTCAGCTTTGTCAGAAATATTTTGTCAGAGACTGTGATCTGAAAATACACATGAAAATCCATACTGCTGAAAAACCGTTTCCATGTCAGTTGTGCCAGAAATCATTTCGAAGCAGCAGTAACCTGAAAGTGCATATGCGAATCCATACTAATGAGAAACCATTTCCATGTCAGTTATGTCAGAAATCATTTGCCAACAACAGTCATCTGACTGTGCACAAGAGAAGCCATAGTGGCGAAAAACCATACACTTGCCAGTTATGTCAAAAATCATTTACTCGAGGTTGTAATCTGAACGCACACATGAGAACCCATTCTGGCGATAAACCATATCAATGTCAGTTTTGTCAAAAATCATTTGCCAGTAACAGTCATCTGACAATGCACAAGAGAACCCATAGTGGCGAGAAACCATACACTTGCCAGTTATGTCAAAAATCATTTTCTGATTACAGTAATATGAAAGTGCATATGAAAACTCACACTGATAGAAAACAATATCAATGTAAGTTATGTCAGAAATCATTTGGCATGAGCTGTGATCTGAATATGCACATGACAGTTCATCATGGCAAGAAACTGCATAAATGTCAATTGTGCCAGAAATCATTTTCTTGTCATAGTTCTGTGAAAGTGCATATGAGAACACATACTGGTGAGAAACCATACACTTGCCAGTTATGTCAGAAATCATTTTCTGATAATAGTAAGATGAAAGTGCATATGAAAACCCACACTGGCAAAGAATCATACATATGTGAGGTTAATAATAAAGGGTTTGCTCAAATTTTGGATCTTAATAACCATGGAAGAAATCACAATACTGAGATTCAACACACACGCAATAAACTTTCTACCAGGAGCAACTGTGATTTGGTGAATCAGTTTAAACTCCCTATAGGAACACAGCCACATTATCTTAAAATGGAAAGTGAATTAAATACTAACCTATCTGATCGATTCTCAACATTACATGTAACGGGCATTATTGATAAACCAAATGAACGTTTGTCAGGAAACATGCATCAGGATTGTAATGAATTAACATGTCCTCTTTTGAAAATGAGGCTTGGAGAATGTCCATATATTATTAACAAAATCGAATTGCCTGAGCATAGAAATCTGTTTCTGGAAAAATCTTTTGGATGTGGTATATGTGATGAAATGCTTGACAATGAAAAGAATTTTCTGGAGCATTGTTCTATCCATCGGTTTTCTCCACCTGACGACTTATTTATCCACCTATGGTGATCTATAATGCTTGATGTATCTAGTTAGAGATTGATGAAAATTTAAGACACTTAATTTTGATGTTATGACAGTAAGGTGCTGCAGTTCGTAGATACATATTGATAAATTCTTACAGAATAGTTGGCCATTAGCCTACGTGTAGAATATTCACAAGGCCATTCCTATCAATGCTTCTTTTCTCATGGTTAAAACTAATTTTCTCCATAGCATGGCTGTGAAGACTTTACATTATGAACACTTGACTGTTTAAACCTTGAACCTAACTACTTGGCATATATATGTAATATATAATATAATTAACCCCTGGATATATATTATATATATATATATATATATCTTAAGCTTAAGATATTAAGCAATAGTACAATTAAGCTCAGCTTAATTGTACTATTGCTATAATGAGTATGGTATTTTTTGTTTATAAATATTCTAACTGACACAACCACAGTATCAAAAGTTTTGATTGTGAACCAATTTTGTCCGTGAACCAATTGTCCGTGAACCAATTGTCGTGAATCCGACCTACATGTAGGCGTCGCACTAGGCTGCTATAACTTCTCTGAACATTATTATCACTAAACTACACGATCATCTTACTCTCAACTCAGGACCATTCCTAAATCTGTCTCTTCATTCACCTTTTCATTCACCTTGACTTCAATAGTTCTTGCTTTTGTCTGTTCTAGAATTGACTATTGCAATTCTTCCTTATAGATTGCCTGCGGTTCGCATGTCCCCTATCCATTCGGTAACAGAGAACTGGATAAACTAGCACATTCAGACAAAACATAGGTCAGATCACCCCAGTCAAATGTACTCAAATGATAGGGCCTACCATCTGTCTGTACTCACATGATCGTTGTCCACTCCGTTCTCTTAGCTGCCAGATTGATTGCTCGCCTTCTCAAATGATCCCATCTGTCCTCGTTTATTGTCAGCCTATAGCACTTGCTTTTCCTACCAGCTCGCATCCAGTTCAAAGTACTTGTACTGGTTATGAAGTCGAAGCTGGATACTGCTGCGAAATATCTAAGAGGTTACGCTGGTTTCCCTCATTCTGCGGCTTCTCATTGACCTCTGCGCTCCTTGAACTAGGCCTACCATGATCTTTTTTGTTGCGCGAGTTAGGACCACTAGGCCTTATCCCAAAACTAGATCATTTATCATCTATTGCAGCCTAAGAGTTAAATCACTGAAAACATTTCACTTAATAATGAATGAGATATTATGTCTAAATGTTGTGAATTATTAATCGAACCAATTTGACCGACGGACTAGTACATGTTTTTATGCATCACCCTTGATAAAAATTTCTTGCCGTCCTTATTCGGGTGGGCAAATGGATGGGCCCGCGATCGGAGGTGGTAATCGAGTACTCAAGCACCCCTCAGCGCCCCCTATTTGCGCCTCTGATTCTAATGGATCTGACGCCCTATATTACGCCGCTAAAACTGCCCACAACGCATCAATTGTTGGTCCCTTCAACAAAAGTCGTAATGGGTTTTCATCCGACATTAGGTCAAACGAACATTGAATGGGTAACGGTGAGTGCGTATAAATTCACGTAAATTTATCAAATTAGGGACCTATTCGTCTAGCTGTAGAAACATCTCTCGTTTCATGACCATGAAACTGCAGGTAGTTCATAGTGCCACTTGCACATTGAACAAGGCATAATTATGCCACTCTGTAGTCTGCGGGTTCGTTAGATTGAGTTTCGTGACAGAGAAGTATTTGGTTAACTGGCACTTACACTAGTCTTGCATTCTCGACTGCGCGCGTGACATCCTGCTTCCGGAATGACCGGGCGACTGAAGATGAGCACCGTCTCTGTCTGTAGAAGGACTTGAAGAGTCTCTGTGATGTGACCCAACTTACCGTCCGTAAGCAGAAAAATATCACGTGGCTAGTCGTCCTTGTTGTGGCAGAAGATGGCATCTCGGATGCAACGGCTGGTGAAAGAAGTAGAGTTCTCATCAGAGGCGGATTTCACAGTTTGCGGCCCATAGGCCAAAATTTCTATGTCGCCCATCCCAAATTTGAAGTTGCATTTTTAGTGCACGAATTTTAATAGACGATATAGTAGGAAGAGAAAACAGCATTATTTTCTATTAAAAATGGAAATAAATAAAAGTATTAACATAATGAGTGTATTAGTTTGATTACAGTATAACACAATAATTAAAAATTTCTTCCTTAGTCCATTTCTTCTTTAGTGCTCTCATTTACTTTTTACACTCAACAAATTTCAAATCGTTCTTTACCAGCTTTGAAATGTGCCACCCTTATAACAACTGGGTCTTTTTGGCCTAGTGGTAAAGATAACGATATGCGAAGACACTGACTCCAAGAGTAAGTTAGTTATTCATTCATTAGGCCTAGCAGCTTTGATCCCCATCAGAAACACACATGTGTATTACCGGTTGGAGATTGCATCACTGCCTGGCTATAAACAATAATAGATATGATTGGTGGCCAGATTACACGTGGCTGCGAAAAGTCTATTCTGTCCGATTTCTGTTTAAAGTACATATCTGCCATGTAAAGCAAATAAAAGAAAATTGCTTCCTGCACAAAACCGCTCTAATAGTACGCGTAAACAGGTTGCGAACATACTTACGTACATGTAGCCTACGTAAGCAATCATCTGTGTTTTGTGGGTAGGTATACGCACGCATAGACATTTATATAACATGACCCCTAGAAAACATTATATACCAGCCCAAATCATGTCATAATTATACGATAGACAGAAATAAAATGTGGCAAATTGAATTTAAGATCGATTACTCGAGCTGAACCTCGTTCAATACCTAATTTGGTCTTTAAAAAGCGCCTATCAAGTCTATGGAAAGAAACGAGATGTTGGATGGGCGAAGATTATGATAGGAATGCAAATGGTCATATTCACAAAGTAAATATTTTGCTACTGGGCGTTTAAGACAATACCATAATTTCTGCTTTTTGTTGCCAATACACGCACAAAGACACACACACACACACACACACACACACACACACACACACACACACACACACACACACACACACACACACACACACATATGCACAGTATATATATATATATATATATATATATATATTTCGGTTTATGCAATACTAATGCATGCACGGAGCAATTAATAATCACGTCAACTAAAGTGAAATATATTGATCTATGAATCAAATCACATTAAATCAAATAGCATTATACGCCTATTATGTATCATTAAAGTTTACACCCGTTAAGGCAGAAATCGACAAACGTCTGTTAATAAAACATGCATATTAATTTAATGTGCAAATATGTGTTTTCGTGAGGGACTATACCAACAAAATGTACATTCTGCAAACGATATTTATTTATTAAGTCTTTGAACCACTACATCTTACTTGATCTACCCACAACAATGACTCACAGTTCCAGACCCAGAACAATATAACGCAGCTTAGGATATAACATAAGTTACGAGGAACTATTATTGAATTGCGTTCTTTGGTGTTGTCTATGCTCTCGAATGGCGCTTGAATGGCAGCCTTAAGGCTAACCGCAATGAGTTCGCTCTGGCTCAATAACTGCTTTGTTCTGACCGCTGGCTCATGTGCCTGGAACATAGGTCATTATGCCAGGAACATGGGTCCTAATGCCAGGAACATAGAACCTTCGGCCAGTAACATAGGTCCTTATGCCAGGAACAAATAGGCCCTTATGTCAGGAGCACAGGCCTTTCTGCCTGAAACATACACCCTTGTGCTTGCGTGGAATATTGGTTTGTATGCCTCAAACTTAGGTCTTTGTGCCTGGAACGTTGGAATGTGTACCAGGAACATAGGTCAGTGTGCCTGGAACATTGGTTCGTGTGCCTGGAAAATAGGTTGGTGTGCCTAGAACATTGGTCCGTGTGCTTGGAACATAGGTCCTTATGTCTGGAGCATAGGTCCGTGTGCCTGGTACGCCGAGTTCCGCTCAGTACTCAGTGCATGCACTCATGCGGCCAACATTCTAGTAACACGTAGCGGTCACTCATCCATGTGTGTACAGCCGATTCGTCCATACGCGTGCCGCGTATTCTCAACTACCCGATCCATCACGTCTGATAATCTATTGGGAGAAGCGTAAGTATCCGGTTGTCTATTTGAAAGTAGTGCGCACGCACTTCAATCAAACTATCATTGCAAGTCGAAGCCCTCGGTCATACATCCATCCTTTATTGCAGACTATGTCATCTAGTCAGCGGATATAATTTACGCGAGAAATTTTCAATTGGGCATCTATCGCGATAAGATAGCTGAGCGCTAATAGACGCGTTTGTCTACTTCGTTTTGTCGCCTATGAATTTTCAACGAAATGTGTAACGAGAAAATGAGAAGATGTATGCTGCTAATATGGATCCACGTTTTCGTCTTCTGTCCAACACGAGCGCATCCATCAAAGCTTAACGTAAGTATGACCTTAAAATTCTCCTCTTTCATTTAATTAAAGTAACTGATCGGTTATATGTATGGCCGGACAATTGAAACTCTTCGGCGACGCCTTTGATCTAGAGGCCCCGAATATAAAGCATTTTTTTCAAGGTCGCAGTGTCGGCCTTAGACTACCACGGACCCTTTATATAGAGAACATGCTATACGGATCCCATCACACGAATCGAATTGCTTTTCATTGCTATTCGTTTTATGTTTTTAGTAGATTAGTACAAGTACAACAGATTCAGCTACAGGTGAACTTGTATCGTCGAATTTATATTATGCATAGCGACATGAATAATGACGTTGTTGTTGTTGTTGCTGCTGCTGCTGCTGCAGTTGTGTGCGTGTGACTGTATGTTTGCAAAACAATGAAATATAAAATTAGAATCCTTAAACGTGTAAAAGAAAAAGTTGACTAAAAAATGTCAAACAAATATGCCGTAGGCTATGATATTTGAGCATTTATAAAGCGCCTCTATTAGAGTGAAACCGTTCAGAAGCGCTACCAGTACGAAAGGTCCCGCGAGAAGAGGTAGGTTCTGAGAAAAACAAAGAGGACGATAGACTGCCAGATAGAATTTTTGAGCGAACAGATGGCGACCTTGCATTCCACAGAGAGGGACCAACTGAAGCATAGGATCGAGACTGAGCCATTAAACTGTTCTAGTTCGACACTGGTCAAATCTATTGGATGAGCGAAGTGGAAGGAAGGAGGAAGCTGAATGAGGTCGAAGTATTACATCAGCCAGGTATCTCGGGGTAAGAGCCTGCTGAGCCTTGAAAATTAGATTGAGAATTTGAGATTGTATGCTGTATATATATATATATAATATACTCGCGCATAGGTCAACAGTGCGTATAAATAGACTCCTACATCTTCGACCTCGGAAACGGTAGAAGTAAAATCGATCCGGGCATTTCATGACTCTATTAGCCATTAGTCAACAACTGAACGTGAAATAATGTATTCATCAGAATCATTTACATTAGCTTCGTAGATTACATATTCTTGTCATCCAATAAATTATCCGCCCCTAATCAAGCAGCTTCTATCTATATAACCCGTTTAATTATCATCATTAGTTATCCATGCAATTTTAACCTTCAGGTCTAGAGCACATAATTATATTGTAGAACAATTTTTTCTACCAATTGCAATTACTGTGAACAACAGCTCATTGTTTTCATTTTTAAAATCAAGGAGGATGTTCTCTTCATGGAGATTCTGGGACATAGTACAAAAACTGTTGGCACCGTTTTGACGCTTATTTTATTGACTAAAGGAAATGATTAAATCAAAACCATAACATTATTTATAAAGATGTACCGTCACTCTTGTGGTGTTAATTTTCTGTGACATTTTCGAGCGCCCCCCTATAGTTGCAGGCTCTTTGTGACCCCACAGTTCACGCGATCCTAAGACCGACACTTGGATCATTGTGCAGGAATCGTCAAGAATTAAGCTATGTCCTTCGAGCACAACATACATTCACAACATTAATATCAACACTCAACAGCAATACAGATGATGCCCGTTACCATCGAATAATACAACTGATTATTTTGAGTCATCTTTGAAAACAATGTAACAATTAATATTTAATAAATGGTCTCATTTTAAATTGGTGAAAACTTATGGGTTTTATGGATTATTACAAGTGCCATTGATAGTGGCCTATCAGAAATTTTTCGATTCGTCTTGGGATTATATTTGACACAGACTTAATAATTATATAGACAATCTGAATGATAATTAAACACAAAATCGGGATGCAAATTTTAATCTGGCTAAAGTTATCGAAATATGTTTCAATTTAATGCAACAATTTAAACAGGGCTTACTGACGTGCATCTATAAAGTCGATCGTTCTTCAGTCACCTGTGTCAGGAACGCTTAATAGAGACCAGACGATCATGTTTGTCATCAGATACAGTTTCTAAACCAGAGGTCAATCCCCTCTGGGCGATGGAGTCAAACCCCGGGTCCTAAGTGTCAGGAAGGCAAGATATTCACCCTAAGACGCAAAAATGACCCCTAGCTGAAATTTTTGCCTCCGGACACCCCCCCTCCTATCTGGACGCACCTGTTTTAAACAAAAGTGAACGTTGCTAGTTACAACAACCAACAATTAACAGCTTACACGCAGACGACCGCCAACTGTTTTGTGCTATTTTTCATTGAAAGTTGCTTTTACTACTGAGAACCTGAACAACAATTGAATCATTGTTACTACGCTTTCTACGATTAGTACCATTATTTCTCTCGAGATAGGCAAATGGAATGAACAGAGGTAGCGCATTTCCACAAGAGTATCCGATCTTTTGACCGCATTTAAGCATTTGCCTTATAATACATGCAGAGACCTACTCTAGACGGAATAGAATCAGACGAGGCGGATTATGGTGTGGAGCGCCTTTAGACGAAATCGAATTAAAGCTTCTTCTGCGTTGCATACAAACACCGACTCCAAATTGTCTTCAGAAACTGCAATACAAAGACACCGCATTCTTACCAATTAGAATTGCATCCCTGCAGGTTAATTAGTTGAACGTAAGGTTAAGATCGGAGGGTTTTCATTGGCTGACTATACCAAAATATACGTAGTCATTCCTCCTAGAGAAAACAATTCAATACTTTCAAGAGAAAACAATTTAAAAGCTCAGAAAGATGCTGGTCTTCTTGACATGATGATGGATGCTTGAGCTGTCATCCATATCGGATATGGAAACTCTGAAGCCTGCAGACTGCGGGGCGCTTAGAAGAAACATGATTTCCACGCGGTCGGCAAGAGCTTTAGCGTGCCTCCTCTTCTCAAAGTGTCATGTCAACGAAAGCTGACATTTTCGGTTGTTGCTAAATGCGTCTGCTGTTCAAAAGATACCAAAGAGATGCTTCTATGGGTTTAGCGCCGGAAAGCCATCTGTCAAGACGGGAAGAAACAAAGATGGCACTGCAGTGACAGACTCATGAAAACAGCGAAACCTGTACAGTGCAAAGGCATACAATACTGTAGGCCTACATTGTTGTACAATAAAACTGTCTTGACCCGACAATATGGCCCCGACAAAATAGCCCCGTACGAAATAGTCCCATACAAAATCGTCCCGAGCTTGCAGCCTATGTGTTTTAATGTTTAAAGGCTTACTGACATCACAGAATTATGTTAAACTTTGCTCAACCAGAGGCTGAATTGATTGAGCTTAGGATAGGATTGAGCTTAGCTAGAAACTGAATTGATGATATAAATTCTATTTTGACGGAAGTGGGAGTGATCAAACGACTTTGATCGGAAGGTGGATTAATGAAAAGCACGCGGTGTAAATGATTAAAAGATTTATATTTTACTATAAGCTGGATTGATGAAAGGATTTATGTTCATCAAGAAGGCGGATTGATGAAAATATTGCCGTTCTAGCGAAAGCGGGAATGATGAAAAAAGTCTGTTTAACTAGAAACTGGATTGATTTGAGGATGCTGTGAAAGGCATAAACGGAATAGAACAAAGAATTATTTCCTATGAAGCTGAATTGATGGAGAGTTTTTTTCTTAATTAGAAGAATAGTAGTCAAAAAGTTTAAAAAGTAATAATTGACTATGTGGAAGTTGGATTAATGAAAGAAAGTCGTGCTAAATGCATGCTTTATTGATGAAAATTATGCTTGTTATAGGTCGACGTTGGATTAATGAATGACATTAGTCGTTTAATTAGAAGAAGTCCTATTTGCCTGTGAACCATTTTTCGTGGAACCCAGCCCTACTAACTGCTACTTACAAGTAGCCTAGGAGACGTCTGTGAGAGACTGTCAATGACGCTGAGATTCAAGTGTCTTTAGCCGTCTACCGACAGTTCTCTACACCTCTTTTAATTTCGTTTTAGGTAAAAGAATATGTGTATACGTTGCTATTGTCAATTTAAAGAAATACAATTCAACAAAATCCTCCAATTACGAAACACATTGGCTGCTTGATCGGGGCGATTTTGTTTGGGGCGATTTTGTTTGGGGCTATTTTCTCTGGGGCTATTTGTGTGAGGTTATTTTGCCTGGGGACTATTTTGTCTAAGGCGATTTTGTCTGAGGTTGTTTTGTCTGGGACTACTTATTGTCTGGACTATTTGTCTGCGTATTTTGTCTGGAGCCATTTTTCTAGGGCGATTTTGTCTGAGGCTGTTTTGTCTGGGACTATTTATTGTCTGGGCTATTTTGTCTGCGTGTTTTGTCTGGGGCCATTTTGTCTTGGGCCATTTTGTCTGGGGTATTTTGTCTGGGGTATTTTGCCTGGGGACTATTTTGTCTGGGGCCATTTTGTCTTGGGCCATTTTGTCTAGGGTATTTTGTCTGGGCTATTTTGTCTGTGCGTAATTTTGTGTACGAAGGATTTGCTCAGGGTCCCTATATACACAGTAACTCCACGGACGAGGATAGAGCCCACACTCTTCGCGTTATAGGTCGACCGCTCTAAAAAATCAGCCACAGTCCTAGTCCTAGAAATATGGCATTTAGCTAATTATTGTTACCTACTCCTTCTCGGCTTGACCTCCCCGGATTATGACCTGGCACAGGAACGAACAGAGCAGCTTGGCTATTTCATATAGCGCCGTTATAATAGTTGGTGTTTTGTGGACGCCGAGAAATTTTCTAAGATCTACTATTGTTGTACATTACATCTTTCATTACCTCAAAGTATATCCTTACTATCTTCAAGACTTTGAATAATGGTTATTATTATCATTCATTACCATGATCTTCAAATACCAAATTGTTTTTTGTTTTCTGCAGTCAATTGAAAACCTACTAAAAGTCTTCTATCGCACAAGTAAACAAGGTAAGTCTCTTTGCTTAATCAGGCGGTAGAGTCCCTTATATAGCATTATTATTTTGATTATTATTATTATTATTACTATTACTATTATTATTATTATTATTATTATTATTATTATTATTATTATCATCATCATCATCATCAACATCATAATTATCATTGTCATCATTATTAGCATTGTTATCATTATTAAATTGGGCCTACCTTTATACCAAGATTCGAGCTTATACTATATCGTATTGTTATTTAATTCAATGTCCGCCATCAACGATGTCTTCTTGTCCTATGAATCTCAAATAGCTGTCTCTTCTTCATCACTAGGTTTTCTCTGTCAACAGGCTCAGAATTCAGTTGATCTACTGCATAGGGTGAGAAACGCATTATGGAAATTAGGAAATGGCACGGCGCAATCTAATTATACCCCTCTGCAGTCACCTGTCGGGTTTTATTCACGACACCTTTCTCTTTCAACAGCATTCTCATTCTAAGGCGACTCGAGGCTGACGTCAATTCATGAACTACAAATAACGGCGATATAAAACGAAATCGAAGCAATCTGTATACAATAGACCCACTGTCAATTTGTATACAATAGACCCACTGTCAATCTGTATACAATAGACCCACTGTCAATCTGTATACAATAGACCCACTGTCAATCTGTATACAATAAAACCACTGTCAATCTGTACACAATGGACTGGCTGTTGATGCAATCTGCATACAAAGGGAGTTATGCATTGTCTAAGACATTCATGTGTATATATAAATGCATGTATATGCAATATGCACATATACTTATATATACATTGTATGTGTATTTATACATCGTATTTACATACATTATATAATCATATACATATCAGAAATTCTCATCATCATCCTTTTGAATTCCTATGTTTATGTATAAATAATTTATATATATATATAATATTTATATATGCAGTTAAGTTATATATTATATATATATGTAGTTGTGTGCACGTGTGAGTTATATATAAGTAAGTAGGTAAGTTTGTACTTTATTGAACCGCACTGCGGGAACATCAGATATGAAAAATCAAAGAATTTTCATTCACGAATATTACAAAACAGACGTCCTCAGAGTTGCAAGAGAGCACACAGTAGAAATGATGGTAGGAATAGTTTCCGATGAAAAAAGATTACGATTGGAATAGATCTCGAAAGGAATAGATTTAGATAGGAATAGATTAAGATAGGAATAGATTGAGATAGGAATAGATTACGATTGGAATAAATGAAGATAGGATTAGATTAAGATAGGAATAGATCACGATTGGAATAGATTAAGTTAGGATGGATTAAGATAGGATGGATTACGATAGGAATAAATGAAGATATAGGAAAAGATTCATACATGGGTACATAATTATATTTGTCTACGCATGTATGTATCTATGTATGCATGCATGTATTTATGTATGTATGTATGTATGTATGTATGTATGTATGTGTGCATGTATTTATGCATGTATGTATGTATGTGCGTATGTACGTACGTACGTATGTATGTATGTATCTATGTATGCATGCATGTATTTATGTATGTATGTATGTATGTATGTATGTGCGTATGTACGTATGTATGTATGTATTATGTGCGTGCGGTTTTGTGTGTGTAAGCGCATCAAGCAAATGGAGAATGTATTCATAGAGACCAACTGAAACAAAGGATTCGATGCACCTATTGCACAGCGATGATTTATACATGGCATACACTCATGGGTCTTGATGTCTTGGTGTATACTATATTCTCTTTTAAATTTTAATTATATATATGTATTATATATATATTATATATATATATATAGTGAGAGACATTATGGTAGCTTATTTATACAACATCAGTAAGTATAAATATGTATATTTTAACGGTTGTGTCCATTTTAAAAGCAATATCTTATATAGCCTTCGGCTTCATCTGTTGGTTTTCCTGCTCTAGACTCGGATCTAGTCGGATTTCCGCGCCAAGCCAAACCTGAGCAGGTGCTTTTTGCATGACCACGTATATATGTTTGAAGACAATGTTCCGTTCTCCCACCCACCACATGCCTCCTTCATATTTCGTTTAGGAATCAGAGTGGGAATTCTATACTTCCAGTTGGACGAGGATTCCGACAATCTGGTGTCGCCTTAAGGCTTTTCCGGTTGCTCCGATCAGTTCTTCTTCGGATTGAACCCCCCCGCTCCTCCAGGTTTAGAGCAGTTACTGTCTCAGAGGAAGGAGTAGCCGAAGATTGGTCTGAACAGCGCTTATCGCAAATCCAAATGTATACGTATGTACGTATGTATGTAGGTATGTATATATGTTCGTATGTATGTATGTATGTATGTATGTATGTATGTATGTATGTAGGTATGTATGGATGTATGTATGTATGTATGTATGTATGTATGTATGTATGTGTGCATTATGTATATATGTATGTATGTATTTTATGCATACATACATGTACATAAATGTATTTTTTGTTAATGCATTCTATTAAATTTTGACCTCTTGGCTAGTCCGTGTATTCTGGTTTCCTGGTCGGAGTGAGTGTATCCTCGGTCCTATTTGATTACAGAGCCATTTTCGAATGTGCAGCATTGTCTACGGGTATTGTTTGAAATAAATTATGATTCGGAACGTAACGAAGAAAAGATAACAGCTCAGAGAAGCGCAGGAACTCATTTCTGGTCATGTTTTTCCTCCATATAAACCACTTCTTTATCATTCGGATACTCCTTCCGCTCGTTCTCCCCCTTCTTTTTTCTTCTTTCAGCTCCCTCTACTCTTCCTCCTCCATCCGCCTCCTCGTTGTCTGCTGTTCGTGTTCTTCCTCTCCCTTGTTTTCCTCCTGCCACTCTTCACCCTCTTCAGCCCCTTTCTCGTCTTCCTCCTTCAACGTCACTTACTGATCGCTTCCCGCCGTCTCTTTTGCAGCCCTGTAACCTCTATAGAGTCTTGATTGACCTCACCCTGCACTCTGCTGTCAGTGCTAATGGTTGGCCAGCCCAGTCGATGTCTTATTGATGACGTCTCCGCTACTGTCACTTAGCAATTCCAACCCACACGTTCCCACAGGGCTGTGTCCTAATCTGTTTTGCTAAGTGGATCTCAGAGCTATTATATATTTGGACAAACTGACTGGCAAGTTTATCTGAGAAGTGACAAATTGTTTCGTTCTGGAAAAGCGACAAATAGCTTCATCACCAAGAAGACTTTTTTGGGATTTTGATATGACCTTACGAATTTAAAATTATAGCAACTGTTATAACTCAAGATTAAATAACGCCGCTTCAACGAATTCTGATCAGGGACGCCCCCAACGTTTGCCTAAACGATATTAAATGTCGCAAGAGCAGAAATTTCTTCAGCTAAGTCAAATTTGCTCTCTTTTTTTATCATCTGTAATCTCATCTTATGCCTTAATTGACATTGTGTTATCATTTTTGGAAAGTCGACAGGTCGTTTCGATGGTCGCTTCGAGTAAGGGCGCTTTGAGTAAGATCGCTTTGAGTATTATGGTCGCTTTGAGTAAGGTCGCTTTGAGTAAAGTCTCCATGAGTAAGGTCGCTAACAAAAGCCGATGGATCGGTGAAACCAGACGCCAGTATGCGCCAAATGTTTGGGTATCAGAAACGTTAGTAAAGTAACAGAACGAAATTCATTTAAGAGCTTCGGACCAACGACAGAAAGTGGATATGTAAATGTACATGTTTTTATGGCCACCGTATACATCTTCATCCCATGGTGCAGAAGGCAAAAATAGAAATAAATGGAGGATTTTCCGGACTAGGAGCGGTAATAGGCAGATGAGTAGGGCAGGGCATTGATGTACACTCTCATCAATACTCTTTAACTGGTTAACATCTACATTGATGAATGAATACAAGAGCAGGTAGATGGGTGAAGGAGGGCGTAAAGGTGGGAGAATTACGGGGTTAAAATTGATGAAATGACCAGATTCGCAAATGACAAGATAAAAAAGATAGGACGTACGATCACTAATGATGCAAATACCATGTTGAAATAAAGAGACTAATGGTGAACCATAATAAAGGATTGATTGATTGAATAATGACAAGTTGTGGCACGAGTCAGTCTGAAGCCATGCAAGACGCTCATAACATTGTGCTGCTTTTAATATGCATCTGATTCAACAATGCCGACGCCTAGCGAAAGAAGAACTTATCAACCCCAATACGGAAGCGAATTCACTGCATCAGCCCCGCCCGCCATGTTGTTACCAATTATGCCTACTCTTCAGCACCACACTCCATATCTATTGCCAATAACCTTCATGTATGAAGTGCAGGCTTACTAATGATTGTAGTTCAGCTTTTAGTTTCCTGCATTTCACATCTCATTATCGACATTTTAATTGTTTAATAATCGATTTACACAAATTTCCTTGGAAAAAATGACATTATCGTTAGAGATAATATTATAGGCTACAGTTGCAATTGAGTAACACTGTTAATAATGTGTTGTATATCAAACAATTTTCCTTTTTGTAATAGTATTCTTCTGTCTAGTGCTCTTTAGTCGGGCGCTCTTTGCCTGGGCGCTCTTTTGTCGGCACTCTTTCATCGGGCGCTCTTTTGACCGGGTGCCGTTCTCATTCATTGAAATGAACCTACGGATGCGAAACACGGACCACGAGAAAGGAAAGCATCAAAGGATTGGAGGCCTTCGAGATGCGGATATGGCGAAGAATGGACTGTCAGTTGTATGGGGCGCAGAGAGACTATTAATGGTGGATGAAAAAGATCGCTGATATAAGAATAACTAAACGCCTACGGCGAAGATATATTTGTGCCACATAATGAGGGGAGATTCCCTCGTAAGAGATGTAATAAATGACAGATTGGAGAATAATAGAAAAAGACAAGAGGAAGTCCGAGAATGTTGTTATATGATTGGATGACGAATGAGGTTTACAGAAAATTAAAGGAGATTGCCGGAGAATGATTTCACCTAGTGAGGTCATTCACTCCGTTGACCACTTGAATTAGTGTCATATCGGTGTGCCGACAGTTTATGACACGACACTTTATCTCGACGACACTTAATCTCGCGACATATAATTGCGCGACACTTAATCGCGCTCATTAGAACTTAGTTCAATTGAGCCTGATGCTCTTATGCATATTTAGTCTAGGAGTTTAGCGTGCAAACGGAATGAAATGCGCTATCAAATAAAAGCTGTATTGATGAAAAGAATTCCGTTTATATGAAAGCTGAATTGATGAAAAGAATCCTGCTTTATGATAAGCTGGATTTATGAAAATAATGCCTTTTAAATTTAAACGGGATTGATGAAAATATTTCTGCCCTAATTTAAGTGGGAATGATGGATGTTTACCTAAATGGCAAATGATAAAAAATTTATATATAAATAGACTGATGACGTGAATTCCGTCTAACTAGAAGCCAAGTTGATGAAAATGGAAGCGTCCATATGGTAAGCGTAAAAAATGAAAAATATTTGAACTAGAAGCGTCGCGAGAATATGTGTCGCGAGATTAAGTGTCACGAGATTAAATGTCGCATGATTAAATGTCAAGTGCTGTTGCCTCTGACTCTGCGAAGCATGCATTTGCTGTCTTAAAATGTTCTACATGGCTTAGACCTGTATTTTTCTTTAAAAAATGCTCTATATAAAGTGTTCTCATACTTTGGAATGCCCCTATGTATAAGCCGATTAGCACCATTGAGATTAGACTTAGGTTTAACAAAATTGAAGGGAGAGAGCTAAATGGATGCGGTATTCCCAAAGTCCACTCGAGTGCAGATCATTGCACCAACCAGAGTAGTGATGGCACGAAGAGAGCGACCTGCGAATGGAACGAAATTGGCAAAAATGGTTTGGAAAGAGAGTTGACCTGATTAGCGAAAACTTGTTTGTGAACGTACTAAGCAATAACCAGCCGAAGAGGCAAGCTGGATGAAGGTAGACCTAAGATGAAGAGAAGCTGTCTCGATCGATCTCATCCAACTAAATACGACACCAAGATACACGACTAATATTGTGCTCTGTCAGTGTTCAGTCGCAACCAATTGGAAATGAAAAAAAATGTCTAGGACAGATTAAGCCTCCTAGAGTCTAAGGAAGACTGACTATAAAGAAGAGCATGGGTATCGTCGGCAAATTAATGAGAAGAAGCCCCAAACAGTCCACTGAGGATCACTGTATACAAAACAAATAGTTCGGAAGTTCCAAGTGAAAACTGAGGGAATACGAGAAAACTTCATACTATTCCGCCGCCTAGCGAGTACGATGTCCATGCTTAGTTGGCCATCTAGTGAGTGAAATCATCGATCCGTCGAAGAATCTTGGATGGAATGTAGACTGAGCTAGAACTCATTTAGCTATATTATTATTAAGGTTCGGTTTTCATTACCTCAACCGATTACCATTTACTATCGTTGAAAAATTAAACGAGAAACAGGAGGAGGAGGAAGAAGAAGAAGATGAAGAAGATGATGATGATGAAAAAGAAGAAGAAGATGATAAGGTGATGATGATAATATCAGCATCATATTCATCAGCATTACTAATATCGTAATCACCATTGTTATGATCATCATTCCCAGTACCCTGTTAACATTACACAATGAATGATCAATGTGGTCAAGATAATGAGACCAGAAAGGACCCTATGTCCACTAATTAGGACCTCATAAACGCCAACTGCATCACCACCGTCATCATCGTCATAATCGTCGTCGTTGTCATCATCATCGTCATTGTCGTAATCATCATCATCATCATATTCATCATCGTCGTCATAGATTTCATCATAACCGCGTTGATGTTCCGTGTTCCAGGTGTGGCAGAGGTTATTAATGATCCTGTTCCGGTGCACTGTGGTCGCAGTCGTTACCACTCGGACCACCAGGTGGCCTATGGCCCAGGAGCTACCCTGAACGAGGAGTCTGATGCGGGTAACGTCATCTCGAAGCGCATAGTTGGAGGACAGATCTCGCAGACCGGGGAGTGGCCCTGGCTGGTGACGCTACAGCTGACGAGAAACGGAACCCACTTCGAGCATCTGTGTGGAGGGTCACTGATCGACCGACAGTGGGTCCTCTCGGCCGCACACTGCTTCGAGTAAGCAAATGGCGGCTTGTCTGTCTGTCTGTCTGTTTCTGTCTGTTTGTCTGTTTGTGTCTGTTTGTCTGTCTCTGTCTGCCTATTTCTGTCTGTGCATATCTGTCTGTTTGTCCGACTCTTGTCTGTCGCTATCGGTCTGTCTGCTTCTGTCTACCTGTCTCTGTCCGTCTAACTGTATGTCTGCACCTGTCTATATCTGTCTCTGGCTGTCTGTCTGTCTGTATCGCTCTGTCTTTGTCTTCTCTAAGTACAACACAGGCCACACTGCTATTTCTATGTATTATGCTTCATTCAGTTATCACGCTGTAGCGTACATGTACATAGACTTACATAATACTTTGTACCTATGGTACATATTGACATATTTTATCATGTATATATACATACATATATATATATACACCATCAGATTTTTCAATTTCTTAAGACGCAAAAGTGACCTTTCGAGCAATCCTGTGCCCCTTACTCCATCATGTGGCCAACCCTCATATCAATTTTCCCTCGCTATACCACACACTCTCTCTATTTCGACCTGACCCCCCAGACACTACCCTGGCACAAATCTGACTCTGATGCAAGCTTATTTGATTTGGCAAAGGAACTGTGCCTAGGCTAGTCTTATGACGCTGATTGGTGTGAATTGGAGCGGCGCTAAGACAATCCGGACGTTTATATTTACATTACTTGGGTTATGTAAATATAAATAGGTGTAATAGGCTCAGTGTATGTTATACGTACTTCTTTCGCTCGTCTATTCAGCTGCCAAATCATTGAAATTTTCAGTCGATCAGTCAATCATTAGTCAGTAAGTAAGTCAGTGGGTTAGTCAGTCAGTCAGTCTGTAGGTATGTCGTTCAGTTAGTCAGTCAGTCATTCAATTATTAATTTATGCTGTCAGACAGTCAGTCACTCACTCATTCCCTCGCTCGCTCGCTCGCTCACACAAGCACTCAGTCAGTCAATTAGTCAGTCAGTCAGTCAGTCAGTCAGTCAGTCAGTCAGTCAGTTAGTCAGTTAGTTAATCAATTTGTAGGCTGATGTATGTATATATTTCTAGCGATGAGTTATGTCGTACTTCTTCTTAGATCTGTCTGGGCGGAGTTCCTAACCGATGATCCATCATCGTGGAAGATTCGAGTAGGAGAGCACAACATGTTCGAGGAAGACCAGACTCAGCTCGATATAGCTGTCGAAAAAATCATTTTCCACCCTCAAAGGGATCGTTAGTATGAGCTCAGCTTAACCCTTCACTTAATACAGCAGTGTGTTTTTCACCCTGAGTAGATGTTCTTGAAAGGTCACTATATAATTCCTCGATATAAATAAATACAACCTTTACTGTACTAATCGAGACGAGTTGGCTTATAGTTTAATATTGGTAATTGATAGTCAAGCACGATATCTTGAAGGTGCGTTTTATTAAGTTCACATTGATTGAATGGTTGGTTGGTTGATTGATTCATTGATTGAGTCATTGTCTTGCGATGTCTTGCGTTGGTAGAAAACTTCTTGAAAATTTGTGCATCCTTAACTGGCCGATGAATTCTACGCTTCCATAAGAAGACACACGTGTTAAACACGGAGGAATTGGTGAATGCAGGCTTTGAGTCATTTTTCCCCAAGAATGCTTTTCGAACCATCAAAAATGATGCTTATTCATAGTTCAACAGACTTTAGTAGCAAGATTAAAGTCAACGTTAAAGACCATGGTATGACATTTGATGTCGTTTTACACCGGATAATGCAAAAATTACGACACGACAGAAACACATAAATACCAGTTAAGAGGTTCTTATAAAATATATCGACAGTGAGATATCTTAAGGGCAGAACGTATATACATTATCTGTTAGTTTCATTTGTTTTCAGCGGTGGTTTATCACTGACGGGCAATCTTTATCTGGTGCTTCTGTAAGCGTACGACTATTTGAGGATATCTGTTATCGGGAGCCGTATTCCTTCTAGACTACTCGAGAGATTGTTTATCTTTTCCACGCTGATCTCTTGTCGGCCAAATAAAAAGGCTTTGGTTTACATAATAAACAGAATTTTTACATCAATGAGTCAGTTAATTACGAGGTCTGTCGGAGAAAGCAACTGCCTGCATCAAGTACTGCCTCTCCAGTCCGAAATCTATGCTGCGTCTGACCCTTGAGATATTTTTCATTTATTTGCTCCGGATCTCATGACTGTCACTGTTTATAATTATGGATAAGTGTTCGTGCAATTATTGCTTTATTTTAAAGGAAATAATTGATGAATATTTATTAGCTTTGTATAGCGCCGGTTCATGGCACATTTTGTATCAAGCGATGACGCAAGGATGCGGTCATTATTAACAACAGAAAGTCGGCCTATTCATCTAATTATTATAAGGACGTATACTTTGCCAATTATGCAGTGCTTACCATAATCGTAGCGATGTCATTCGTGTTTATAAACACAATAGCACACTAATAACGTGACAATGTAAACATTTCAAATGTCGCAATGTGCTATTTTAGCGTTCTCGTCAATAGACATGGACATCGTTCTTATCAAGCTGGTCCATCCGGTCCAACTGAACAGCGCTGTTAATGTCGTCTGTCTACCGTCGACCACCGACCAATTTCCCGTGGGCACAGTCTGTCTGACAGCCGGATGGGGACACACTGAAGAAGGTACGACCGCATTTCCAATAGTTTTCATTGACGCAAGTAATTATTCCTCTGTCGTTATGACACGACGTACTGTATGCGCTTCGTTAGTTGTTTGTCCCTGTTGCGTCACGAGACCGCATAGACATATACGAAGAATAATGACGTAGCATAAGGACAATGCGTTAACACACGGCACATGCGCTGTGGTGCTATAACCAAGGAAGAGTTGCATCAATATGCAGTGCTTTCAAGCTGGACAGTTTATTATCATCTTAGATTATATACAGACGCTAGAAGGTAATGTCTGCTAACTAGTAACTTGTTTGGACGAAACGCTACACCGACAATGTCATGCGCCTTTACCCAAGCAGAAATTGCTACCGAGAAAAAAGTCGACAAAATTCTACAAAAAAGAAAAAAGCCGAGAAAAAGAATGACTTCATGAATTCTTTGTGGACTATAAGCAATTATTATAACAATTCGTTATTCCTAAAATTATCTAATATGTATTGCGACAGCGCATCAATTTCATTTTCATCCCATTGTTTCTCTTGCAGAAGCAATTCCTCAGAATAATGTAAAAAGCAAGGGTAAATTGTCCACACACCTCTGCATCCTCCGTCATTGCTTACGTTTGAGACTGGCCAATCGCTTAACATTACTGAAAGGCGTTATTCGCAACATCAGATTTCATATAGTTTCTCCTAAGGCTACACATAACATCAAAGTATAAAGTATAGCGTCGACCACTATGTAATGTTATATTGTGGTAAATGGCAACGCTATCACGCAGAAGGCAGTGAATTCACCGTGTCAATTCGGGGCAATTATTAGCTTCCGAAGGCTATATATATATATATATATATATATATATATACAGCAGCTGCATCTCTTCACAAGGTTCTACTTGAAAGAACGCACTCAACCAGGTAACCGATACTTTAGGCATTGAGGAAGCATCACTTTGACTGGATATCTTGCATCCTGTGTAGTAGCACTCTAGTTTCCAACCATGCAGCACCACGGCGGGAGATACGTCCTTCCGCCTTTCTTGTATCTCTTTTCTTTCATCCCTAATGTCTCAGACAGCTTCCCAGGGTCAATTGCTTCGCTGAATATATTTATGATATATATATATATTATATATATATATATTCAGGCTT
Source organism: Bimastos eiseni (assembly GCA_959347315.1). Classification (NCBI taxonomy): domain Eukaryota; kingdom Metazoa; phylum Annelida; class Clitellata; order Crassiclitellata; family Lumbricidae; genus Bimastos; species Bimastos eiseni. Next base: position 9,770,749 of record OY365820.1, read on the forward strand.
TAATTAATCCCTCACAATGGAGAAGTCAGCCACATGGATCCTTCTTCTCCACTTTACTCTCGTCACGAGTGTCTTCATCTTTCCATTTTCTAGTCTTCAGGTCCTTTTGCATCATATCTTTCCATCACTTCTTCTGTCGTACCCGACTGCGTCGTCCGTTGACATCCGCTTTCATCATTTCTATAGCATTCGTCCTCTTTTCTCATTACATGACAGCACCATCTCATTCTGGACTCGCATAGTTTCTCCCAAGACTACACATCAGAGCATATAGTGTCGACATGATAACTTATTCTATACCACAACCATTGGTAACATATCACGAGCAAGAAAAGAGTCCTCACGCTTCGTGACATTTGATTAATTGCCTCGGGCACTTTGATCCGCATACAAACCCATTGACGAAGAAGGCAGACGCGATGTATATTGCAATCACCAATCCCGATAACGTAGTTCATCCTGGGTTGTGTCCGCCAACGCAAAGATTGGCAACATATCAATTACATACATCTACAATTTTACATGTTTTACGTGTCTTTAAAAAAATTAAAATAACTGAAATATTTACTTCAGTGGAAAAGTCTAATTTTTCAGGCTGAGAAGGGAGTTTGACAATTAACCAGTCTGTATATATAATTGGGGCCGGCGGCATAGTGGGATGTTCGGTGCCTTGCGATCGGAGGATCGCAGGTTCGAACTCACCCCGAGTCACTACGTAGCGACCTTGGTAAATTTGCTCACTCTTAATTGTCTGTGAGGAAGGCAACGGGAAACCATCTCACTCATCTCATCCCCAGGTGGCGTAAAGCCAATGGACCAGCCTTCAGGCCGAGTACTCATCATCATATATAATTACCAGAAGGCATATTGTAAAAGTTGAGTAAACCAATATGTTCCAATATTACTCTAAGGCTTATCGTTATGCCGACAGTCTAGTATTATTTTTGCCGTGGTCTAAGTGCGTCGAATGCTACCCGTCTACTTTCAATCAGTTCCCCGAACCCACCGGGAATTTCCAGCGAAGTTGGCTCGTTTCGGCTTTGGCACATATGATTATAGTCTGCTGTGCTTGCAGTGTCAAACATCGTTCAAATAATTTATAGTCTACTGCTTCGGAGAAGACAAACTCTTGATTGTGTAGTCTGAAAATTGATAACCAGGTAAAAGACATTCATTAGAATGTCATCCATTATCAGGGCTGAATAAATTTGTATATAAATTAAAGTAATCTTTTTTAAAGGCGTTCGATAGCTGTCCAACGCATGGGAGGATCAAGCTGCTCTTCCAAAACTATACCATATTAAACTGCCCTCTAGATTAAGAAAATAGCAATGAAAAAAAATAGAAGTGAACTAAAATTTGGATAGGCCACCGGGAACTACCGATGCTGTTGTTGGGACACTGGACCTCCTGGCCCTCAGGCCTGTGGAGCTGCCACTGCTTGTTTACTCAATGCCATATAGGGAGGTTAGGGTTGAGTAAACCTCGTGGGCCTAGCGGGTATGGAACTGACGTCCGTCTGGACTTCATGCCAGGGTGTTACCATTCAACCTTTTCCCCCGACCCATATGGAATACACAGTTCAATGGGATTGTTGTTCCTTTTGTCTTATAGCTGGAGCCATCTCAAACGTCGTTAGACACGTTCGTCTTCCGATACTGAAGAGCAGCCAGTGCCGAGTCATCTACGGTCCGCTCTATGCAAAGATGAACCTTCGGATTGGGGACGATATGCTGTGCGCAGGACTAAAGGAAGGCGGGAAAGACGCATGCCAGGCACTATTACTAACACGCTTTCACTCTGTCTGTCGACCTGTCTATAGATGTGTGCCTGCCTCTTTACGTGCGTTTGAGTGTAACTGTACCTCTCTGCTTACATGTATGTCTGTCGACCTGTCTATAGATGTGTGCCTGCCTCTTTACGTGCGTTTGAGTGTAACTGTACCTCTCTGCTTACATGTATGTCTGTCGACCTGTCTATAGATGTGTGCCTGCCTCTTTACGTGCGTTTGATTGTAACTGTACCTGTCTGCTTACATGTATGCCTGTCGATCTATCTATAGATGTGTGCCTGCCTCTTTATGTGCGTTTGATTGTAACCATACCTGCATGCTTTCGTCTGTCGACTGTCTAGATGTGTGCCTGTCTCTGTGCGTGCCTTTGAGCGTGACTGTCTGCTTCCGTTACTTTGGAAATGCTACTCCAGTCTTGTTGACGTTCGTTTGGCGTGAGTGTGGAGCTGGGGATCCTAGCAATTCTGCTTTTATTAGCTGTTAGATTTCTTGCAGGCACAAATCATCTATTAATATCATAGGTATATAGATGTAGGCCTATGCATATTATATAAAGGCAGTATCAGTTATGTGCGAAATTATATACGGCGCACTTCTTAATTGCCGTAACGTGGTTTTATCGCTTCCAGCCGTATTCATTTCTAACCTTGTAGTTAAAAGCTTAATATTTTTAGAATTATTTTTTGTATAACAGCCTGCGCGTGCATCTATATTATATCTGTGCACTTTCTATGGCGCCTTTTTGCTTAGAATCACTGCTTCCGCCAACTCAAATGATGTTGCGATCATTTAGACGTACGACTTAACGTGCCACTGAGAGCACCAATACCAGATTCGAATCTCGAGCTACCACGATTCGTACACGGGTTCCAAAAATGGCGTGACCCCATTCAAAGGGCAGCGCTGCAAATTGGGCTTTGACGTAGGTTGAATAGACGCCTGTTAAGCACTTCCAGTCTGCAAATCCCGGGATATTTTGACTGGTGGTGTTAGTTTTCCTACGAATAATTTCACAGGCCATTTGATCCAATCAAAATCAACACCCAGAATGAATCTACTCCACGAGTCATTTGATCCCAGTTAGAATCAATTTCACCCGGACAATTTGTATTAGGAAGAACAAACTCTATCACTTGGTGCAGTCAACTTCATTGCAGCTGTTATCAATATACGCTGAAGAGGGTGCGATCTCAAAACGAAACCTCTACTACAGTGTGTATTTAGCCCTGTATCGATTAACTCCAGAGTTATTATATACAAGGATAAAGCACTCCTTTTTTGCAAGGAAATGAATCCAGCCTTCCGCTCCGGGTCGACGTAATCCGATAGCCATATAGAATCTGTTGAAGCCAGCATTCATCTGCGTTCAGAGCAAAAAGGAAATGATATTCATACAATGCTAGAGTCGGGATAATAATTATCTGAAATAAGCATATTTTAATACCCACAGCATTGCGCTCTATTACGCTTTATAATCGATAGCATCTTTTGATACGAGTTGCATTTATTTTAAAGCTTGACAGTGTACATAATCTGCACCGTAAGCCTGGGAACAACATGCCCTGTGGTTGACTGGCCTTGAGAATTGTACTGGGAACAACAAGCCACGTGGCTGGCTGGCTGACTGACCTTGAGAACTGTAATCCGAAGCCGTTGCGAAACTCGCAGCTGTTGTTTGATTTACGTCATCGCCCCCTCATCGTAGTCGTCGACGTCTTCGTCGTCGAATGCAATTAGATCCCGCAGCAGCAACGGCGATACCATGGCAACGGGTGGGATCAGACAATTCGCTGTTACCATGGCGCCCTGTCATTCATCGCCGACTAGTTCCTCTGCTCTCATTTATGTCATTCGTCAATAAAATGGGAGAACTTTTTCCCTCAGGAAACAAGCGTGGGATAATAAAAAAGATGGTATGATCTCGCGAACAGCGTGCCGAGATACATGTATGCATCCAGTAGATTTTTTATCGTCATCGTTAAAGTGAGCATCATGTGTTTACGGTCGGTGGCAGAGAAAGAAGTTATAAAGCCAGGAGCAAACTATGTGTTGAAGAGCATTGTAAATTGGAAAACAAAAGTTACAGTAAATAGTTAATAGTTACAGTGCTTAGTTAGTTCTCCCTTCTATGCAAATAATTTAGACTTTGAGAAAAAAATTGACGGCGTCAATTTCATGATCATGTTATCAGTATCATTATCGATGTTGTTGGCGTCATGCTCCTCCTCTTCTTCCTCTTTTCCACATCTTCAGATCAACAGCAACATTATCGTCAGTAATATTCAGCACCATCGTCGTCATCATCATCTGCAGCATCATCAACAACATTCATCATCGTCGTCGTTATCATCTTCGTAACCGCCATCATAAGTGCAGCCCTAAGACGTTTAATAGCGTCGTGCTTGGTTGAGAAGAGCATTGCTTAACATCAAGCGAAGTATGAAAGATAAACATTGGTCGGAAATTATAATTTGTAATTAGAATAAATCAGAAAAAAGTAATTCACAATAAATAAATAACTCTCACCTACCTAGAGTGGCGTCATTTACCGTATTGTGTAAATATTAACTTCGTTCACTGAGCCACATAATAAACTTAGAAGCAGATACGGAAAACCATTCATGAGGAAAACTTAAGCTTCCTCAGAAATACTCCTTCGAATCTGTAGTGAAATCCTTCGTAGGGACATGATGCGTTTGAATTAGATCTCGAACTCATAAAAAAGACCGGCATAAGATTAACCCGTATAAGGCATAAGATTAAACCGTATCCGGCATAAGATTAACTCGTATCCGGCATAAGATTAACCTGTATACGGCATAAGATTAAACCGTATCCGGCAACAGATTAAACCATTTCCGGCATTAAATTAAACCGTTTCCAGCATAGAACTACACAGCATCAGGCATAAGATTCAGCTTTATCCGACAAAAGATTAAACCGCATCCGCGTCCGGCATAAGATCAAACCGTATCCGGCATATTATGCATATTATGTCGCAGCGTGGTTTGTTTAGTAATAGTTCCTTGGCACACCAATTGCTAAGTTTAATCGCCACTCAGCTAATTAGACACCAGTTTACTAAGCTTGCTTACTTATATGAGCTCTAATGTTTTATTCTGCCGCAGTATGACTCGGGTGGACCAATGGTCTATTACGACCATCGGGACCAGCGCTGGATTCTGGCTGGGATAGTCTCGATGGGGTTCGGTTGTGCTCGGTCTGGTTACCCGGGAATCTACACCGGGGTTTCCAAGTACGTCACCTGGATAGAAAGCACAATCGCTGCGAACTGAGGCCGGATTTCAGGAGCACGCATGCTCATTGACCCTGTCGACATAGACAGATGTCGTGAACTTTCCTGCCGTTGACATGGAAACGATTGTCTTTGTTGTCTGTTGAATCAAAAATAAATCGTTGAATGTGTGTAGAAATGACAATTGTTTAGAAAAGGTAACAATTCATATCTTGAATAAAACTTGAAGCATGATAGTGATAGGCTTGTGGACGTATGAGATTAGAGCTATATGAATGATTAATTACAATATATTTATGGTAATTAACCATCCATATAGCTCTTATACGCGTAATATGGTACCAACATCAAGTCAAAGTCAAGTCAAAATGGCGGCATCTATAAGTTCTTCACGTGTTCTGCGTGTCTGCCGGGGCTTGCAAGAACTGCTTCTTCTAGTTTTATAAACACAGATTTCTAATATCTAGGTATGGCTAGGTAGTAGACCTAGGTAGTAGGCCTACTTCTGCGAGATATATGCGCTATAAGACGCCATGGAATTTATCTAGATGCCGAACTATAAAGACTGAACAAATCAACTAATAGATTACATGTGAATACATGTAAGTATGAGACGTGTAGAATAACGAGTACAGATGCCAAGGAGTAAATATTACGGTATTTCTAAGCAGTATTTGTAAATGTAAGTGCACATTTCTATAGCGCCACTACAGGAGAAGCTCATACGAGGCGCTCCCGGCCAAACACGATGAGATCCCCATAGCGCAGAACGGTGTTCAGACAAAGAGAAACGGAAATCCGTGTAGCAGATTATTATGCGTCTTGCTAAAAGAGCATGAAATTAAACTGCTGCTTGATCAGCATTTGTCATATTAATTAATTCATTAATTTAGAGAGCTTATATAGCGCCCCTCAACGCTAGCCACACATAGGTTTTTCTAGCGCTACTCGGGCAATTAAGACAAGTTTTGAAATACATGTGAGAAGTGGTCGTATTGAACACGCAGATATCATATATTACTTATGAGCAAACTGTAACCTAAGAGTTATATCGAATGCCTCGATTCGTGCATGCAAGCATTTCATACACAGGAGTGGGGTGAGGGTGACTGGTCGCCGATGATGAGCAGTGAGCACGAACGCCGGATCGATTCCCTCTAATCTCCAAGAGGACGACTCAACCTTTCATTCGCTAGGTGGTAAAATGAGCAGTAGAACAGAAGACAGACTTGCATGGCTGCCATACAGTAAAATAGAGACTTGCATGGCTGCCATACCGTTAAATAGAGACTTGCATGGCTGCCATACAGTTAAATAGAGACTTTCATGGCTGCCATACAGTTAAATCACACGTATGTGATGCTGCAGTTATTTGTAATCAGGCTGCGGTGTATCTGTTTGAATTGAGATTAAACATACATAACATGTATGTTTATGTATGTCTGTGTGTTTTATAAACATATGTTATATGTTTATAAAACACGCAGACATGTGCACAAACGCACATACATACATTCAAACTTTATACTTGCATCGTCGTCATAATCAGTTTCTAGCACATGCCATTTGGCGGCGATGTGTACGAATAAACTGTCCTCATTTCCCATTCTCATTTGTCAAGTTCATTGCTCCTCTCAATGTTAATCCAAGGGATCTTATGTCCTCGTTTATATAACGTCTAGAGACCTATATTGCGTCTCTATCTGTCATTTCCCTCGAATATCGCATATATGATATTGTAATGGATATCGGTCAACCTTCATAAACGCATATGTATGTATGTATGTATGTATGTATGAATTTATGTATGTGTGTATGTATGTATGTATGTATTTATGTATGCATACATATTCACGTATATAGCTACATGTATATACATGCACTTACCACGCACTTACCCACATTAAATATCATCTGCAATAACTTCATAAAAGAGTCACAGCTATGGTCCCATAACTGTGTGTAATATGAAGTTCACAGCCATTAGATGCGGCAGGGTTTAACTAAGATTACAATCGACAATGACGCGTTACCTTTGACCCTGTCAGATGACTGTCACGGATGTGCCATTCATTACACTTAGTCAAAGCAAATTATGAAGACTAAAGCAACACTCAGAAGGCTTCGCCTTAACAGCAAGAGCGTCATTATCAGGGCGTTTGGCATAATTAGACCAGGGCATGATTCACGAATTCACCCGCAGCGGAAGCAAACAACGGAAGTTTTACAACATCCGACATCAAATCCTTACGAATCAATAGAGAGCGCGGTCAACAGTCATCGTAATAGTTAGAGATCTGCCTCGTGGGAATCATATCGTTCACAGGCAACGAAGAAATATATTCATGACTCATGCTTAACTTGGGTTATAACTGATACACGTACATTCTCACATGTACATACATACATACGTACATACATACATAAATACATACATACACACATACACACATACATACATACATACATACATACATACACACATACATACATACATGCATACATACATACATACATACATGCATACATAAAATACGTACATACATACATACATAATGTCATACATACATCCATACATACACACATACATACATACATACATACGTACATACGTACGTACATACGTGCATGCATACATATACATACATACATACGCAAATGCATACATACATACATACATACATACATACATACATACATGCATACATACATACATACATACATACATACATGCATACATACATACATACACACATACATACATAATTCATACATACATACATACATACATACATACATACATACATACATACATACACGATCCTTTGTTTCAATTGGTTGTTCCCTGTAGAATGTGCTTTCTTTTTATGTTCGCTCTAAAAAATCCTCTCCGCCTCCTTTGCTTTTCTCAAAACCTGCTTTTCCTCGCACTGGCAGCGCTCCTGAACGGTTCAACCTTCTAGAGTCGCTCTATAAATGCATGAATACAATACAGTAAACACTCACACAGTCATACATGCATAGCCACATACACGCAGAGATGGGGATGGTGAGACCGACCTTAGAATACCAAGCTGTCCTGTCCAAGTGAGCCCACCATCACTGCTCATGCATGATCCATAGACGAAGATTTGAAAGTCACCCATGCAGTTGCTGCATGGACTTTGTCGTGTTGACGCCTAAGCTGAATGATTTCTCCTCCCTAGAACAGCGCTATGTTGTCGCGCATGGGAGTCAAATTCCATATGGGTCATACCAGATACCCATGGAAATGCGAATAGGATATATGCGCGCGCATACACACATATAAACACTCACACAATCACGCACACACACACACACACACACATACACACTCACGCACACGCATACGCGCACGCACACCCACGACGTGTTATTGACGGACAATACAACCGGTTTTTAGTTCGCTGTAGGTCTACAATTAGAGGGCCACCTGTAAGCCATAACACTCGTTAGTCGTACTTGACTATTGCCTTCGAGGCCCCAGAGACTCCCAAATAACCTTCGCCTAAGAACATACTCGGCCGTCTAGCAACCGTCTACAGTAGAAGCCAATCATCGAGCTTAATAGTCAGAGAGCCGTTAAAAACTGTATTATCCGGTACGTCGGTACGTGATTGGTGTTGGGCGATGGTTAACGACATTGTGTGGATGCTTTGGGAGTTGACTTCCACCTTACTTCACCCTAGCGGTTGTATATTAAAACGTAATTGCGAATTGTTTAGTTTAGAAGGGAAACGGAGAGAGTGGAAGATAGGAGCTGGAAATGAGACGGAAAGGAGATGGAAGGGAAGGAATGGAATTGGAAGAAAATGGGCCAAACAGAAAACTAATGGAAGGAAAGAGAATAGAACGAAAGGGAAATAGAGGACAATAGTGGAATTGTATGGAAGGAAATTACGATATAATGAGTAGATATAGACCAAAGGACGGATTGGAAACGTTACAGATGGATTGATCGGAGAATTAACATAGAAACTGACAATTTAGAAGTAACATAAGGTCTGATCGGGGAAATAACATAAGGACGGATGTAAGAAGTAACATAGGAACTGATTGGAGAAGTAACATGAGGATTGACTAGAGAAGCATAGCATAAGAACTGATAGCAAAGAAGTGACATCAGGTCTGATTGGAGAAGTAACACTAGGATTGATCAGGGGAGTTAGGCCTACACAATGACTGGCTAGAGAAGTCACAGAAGAGCCGATTGGAGTAATAACATAAGGACTGATTGGAGGGGCAGTACAAGAACTAATCGATCAACTGGAGGGCGAAAGAACAACTACAGTAGAACCAATGGAGCAGCAAGATTAGATGAACGCGTTTACTACTATTTATAAGCACCTTTGAAGAAGCAGCCTCATGTGCAGAATGTAATCAATCGCTTGATAGATCAACAGATGGATCGATTGATGAATCGCTTCACTGGAGATGATTCCTTGGCCGTCTGATGATGGATGATTTTAATCTGCGGAGTAATTGAAAAGCGTGAATATGGATTGTCGACAGAGTGTGCTCGTCAATGCTGACTACTAAGTCGTCATTCTGTGTTTCCCTGGTGTCTGAGATCATCCTAGATTAACCTTGTTACCTTCAGAAGTGTCTGTTGGCAGTAGATATTTTTGCGATAGGTCTATTAGTAAGAACTGACAAGAACAATGGAAGTCTTTTTGGCATTTACCGAATTTTTAATTTCGAAAAGGACAAGTTATGATTGGCTGGATCATGCAGTGAACATCGACGAGCAGTCCTAATTAGGTGATTGGCTGACTGTGAAGAAGGGAATTGGTCCCATGGACAGATAGATGGATGGATGGATGGATGGGTAGATGGATAGATGGATGGACGTCCAATAGAAGTTAATTATTATTTCAACAGTTCTATATAGCTCCCCTTCAAGACTTTCTACTCAGAAGCGCTCCCAGCCCAACAACGGCCAAACACTGCTCTTTATGTATGAACTGTTCTCGTCGGAGGGGTTTGAAGGTCTTCGTTCGTTCAAATGGCTGTAGAATGCGAGTAACAGAGTCGATCACCAGAGGCTGATATGTCTAATTGTTGCCTCGGTTTATCCGAATCGTTTGACAGAGGAACTTCGTGATTTCGCTAATAATAGTCCGTTTCCATTGACGTATCTCAACCTAACAGAAGCGTTGACTCTTCATTCTGCGACCAAATACATCTGAAAACGTGTATAATTAGAAGCTTCCCCCTTGCACCGTGTGCCGTATAGTGGAATATGTGAAAGAGCTGCATAGAACAGTATCGTTCAAAGTATCGTACTTCCATTTCTATAATTTTTCATGCATGTAGTTTGTTTGAATGTGTTCCTGGTTGATGGAGTTTTCAGCGTGTCATTTGCATGGGACGTTAAGATCTGACACTTGGTAGGCGTCACCTCAGAATAAAACATGAAACCTAGTGCGTCATTGCGGTTCACTGCAGATTATAGCGCATAATAAATCAACGGTTGATTACATACAAAGAGCTGCGAATGCTCATGGTGAGTGCCTGGGGACGTTCTTCACAGGGCTTTCATTATCATTTGATTTGAGACGGTCAATTCAGCATCACTTGCGACGAGAAATGAGTTCAGTCTGAACTATATTTTCGACTGCGTCTTTTATTTAGGCCATGATAGAGATGATCCTGAAGACAATGATAAACGGAAGAAGAAGAAAAACACGAAAAGGAAGAGGATGATGATGATGATGATGATTACGATGATGATGACGATGATGATGATGACGATGATGATGATGATGATGATGATGATGATTATGATGATGATGATTATGACGATGATGATGATGATGATGATGATGATGATGATGATGATGACGATGATGATGATGATGATGACGATGACGATGACGATGACGATGACGATGACGATGGTGATGATGCTGATGATGATGACGATGACGATGATGACGACGTCATCGCCATCATTGATGGTGATCAAGATGACATGAAGGGACAAGAAAGAGGAGACAAACAGGAAGATGTACACAGTGAAGGTGATGATAACGAGGAGAAAGAAAAAGAAGAAAAAGATAAAAATTAAAAAGTAGGAGAAGAAGGATGATAAAGCTCTTGCGATGAGTTGCCTACCTCAGTCATTTTTCACGGCTTAGCAGCTCATTAGGTAATATCTTTACAAGAATCAATGGCACGGCAGCAGGCAGAGATGTATAAAAGGTCATTCTATGCATGCAAATTTAGTTATTTGAAATCTGCTTCTGTGTGCAGCGTTTAGATTTCTAAAGAGCCCGATTGAATATCGCAGAAGAAACCAGACCTAACCTTCTTGAAAAATGGTTCATCGGCTTGAAAGCTGATTTTAGCTGCTGCAAATCAGAAGTAAATTTAATTAGGTTTGTCACCGCTTGAGGGCTGCTGTCGCTAAAACAAATATGACCGTCGCCCAAGAGATAGCGCGTTATTTGCTGTCCGTTGTCTAGTTGCTAAGGACCGCATCTTGGATGTCGAGTGGATACCAGGATGACCAAAGAAACCATTTCAGCCAGTCTCATTACAACGCTTCGTTTCTGCATATGTATATATATAGTTATATACATGCATATATATAATCTAATAGAAATATGCCTAAATAAAGAAGGCATAACATTGATAAAATCTTTATATATAAAGAGATGATTCTGTGTGTGCTTCTGTCCGTCTGTCTGTCCGGCTAGGCATTTGCACAGTTTTAGAACTATTGACTCGAAACCTTCACAGTTGGCTCGGGGAGCACCTGAGATACGCAGTCGAGAGGTCGGTGAACTCCGCGGCTGCCCTCTTCCTGGTTTCCATGGCCAGAAACCTGTCTCAGGACCTCCCCAAGGAAAGTTTCCTTCTCAGTCGCCAGGAGCGTGTCGACGAAACACCTGCTGAACATGATATATATGTCTGCCACACCTCTTCTTCTTTTAAACTGGTCATAAATGAATGGACGGTTTGGGAGCTATCTCACAGGTAGCAGTTATACGGTCTGTCTGTCCGTTTATGCATTTGCACATTTTTACAGCTATTGACTCGAAACCTTTGCCTTTCGCTCGGGGAACATTTGGGACACCCAGTAGAGGGGTTGGCGAACCCGCGGCCGCCGTCTTCCTGCTCTCCTGGGCCAAAAACCTGTCTCAACCCGTCCAACGCCGGGTTCTCCAGCTAGTAATATATATTTATGAATAGCCTGCTTTGCCTTTCATCGATGCAGTGGGTTGCAGACGACAGCGCCATTTTTATCATTAATTAAGCTATAGCAGCGTTCGTGCATGTCTAGAAAAAGGGTCTTTGTCGGTCGTGACCCCTGCCTCACACGCCTATAGCGTCAAATGAGCCAATTACTTTCTTGAAATCTTCGTATATCACGATGGCTTCTTACGACCACATCTGTATGTTAGCTCAGAGCGTAAGAGACTGTTCAAAGGAAATCACGGCGAGTAATAATGACCTTGACAAAATCTTTCCCTCATTGCCTTGGAACGCTGTTATAATTGTGGTTTTCCCCTTCTTTATTTTCGGTGACTTAACTCGGCTGTCTTTCTATACTGATACTTATGCATATTATAATAATGCTAAAGGCACGTATAATATACGTGCCAGTTACATGTATATACATATATACACCTTTATATATATAGAATATTATTATATATAAAAGATGCATATCTGTATATACATGTAAATGGTAGCAGGTTTCAATAAGGGTGCTCCACTAATCACTAACACGGAGGATGAGCCTTAGCAACAAGTAGGTGTTGAGTTGAGATTCGAAAAAGTCTTCTCAATCGACTAATCAGATGGCGGGTGGCAGACAGCCCCAGCATCTATGACCGTCGGCCGAGAAAGCGCGATCGCCGAAGTGCGTCCTCATCCTCCGTGTACGCTGAGGTCGGTCTTCCGAAGCGATTTACGTCGCAGACCATGAAGCAGTGGAATGAATCTCGGTGCAATTGTCACGACGCAAATAGTGCTACCCCCACGAAGTCATTAAATCTTGAACACATGCGAACAGAACTTGAAGTCGATGCGAAATTAGACAGAGAGCCATTACAGGTAATCGCGCAGGGGCTCATATTATTTTCGACGAGGTATGAGATCATATTATATTCTTCGGTTACAAATAAGCCTGCAAACTATTAAAGCGGTCGACCTGAGTGACCTCTAAGAATAAAAAAACACATATTAAAGAGCAGTAAACTACCTCTAACTAAATATCTATCTTAATTATATCTGATTTGTGCACATTTGCCAATAAAGCAAATCTGCAACCAGTAAGAATAATGGTAAACCAGCCTGCTAATTTCTATATACATAAATAGAAATGGCTAGATATATATGCGCAGATAAACATAGGCCCTATATTGACATTACGTATATACAATCGCACGTACGTGGGGATATATATATATATATATATATGGATGGGTATGTATATATATATATACATGTAGGTCTACATGGATGTGGCAGATAAGAAAATCCTTGAGTAAGTCCTCTTGTGTCTATAAATCAGACATAGATGTCCCGTCCCATCTTGATTAAAAGATGCTGGGGTCGAGATATTGGATTCTCGTCCAGCTTTCTACGACTATGGTCTGGTTCTACGCCTCGCTTATCGAAATGATTTCAGCGTTAACGATCCAACCACACGCACGCACGCACACACTCGCACGCAAACATAAATCTGTACAGGGCCTACATGTATACAAGACAGTATACCTCAGGGTCGGGGCGAATTCCAATGCTTCACGATTCCCTGGACGTGGTAGATGAAAGGGTGGGGTTGTTCTTCTCTGTTATAAGAGGTTCACTTGGGAGTTTATTTCAACTCTTTGACAACGAGTTGCATTGGTTTAACGTGCGTTTTAGAACACGCTCGTCAGTATTACTGGAGTAGGCTTAAGTCAACACCCTGTAAAATATTTATTTAATAACAACAGCTGTTGAAATGGAAGCTTGATGTGATGGAAAGAATTGTGTTTAAATGGAAGCTGGATGTGATGAAAAGAATTGTGTTTAAATGGAAGCTGGATGTGATGAAAAGAATTGTGTTTAAATGGAAGCTGGATGTGATGAAAATAATTGTGTTAAATTGGAAGCTGGATGTGATGAAACGATTTGTGTGTAATTGGAAGCGAGATGTTATGAATAGAATTGTGTTTAGATGGAAGCTGGCAATTACCATAATTGTGCTTGAAACAAAAAATAGTAACATAAAGACAGTTTCAATGATGGCAATCAAGATGTTGACCTTTACCACGCTAAGGGGTTAAAAGCGCTCTTACGAAGTAGGTTATTCGTTACATTACAATACAACAGGCACGCCCCTCTTAGCACTAATGTTGAAATAGGAGCATAATAAGTTAAACTGAAATTCCCGGTTACTCAAATATTGTCAGTAACATACATGGATCTGTAGATACTCAATATAGTAAGTGACACCATTGTCATCAGATCTTTTTGTGACATGGTAAATTAATCTACACATACATACCATTCGTCTGGTAAGGTGACATTGCACAAAACAATTAGAAAATTGCATTGCGTGGCGTACAACCATGACCTAACATTTATTCTCAGAATTATTAGTCTAAATTTATGTTGGCGGTAGTCGTGAAACAAACTGATGACCTGTGTCACGACAACCAGAGTCTCATTGCAGTTTATTACTTAGTAAACATCTAGTATTGGCCCTCTAGCAATGGCACAAGGCTTCCGTCGACGCTAACTTCGTACATAATGTTGAAATTGTCATATCTTAATAAGAAATAACATAAGAAGGGCTTAAATTGGTTAAAATTACTGTAAATTAACCTTGAACATGTTTGATAGAAGCCTTGATTGTGTTGAACCAAAACATCTTTCAACACTATTCCACAAGTCTGCTACAAGTCTTCTGAATTTCTGCCCTATTGTTCCTTTCTGTTTTTGAAACAATGTATGGCTATATATCCCAGAGCTGCCTTGTTTGGTACTAATTCTAAAATCGCATCCAATGCAAAACATAGACTTGGCGATTATGACCGTTCCTGTTCCAGTAGGCCTAATATCCATGGTTCGCAATCGGGAACCGGCTTCAGTATCGGTTCCAAAGTCAACGCATCCTATACGCAAATAAGGTTCAGCGGTTATGAAGGTTGCTGTTTCTGTACTATTTCTTGCTCGTCACCTGAAACAGTCGGTTCCACAATCGTTTCCCAACTCAACGCACCCCAAGCGAAACCAATGCTCGGCTATCTTGAAAGTTTTTGTACTATTCCTGGTTCGACGACCTGAATCGATTCCACAGTCAGTTATAAAGCCAACGCACCCTACACGAAACAAGGCGGTTAAGAAGGTTCCTCTTCCTGCACAATTCCTGGCTCGTCACCCGGAACCAACGGTTCCACAGTCGGTTCCAAAGTCAGCGCAGCCGGATCCTTGGAATTTCCGGAACTGAGTCTATAGCTTTCGTCCATTTCGCTGCTGAACTGAGCGTTCGTGGTCCCATTGTTCCCGTTTCGTAAGTGTATTCGAAGGACTTCTGTCAGGAGAATGTGTCTGAAGCTCCTCGCAAACATGACGTACACAACGAAGTTAAGGGCGGTGTTGAGCACCGCCAGATAGTCTGCTGACCGCTCGATGTAGTAGTAGGGATGTCCACAGGCCAGGCCATCGGTTCCGGACAGAGCCAGGGCGAGGCGCTGGAAGACCGTTGGCGTCTGACAGACGATAAACAGCACGATCACTATGACCAGGACGAAGGTAACGTTATCGTCACGCTTCTGCTGTTTGCAGTTGACCGTAGACCGGACGCTGCCGTGCTTGCGACGGCGCAGCGCCTGAAGGAGACGAATGCTGACCATGACAAGAACGGCGAGAGGGATAAGATACATGAACAGGTAGAAGCAGATGTTCTTATAGATGATCTGGTACCAGATGGAGCCGCCCATTTCGGTGAAGACCATTCTCTTCCAGGATGATGACGACGTTCCGTTCTCACCTGGAACCTTCCAGACGTACCCGATGGTCTGCGTGAGGTTCTCCTGTCCATCAGACTCACGGGAAACCTGGAGGATTCTGTATTCGAAGATGCGCGGCAGATTGTAGAGGGAGGCGAAGACTAGGACCATGGCGACATGGATCTTTGCCCGCCTGTGACCTGAGTACCTGCCGTCGTCCTCAGGTCTACATACGTACACGTAGCGATGGAGGGCAACGAGAACTGTTAGATACACGGTCAACATGTGCGTCGTGCTTGCGGCCGCCCAGCCGTACTGCTGTATGTAGGGAATGGCACGGAGTACGGGCAGAGCGCACAGCGAGCGATAGTAGGCGCAGTAGGAGGGTATCATGATGACGACGACGACGGGGAGAAGAAAGACCAGGTCGGCGATTGCCAGAACGCTGAGCAGGAAGGTCGTGACAGACCTCTGGAGGCTGTGGTCCTTGCAGAGGGTGGCGATGGCCAGGGAGTTCCCGAGGAGACCGAAGGCACAGGTGAAGCCGACGACGACGAAGGATAGGGAGAAGGCGAACATGGCGCACTGGGGAGTGGCTTCGTCAGATGGGTCGACCATTTCGTTGGTGGTTGACGATGGGTTGGTGGTCGATGCAAGAAGCTCCATCTCAGGCATTGTTGGACCCACCCGTGGGCGTCTATGTGTGCTCTGGGCTCCTTGCTTGACTGGTCTTTCTTCACAAGCAGATCTAGTATTTTTAAAGACAAACATGTGGGTATGACTCGGCGTATTCAATTCGGATAAGGCTTACATGTATCTGATCACTTGCTGTAAATTTTAAACAGTTACATGAAAGGCACAGGTCATCTATAGTAAGACTCCTAACATTGGTTTTAAAGTTTGACTTCACAAGTAAAGCAATAGATCACGGCCTTCATCATACCTGATTAGTGATAGTCACAGAACCATCTTTGCGCTGAATGTAGTTGATCTTTTACATTCCAATCAACGAAAATTAACACCTCAGAACTTAAGAGGATTCAGAGCAAAGTTAGACGATTAAATGTCCAGTACTATTATCATACACTTAATACGCAGTTGATTTAGGCCTACATAAGATTGCCTAGGACGATGAAGGAATATAGGAAACAAAATGGTGGTTTCTTAAAAACTGCTATATGAAGCAAGCAATCTAGATCTTCGTCGATACGTGAGTCAGTTGCAGACAATGTATAGCAAATTTTTACAGAGAACTTCACATAATCGTACGATATAGTAACCAACGATTACTATGGGATAACACGTGAGGCTGAGGGTGGAAAAATGAGTAAGAAAGGGAGCGGGAGAGAGAGAGAGAGAGAGAGAGAGAGCGGGAGAGAGAGAGAGAGAAGAGAGAGAGAGAGAGAGAAGAGAGAGAGAGCAAGAGAGAAGAGAGAGAGAGAGAGAGCGGGAGAGAGAGGTGGGAAGCTTGATAGACAGATAGATAGATAGTTTACACAAAGATAATTAATTATCTGTTATCGACGGAGAGATTATCAAGGAAACACCGTACTTTATGATTTAGAAACAAAATAACAAATTACAAATATTTTCATCAGGTGTAGACAAAGAAAGTGCGTGATACTTATATAAGACAACATTCATTGTAAGCAGCTAATTATATATCGTCTGTATACAGCTGCTGTTTAAAGCACAATGAAGTATTAACGTATGTACCGCATTAGACTGCACATTGAGCAGATTACTTCCTCTCTCCTTCTATCTTGAATTAATCTCTCTCAATGGAGGGAACAGATTACTTCCTATAATGATCCATAAATCTCGATCGTTAAGTATCTTAGAAAAACAAACGTATATGCCTAGTATTTAAGTCTGCATAAAGCTGCTTTATTCACTAAAGCGAGCTTGATAACAATGATGCTGAGCGCTTTAGTTGGTTCTTTCATTGGCTTCTTTTTGTGAATAAAATAATATTATATCCACAAGTGAACATGTTAGCTTCTCTTGTGTCATCTCTCTGCTGGTTAGTTTGATCGTTTGTCCTGTTCGGTCATGCTTTCACACAGCTGGCTGTTTATTAGCTGTTGGTGATTACAAAATAAAAGAAATTGAAGGCAGTAAACGTAATTGTAATAATTGCATGCGTGTTTCTACACGGCGAACGGATAAAAAAGGAACTTCTAGAACTTCTGTGATGATTTGTCCAATAACGTATGCATTTTAATGAAATATGAAAAAACTTCAGTTTAACATTTATTTGTTATAATGTGTATTTGATCAAGTTGCAATCGACGTAGCAATTACTCAGTGACGAGCGAGTCTTGGTGCGTGTGTTGAGGCCAAAGGAGGACATTTTTAACATACATTATAACTAGTAAATGATAAATATGCGCTTCATAATCATTGAACTGAAGTTTTGACACATTTGGTTAAAAATGTAAAAATTCCTGGATAATACAGCATTTCTAGTCAACACGTCATAATATTTTGTTGCACCGCCTCTAGCCTTAATCACAGAGTGATGCAATAATTATAAATTTCCACCACTGTTATTTTGGTCATCTTTAGGTGAAGCCCAAAGTCATGGAGTCCGGCACACAACTTCTATAGTGTCTTTTAGCCTCATCAGGAAACACGTTGCTCATCCCAATTCATGGTTTCTAATAGTTTATTCTCTGCCTCCGCAGCCATCGCATTAATATCGCGAACCTCTTTGGCTATGTAGCCACGCCTGAGCAGTTTCTTCTGGAACGAGGCAATCCTGTTCCTGTCTAGCATGTACATGCTGGATGTGTGGTTGGTGTTTATTGCTTCTGCCTGAATGCCTTGCGCTCCCAACGCGCGTAGATTAAGCAGCAATAGAAGAGCACTGACATGTGCATTCATCCTAAGATCGCTCCTGATCGTGACTCCCTGGATAATCGTTTGGGTAACTACAAGGTCCATTTCCACTGGTGGGGGGGGGGTTGCAGGACTTGCCATTTATCTGCGCGTACTATTAACATTTTTCACGAGACTTTTTTGTGTAAAGTATAAGGTTTTTCAGTATGGCTCATACTATGTACAAGTGCATATATGCACACCATTATATATATATATGTATTTATATATATATATTTATATATATATATGCTGCGCTTGTCTCGGTCACTACGACGAAGGGTCGGACTCGATCAATAGCAGCTTAAAAAGACGAGAATCGAAAAGAGCTTTCATTATATAAGAAACATCATCTATACGACAGCTTAGCTGTAGAGTGTAGAGCGACCTTGAACAAGTCCTTGGAGCAACGAATTACAATTCTTCTTCTCGACGACTCTACTTCGCTTGAAGTAGCCATCGATTTCCGTCGTGCACATGCAATGAATAGCAGCGCCAACTGTCGTGCGCATTTTACTAACTAAGTTGCATATTGGCATCAGATTAGACTGGATTATTATTCGTGCAATTATGCGCAGTTGAGTAATCGCGTGGTAGATATAATTATACGCTGTGTCTAATTGTTGTTTTCGTATTAGGGGCCTGCACTATATTGATTTTCATTGAGATGAAACCACAACATCGTAATGCCTCTTATGATCCGTTCTGAAACCAAAAACCACTCTTGTCCATAATTGCTCTGTTTTTAAGAAAGAGACTTGTTTCTGTAAGGTTTAAAAAGTCTTCAACGTACTTCTAAAAGAGGCCTGTTGAATGGAGCTCGCATTATCGGAGTTTGCTTTCAATATATTTGACGTCAGCAAACATTAGAATCGATAGGCGCTGGTTCGTATGGAAAACAGTAACATGAGCCTAAAATCCATTACATGTTTTTGACCATGGAGTAAGAAATAATTAGCAGTACAGAGTCTCACGGAGCTTTGGTTAGTTAGTCTGTTAATGATGGGCTTCAGAATAAACCTTATAGAGCACAAGTCAGTAAATAAGAAAGTATGTAAGTAGGCAAATGTATTTTTTAATAATCATTTTCAAACGCACAATGGGACATCAATAATTATAATTGAAAGTGATGACAGCACATCGAAGTAATAATATTGTGAGTAAAAATGTGAATTGTTTGCGATGCTCTATAGTGATATTAGCTGTATACAACGTCCCAATGATAAAGCCCCCTCCCTATTATTGGGGTCATAGCACGGTATATTGTGGTGTCTAAGGGAGTATCCGGTTTCATGGATAGGTGGTAGTAATCCATGAAGGACATGCCTGGATGGATGCGAATTGCTTTAATAATAAAGCAGTGTCTACCAACATCAGACATTAAAGTTATGTGGGACATTGTCAAACATCTGTCTGCATTCATGTACATGTAGGTCCTACGTGTATGCATGTGACTGTGCTGTGCATGTATTGATGTATAACCTTAATTGGGTATGCACATGGGTACATATATATGCATGCATGTATAATTTTAAATGAAAATGTACATTTTTCTATAGCGACCTTATTGTCTTTGACCATCTCGTTGTTTTCCAATGAATTAATTAACCTATAGGTCCCCATGTGTAAATACAATGTAATTGACAGCACGTGATATTTAGGCCTATTACTGTTTGGTCTGATGCTTTCCTCAAGGTCGATTTCTTTTTTCAAGTAATTAATCTTTAATGCTGCTTTAAGGCTTTTGTTTTTGCATAGTTCCACACTAATGAATGCAGTTTTACGCGTGCATGCTCCCTGTTATAATGCATAATTTCATTCAAGCATTCTTCTCGCTGATGGCATCTTGAAATCTTCCGAATGTTTAGGTACATTTAAACACTTCTTGCTTCATCGTCAGAAATTCAACGACGGCTGTAAATCTAGTGACAATTAAAATTTGTCGCATAGCCTACATGATAATAATAATAATAATAGCAATATATATATATAGGGCCTAATTGCTATGCAACCAAGTTGTTCTTACCTTGTGAGGCTTTTACAGCATTAAGCACAGAGTTCCAGTGGCCATCCGACCTCCAAAGAAGAAGACTTCGAAAAGACCGCAAAAGAAATTAACGACCACAGGCAATCCATCGACTCTTCGTCAGTCAAACACGCACGAACATTTTTACCCTGCAGTGGAAAACGTCAATCACGCTCTGAGAGGTCTCCAGTAACATATATCGAATGCGCCTCGAGCGGACGCCAGAGAAAATATTAGACTAAAAGATTAGGGAAAATTGTCGGGCGAAGACAAGAGGTATTATAAAATATGTATGGGCCTACAATATAAACATTTGAAGGACAGCAGCTTCGTTTACTCACTTGATTTGTGTGTACAGAAAATAAGCGCTCGCAGTCCGCTTCTCTCGTTTTCGCATCACACGCAGACGTCAACCATGGCGTTTTTGTGGCAGCCTTCTGCGACGGATGCCCACCCACCCCCGAACCCTCCACTAACAACGCAATCGGAAGCTTGTGCTCGAAGTCTCAGAACACAGTGTAGAGTAGCTGCTATACGCTTTATAGATCGCAGGAAACGACGATAAACGTTGCCTCTGCAGACGAGAAAGATATCGTGCGTATAGACTTGTATATACGCATACATAAGGTGGTCTATGTTTTGCAGTAGCTCCGTGCGTTGACTCTTGGCTATAGCACTGCAACGATTATTTAAGCCGAAATAGTTTAGTCTGCGCCTGCGCGAATTCGTAGCGGTCGACGTAACTCTATAGACTGTGTATTAAGTTCCAGTGCTTTGGCTTCAGCTTTCTCGTGTGAAAGACAGGAAGTAGCGAACCATGACGTGTTTTACGATCCCCTATGGCCTACACCTGGAGTTGATCAGTCGTGCTTTCATCAAACACCAACTCTTAGTTTCCAGTCCATCATCTGATCATGGGAGAGATAGCAAGATGTCTAGTTTGCGTGGAAGAACCGCGCGCAGTGCTAGGGAGGTTGACGTCAGGCTCCTACATGTACGTTCCGTGATGGCGTCCGATCCCCACGCCTTGAGGCAACTATTTCCTCCTATAGTATAATTGCACGGCGTATCTACAGCCTCCGACCCAGGACTCGCCCTTTTCAGCATCCTATTAAAGACAGCAGATATTTCATATATAGAGTTCTATTTATGCGATGGGCAAAGTAGGCCCACATCATTTACTATGTTTGGAAATTTAAATTCTCGCTTTTTGTCTTTGTATGTGACTGACATTTGTCACGGACTGTCAGCCTACTCATTAAACAAAGATAGGCCTATGTAAAAATCGTAATCGAACATTTATTACGCACCACTCACGTTACATTTCCTACGGAAAATGAGGAGGACAAATTTCATTATATATAGGTTTAGGTGTTAAGCCTACTCAGTAGGCCTACTCATGTGCAATCGTGGAGAAGCAGATTTAGGAATACGGTTAAAAAGTTTTCAGAGGTAGCACATATACTAAAAACCTAAAAATCTCAGATCAGGCGCGGTTTTGTTTTCAGTAGAAAATGAAACGAAATTTGCATTCAAAAATAAGCTTGTTTTGCTGTGTAGGCCTATCCTGTTAAAATACGATATTGTGGCGACTGCGGTTATAAATATCTTTCAAAGAAACCTGCTCATGAATTCTAATCCAAAAGTCATAAATTTTCATTTCACACTAAGAAATTGAGCTTATATAATACGAATCGTGCTTACTGAAAAGGAGATCATATTTAAGCATTAGCACGAGCTGCATCTCAGTTCCTATTTGTGGATGTACATGTAGGCCTATAATAATAATAATAATAATAATAATAATAATAATAATAATAATAATAATAATAATAACAACAACAACAATAATAGTAATAATAATAATAATAATAATCAATAATAATATATTAATAATAATAATATAATAATAATAATAATTAATAATATATTAATAATAATATTATAATAATAATAATTATTATTATGGCTTATATTGTCTATATAATATGTATGCTCTCGTAATAGGCTTTTAGGTAGCCTATGTGCCTCCTATTTGTTCTATTTTAAAAAATGGTATAAACCTAATAATGCTTTTTAAAGCGAAATTGTGAGACGTGCAGCCGAAGAAGTGCGCATGATTCATAATTGCACAACGGTGCCGTTGGCCTACTACGGGCGCGCAGTAAATGCCTCTTAAATGGCGACAGTCACTAACTGAGAGCTTTTGCAGAGTTGCTTATTTCTAGTTCTATGCTGAGGCGTGCTGCAGAGGAGGTGCGAAGGATGAATGTTGACATGGTGTTTTGCAAAGGATGCTAGCAGTGATATTCTAGGAAATTTCTGTCGTCTCAGGTAATGTACTCGTGCAGCTGTAGTTAAAAATATTTGAATTTTTTGGAAATTTTCGTTAAAATAGTTTTCATCTATCGAAGACCAACCCTGCGGGTATCGTTATTTCAGATTTATGAGAAAGTTATACGTTGGCCATGAACTATCGTTACTCTTAAGATGTCCGATTCTATTTTTGGTACTTCTGGCTGTGGATTATAAAGTATTGCGCTTCAACGCAATTCTATGACGTCATGATTGAAACTTTAGCATTGCTAGCAATTGTACGCTAAACATGCACGCTGTAATTGAAGTCGGAATTTAACCACATTTGTTATTTAATTCTGATCTATAGGTCATTGTGATGAAGTTTGCGAATTAAAAAGTATACGTTGAATCATTTTGATTGCGGTAAGGGTTGGTATCATTGTGCGGTGCGGTATCTTGTATATAGTTGTATGAAGTTCAGCAGCCAGCGTTGATTGACAGCCACCAATTAAGTTGCCCGTAAATGGGATGACGAATCTAGTTAAAACCCGGATAGATGATGCGTGACCGCTCAGCAAAAGGTTGATCGAAAAGACGGAGTTGTTTTTAACTCGTATCTGTTCATCTTTTTTTGTAGTTATGCGTTCAGTGGCTGGAATGCCGTACATTTATACAGCGCACGCTGCACAAGGTCTTTATGATGTCGCGGTTTTTCTATTCCATAGTTCTAATGTATGTTGTAAAGATAAATCGAACAGGTCAATTAAAGTATTATTCAGAAAAGAAGTAATAGTATACAGCATGTTTTTAATGGCTGCAAATATGGCCAGTAGTAAGCCTTTGTGAGTGTGTAGGTCTATATACGTTCAGTACAATGTTCAGTTTGAAGAATAGCAATATTAGAATTTTTTAATAGTTTTGTATGTTATGTGTGGATCAACTATATATATAGGCCTACTGACAGCTTAATGCAAAGTCTCTCTTTGTGAATATCAAATTTGTAGATTTTCATATTGATTAAGAATGAGAGAAATATGAAATGAAATGCTCTGTCATGTGGGAAATACACAATTCCAATGCTAGCTACAGTAAAAAAAAACATGCACACGGCTAACCTGAATGTTATGAAACCCAAGGTTGTGTTGATAAAAGATAATGTCAGTTTAAGACGTAAGCTTTGCACAGATTATGAATAATGTGAGCTTAATGAAGTCTATCTGTACTAATTACAGATGAGCTCTTTGCTGCATATATACATGTATTTTGTCTTTTTTCATTTCATACTGACAAGCTGCAGTATGATTACATATTTAACAAGAGTCTTAGGGCGCCCATCTGTACTACAGCTCATTTTATCAAAGCTGTGGCCGCCACCTAGCATAATGGAAGGATTTGTCAGCGTAATAGGGCCAGCTGGTATCAAACCAGCGACCTTCTTATCTTCATGACAGCATGTCACCATTCAGTCATCTTCCCATCCCAAACTTATAACCTTTTTGTATGCAAGAAGGCCGTAAGTTTGATTTGCAGATGACAAGATTCATGCCCAAGTCACGGAATGTTCAAGCAGGAAATATTCCCGTGCTATTCTCCAGGTTTGTGGGACAGATGACTGGACAGTCCCATGTGGGCACCACGTGTATCCATATGAAACTTTGGTTGTGACTATACCTTGAGTTGGGTTGAACTGGGAAAGGTTGACTACATTGGTTAGACTTAGAGCATGATGTCCCATTATCCTTTGTGTCTGAGGATGCCATCTGTGGCTTATGTAAGAGATTTGAATTTTGGGTTAGCACAGGTTAGCACAGGTTGCAATCAAAACCTTGAATTTTCAACTTGTGTGACACTCATTCATTGTCTTGTATATTTGTTTGCTTAACAATCACTTCAGTGTAGACATTCAAATCAAAGATAACTTTCGATGTTGCTGAGTTTCCTCACCTTCATTCACTCAGACCCTGTTTTGAAGGCATAGAGTAAAGGATGAGACGCAGGAAGCGAGTTCGATTCCCTCTATCCCTAAAGTTAACTTGTCCTTCTTTTGAAGGGTGGCAGAATTAGTTAAATTAGATAACGTATACATGGCTGCCGTTATTCAAATTTGTCTCCTATAATAACTCGTCATAATCTATCGATACTGTGTTTGCAATTATACCACGGTTTGTCAGTTTGAAATTAAACAAAGGTCTACTTTACTTTTATATTATCTCATGGAATATCATGTATACTGGTATGCATATATATACTTGCTATAGGTTCATATGGCTTCTATATTAAAGTGCTGTAGATTCGATATATATAAGGAAAATTGTGAAACGTGCATTATTTAATTTAATTACATTGTGTTTTATGATAGTGTTGTGTTAAGTGGTGAAGATGATGAGCCCGATGCCAGCTGAGACTGGTTCATGGATGCCTCCTATGAAGCCTGTCCTCGAATCGTTCACTGCTGACTCAAAAGTCTGTCGAAGTGTGCCAACGAAGGTGTGTAGTAAAATGTGTCCTAGATCTTATTTGAAGTTTTCAATACAGCTAAAGATTAATTTTTTTTCAAATATTGCTGTGACATATTATGTGTTGCATTATATTTTGTTGCGTCTTTAAGCGGTTGCATGGTACATGTTGATAAATGAACAATATTTATGAAAAGTTATTCTACAGATTTATCAGTTGAATTCAATGTTTGTTAATGATCTCAACGGAGGAACATGTGATTAAAATACATACAGTGATAATTAATTGACTGGAGTGGGAACAATAGGGAGGGAAAAATAGACCAACAGTCTCGCTGATCGGGCTACCAATTTCTTGGAATACAGCATGCAGCAGTATTGGAAACCAATTCCTGGCCCAGATGGATATCCAGTAGAATACACAGCAATTCAGTGTCGTTTTTAGCATGCTGGACTGTCAACTGAGAGGTCCTGAGTTCAACTCCCCACCAGGGTAAAGAATTTGGTTCAAGGTTTCTGCCTCACCTGCACCTGTAGCTAACTTTGCTATATTGAGTTCATTGACCGTACGTACACTGTGAGTGGGAAGGGTAGATGGCATGAGAGGACTGATCGTCTGTCCTCATATGCTGAGGCTGAGAAAATGAAGTCGCTAACATTTCCTATTCATTATCCATGGCTGCCTTATTGGCTAGCTAAGGGGGCTGCCCTTCTTCTTAAGTACTGCTGGACCAATGTGTCCCATGTGCTGGACCAATGTGTCCTCTGTGCAGGAACAATGTGTCCCATTTGCTGAACCAATGTGTCCCATGTGCAGGAACAATGTGTCCCATGTGTTGGACAAATGTGTCCCATGTGCAGGAACAATGTGTCCCATGTACTGGACCAATGTGTCCCATGTGCAGGAACAATGTGTCCCATGTGCTGGACCAATGTGTCCCATTTGCTGAAAAAATGTGTCCCATGTGCAGGAACAATGTGTCCCATGTGTTGGACAAATGTGTCCCATGTGCTGGACAAATGTGTCCTATGTGCTGGACCAATGAGTCCCATGTACAGTATTGGAGAGTTTAGCAACAACCTATTTTTTTCTTAAAAGCTTCAGCATCTTCTCTGAAACTGACATAGCTGTTTCAAGAAGGGCCTATGACCATGTCACATGCTGTCAAAGTCATGTGAAGACAGAAGAATTCATATGACAGATATAGACCTGCATTGAACATATATAGAAGCTAAATATTTCTGCCACTTATATAATAACGTTAATATGGAAGCAATGCTTTCATGTCTAAAATATCTCGTAAAATTATAAGGAAAAATTTAAATACTGAATACTTAAAGAAAATTGCAAATGATTTGCAAATTGTTGCTGAACAGAAAATCAATACTGTGGGTCAAATTGGGCCCATCAATCAATGGTATGAGACTACTGCATTACATTACACTACTAGTAATGGGAACTGTGATCTTGCTTTTACCAGGTTGCTGGCGAGAGGTCAATTTCAAGGATTTCATCTTCGTCTCGAATTCCTGATGCAGATGAGTCACGCATTGGAAAATACCAACCAATCAAAACGATTGGCAAAGGCAATTTCGCCAAAGTGAAGCTTGCAAAGCACATGCCTACTGGACAGGATGTAAGCTAGAATTTTTGCACAGGTTCTGGTTTATAGATTCCTGTAAGCCTATGGTACTGAAACTGAAGTCGAATTTGGTTAATTTAAAAAAATAATTTATGAAATCAATTTTGATTAAGTTTAGGAAATAAATTATTTAGTCTAATTCTTTGAATGCTATTGTAGTTCATCGTGACAGCGTTTACTATTGATAAGCAGGATTTGAACTTGCAACCTTCCGGTTTGAAGGCACAAAAACATGCCGCTGCACTGCCGTATTCTTTAGGCATTGGTATATCCGTAGGCAGTTAAATTTTGGTCTGTTTTGTTTGTACAAAGTAAATTGTTGAACCTGTCTATGACACAAGCTATCTATCTTTCCTATCAAACATTACTGCTGCTTTTTTTTTGATACACATTTTAAGTTATTTGACTAATTTTAATACTTTGTTGTTGCTCTGAAGTTTTTAACTGAAACGGGTGATGTACTTACTGCTTCAGGTTGCGATTAAAATCATCGATAAAACTCAGCTGAACCAGTCAAGTCTGAAGAAGGTAGGTTTTATCATGATGCTAAAATATCATTGATGTGTCATGTTGTGCCATGAATATAATAATGATGCTATTAGAAATAGATCCCTTAAACTAATAAATAGTTGAAACTGAACATTAGCATTGGAGCTCTAAATCTCCGGTATTCAGCTAAGTATCCTTGTTAGAACGTTCTCTTTACAGTGGCAAAAGTAGGAATCTGGTTAGGATGTTTTGTATGAAATCTTTAGCTTTTTTGTGACTACCTTGCTTTAATGTACTGCTGTTCTTCTATTTTGAAAGAACTCTGTTGAATTAATTCTTGCAGAGTCTAGTTTAATTCTTCACAGAACTCTGTATTGCAGTTTTTCTGACAAAAAGATGAAAAGGTTAAACAGATTTTGGTTATATCGATTGGGGTGTGCAGTCATTTGTTGACTGCTTTAGCATTATGTGGGATTTTCTTTACCATTGTACAATTCAATACAATTTTATTTGGTACTTAAGTGAGTGAGAATTGGTTGTGAGTTGATTTGCAAATGCCTTTTTTGCACTAAGGCGAGTTTGCTGGATTTTACAGCTTTTCAGAGAAGTGAGGATTATGAAACTTCTCAATCACCCAAACATAGGTGTGTGGCTCGTGTATTTATTTCATCTTAATTATATTTCTTTCATTTGTTCCCAAAACGTGGTTTATGTTACAGAACATACAAAATATTCAGTGTTTCTAGGGTTGTATAATATATTCAATGTAATCTGTTTCGATGTTGATTCACCTTAATTTAAGGTTTGATAATGGCTTTAATTCCTACACTTTTATCTCATCTGTTGTTTTGGTTTCTTTGTGATTTTTAGGGATTTATTCTCTTCTTCTAAAATGTTCTTTTTGTAACTGCTTGTTTGAATGCACTATGTGACCAGTTATTACATAAAGTTGCCATTGTGGAGACATGTTTAAGAAGAAAGTAACTATAATCCAGAAGATAGCAGTTAGAGCTTTACTCTAAATCTCAGCATTTTGTGCTGACAGTTCACAGTGTAAGACATACTAAACATAACTTGCTACTGACGGTGATCTATACATTTTTGTGAAATTTTACGATAACGATTGCTTTATTGCAGTTAAGCTCTATGAAGTCATCGAAACGGAGAAGACGCTGTACCTTGTGATGGAGTATGCAAGTGGAGGTAATATATACTGTGAAAATAATATGAGCTACCTGTTTAAAAGGTAAGCCTATAGGTGCTGAAATGTGTCGTGACTACAGTTACAGCGTAATGCAACCGTTACAGAGATGATGATGACGAGTTCTCTGCCCGAAGGCAGGTGCACCGGCCTTTTACATCACCCGAGGATGAGGGGATATCCCGTTGCCTTCCTTGTAGACAATTGTTCTTGGTTGTTGAGCTTACTCAGTTCTGGAACTCCCTCTCTGTGTCTGTTCGTTCGGCTCAGTCTCTTTCTTTGTTTAGATCTCGACTCAAAACCTCATTTGACATACCCCCCCGTAGGCTGTCTGTCTCGCCGGAATGACTTCCTGGAATTGACCGGATCGTGGCGTGGATTTGATGTGCCATCGATTGATGCACTTTGCATGGGCGCAATAGATTAATAATTCATTATAATTGTGGGTAGAGCAACATGTCCCGGGTCACTACACAGTGGTTTGAAGTAGTTTCGAACCTGCGACCACCCGACTACAAGGCACAGAACATGCCACTGCACCACGATGTCCCAATAGAAATAGTGACCAACAGTGTGATGTTAGTGAGTGACCTAGCAGGTGACAGTTTTGGCTGCCACTGTCATGGTCACTTTCTTCCTTTGCAACATTACTTGTCTTGGTTTTGTTATATTGTGTTGCCAAAGTGTCTTCTACATTGCTTCTCATTTCATTTCTGTAGGTGAAGTGTTCGACTACCTTGTGGCGCACGGTCGCATGAAAGAAAGAGAGGCCAGGGCAAAATTCAGACAGGTACTCTGAAATTCGAACGTCAGTTTCCTATTAGAAGAAAAAAATTTACTTCATATGTTCCAACTGCTTATGAACAGGTTTGTTTCAGCTCTGTTGTGTCTCTGAGCATTTATGAGCAAATTCGAGATATTAGGCTTTCCCTAATAGGAACATGACTTCATTTGGTTTAAGTTATCATGAACAGTTTGTTTTCAGACTATTTCTCTATCCGTGATCTGTATCAATAATCTGCATGTATGTTGCAGACAATCTAGAGTGGAAATTCTTTTTCAATTGTTTAAATAGAATGCTGTACTTTAAAATGTATTGTACACCAGACTGCGGATAAGCAGTTGGTTCAATAAAGAATATACTTACTTATCAATTGTGTGTTTTTTGTTAAAATGAACAGCTGTGCAAAAATATTGAACAGGTATCAGAAATAAATTGAATTAAACTACACAATACCATGTTTCACATGTGTTTAATGGCTAATATTTTTTAACAATTTTAATTAATATGTTATAGTATGTTTCCCACTATTTCTACTGCGATCTTCTGTGTACTTTTAGATTGTATCTGCAGTTCATTACCTTCATAGGAGGCGAATAGTTCACAGAGATCTCAAAGTTAGTTCTTCTTCATTTTATTTTCTTTTAACCTTATTGAGTTTTATCAATTGCAAAAATTAAATTTGCTTTCATTCTGAGTTTCTGCAAAATTGGGCCAATTGTTTTATGTACGTACTGTGCGCTTGCAGGCGTTCTTAATAAAGAACATGCTTACTTACTATTGCTAAGTTATGGAGCAAGATATCTCCAGCTGCGTCCTTTATGAGGTGCGTCTGATTTGACCAACGTTTCCGCCTTGTGAAAGAACGACTAGTCAACCTTGTGGATACCGGGAATCGAAATCGCTTCCTCTGCTCTGCATGGCAGTTTCTCCCAAAGACAATTATATGAAATATTTTTATTGTTTACAGGCAGAGAACCTACTTCTTGATGCTGACTTGAACATCAAGCTAGCCGACTTTGGCTTCAGCAATGAGTTTGCAGAGGGCAACAAACTGGATACATTCTGTGGAAGTCCACCGTATGCAGCCCCTGAGCTTTTCCAAGGTATATACTCGTGCATTTCACAGACAATATTTGTGAAAGCGTAACGCATTATTTCTGAAAAACTTTACTGAAATTTGTCATTAGTTTTATTGGTTTTTAAATCTTGGGAGGTTCAGAAGGAATTAAATTGTGCACCAAGTAGTATAAAGTAATGCAGTGTAATGTAACAGAAGACTTTTATGGCACATCTTAAGGGCCTCTGACTGGTAGTTGTGCACAGTTATCGGTCAGATGGAGAATGGTGTATGAGTAGATGGTTTATATTAGAAATACTACGAGCATTTGCCATTACAGTTCAATGCGATTAAAATTGTTGTGTAGTCTTTCTTCACGTTTGTGAATTCTGGGAGAAGGGGCAGTGGGTTAAGTTTTCAACATATTTTGACAGCCTTCTAAGTTAAGACAAGTATTGAAAATTACCTGTATTTGCTCTTGTTGAGGAACATGAGCAAGTCACGAACTCTTCCTTATCCTTCTCACGACATGCGACGTTGGTTTCCCAGTAACTTTTAGTATATTTCTCTCATCAGTTTGTAGGGTTTGTGTTCAATTCTGTAATCTTGATTTGTTGGTGGATTTTTTTCATGAAATCAATGCTAGCTGGATCAGAAGCTGGTGCCTAATTATCAAAATAAATTTGCATTAGTTTACTTTCTTGTATCGAATCATGTAAATGATGTATTACAGTTAAGTTTGGAAGAATTATTGAACATTTATGACTTTATTCAGGTAAGAAGTATGATGGACCTGAAGTGGATGTCTGGAGTCTCGGCGTCATCCTTTACACGCTAGTCAGCGGGTCTCTGCCATTCGATGGACATAACCTTAAGGTTGTTATCTGGATTCATATTTGAGTTTCTAGTTAGTCTTGTAATTCTGTTTCTCTATGAGGAAATATCTTTTAAAAAACGTGTGCTAAAGGAAGTTGTGTGTTGAAACAAAGAAGAAATTAGATGAAAATTCGAAAATCTACAATAAGAATTTCTTGAGAATTTTTAGTAATTTATCTAGATATGTTGGGCAGAAGCTAGCAAGCTAGATAGACTTTGACATACAAAGAATATATGTATTTTGAAGAAATATTTATTAATTGTGGTGACAGGAAGTTTGACTACAATTCTGCTCAAATAGTTTGGTTCGTTGCTTTCAAAAATGCATATTTAAATAAAAAGGGTGTGTATATTGTTATGTCTCAGACCATTTATTGATTTATGATTTCCATTGGTAGGAGTTGAGAGAGCGAGTGTTGCGAGGAAAGTATCGCATACCGTATTACATGTCGACCGAATGTGAACATCTCCTTAAGAAGTTCCTTGCTCTGAATCCACTGAAACGAATGACTCTGGAGGTAATTCATCATGCTTGGATATAAGTGAA
The DNA here is from genome assembly GCA_959347315.1 of Bimastos eiseni. Classification (NCBI taxonomy): domain Eukaryota; kingdom Metazoa; phylum Annelida; class Clitellata; order Crassiclitellata; family Lumbricidae; genus Bimastos; species Bimastos eiseni. The sequence continues at coordinate 9,803,027 of OY365820.1, forward strand.
CCAATGGAGAGACTGTGGAAGAGCTTTTTACGTACTGCTGATTGCGGCTATGTGTGCACCTTGACTGTCAGCAAGCATTGTAGTTTTGAGCCCGTTACATGGTTGGTAATGCTTTGGTAACGTCAATGCCCAAAAAATTTTTTGTCACCCATCTGTGTCTTTTGGCTATTAAAGCTTTGGTTTTGTTCAAAGCTTTTCACTTTTAGCTCTGATAAGTTGGGAGCAGAGCAGAGCAGATTTTCAGAGCTGTAACTATGCATGTATATATGTATGTATCTGTGTTTGTTATTGATATATATGCTTGTATATATGTTTGTTATGTATATGGATGCATGTATCTTTGTATATATGTATGTATGTGTGTATCTGGTGAATCTAACGATGTTTATAGAGTCATTACCGTGATGCATCAATCATTGATCACTTCAAGCAATAGCGTTTTTTAGATTCATAATCAATATCAATCAGTCAATCAATCAATGTCTTTTTATTTTAACCAACCAGATTAACAGCAGTAGCATAATTCGTTCAAGGTTCCTGCGACATTGGTAACAATTTGGGGCCTGAATGGATCTAGATCCCGCTAGGTATGGTTACCTAAAAAGTACTTACTAATTATAACAGGCACCCGATTGAAAGTTCCTACTAGATGAGGGCTTATGTTGATGTATCTATGATGAATAGAGTGCCCTACAAGTACCTTATAAAAGCACGGCACATATGGCCATGTAACAGTTTTATCTTGCATTATATTAAGACTACCCCATGTTGCACCTTTTGTTGCCAGACATCGTGAGGTCGATTCAATCAATCAATCAATCAATCAATCAAAACAGACTTGATTGTGTAACGCTTATGGGCAGATGATGCATTGTAATTTTAATCTGGAACATTAATTGAGCTGTGATCTTTTGATCATGTTAGAACGTCATGAACGATGCGTGGATTAACAATGGCTTTGAGGATGATCAATTGAAGCCATACATAGAGCCACAAAGCCATATTCAGAACAGGATCATCGGTAAGAGTTGGATATCTATTCCAGTTTCAAATCGACTTTCGGCTTTTTGTATAAACGCAGTGGAAACCTTTTGTAGTGGGAGCTGAACATGTGCCATATTATAATGATGAAGTTCTGTTATCAGAGGTTAGCAGTTGGTCCTTGTACATAGTGATATAGTGATGCTTCATAGTGATGCCTGCATCCAGGGACCAACCTCTTCTTCTGTGCTACATTTAGGTCATGTTCTAAGGCTGTATTGAATTTTTAATCCTAATTCATTGGACTGTTTTGTGCAAGAATATATATTTGCTATAAATTAATAATAAAATTCTGCATGTTATTATTATTATTAAATGGACACTTTCTATATACAGTTGTTGTGTGTAGATGAATGTGTTACTTGCTACTCTCTCTCTTTCCGTGTATTTCACAGCGTGTAAGCTGTTGCATAATGACATCTTTTGAGGAGACACCTTGTCACCTTCTGCTGTCAGTTCGGTGTACTCTAGCAACCATCATGATCGACCTTCTACAATTCTTTCTTTCTGAAGTCGTGTCCCTTAATTCCTCCAGGTCTGTTCCGGTTTTTTTTAGGAGAAAAGAGCACTTAATGTTTTTGTTTTGGATTATTGCTTCCTCCCTTCCTAACTTCTCTCAATCAAAACATTATCTTATGTTGGTTACAGTGATGTAAACATTCGTTTTGAAATGATTTTCCAAATGTCCTGTCATGTATTTTGAGCAGGGATAATGGTGGACATGGGATATTCGAGAGTGGAAGTCGAACAGTCGTTGGCTCAGAAACGTTACGATCACATGACTGCAACGTATCTGCTTCTCGAAAGATCTTCAGATCCATCCAAAATAGTATGTTTCTCGATGTTGTGACATTGTTTTAATGTTTGGAAATGTTTTGTAATTTATAAATGGACGAAGAAATTTATCGGGCAGAACAGAAAATGGAGAGTTAATGAATTCCTTTGAATTTGCCAATAAGCTTCTAGGACTAAGAATTGGGGCGTTCGTATATATGTGGATGTTGCGTATGCATTTAATCTTTGTATATATTGCATGTATTCAAGTACATGTATATCATATGTGTATATGTATATCTGGAATTTTATGTTCTCACTTTGTAACTTTTGAAGGGTCTGTTGCTTCCTTGTTTAACTAGGCATTTGATATTGTATCGGAGTCTTGTAAGTACCAATATCGTATGCCTGAAGATTCAGGATGAAGATGCCTTTGAAAGATGCCTAGGTTTACGAGGATTTGACCAAACAAGATGGACCAATATTTACTGGCAAATTATTGTAGCTAATTTGAAGATGAATGTAAGAAGTTGAGTTGATTACAATATGATATGTTAAATTATGTATTATGTTAAATTATGTATTATGTTAAATTATGTATTATGTTAAATGATGTATTCTGTTAAATTATGTATTATGCATAACTTGTTACCAATCATTTAGAACTGACATTCTCAAATAAATCAGTCTGTTTGGCTTTTGTTGTCAGTATGAGTGCAGCCCTGCTGTGATGACGACAAGACCTGGCAGCAGTTTATCATTGAGACAGTCCGACATGGTCCAGAGAAACCGTGTGGAACGAACAATTGTGCTTCCGTCGCCTACAAATGAAGCAGACAAGCCGCGTGTCCTCAGAAGCGCGTCCTTTGCAAGTCCTGCACGAACAGGTCGGTCTGACAGAAAGGTTGTTACGACAAATGCTGTGGCATCGTCGGTAACAATTTCTTCTGGATATGTCCACTGTCGACGCATATGCTGATGGTTGGAGTCATGTAACAAGCACATTTTAAGCTGTTTTTCTGCCTGTGTACATCTGTGCTTTTACATAGCATGTTTATTGTGAAATTTGATGCCGCCCTTGTTCCAACATCTTTTGCTCAGAAGTGCACATGCCTTGATGGTGCAACTGCAGTTGTAATGCAGAGCAATTGTGTGTGAAGGACTTGCTCAAGGTCCCTACACACTGACTCGCCGGATGAGGGTCGAACCCACTCACTCAGTACACACTGAGTGTTATGGGCCGACCGCTCTGACCAATCGGCCACTGTACATGTTGTTTAGGACTTGTCAAAAGCACTGCGAACATAGCTGTGTAATACTCGTGAATAAGCTGGTGCCTTTTGCTTGGTTTTTGACGTGTACTTTAGAAGTTTGGATATTACGATTAATGAGTCTATCTGGAGAGGTGTGTAATGTAATCAGAGGAACTGTAGGCATGTTTGCAAGAAGACTGTTGTAGGAGTTGCAGTTAAAAAATATGGCTACTGGTTCTTTTACAATTGAATACAATGGTATTTGAAATTGCCCTACTTCCGAAGTTCTGAAGTGGACACATGGCCATTCAAAGGATATCGGTAGCATTGACCAATTGTTAGTCAGTCAATGACTTTGCTCAAGGTGGACCCTACACATTGACCACATAGGCAGGGTCTCAAACCATGTTGCAAGCCAATCACTGTGACCTATTTACCACTTCTGTGACAGTACTGTTGGCATTCATGGAGTTGAAAAGAGCAGAGCTTCACGTAACCGCAAAACTGGCGTGGTTTATGTAACATAAAGACTAACTGTCAATTTTTAATTACCTTGTGTTTGATTAGTGATGTGTGGAGCAGAACATCAAGTATCAGTTTGTGGTGTTTCTTTAAAACCAGCTGTTACAATACTCAATGTGCCAAAAATTCGACGCCCAGAGGCCGCTGGTGAAGTTGTGCCAAAAGAGAGCATTGTGAAGACATCTCTTCCACTTCATAACCCAGCAGTTATTCCAGGGCCATCAGACTCAGCTCAGGTATAAAAGCAGAAGTACATTTATAACATTTCTACCCGACTCTACATTATGCAGTGCGCACAACTGAACTCGTTACTGATTAATTCTGTTAATTTTTAAATGCAAGGATTTTATTTTGTTTTAATGGATGTGTGATATATTCTAGTAGCCAAATAGTTATTTTTTATGCCTTTCCTGCCTCAGAGCACTTCTTGTAGGATTATCTGTTTGATGGTTTGATCCTCTCTTGGACAATGTGGATATCAATCTTATTGCCTCTTGTCTCAAATAAGCTGGTCTCGCTGTGGCTTTAATGGGCACTGAGAGATTTTAGAAGATTTACATTACATTATGTTGATTTTGGCTTGCATCAGCTGATGTCTTGTGCATTGGACTCAATCCACCACTGTTGAATTTGGGGTGAAAATGGTAGCAAATTTAGTGTCCATTCTAGATGGTTGGACATATGAGAAAGATTTCCACTGTGAATGCAATTTTACTATAATTAAAACTAGCTGTGAATGCATTTTTACTTATTCACCCCACAATAAAAATATGCTGTGGATGCATTTTTACTTATTCACCCAGATAACAAAAAGCTTCTCTGTTATTAGATGTTATCTATACAAGTAATTATTATTATTGGATGATGTGAATATGTTCCTTTTGTTTATTTTCCAGATCAATCCTAACCCGAGGATCGTTGATATGCAGAGACTTATCTCAAATTACGACAACAATCCCATCGTCTTCATCTCTTCTTCCAGGTCTCCGCATAGGGAAGAACCAGTTCCCGTGCCAGAACGACCCGCCCCTCTACTGCGAAGGCAAGGAAACGTTTTAACTATTCACAGATGAAAGCATGAACTTGCATGTTCGTTCCCAATTGGTTCTGGTTAACATTGTATTCAGGAAACAATGTTTCAATTTGCTAGGTTTACTAGGGACTTGATTCTTGCATGGAGGTATGATTTTGGTGTTTAAATTGATCTCTGTTTTCCTGCGTCATTCTTAAGACGATTGCTGTTAACCTAGTCTGCCCTGCTAGCCCCTTGCAAACAGACCCAGACCGCCTTTTTGACTCCCTATGGACAACCTCACTGACTGAACAAATCACTATGCTTGAGATCTTGTGAGTTTTTTCTCAGTGCTCAGTAAGATTGCCTGAACATTACAACATGATGATGTTTGCCAAAGTAATAAATCTTGAACAGTTGAGAAGGTCCTTCCCAACAGTCTCAAAACTTGCTAACTTAACCATTTCCAAACTCCTCTTCTCCATATTATTCAACCCTAAACATGTCCTTTGCCAACTCCTTCCCTCACTTCATCACCAATTAAGACCTAGAGCACATGTTCTCCCATCCATTGACAACTCTCAATTTATCCCAAAATCCTTATGTAAGAATATTTAATAGTTTACTTTACAATTCTAATTTCTTTTAGTATCTATTATCGATCATGTTAGCATTTCTGTGTTTTTGTCAAATTTTTTCTTTCTCAATTAACAAAGATACATAATACAGGTGACTGGTAAATTAAAATTCTAGCAGTGGGTGTCAGTAATTATGCAGTCATCAAATTATTATAATTGTACAAAAAGCACTCTTTTCTTTCTTAATTAATTTACACTAACAAGCTTATCGTTAAGATATCGTAATCTTAAACTTAAAATTTATAAAATGCTGCTTGAAAGCAACACGGCGCCAGCTTAGTTACAAGTGCTACGTCAAGTCAGAGAGGTTGTCCATAGGGTGTCAAAATGGGGTTAGCAGAGCAGAGTAGCCGTTATGGTGGTTGTCGTTTTTTTCGGAAATTGGAGGACATTGATGTTTTGAGAAAATAATGTGCACCTACGTTTCGACAAAAAGTTTTTTTTACAACAATATGTGTTACCTTTTGATTGTTCAGGGCTGAAACTATGGTGCCAAGGTCTAAAGCTACAGGTAACTCTGCCAGTACCTCGCACGTTGTGTCAAGACGCCCACCTCTACCAACCTCAGCGGGTGTTGAATCATTTCGGTTGGTATTGTGCTGTGATTATATTTTCATTATGAAATTTATTTATTCTGAAATTTGATATCACCCTTCTTTCAACAATATTTAACAGATTTTATTTAATGACTTTCAATGACTATACATTGCAATACTTTATGTATTCATGCGTGTATACATGTATGTATTTATGTCTTTGTGTGATGTGTATGTATGTTGTATCTAGAAATTTATATAGCACCTTTAGCAATGTCTTATGAAAGCACTTTTTGTCGAAGTAAACAGCTTTAAAAGAACGACATGTTCATCTGTTTAGCTTAATTTCTATATTGGAATTTGACTGTACCTTGGAAGAGCTATCCCTCTGGAAATGTTTGCTTTGTAAATCTGGAATGAGAAATAAGATTAGTCTCTTGATATTTATATTGTACTCTGTAGTACTTTTCTTGGTGTTAATTATTGTTCACTTCTGTCACACTGATATCTAATGCACTATTCATCTGTCAACTAATGTAGCTTCAATATTCATGAGGCTGCTTCAATATTCATGAGGCTGCTTCAATATTCATGAGGTCATTAACTTAGACATTCACCAGGATCATTTTAACGTAGTTCATTCTTGCCAAGTAATTTACCCTACGGTTGTGGTAGCAGATTGGTCCCTATTCTTGTCATTTTTGGTTACTCATCCTATTGGCAAACTGTTCTTCCACGTAAGGTAACCATTTAGGAAGAGTAGATCGCAATTGTCATGCCTGTGTTTTATCTATGACCCTATCTGATGTTGATGGAAGTGTGTCATGATTAGTGTTTCTTTACATTTACTTACAATACCATATTTGACTTTACGTTACCTACTACATGCAATTCTGCTGCTTACTCTTACACACTTTATATAGACCAATCATAGCTGACTGATTTAGATGGTCTCATTGCAGACCTGCGACTCCTTGTGCCTCTGTGACTCATACAAGCACTGTGCAGTTTCCACGTGGGTCTGGTATTCGTGTCACCGTTCATGGAACGGCGCCTCAGGACGGCCACGTTGTTAGAGTGTCGGACGGTGTCGAAGGCAACTCTGGCACAACCCAAACTGTCACGACGAGATACTTCGGTTCCCACATGTCGTTTCTTACTAGACTGACTTCGAAGTTTAGCAAGAGGTAGGGTTCATTTGTTCGTTCATTTGTTCAGGGCATTTGTAATATGATGTCCCTAGAAGATATCTACTCCAGAGCAGTTTTGGACCATCCTCGATGCAAAAGCTGTTTTCAACGGTTCACGAGAGGTGCTTATGTATGATGTTCAATGTGAGTGAGTGAAAAAGATACAGATATGCTGGGAAGCCATTTTAGGTCATTGGCCCAACTAATGAAATGGCTGAAGTCATTTCAGATCATTTTCCCAGCCAATGAAATAGCTGAAGCCACTTCAGGTCAATGGCCCAACTAATGAGAATGCATAAGCCATTTTAGGTCAATGACCCAACTGGACACATATGCATTACATTGTTTACTATACATTGTATGTGATGATGACGTATACGTTTTAAAAAGAAACTATAACAGCAGCAGATTATAAGGTCATACAGGAAAAACTAAATATAAACCAATGAAGCATCGACAAAAACTGCTTTTAAATTATTTAAGCTTAGGAAGTGAGCTTGATGTTTTTTCCCAGCAAACTGTTAAACCTGCCGACACCCGAGCAGTTTGGAAGCCGTGGTTCGCGAGTCGAGCGCGAGCGTGCCAAACCGCGAGCATTGCGCTTCACCTGGAGCATGAATACGACGAGCAACAAGGACCCGGAAGACATAATTCTGGAGATCTGTCGCGTTCTGCGTCTCAACAACTGCGACTATGAACAGCGAGAGCGTTTCCTTCTGCTTTGCATCCACGGCGATCCGAATTCGGACACCCTGATCCAGTGGGAGATGGAGGTCTGCAAACTGCCGAGACTTTCGGTCAATGGCGTTCGCTTCAAGCGGATCTGTGGCACGTCGATCGGGTTCAAAAACATTGCGGCTAAGGTCGCCAATGAGCTCCGGCTCTAAAGATCATAGCGGACTCCAGGATTCGCGATAAGTCTGAGAGCCTGAGTGGTGTAATGTAATGTAATGCTTGGCTGCTTCTGCTTTAGATTTGTTTAGCTCTTTGCCTGCTCGCTATTGAATTGCTGATATTTGTAATGTGCATTGATTTGTTCGATTATTTCTGCGGTAGGATTTTGATCCTGGCTTACAGAACAAGTTGCTGCTGAGGTGTTCATAAGCACATTTTTAAGGGCTTTGAAAATAGGCAATGGTGTATTTGGGAGTCGTATCTAGGACCACCTTGTAGCACGATTCAATCATATATTACATAGTTATTTCATGAAGATGGTTTGAATTTGGTATCATGTCTCCACCAAAGTGATATTGAACTTGAAATTGCATATGGATAGCTGTAACCTGCTGTGTTGAGTTGAGGAGTTTATGTTGTATACAGGTTTTTGTATGTATGCATACATGCATGCTTCGTATACTCATGTGCACATTATTTGGAGAGTAATATGTTGTACAGATATCTGTCTGACAAGGTGCAAGTGTGGCTGATGTATTACTTGCTTTGGGATACTTGATTACCATATGCATGAGGTGACAAATGCGTGCGACATGTAAATGTGTTATGACGGTGTGTGGTATACATCTGTATTGCTGACAGACTAGCTTTGTGTTTGGAATGTATGATGATAGAGTGAGGCCAGTGAAAGGTTCGACTGAGTGTGGCGAACTTTGAGAAGTTAAAATGAGTTCAAATTGTATTTATAATCGACCTATTTGCTGCGTTTCAACTCGTATTTCTATTCATAGGGGTTAGCGCATTCTCTTTCAGGTGCAATCTATCCTAGTCTGTGACATGTATTCCTTTGTGTTCATCTGTTCTTGTGTATTTACTGTTTGTTCTGAATTACTGTACATTTTTCACTTGTGTTGCTGTTCATGTGTTTTTAACCCTGTCAATGGCAGAGCTGAAAACATGTTGGTTGTTTGGTTATTTGGTTTTTTGGTTTAAAACAAAAAAAACAAAAAGCAAAAATGGTAATTTTTTGGTTTTCTCTATATATATTTTTTTTAATTTACTAATATTACTATTATATTACTAATTGTGTGTTATTCAGTCGGAAATCAAGCTAAAGTAATTATATTAACAAGTTGGAGCTCTTTTCATGCTGTTTGGTGCTTTTTATAACAAAACTGTTGTTAGAAGACCCAAAGGAAAACTAAAAACCAAATAAAACCAAAAAACCAGCTTTTGACTTTTTTTAAATCTTGGTTTTTTGCACCCCTCTTCTGGGGGTCATCCATTTGTCTGCATTTGTCATTTCCTGCCTCAGGCCAGCTTTTGGGACTTTCTCTTTGCTTTCTCCATTGTTATTGACATCTGTTGTCCTTATATGGCTCTCTCTCTTATGTTCGTGGCCTGCTGTCCATTGGGTTCCAGTAAATATTAGGAGATTACAGTTGTACATCTTCAACTTTGTTATTAGGTTTAAACTTTTCATGGACGATCGTTTTGCAATTGCATAGAACTTTTATTTAGCGATACGTAGCATTTATATCTCATGTCTTCCTTCAGATGTTAACGTTTTTCAGTTATATAACTTTGAGTTGTTATTATTACGAGGTATTCTTTATATTGTGGTTTAATTAGAAAATGCTATCTGATAATTTATTTGAAATTGTAATTTATTACTTGCGTAGCACTGCTCGAATTACTTATATATATACTCAGTAGGCTTTTTGTATTGACTTTCACTTTGAAGTTGCCCATATGATTTATATAGCTGCTTTTTAAAGCCTGTAAAAAGTGCTGAATTGTGACTGTCAAACAATTTGTGATTGGTTACATTGAGGCAGGAGGATTGAAATCGTTATTGAAAGCCTCGATATCTGAGAAGAAAGTATAGTATTATCAATGGGAACTGGAACTGACACACCGGGTGATATTCCCTATCAGAATATGTGCAACTTAAAGTGAGAGTATTATTAACCAGTATGTATTATTCTGTTGTTGAGTGAGATTCTTTTTTTATCTATTGACTCGCAGATACACTTGTGCCTTTCTCATGTGCTTGACTCTTATGCGAAACTGCTTTCATCTTTGCTCAGAGATTTTCACTTCTTTCTGCTGAATTAATTATGGAGATGTTCGTCGTAGCGGAGTTATTGGCATTGGTAGTTGTTGAACGTTAGATCCTGATCTCTGTGAAATTCGTCACATAGTGATTTTTTGATGTTTTTCGGAGTACGTATTTTTATACCCCTAAATTAATTTTAAAATATGCATTTTAATGTATTCAAAGTCTGGTTTAATTCTTCAATTTTTGTCTTTGTGTTCAATTTCTGTTGCATTGTTGGTTTTCAGTTTCCTCAAGATTCTGTTTGTGTGTTAAAATTCATTGTTGTTATGCATGATTCATGTTTAAGCCCATCGATTTGTAAACTGATGGAGTTCATCTCTCCTTTTGGAATGTTTTCGTTTTGTCATCCACCCGATCAGTCTGTTCTCGTTTGAAATTCTAGTCTTTGTTGTGCATTTTTCACTGAATTGGAGTTGAAATAAATTACTAATATTTGACAATTTTTTTCTGGAGACTTTCAATAATAGTTTGATCTAGTGACATTTCATGTGTTTCCTGATCTGTCATTGTTATTGGAAATTTATATAATGTCACTTAGGGTGAAAAATGATTGGGACATTCGCTGTGCTTGCTCATATTATAAGTGCTAAATGTGATTACAACAGAAATCGTTTGAAAGTGCAACAATGCTGGAGTCACCAGTGATGGGCCCATGCAAGCATGTAGAGCCCAGCTAGTCAGCATAGTCCTGTCCTTACCTTGCTGATGGCATAAATTTCGTTCAAAGTCTCTTGACCAAGCTGACTTGTTTACTTAACCAATCGTAAGGCAAGGTTCTGCAGAGACCCCTCAGTGCAGTGATTGTAGACTGGAGTGGTTTGGGTGATAGGAAGCCATCTGTTTAGGTTTCTTGAAGGGGTGCTATATACATTTTCGAAATGAATGAATGAATATGTTTGGGAAATCAATTGATGAGTTTAAAGGCAGAAAATGACCAAGACCACTTCTTTAAGATGGAGACGAATCCTAAGACCGCATATCTAAGACCAAGACTTATGGATTCAAGACCAAGACTGCAGTTTTACTGTCTCGAAACCATGGTCTTAATTGGTCTTGAGACTACATCACTGTTAGAATCATACATGCATGTGTCTATTTGCTCTTAACTTCTATGGTCAAAGGATACATGAAAGGAGATTGAATTAAATATCTAGTTTTCAAGGTTAATGAATTGTCTTATAAGGATTAATTTTTATATTCTCCATGGTTATACGTGTAGGTCTTTATGAATGCTTGTGGTTGCTATGTGAATGACTTCAATCTAAGTAGCATTATCGACCTTTGGACATGGCGAGGTTGGGCACCGAGCAATTTGGCTATAATTATATAGAATTAACGTGTTTTATCCATTTTCTCATTTTGCTGGGACGCCATGGAGGCTTAAGGCCGGCACTGCTAAGTAGTGTTTGGAATCATGGCCCAGAGGCCAATTCAATTTTATTACTACTTGGCTCTGCCTTCTTCTTGTGAACGCGATTATCGAAACCTATGAATAGTTAATTGTTTAATTAATAGCGTGTCGCTGTTGATTGCAAATAAACCGGTCTCGCGTGATCTCAGGCTTTTCTCAGTTTCCAGATAACCGATAACATAAATAATATTAACGGGACCCACTGATATCGCACTTACGCATAGACCGATGTGGACATGCCCAGGTTCTAGCTATCTGAATTATCACGAAGTTCGTAGGCTTACCAATGATTAACTGTAGGCAAATGTCTTCAATAGGGGGAATGTCTTGCCTTCCTGACACTTGGGACAGGACGTTTGCCTCCATCACTCAGAGGGGATTGACGCCTCTGGCTTCATGTTCTGTATTCTGCATAGATCAGCAGGTACATTTATGCCAGTTAAACCTACTAGCTGGGGCACCCGAAGTTCGACCGGGTTGAGACAGGTTTTTGGTCCTGGAGAGGATTTTCTAATAATACGGCGGCCGCGGGCTTCACCAACTCCTCTACTGGGTATCGGTGGTGTTCCCCGAGCGAACGGCGAGGGTTTCGAATGAATAGGTCTAAAGTGTGCAAATGCGTACATACCGACCTGAACGACTGTTGAAACGTATATCTCCCAAAAAACCGTCCATTCATTCCCCGAACGAACGGCGAAGGTTTAAAGTCAATAGCTGTACCCATGTGACCGATTGTGCAAACATATATGTACCGAACAAACGGTGTGGCAGAGAGATATGACATGCAAGTGTTTAGGTGAGACGATCCTGGCGACTGAGTAGGAAACTTTCCTTAGGGGGTCCTGAGAGGTTTTTGGCCTGGGAGACCATGAAGAGGGCATCCGCGGGTTTTACGAACCCCTCGACTGCGTGTGTTAGATGTTCCCCGAGCGAACGGTGAAGGTTTCGAGTGAATAGCTCTAAAACTGTGCAAATGCATCGCCTGACAAAGACACACAGACAGAGATCTCTATTTATATAGATTACCAGGATTTGAATTGTGAAATTAGAACTTGAGGGGTTGAGAAATCTTCAGATATCCTGGTTAGAAGTTTTACGAATTTGAAACCAGTATATACGGGCTAAATTGTAGAGTTAAACTGTGTGTGGGTGCTACCGAAAGCCGATCTGGGTTTTACTTGATCCCAAGGTTATTTTCAAGAAGTAACTGGCGTGGTTGAAAAATGAACTGGGGGATTGAACCCTTCCATGCCCCCGACAATTCAATCACTTATTATTACAATACACATTTGGTCAGGCGCCACAATAATGTCTGACCAGTCGCTGTGGTGAGCATGCTAGGGAATTGAAAGCAATCCGGGATTTACTCAGTAGACAGTAGACCACTCCTTGAACACAGGCCTACTCAATGCATTGAGAAGTCATGGCAATCAGCAGAGGAGAGAAACATTAAGCACCACAATGGCACACACAGACAATATAATGATGCTCGATTCCTAGTCTAGATGTGCAAGTTTATGAGGCGTCGACTAGTCAAAGTGAATGGTTCGAACGTCTTCACAACCATGCATATCAGGGGTGCAAAAAACCAAGGTTAAAAAAAACAAAAGTTGGATTTTTTGGTGTTTAGTTTTCCTTTGGATCTTGTCACAATATTTTTGTTATAAAAAGCATCAAACACAGCATGAAAAAAGCTCCAACTTTTTTATATTATTAATATAGCTTGATTTCCGACTAAATAACACAAAATTAGTAATATAATAGTAATATTAGTAAATTAAAAAATATATATTTTAAAAATTCAAAAAACCAAGGAATTGCCATTTTTTTTGTGGTTTTTGTAAAAAACCAAATGACCAAAAAACCAACATGTTTGCAGCCCTGCATAATGTATTGTTCAATTCTGGACACCACAATAATTGTATCGCGACGATAGGCCCTTATTATAGCCACCACTGTAGGCCTACTTTATAGCCCTACTCTGTAACTGGTTAGTGGTGAGTTAAAATTTAGATATGAAAATAAAATTATTGGCTTGTAGTGGTTGCGGTGAATAAAATTCAAGAAAATTGGTTATGTACGTACGACGTATGTCCACTTTCGTCTAAGAGTCGCTTGACTGCTCAGTCTTCGCCTGTGGGGCCCGGAATATCTTTGCCAACGGACCCGAACACTAATGACATAGGCTACATGTATAGTTGCGTTCATAATTCTTAGGCCTACTTGTGGTCGTAATCGTGCTGAATCACGTCAGAAGGGTTGTCCAGAGATGTCCGTTGGAGAACCGATTTACGAATGCAATCATTCTAGGCCTATACTAATGAAGACCATGGAGTGCACACAGTAGGCCTACGCAGTTAGATCTACAGCTTGTCTATGATTGGCTGCAATAACCTAGTTTGATTCACTAGTGCAAGGGGTGCACACGAACGCATCCTCATTCTGGTCTATCGTTGCTGTGGTCGTAATTAACTGTCTCTGTCGCACTAAAACATTTTAATGGATGCATCTAACTGACTATTTCCAATGTGGATGCAGAAATTTATCAATCCTTTAAATTTCCATAGCGTGGTTTGTGTCCGTAGTCTACTAAATCACCAAGTCATTAGGCCTATTTACACGGATGCATAGGATTGCGGATACTTTGCATTGCGCTGTAGTGACTGTAGCCTGCGTTAGAACTATCAAGTCGAGCTAAATGCGTAGGCCCTCTATGATCTAATAAAGCAGTTTGTCTTCTAGTATCAGGTGACATTTGGCAATAATTAATCAGAGGTTGAAGTCAGTTTGTTTCTTATAACCGGTTAATCGAACTATAGGCCTACTGATAAGAATCGGTTGACGATTTTATACCCAAGGTAACTGATTTGGAATTGGAGACAATGATCAATGGAATGATTCGAAGAGCATCAGTTATGGTGTCCATTATCATTCAGACCATATCAACCGGAACAGTTGGACTTCCGTTTGAACTTATGAGAGACTTGGCACCAGAGGATGCTCTCAACTACTCCATCTCAAGTCCATCGTCAAACACAACATCTGCAACAGCAACCTTATCCTCGTCGTCGTCGTCCTCGTCGAGGTTACCGTTTCTTCCGAGTCCGGACTACTTAGTCCGCTTGCGACGTAACAACAGGACGTCCTTGTTCTATGCCTACTTCCATTCGGTGGAATTAGAGGAGGGAGAGGGAACGAACCTGACGTTGAACCCTCTGCCACTTCGACGAGAGTCAGGCGATGGAGCGTATCAACCCAGCAAAGAATATGACGACAAAGGTATCTACGCAATAGAGCCATTGAACAATTTGCAAAAGGCGCTATATTAAATACTTATGCACACTTACTTAGACCTACTTGTATTGATTCAGAGATGCGTGCATATAAAGGCTCAAGGGCGTCCAAATAGGGGTGGTCTGAAGGCAAATGCCTCCAATTTAATGTCGGGAGGATATTTTGTAGTTTTAAGGGGAGGAATATTTCGCCTTCCATACCCTTGGACCGGGGGTTAGCTTCCATCACCTAGGGGGATTGACGCCCCTGTTGAGACTGGTATGTATGGTTTATCATGGTACACGTCTCGTCTTTAGTCGGCGTTCATTCCGAGTTGCTGGTCCTCCATCGGAAACTCTCTTTTGCGAGACTTGCTTGTCTTCACTCTAACTTGAAAATGTAATTTGCCGGCTACATGTAGTCTACTTAAGCCTTAGCGGTTGCCCGCCATCAACGCTCACTTATAAACACTTTTAACGAGGCATTATCAAATTACAGTTCAATTGTATTCTAAGCAATTCTTTCCTTTTTGAAGCACCTTTTAGGATATACTTCTAAATCTATTAGGCCTACTTGTTCAATTTTGGGGGAATTTGAAATCTGACATGACATTTAGATACGTTGTGTGGCCTTATAGCATAGGTAAATAATATTTCTCCTCAGGCTTAAAATATTAGGCTATTTATCTATAATAATAGTTTTGCTACCATTTCTGTTCAAAGCGTTGAAATCTAAAAAATGGTAGCAAAACTATTATCCAGCTGCGAGACTCATAGAACGGTTTAACGGTAGGTCTACCCTACGTAGGACCCATATTGAGATGGAAGCATGCTCTGCATCAAAGGAATCATTAACTCTAAAAGTAATTTAGAAGGCCAAGCCAGAAGGGTCGTGATCTAGTCTCAACGGTGCAACCCAACTCTCAAGTGAGCAAATTTGGAACGAAACCATCTGAGTTCAAAGGATATTATTGGGACGCATTGACCGATTGCTTTGAACTCTCGCCTTGTAGGCCTGCTGCAGATAGTTGACGTTCGGACTTCGAGCATCTCCTGCAGGGGTTGCTGTGTATACGAACGTTGAACTAGTCTTCACGGCCATCGATGACGATAACGATAAAAATTATGTTGATGACAATAACACGATAATGAGAAAGCATTGTTTTACAGATGCAATGAAGTATGATTCTCATGCAGATGATGTGTCTCAAAGATGGATGTCGAATGAAATAGCTGCGAGATGCGTTAACTAGTATGGGCTTTGGCCTATAGGCCTACAGTGATGTTGGCCTACACTAAAGTGACCAAGCCAATCAGTGGCACCCAATAATAGTAGGGCCTACGCCGTGTTACAGTTGGAGTACTGTAGCTGTAATAATAGCTCTCTCGCCGATCGTTACTTCATTGTTTCCCATAATAAACTAACACGTTGCAAGTCTAGGCACGTTGTTGCAAAATGAAATGAAATAGACATGGCCTCACTGGTCTGCTTGCTATGCTGTTCAATTTGTATGCTCGTCTCCCATCTCAACAAACACTTATTGGCAAACACGTGCGATTCTGTATCGATGGGCTAACGATGATGGCTTACTCTGACTGCGGCTTATTGATCCATTGATCTGTTGAGCTACGTCCGTTGTTAAATATTTTATCAGTTTTATCGCCTGTTGGGCTAATGAGATTACCGGTTTGCTAATTGAATAATTTGCAAATATCCATAAGTGCTTGGCTTGTGACGGTTTTCTGGTCGTAATTTAATGTTTAGTTGGGAAGTTAGTGCAATCGAATTTCTAATTAGCCTAATTGTTTAATGGAATTAGCAGATTGCGCATTAATGCCCATTGCTGCCTAACAATTAAGGCAACAGAAACATGTTCATTTTTATGCATAGGCCTCTATTATAGAGCAAAATAATTGCTTGAAAGTCTAAATATCGAAACGCACCAAATATACAACTATTCCAACTTGTCATTCACTGGTCTCTTAAAGGGCTTGAATTGTGTTCGTTTACTCCGTCTAAGCATTGCACTACGTCCTATTAAAAATGATAAAAACTGACCATCTTCTGTTTCCAAACTGGACGAACCAGAAAGTTCTTGTATTGATTCATGACGTGCGTTACTTAAACCGTCGAAATAAGTAGCTGCATTAACTAATTGGCTGTATTAACAATAAACCAACCTGTAATTGAAAATCGAAATGTTGTCTATCAGATATCTATTCCGTGGTTTATCATGACGTGGGCAGCCTGTAGAGTCTGATGATACAAAGTAAACTGAACAATATAGTAGGCCTAACACTTAACGTAAGTAAGTAAATATTGACTTTAATTCACAGTTGCAGACCGCATTCTGAGTAACAGATGACATTGTACAATGTACGTAATTTTTAATTCTTGAAATTTGATATCGCCCTTCTTCCAGGATCTTTTGTTGAGAAGTGTATAATAATGTTGCCCTACAGTCAATGACAAGAATAATCAGGGCATATTATACGAATAAGAAAAGTTCTACCTGTGTCTCCCCTCCAATACATGGGCCTAGTAGTGAAGTTTTATTTTGTTTCTGGTAAGGTTTAGGAGGTACGTGTGCATAGAAGGCTTGGTCCCGCATTACAGGGCTTATAATATTGTGTTTCATTCATTATTAAGGTGCTATGTACTTCGCCATAGTCGTCATCCTCCTGTATGGCATCAGCATCGCTCTACTGATCGCTTCAACGGTGCGGGGCAGCCGAACGGACGATGAGCTCAAGACCTTCATGCGTTCCTTCGCAGAAGTCAACCGTGCAAAATGGAGAGAGGACAAACAGAAGGTGCACCGTCTTCTGCAACTGCACGATCCTCAGGGACCGCAAGGCCCTCAGGGACCAATGGCAATTCTATCGGAGGCTCAGATCGATCCCTCGTCGATTCTTTTGCGCCCATGCAATTCCTCCAACCAGGACGACCTGGGATTTGACGATGAAACTGATCCCAGGAGATGTGAAGTGAATCCAAATGCTATGGTCTCAAGATGCATTTCAGATCAGCCGTTATGCGAAACAGTTTTGTTGTACGACTCTGTGCCGTTTGTTGATGAATGACCCTAGAATAGCTCAAAATAATTATGACCTCTATTCGCCTGACTCTCAGGGCCGTACCAAGCTACAATTGCGCCCTGTGCCTTGCATTAGGACCTAATCTGGCGCTCCCACATTTTTCAAGAAAGATAAATTTATGAAATAATTAACATTATTCCATCCTGAAATTTGAGCCCCTTCTATATTTGCACCCTGTGCCGCTGGTACCGCCCTCGGTACGGCCCTGCTGACTCTGCAACAAATTGGTAGCGGCGTACTATGCGTCCTCCTCGGCAAAAAGTCATAATAGGAAACAGATGATGATTAGATAGAGGTGTTTAGGGTCATTAGATAGAGACGTTTAGCGTCATTAGATATTAGAGGCATGTTCTACACCTTATCTTGGAGTCTATTAGTAATAATGAGATGGGGCGCATGAAGGGGAACAGCAACTTCCATTCAAACGTTTTTCTTCTGATGATGTATTTCGCTCCTGCATATTAACCATCCTACTATTGTCAGCAACATCGGAATCTGTAGCTTAGTCTTAATTTAACTCATTTCTTCCACCTGTTCGTTCTGCTAAGTCGATTGTCATTTTCTTTCTCAAAATTTGAGTAAAAGTAAAATTTTAATTTAATTAAGACTTTACTTTTTTACTTTTTCAAATTGCTTGTTACATCTATAAGATATTCAAAAGAGTCTTTGCAGCAGTGCTTAGTGTACAACGAATAACAAAAGCAAAAACTAATAACTTCAGAGTTCAAGTAATAACTAAGGTTCACAAGAGTTTTTGCAGTAGCGCATAGTCTACAACGAATAGCAAAAGCAACACTAAAAATTTAGCAGTTAAACTAATAACTTAAGATTTCAACGAGTAACTAATGAGTTCGACTAATAACTAAACAGTTAAGCGAATAACGTATGAGTTCAACTAAAAACTAAAGAGTTCAACTAATAGGTCAACTAAGAGAACTCTACTAAAACACAATGTCACACATTGTCACAAAGTATCGTTCGCTTCAAACGAATGGAAATTTCACTTGTTTCAGTTGTTCACTCATCCGTCGGCGACTCTTGAAACTTCCATTTCCCGTTCATGTTTCGTTTCTTGCACCATGCTCGGAAACACTTTCTTGCCTCCTTCTTTAATTGATCGTCTTCCTTCTTGATGTAGAGCCGAATATGATGCTCCGAGAAGACTTGGGGCAACAGATCAGAAAGCTAAAAAGAAAATATCGTTTCGTTTCTACTAATATGGCCAATAATTGAGAACAAACAATCAGTATAGCAGATAATGACTTGTCGTTTGTTACCTGCAAATGACTGCGCACTAGATCAGCAAAAATGGCATCACATTCCATACGTGTCAATTTTAATCACTTAATTAATTGATCGGATGCAGTTTTTGCTCAGGAGTTTCGTTAAGCTAGTGCGTAACCTATTAGCAAGGGTGCCATATAAATGATCAGAATGGGATAATTTAACCTCAATAATGCAGACACGCAAGTATTTCATACGGGGCCTATTTGAAGTAGGCCTGAGTACTTTGACAGACGTACAAATAGTAGGAAGATATTGTTTTTGCATCTGTGGCAGGAACCGTCCTTCATGAAAAACCGCCAAATTATAATTGTTGATAAAAAATGAGGATGACGAAGAGTGCGATTTATTCGTAGTCAGTAAAAACGCCATTATATTACACTATCCATACGTATCCATATCCATACGTATCCATACATACACTGTGTTCTCATGACTACGCGCATTTTGCTTGTGCTAACGGAGAAGTTAAAGTGGACTAGATGACTCATATTTATACATGTCAATGCCACATATAGATCATTAACTTTTTAAAATTCCCTCTTCATGGAAAGCAGCGATATTTTTCACCATTAAGAGGCCATAGTTTAAGGCATTTTAGATCTAATGTGTAACTAAAATCGCAGAAGCGTGGGTATACATGATACTCTCTGGCCTCGTGAGTTGTGGTTTTGAACAGACCAAAGAGGGGAGAGGCAGACGTTTAGAGGGTTAGCCAAGAGGGAGGTAGAGTAGTCGATTCGGCAGTAAACGAACACATAAATAGGAGAGGTATAAACTGGAGAGGAGATTGCTCTAATAACATATATAGTGTAAACAATTGTTACTTACATCCTCTCTTTTCATGTGGAAGGCCCTGTACCTTTGGTCTTTTCCCGTTTTGTTGTAGAAGTACACTTTGTCAACTGGGTTACTCTCTCCCTTCCCATAGTCGAAAATGGCGATCTGTAGAAAAACAAATAATTAATTAGCTAGGAAAATACAATCCAAAATAATTATAGAAACGATGATAGAAACTGAAATTGCACAATAAATGCAACTGTAATCGGAAATAATAAATTACATACTGACTTTAACGTCAGATAAAGTACACCGCCTGCAAATACAGAAGAACGGGAAATGTGGGTCATTGGCAGCATTAGAGTGACATTGTAAATGCGTCATTATTTGTCCAATAAAGCATTTCTTGAAATCCGTGCGTGCTGTGCCAATCCATGAGCAACGGCTTAGCTGTATTTAACGAAGCACATAATATGTGCTTCGTTAAGCACGTGGGTCAAGTTAGATATTATCTAACTTGACCCACTCCTTCTACTTTACACTGAGGTGACTAACAGTCGGTCTTTGTCACCGCAGTTTACCCGTTTGTCTGTTCCCGCTAGACTACTGCAACTCACTTCTTATGGGACTCCAGAAACAGCGTCTTTCTCTCTTCCATTGGTCTTAAATGCAGTGAGGCTCATGACCCGACTCAATCGCTTTGCGCATGTCTCATTACGTGTACGCTTGAAGCGTGCTTGCCTCGTATGCGAGCATCCTCTAAAAGAGGTTCTTTCTCTGTTTCCAAAGACCAGCTAGGCAGCGCCCCGAGATATCTCTCTGACTATCCTCGAAATATCTGCCGCAACATCTAATTCTTTGCGCTCTGTTGATCGTTTGAATCTATTTGTTCTGAGTATTATATGACTGCCTTGGCCCAACACCGGGTGTTTGCTGTTGTGGGCCCTTCTACCTGGAATGGCCTTACTCCTCCATTGAGAGCTAAGGTAATTACCGATTACTCCCCATTGGCCTCTCACTCTTTAAAGTTGTTTCCTTCCCCTAGGGGTTTCCGTGCTGAGAGCGCCTCTGGATAGTTAGGCTATATAAATTACGATGCGATACGACACCATAATAATCAAAACTAAACATATTTAAGATTCTTTATTCAACTCCCTCTCTGTATAAGTGTCTCTTTCGGTCTCTTTTTCTCTGTCTTCAGTGACATTTCAAATTGTAGCATCATCATGCGTTTCAAGACCTATTGCAAAATGTTTGAATAGTCACAGGCCCATGTGGTTCTCCGGAAAAGAAAATTGCTGAATATTCGGTATATTATGTTTCCTAACGTAGACTTTGGCACTACACATAATTCCTTAGAATATAAAAAGGGCCGGAGTCAAAGAAATATCTGGATTGGCTATATTTTTCTAAGTTTCGGCTATTGGAAAATATGGTGAATGCAGAGGATTGAACGATATGAGATCATTAGCCTGGAGAAATTTTGTGGCAAAGTTTAACACAGGTCAATCTGTAAATCATCTAATCAATCAATCAAGCAATCAATCAATTAATCAATTAATTAATCAATCAATCATTTTATTTGTTTCCAATTGATATATTAATCATATAACAATGTCATGCCAGTTATTAATTAATGTTTGGCAGCAGATAACCCAGCAATTGTGAAACAAATGGGCCCAAAAGGAAGAATCCCGCTGGCGAGGCCTTATCGACAGGTATTTACAGTGATGATGGACCGCTGATATGTTTCAATGCAATTTGGAACTATTTGTCGGTGAATGATGCAATTATTCGTATTTTTACTTTCTAACTCCCAATATATAGTAAATAATATACTAATATCAGACGAAATTCAGACAATAGATGGAAATGTTTGATCACAAAGTCAAAGTAACAACATCAATGCATACTCATCTAAGCTTAACTAAACAAAATTGGTCACGTAGATTCGTCAATTTCAAGTGTAAACCCTAAAGACCATAAAGTAGTTATACCTGCACAATAATATTTACCATAGGCCTATATATATATATATTTACTTACATGTACAATTATACGTGCATGAATTATGTTCAGCACAAAGGTAAGCAGGTCTATTTTTAAGATGATTAAATGACATTTACACATGTTAAGAAAGTAAAATTATTGGACGTAACATTCGGCAAAAACAAGACAAAGTACGGACCAAGCGATAGTCCTTTGAGAACTTGTTCCAAATTCGTTGACCCTGATATTATGTAAGTTATGACAAGCTTACGAAATTTTGTACGTATCATAGCATACGTGTTCTCAAGTCTATTTCTAGTGCCAATTGTGTGTGAGGAGCGAGTGAACAATGACTTAAATACAGGTGGATGAAGATTATAAATACATAAAAATGTCAATTCGCCATCGTCAACGGACTGTAGGGCGTGGATCATACTTACGTCCACTAATAGATCCTCTTTCTTCAGTTTACCATTCGAGCTTTTTACGATTTCCTCTAGAATCTGCCTCTCCTCTTTTTTCAGATTCATATTTGAATCTTCAAAAATTTTCTTCATTACTTCTTCTTGTGCTGGTTTTAGGTTGTACTTGGAGCAATCGACTATTTCGTCAAGTATCTTTTCCTCATCACATCGAACGCATTCGTAAGACAACTGAAATATAATTATTAATGTTTCCTGTATTTACAAAATAGATCAATAGATCACGCAAGGTTGAAAAGTGAGAAGCATTATGCGAGCGAAAATGTGATGTGTAGGCCTAATCGTAATTTATATAACTTGAAACACTTAAAATTTTCAACACGACTAACGCCTTATCCAAATATCGTAATGAAGCAATTTCAATGCTCCAAACCTCTGGCATTGGTAACCTTCTCAGAATTGTAATTACGAGGTTTATGCAGCGATCAAGAATGCTGAGTGGCAGGAACAAGTCTGTTTTTCACTGGAGTGTAGTCAAAATAAATTCGACAAGCATGCAAGTTACAAGTTTCGAATGCGTATATATCCTTAAAGGGTTTCTGCGTATGGTGTTTAGAAATTGAGCAGCGAGAAAAGTTAGTAAAGAAGAACATACCAGATAAAATTCGTTAGAGAGGAATTTTGTAACTTTGAATCAATGAGATATGCAGAGAATGTGGATTTGAATAATTATTATAAAAGTCACCTTCAGACCAGTTTCATCTCGCTTTGGCACGGCCTCAGAGACGAGTTTGTAATGTTTGCGTGTGTCTATTTTTGTCAGGATCTCTCTGGCCGCCTTCAGGTCCTCGTCAGATGAATTTCGTATGTCCCGAAATATATGATCCGTGAGTTGAGAAAATGCCTCTGGGTCTCCAATGCATTCGGAAATCTTCCACTTCTTTCTGTTGCGAAATATTTGGCAAAGCAAATAATACATTCCTAAAATTTGAATAAACATAATGTCATAACTATTTCCAGCATCAGTTAGCATCGTCGTCATTGTCGACGTCATCATCATTATGGAGATTTGCTCGAAGTAGACAGGCATCGTGTCATTATAAGCATCTTAATTAACATCATCATCATTACGTAATCGTTATAATCGTGTTACTTCTCAGAGTTGCTTATATAGCACTGCAAAATAAGTAAAGAACTCAGCAAATTCACAGTTTACAAAATAGAATGGAATTGGTTTTTGGATGTCTGCAGCAATTAATATATAATAAATTGCTTGTAGCCGCAGCTGAATGCATCGTCTAATGGTCCATGATCAGGCGATAAACTGGAATCGTGTCGCTGTTTATTTTAGCAAACGCATTTTGTCTTGACGAAAATAAGTCTAGTTTTAGGTGAACTATCTCAAACGATTTACGATAGCTCCAAATAACCTTCGAAATCCACTTACCCATCGACTGTTTTTATTTTGTAGTACTCGTTAGCTTTCTCCAGGGCTTCCATGTACCTGGAATCAAGCATATGCACATAATTGCATAGTCTACAAGTAATAGCAAAGCTCACGTTTTGCAGAAATTACGAACAGAAGCCAGGCTGGCCTTTGATATTATGCGTCATTCTGATCCGAAGGATAAGATTATTAGCCTTGAAATGTTGCAAATAATGTCCTTTAAATAGTCTAAGAGGCGAACGTCAGTGTTTTATGGCAAGAACAAAAAGACTGAGCATCGCTGTACCAGACTGGCATCCGTATTGGATTTATTAAATTAGAATTGTTTTTGTTACAAAACATTTATGTAACGCCTATCTGGAAATCAAATCAAATCACAAGTGTTTTGTTGCAACGAAATGAAATAAAATACATAATTTAAAATGCAAAAAAACAGATTCAATATTGGCTGCAGTGGGAGCCCCAAGAGGGGCGCGAATCTCGCTAGATAGGGACCCAATGTAGCAACCATATCAACCTAATAAATAGCAATTTCTCTTGATTGCAACTTAATTATAAAATGCAACAAGAAATCAAGCGAATAAAACGAACAGAGCCTAACTAAAGGCAGTCATATGGGCCATTACAAAATATTATTTGAACACATGATATTTGGTGTATTAGTTAAGAATTAATTAAGAATTAATGAGGAAGGCTCGTAACTTATTTTTAAATATCCAGAGGATTATCTGAGAAACGAATTTCCAAAGAGGTTTTATTCAAAGATGAGCATCCATAGACGTTTTTATACTAGATCTTCTTGCATTAGTTCGAGCCTTCATGGGGTGGAATGCTGTTACATTTCTAGTATTGTGGTTGTGGCTGTCAAGTCTAGTGAAAAAGTATCCTCTAAAGACAACAGGGAGTAAGCCTTGTTCGTATCTGTAAATGAATTCAGGCATCTTCAGGACCCTAATTTGACTAATTGTCAATAGCTTATACTCCTGGTAGTATGCACATGTATGAGTGCCTTTGTGAGTACCATGCTATTATTCTTATTGCTCTCAGTTGTAGCAACACTAGTTTTTTGAGCCTAGATTCATATGTGGATGCCCATGTCATATTGCAAAAGGTCAAGTATGGGTAGACAAGGGAATAGTAGGGCCTACAATTTAATTCTAATTGATGTAGGGAGTATACAAAAGGTGCTAGATAAAGTCAGCGGTATGGACAAACAGTTAGTCCTGCAGGTCAGAGCGAAGAGATCGAGTGCCACAATTCTCTCAGGTAAGAAGAGCTTTGCTATGTACAAGAAGAGTTGATCTAAAGCGGGAAACATAACGACTTCAACATCCCGTTGAAGCACAAACCGGATGGAGTGTATTCAACTGAAAAAAATTATATTTCCTTGTACTTAATTTATTAAAATTTTATTCCATTTAGTTCATTCAAAAATTAAACTTACATTCTTTCGAGAATCTGTGTAGTCTTGTGCTGACATGCTCGACGATGCAGAATTACTCGAGACATATACATGTGATATATGTCCTCTACTTGCTGAAATCAAAATGGAAGTATGTTAGACTAAAAGCGAAAACAATAAAAGGGTAAAGTACCCAAAGGTGAGCACCGTCTAAAGGTGAGCATCTTTGATTATCTCACTTAATTAGCAAAGATGGAGGCTCCACTCAGTGAATATCCGTAGTAGTAACAAAAGCATGTCCGTGAACGTCAGAAGAGTTTTTAAATTCTCTTTCACACAGAATTCTAGTGCTTTTGAATAAAACCCTATATATAAACTTATTTTTCCATTTTCGTAAATGTTCGACAACTTGGTCTGATTTTTGGCCACATTATGACTACAGTTATTGTTAGAATGTATATTACGTCCGCTTTATGAGTGAGCGACGATCAGATTTTTATCTTGTGCCGTTTATTTGTAAGCATTTTTTTCTTACGCCGACTGCATGTTTCGAAATGCGAGCACCGTATAGGCCTAAGGACCGCACTGTGAGCGTGGTGCTCAAAATTTTTTTTTCCATTTTAAGTGACAATTGGTTTATCGGAGATTCTGCGGCCTATTATTGACAGTAGTATAACAATAACTTCATTAGACTAGGCCCTATACCGCTTATAGAACCTGCCTGCAATATGCGTGAACATGTAGGCCTAAGCTCACATTACTAACAAAGGTGAGATCACATTTAATTCAGGTGCCCAAATGTGAGCACCTTTTTCAAATTTAATTTTTTATTTTAAAATATTATGTCAATGATTTTGCAAATATGAAGCATAAATAATATGTTATATAGCCATTCATTTGATTTATCTCTTGCACATAATTATCACACACTTGCTGTACTCAATCGTTTTCCCACAATTTCAAATTTTCGTAAAGGTGCTCACATTTGGGTATTTTACCCATACTGGTACTCTCTCTCTCTGTCTGATGCTGGCAAATTTCTTAAAGAAGCTTTGCATTTGAATATTGAATGAAGAACTGGATCAATCTTAGGCCTAATTATAGTTATTGATTTAAAAGATGAAGATGACGACGCTGACGAAGAATACAAATTACCCGTAGTCAGTAATAAGTGTATTTGTAACCTAATAATGCTGCAGTAGTAATAGCAACAACAACTAGGGCTACATGTACTTCCTTTTTAGCGTATTCCGCTGGCTAAATAGCTCACAGTAATCAACCGATACACATAGGCCTATCAACGTCTTATGGCCTATGTGGCTCCTTGCCTCTGGGATGTTCTTCTTCCGGAACGCTTTAAAAACACTCTTTAGTCCCCTCTCTCTCTGGTTCTCTGGGCAGTCCGTCTTACTAGGCTTGGGCGATTAGTGACTTTTAGTAATCGCGATTAGTCAGCGTCAATTAATCGATTCGTTCGATTAATCGATTAGTTCGATTAATCGATTAGTTCGATTAATCGATTAGTTCGATTAATCGATTAGTGATATCACAACTTGTGATATTGATTCAGTTCCTAAATGAATGCATTTTGACCGTTACTGTAGCTTGCGCAGACTTTTCATTGAAGTAGCATTGCATCTTATTTATGACGCGAATGACATAATAATTTCAGATCCATAGCCAAGGGGTGCGAAAGGTGCGAACGCTCCGCCTCATTTGGAGGGAAGGTCCGCTTAATGATTTAATGAATTTGCCTTTTACTGTCAACACCTCAACGGTCGGTTTAGCCTGGTTGTTGTACGAGAGGGTTCAGAATGGACTCACGTTACTTTGTTTAACGAGGAGGAAAAAAATTAGCTTTGGCTAATTTTAAGTGCATTCACATTGATTGTGAGCAAGTTTATTTGGGTGATACGATTGGTATTAGGGGGTCATCTTGCGGCAGACGATGGCAATATGAAATCTTGTGAGAAAGAGCCAAAAACACATAAATAATTGATTAGAGAAGCTAATAGCAAGAAGATGAAGCAACACACAACGAAAAGAAAATAAGAGGCGATTCACGTAACCTTGTGTTCGATAGGATATTTGTTAATTGCTGATTAAATCTGAACTGTGTAAGCAATATTTTATATTAAAATGCAGTAAACAAATCTTAACAAGTCAATTTTTGATTTTTCTGTTTTTTTACTGTTTATTAATTTTTTCTTTAAAAAACGTCGTTTTTAACGTTTCTTAGTTTGTTTTTCACGTTTTTTTACATCTATGCCATAAACAATACCTTATCTCTGTAGCAGATGTGCCATTCATCTTTCACCTTGATAACACGAGAGAACTTCATCAGACGGTGATGATCAAAGTTATTCCTGAAGCCCAGATGGTAACTGTCACGGGCGAAGTAATCCCACTTGTCTACATCAATTCCGTTTTCATCATTTGAAATGACCTGCGGTGATCACAAATTGATTGATTCATCTCCGATATAGCCTAACTGCCCAAAGGCGTAAATAAAACTGCGTTGAGTTTCGAGTAAAGCTTCTGTTATCCGAACATACTAAGTATTACTTCCAAAACTTTTCTTTAATTGACATCTCTAGCATATATAAACATCAGCAGTTAAATATAGGCGCTACTGTAGGCCCTAAACCGCATGCAGTGAGTTTGGAGATAGCGTAGATATTCTTCCTCAGCCGACGACTCTGCGACGGTGTAAGCGAGGAAGTAGGTCTACGCAGGCGAGAAAAGTGCTTCCTCGCCTATACACCGCCCAGAGTCGTTCTTTAAGGATGTCATTGCTTTCTTGCTTCAGATGTTAACGCTTGTCGGTCGTGCAGTTAAAAACATTTCACTGCATCCCGACACACTAGCAAACTCAATATTAATAGTCTACTTAGTTTACTCTAGTACAATTTGAAGATGCTATATAGGCCTACCTCATACAAGAAGTTCTTCTCTTTTATTCTTCCTGTTTCATTATCCATCTTCTATAAGATTTAATGCACAAACATAATTTGTTGGGTTGAAATTAAGAATAAGTTTGGATCAAAAACTAATACTTGTGACGTATTTAGACTTCATATTCGCTTCATTATGCTGCTCATTTGTATGATACGATGCCGCTATGACCTAGTCATAGATAGTATCGTTATAGTTCTGATAGCATAACAGTCATTGTAATATAATACAGTAAGCCTAAATAGTCAATGCACATCCATATTCAGAAGATAAAGAGAAAATAATGTCAGTGCATGTGGTAATGTGTATGCAAGTAAAAGATATAAATTTGAGTTATACTTCTTCATGTTTTGCACGAGTCCAACAATGTCATTCTCCCATACTCTACTATGGGAGTAAGCGATCATCGTACACAACGAATTCGCCAATCACATTACTTTTGCATATCAGTTATGTCATGATGATAACCTACCTTATCTCTGTGAATAAGCTGCTTGATGAACACTATATCCTTTTCCTTGATTGGAATATTGTTTTCTTCCACCAAATGCTTAAACATCATCAGGGAACCTTTCTCGTGCTGAAATAATTCAAGTGCAACGTTAGGAAGTGGTGTAGTCCCACGAATCTAAATTGTTTATATACACTACGTATCATAGGCCCATCGTTTGATATGGCCAAATAAAGAAATCGGATGGTATAACTGAAAAGAATGAGGACAAGGATTCGTTCAAGTTTTGATTTTTTACACAGTTCAGGTTGTTATTAAAATTGATAGGGTACGCCTACACTGCTGCGTAAACAAATGCAACGATCGCAATCAATCAATCAAAGAAATTATTTGGCTGATCAGCATTATGTGCAACAATTTACAACGACTCCACAACAAAATAGTTAGTAAGTCAATTCAATTTGAGAAAGGAGAGAAGTAGTTATGGCGGTATAGATATATAGAATCCAGATAGCCGGTAAGAGAAGATTAAAGGAAAAAGAAAATAGATTAAGCGGTGGATTAAACGGTGTACAAACATAAAGCTTAACTAGTCTTAACCAACAAACTGCAGCTAGTATGTGAAAAGGCATGACAATAGGTGCAAAAAAGAATTAGTTGATACAGGTTATCTTTATTTATGTAACTAGGTATAAGAAACAGTTTGCCAGAGCGTCAGGGTTGGTTCTGTACCCGATTCCAGTACATAATTTAATTTATGACTGTGTCTGACTTTGCTAATTAAATAATTCACAAATATTTCTGCTAGACATAATGTACTTAACTTTATCAAGCGAGAAGAGTCTGTGAAAGTATATTTAAAAGGTTTGGCAGGCTAATCCAGGCTTTTTTGTGATCTTGACCTCAGTGGATGGTCAAGTCTACTTCGCTAAGCAGTCTTTCTTTGGTCGATAATGGCGTTTCGTCAGAGAAGTAACTGTTGTTTTTCAATGCACATAACTTGGGGTTCGTTCCTGCTTGTCCAAAAGCGATTAATTTGAAATTACCTGAAACCAAATTTAGCCACTAGGCCTATAGACTGCATGAACTTATAGATCATTTAAATGCATTTTCAGCAGGATCATTGATAAGTGTAAAAAATACTTACTTTCCACTCTGAAGATGGGTCCAGTTTTCGGATGAAATGCGACTCGAATGCGTGAGACATCGGTCCATGACCTAAAATGTACAGATCACAATGCACTCATGTGTTTCTGGGTATAACACATCTATGGCTAACGCAACATCCGATTGATATGTTTTGATTCGACGTAGGCCTATGCATATTCCAGGCGTCTTTGACATTCTTCATAAGTTGCAAGCAGAGTCTGAGGACCTCAATCAATATTGGCTGATTATGTAATCGCAATTGTAATCTCCAAATTTCTAAAGCGCTACTTGAAAGCTAAGCGCAGGGCACCAGCGCTGCGTCAAATGGAAAGGGTTGTCCAAAGGATAGTCCGTGGGAGGTCAAAGTTCGGTTTCCAGGTGGTCAGCAGGGAGGCAGAGTAGCTGTTAAAGAGGGTGTTATTTTGGTCAAGGATTGACAGGTGGAATGTCAAGTAAGGAGTCTGGGTAAGAGTTGAAAAGGTGAGACTTCAGTTTATAGTGGAAAGCTCGAGGTGTGATGGACAGAGTCGCTAGGGACAGATGATGTTGCATGACGGGTAGTGATGACGGAAGAACCGAGAAGGCACGAAATTCAGGGAGAAGGTCGTTCCAGAGACAATGTGCGGCGTTTGATATAGCACGGTTGGAGAATTTGAGATGAGATTTAATCGGGGATTGAGTGAGAGTGAAGCAAGAGGACGATCAGGTAGAGCGGGTTGACTGGATGGTGAAGAGTTCGCGAAGATATTTGGGCTGGGAATGTTATATGGAGTTGTAAGTTAGTGATAAGACTTTGAAGTGAGTACGCTCTGGGATTTTTAGCCAGTGAAGTGATTTGAGCATTGGAGTGATGTGATGATGCTTGAGTGTTCTGGTGACGGCTCTGGCTAATGAGTTTTGGATTAGTTGTAAACGTTTGGTTTGCGTGGCTTCGAGGTTGAGGAAAAGGGAATTGCAGTAATCGAACTTGTAGTGGACGATGGAGGTGACAATGGCGGAAGCAGTTTTGAAGTCGAGCATGGGTCGGATGCGGCGTGAGTTCGCGAATGTGCATAAAACAGGAGCAAGAGAGGTTTGAGATGTGATTGGAGATAGAGAGATGAGGATCGAAGATGACGCCAAGATTTCGGGCTGGGGTATCAGAGGTGAAGGGAAGGGATGAAGAGTCATTGGGTAATTGAATTGCAGGGTCGGGTATTTTATTGATTTGGTCATGGAGGGCTATGAAGATTCATTCTGTCTTGGAAATGTTGAGGTTAGATGACATCCACATCCATTCGGAGACTAAGTTTACTATGTTTAGTAATTGTGCAATGGAGATGGAGAAAGAGGTTGGGGAGAAGGATATGTAGAGTTGAGTGTCATCTGCATACAGGTGTTGGTCAACAGGGGAGGATTGTATGAAATGACTCAATGGTTTTGTATAGAGGATGAAGAGGAGTGGTCCCAGAACAGAGCCTTGAGGGACACCACATGTGTGTTGGAGGAATTGCGAACTAAGGTTGTAGGCTTTAACAGAGAAGAATCTGCAAGATAAGTAGGATTGGAACCAGAGTAGAGCAGTCCCAGAAATGCCAAACCAAGAGGATAGTCTACTCAAAAGAAGGCTGTGGTCAATGGTATCAAATGTAGCAGAGATGTCGAGGAGGCAAATGCAGGAAACTGTTGTTGATGGCTGAAGGCAGATACCCGTTTGTTATAAAGAGAGGCAAGCAGAGTTTCAGTGGAGTGGTGTTTAGTGAAGCCTGCTTGGTGGGGGTTTAGCAGTGAGTTTGATGAGAGATCGGACTCGTTGAGGCGGGTAAGAACAATTCTTTCAGTTAGCTTAGACAGAAAGGAGAGGTTGGAGATGGGACGGTAGTTAGAAAGATTTGCTTTGTCTAGATTTGCTTTTTGGTTGGGGAGAGACGAGAGAGTGTTCAAAGACCACAGGATAACTTCAAGATTAGGATGAAAAAGAGAATAATTTCTACTTGATAGCTTTCCAGAGATGTCTAGGATTGGAGGAACTAGAGTGGATAAGTGAGTAGTAGTATTTCTTCTTGGCTGCGGCAATAAGATTAGTGTGTATATATATATATGTGTGTGTGTGTGTGGCTGATTTGTGGATAGACAGGGCTTTTGCTTTAGATGTTTAGTCTGTGGCGCGCATGTAGGTGTGCTCAAGACGCCTGCGTAGGGTTTTGAAGGCTTGGAGATAAGAGGTGAACCAAGGGTTAGTTGTGCGTGAGCTATGCGTGGTAATGAGTGGGGCATGAGTGTAAAAGAGGTTGGAGATGCAATGGGATTAGAGGGATTGTCGACATGGATGCTGAAGTCGCCAGTGATTATGAATTCGTCAGGAGTAGTTGAGGCGAGGGAGAGGAGAAATCCAAATTCGTCGATAATGACAGAGGGTTTGGAGGAGTAAGCAGAGGATGTTGGAGGACGGTAGACGTTGAAGACTGTAAGGAGATCTAAGTCGAGTCTGAGCGTTTTGCAGGACCAATCGAGTGATCGGAAGGTGAGACTGGAAGAATTTGGAATTACAGCGGGTTCACGGACCAGAAAGGGAGAGCCGCCATCATGAGTTTTTTTAAGACTTTGCGAAGGAGGTCGTGCGAGGGAAGTTTTGAAGAGAGTAGCTACAAGGTAAGGAATCGGCGATGTGTGGGGGAGAGGGTAGAAGACGAAGTGGATAACCAGGTTTCTTGGAGAGCAATGAGGTCAATTGGACTAGTGGAGGAGGTGATGTCACTGAGGGCGATGGAGTTTTTTGTGTTTAGCAGTGATCGAATGTTGTGGGAAACAGAGACGAAACTTCATGTTGGCTGAATGATGTCAGGATTGTGTGTTGGGGCCAGGTTTTGACTCAATGTCGCCAGATAGTATCAGAGTGAATAAAATTTGTATGAGGGTTAAGGCAGGTGGATGACCTATGGGATGGCGGATGAGAAGCAGTGATCCGAGTGGAATTGATGGCGGAGTAAAGAGCGAATGGATGAGATCTGATGGTAGCCGTTCGTCGGCCATTGCGAGTGGAGCAACACTAACTAGACGTGAATGCAGGGACTAGTCGTCTGGGAATTGTAGACGTAGCCATGTGTTACAGCCCACATTATCTTTGATTAGGTACTATAGTTTGGTATCCGATGATAATGTCGCAAGGAAAATATCGCAAATAAAAATGTCTCAGTCAAAATATCGCAGCAAAAATGTCGCACGTTGATAATATCATATGATAATAATATCGTCGGTGAAAATGTCGCAATTAAAAATGCCGCACGTTAATAATGTAGCACGATAATAATGTCGCAAGTGTATAAACTCTGCTTAGTCCTTGGAGGAATCTTGAGCATATATATATATATATATATGCGACATTTTGACTGACAATATTATTATCGTGCGACATTATTAACGTGCAATATTTTGAATAGCGATATTTTGATTGCGACATTTTATTAGTAAACCCCATAGTTTGATCTAACTCAACGTTACTTTCATTCAAAGACATCTCCAGTGGCATCAAAGAATGTATAGGTCAATGACAATTAATAATAGATTGAATAACAACTGTTAGTCAGACAAATGTGTAGACATGTTTACTCAAGTCTCATGTTGTTCAATAAGAATATCCGAATAATTGTATAGAACATCATACGACGCCATATCCTTACCTAGAACAAAATATAGTTGTCCTTGCCTAGAACCAGCATCAAGTAATAATTACTACATGTGCATTCGCCTTATATCCACAGTTGTAGCCTCCTTCCGATAGAAACGTGGGATTGATTTACCATACTCCAGCAATCGAATCAGGTCTTTCAACCAAGAATCGTTCTGCTTCAATTACTGAGTGTACCATTCGCCACTGAACCTATTCGGTGAACTCAGGTTATCGTCAGCTTTCTTTTTGATCTCTTTCTTTGAAATAAGCAACAGCTCACAACCCAAAATCGACGTAAAGATTTGATTGACAATCCATGATTCGATTCCCTGTTTCTATTATAGTTCCTTCGAACTAAATTCTCGATCAACCAGGAGAATGATGAAACTGTCGTACGACATAGGCCTATAATGCAGGTGGAGCGATTTAAAATTACCCTCATTCACCTCACCACCCGGTAATCTGAGATCCATTTCAAGTAACTGGGGGTTAACTCGAAATCGATTTCAAGTTACCCCGGGGTGTAACTTGAAGGTGATTTCAAGTTATCCCCTACGATTTCAGATTACCCCATGGATAATATGAAATCAGCTTCAGGCTACCCCCCGGATAACTTGAAATTTATATCAAGTTACTCCCAAGAACTAACTACTCCACTGCCTTGCAGTTCAGCAGTGCCAGTCCCAAGCCTGGAAAAATGAGGTGGGTTCTGCGACAAGCTTGCGGGCCTCCTAAGTAAAGCCACATCTTGCAACAGAAAAGACACATGAAACACTCAAACTCATTGTCGTGGCAGGTCGGTCGGGAGATGAGACGGTCATGAACCCATCTATGACGGGTCGTGGTGAGAGCCGAAAGGAAGCCAAGGTTCAGAAGACTCAAATCTTAGCGATCAAAACCAAGGCAAAAATTGGATACTAGACTGTAAGAACATTATGATACAGGGAAGTTGGTGCAGGTGGTGAGAGAGGTGTAAGAATACAAATTTTAAATATTGGGGCTGAGTGAGATGCGATGGATGTGATGGACCTGCAGTGGCGATATTGTGTCTGAAGGAATAAGCTT
This sequence comes from Bimastos eiseni, assembly GCA_959347315.1. Classification (NCBI taxonomy): domain Eukaryota; kingdom Metazoa; phylum Annelida; class Clitellata; order Crassiclitellata; family Lumbricidae; genus Bimastos; species Bimastos eiseni. The sequence continues at coordinate 9,837,384 of OY365820.1, forward strand.
TGCTACTCAGGTGGAGCCAAGTATGAAAGAGAAGTGGGCATAATGGTCAGCGACAAATGATATCGGCTGTAATTTAATGGGAGCCAGTAAATGAAAGAAAAATTACCATCAGCCCACAACAGGGCATACCAAGGTGACCCTGAAACAGGTGTATGCACCAACAAATACAGTCACCGACGAAGAACAGATGAGTTCTATGAACAACTGCAGGATGTCATGGAGCCGATACCAGAATGTGTATATTATTGTTGTAATTACGCTAATTTCGTCACCAGTTAGGCTGAATCTTTACTATCTTATGTTTGTATGTAACAATGTGATGCACTTTGATCTCGTGTATTACTGATTTCATACAATTTACATTTCTTTGACTTTTATATATTTTTCATGCGTTAAAACTAGCCTGCTATCTTATAATATTACGTGTCACGTGTTTTATTCAACAGACTATTAGCATTAGTTGAAAGCAAAACAATTTAACATTTTGTCTCATTCAGAGAGGGGTAATGTCAACACGGAGGGGTAATCTGAAATCGATTTCAGATTACCCCTCCGGGTAACTTGAAATGGGGAGTAACTTGAAGTATTTACACCGGCGGCAGCCACCAACTCAATTATTGTCCTTTCTGCCACGTCTTCTCCTTCTCTGCGCAGTCGCAGCAGTCGATAATTTCACTGCCGATTCGATTCAACTTATCCAAGCACCGTTCCACAACATCTCAGGTTGTATCCCACAAACTCTGGCTGCACTTTATTATGCCTGCGATGCTGGTAAGGATGATGATTCAATTAATATATCCAGTAATTAATTTCTTTTGTTAAAATATTTGTCAACAATTGGGACAAATCTATATGTCTATACATGGGGTAAACAATTGCTGCTCTAAATAAGATGTCTGGTCAAAGATGGCGTCGTCACAACATTGCATACTCACCAATATCATGGCAAAGTCCGGCTATTTGCAAACATATGATGTCATCTTTAGTTATTTTCATTTCCTTCGTAACATCTGAGTCTGCGTTCAACAATTCTCCGTCAATCTGCTGCAGTGACCGTTTCTCTTGTTTCTCCAGTTCTTCGTCAATCTGCTGTTGCAAGTGTTTCCCAAAGGTTCCAGCCAAGTGACAGACTCTTCAAAAGTGTTAAATCTCGCACGTAGTTTGTTGAAGATTAGTTGCTCACCGTCTCATATATAGTCAGCAAGCTAATATGATGTTTATGTTGCTATTTGTATAATCTATATGTACTTCTGAGAATTAGCATGAGACAAATAAGCAATTAGCATGAAATAATGACCTAAAAATAGAAAATGCTAAGATATTGTTGGTAGCTTGTGCACAACTATTCCCGTTTTGTCCCCATACCATTCTGTCCCCTACCATTCTGTCCCATACCATTTTGTCCGTACCATTTCGTCCGTACCGTTTTGTCCGCTACCATTTTGTCTCCATACCATTTTGTCTGTACCATTTGTCCGTTCCATTTTGTCCGTACCATTTTGTCTGTCCCATTTTGTCCACTACCATTTTGTCCTTACCATTTTGTCCGTCTCATTCTGTCCGTACCATTTTGTCCGTTCCATTTTGTCCGTACCATTTTGTCCGTACCATTTTGTTCGTCCCATTTTGTTCGTCCCATTTTGTCCGCTGCCATTTTGTCCCCATATCATTTTGTCCGTACCATTTTGTCCGTACCATTTGGTCCGCTACCATTTTGTCCGGTCACCATTCTTGTAACTGACTGCATGTGAGGTGATACACCAAGACTACATGTTGACCTACACAGTGTTCACCGTTATTATTATTCAAGCTAAGTATAATCGTAGGAGTAATTGTAATCGTAATCTACAAACTTCAAAAGCGCCACTCAAAGACCAAGTACAGGGCATCAACTTGTTCACGAGCGATGTACAGATATAACTGTGGCTGATAACGTATTTTGCGCTTATTGGAGGATTAAGTGTTCAATTCACCCCAAGCAGTGCTCAAATCTATTGTGCGCTGCTCCTGGGAAGACCTCATAGGTTGCACCGAGTTGCTTGATGTTTCGAAGACGCAGAAACTCTGGTGTGTTGATGATCCTAACAACTATCGCAGGCAGCTCAATGTGGCCATGAATTGGATCGTTAAACACCTAAAAATACAAATATATATCACTGACTATTATAACAGCGTGTTTTAAGAAAAGATATTGTTATTGCAGATGTTAAGCAATCGGAAGTCCTTGTGAGAGATTGAACCACTGGAATTCACTGTAGCCCTACAATTTAAGAGCCCTGTCACGTTTCTGTAATGTAATCCGAGGCAAGACCTAACTAATTCCTACCCAGATTCACTCGATCATCCAAACTCAAATCCTCGACCAAAGCGACACCCGCCGTAACAGCTACTCTGCCTACTCCAACCCTCTGGAAACCGGACGCTGCCCATCTTCGGACAGAGGAAGGGCTTCCTTTTGATAACCCAATTGATTTGACGCAGCGCTTGTAAATAAGCGGGTGACATCCGCTTGGCTTTTGAGTGGCGCTTTAGTAGTTTGGAGACCATGATCACGGGATCACGATTACGAAGTCTGATGTGCATGTCTCAGTCTGTCTACCCACTGTGAACTGACATTGATTCCACAATTTATTGGCCTCACTTACGAAAACAATATTATACTTTCATTTCGAACAGATGTTACATGTACTTTCTGGAAGGGCCGTGGATAGCTATCGTAAAATCATTAGATTAAGTTGTAAATATGCAAGCAGGCCGTCTCACCGTAGTTTTGTCATCATCATATGCATTCTGAACCAATTCTAAATCCAATTCTGAACGAACAAACAAAACAGTTACAGTTAAAGTTTGAGTTGCAATACAACTTATTTTTGCAATAGATTCATGTACAAGTTTATCCTTTGGACCAAAATATTAATTATGAACGGCTACTCAGTGCTGTATTTTCGAACAAGTTTTTTTTATGATTTTAACTTCATTTTATGGAAGCACAATTCAGTGTGAGTAGCAATGGAAAGCCAACTGTGATACATTGCAATTATGAAAACACGAAACATGGCGACCGTGCCAACGGAACAACGGCGCGGCGGTGTATAAAATCAGTTCAATTTCGTATCAAAATGTGCAGGATTATAATCTTGCTAGTATTAAAAGTAGTCGGTATTAATTGTCGAAGGAACTAAATGCCCGGTATCAACTATCGTGGTATTAAGTATCGCGGTATACATGAATTCTTTGTGGTCATTAATGCGGTTTGCCAATTTGAAATTGAACGGAAATGAATATTATTATTTATTCTTCGAGTGGCACTACATAGCTGATAAGAATGAATTAAAGAAGGAGTGAATAAATTCATAAATAGACTGTAAGGTTAATGTCCTCATTATACAGAACAACTTGAAACACAGCAGTCGCTGTAGCGAATAGCCCTCGCATACTGCCGAAAATGAACTCTCTTTAAATTTTGTAACTTCTATTGAACCGTAGCCTAGTGCAGAAGGCTTGTGGCCGGCCCAGACGAAGGATCTGGGCTTTCAATGAACGATGGTCGAATTTATAGAATATGTGGTGGAGTTTCGATTTCCCGAAATTATCTACATGCATTGATCCATTTCATTTATTATGTAAGACCTCAGGTGAGCTCTACTGGTGACTGTTGTTTACAGTCGTCGATAAGGACGCCACAAGTGATATCGATTAATGCTGATACGTCTGCATGTCGTCAGGCATTCTAGCAGTCTATCGGCTCCACACGAAAGACTGGTTGCAAAGTCCCAGCTGAGAAATTGGTCCACACGAATCCCAAGCTTACCATGACTTACCTGTCATGGTGGATAATTTTAAAATGTTATTAGAACAATTTTCCTGTTCTAATTTAGGGAAGAAGCAAACTTTTAAATGTTGTGGCTTTCAACATGTAAGTCGTTACAGCACGCTCTTTATCGTGTTACGACTTACTCTGTTGCTGAGGTTATTTATAGCACCGGGCGAGGCTCATTAGTTTGATTGTTTTCACTGTATTTGAAATAAGAACAATTAATAAACAAAGACACACAGACAGAGATATCTCTATATTTATATAGATTACCAGGATTTGAATTGTGAAATTAGAACTGGAGGGGTTGAGAAATCTTCACATATCCTGGTTAGAAGTTTTACGAATTTGAAACCATTATATACTGACTAAATTGTAGAGTTAAACTTTGTGTGGGTGCTACCGAAAGCCGATCTGGGGTTTACTTGATCCCAAGGTTATTTTCGAGAAGTAACTGGCGTGGTTGAAAACTGAACTGGGGGGTTGAACCCTTCCATGCCCCCGACAATTCAATCACTTATTATTACAATACACATTCGGTCAGGCGCCACAATAATGTCTGACCAGTCGCTGTGGTGAGCATGCTAAGGAATTGAAAGCAATCCGGGATTTACTCAGTAGACAGTAGACCACTCCTTGAACACAGAGGCCTACTGAATGCAATCAGCAGAGGAGAGAAACAATTAAGCACCACAATGGCACACACAGACAATATAATGATGCTTGATTCCTAGTCTAGATGTGCAAGTTTATGAGGTGTCGACTAGTCAAAGTGAATGGTTCGAACGTCTTCACAATCATGCATATCAGGGTGCAAGATACCAAGATTTAAAAAAATCAAAAGTTGGATTTTTTGGTGTTTAGTTTTCCTTTGGATCTTGTCACAATATTTTTGTTAAAAAGAGCATCAAACACAGCATGAAAAAAGCTCCAACTTGTCGATGTTATTAATTTAGCTTGACTTCCGACTAAATAACACACAATTAGTAATATAATAGTAATATTAGTAAATTAAAAAATATATATTTAAAAAAATAAAAAAAACCAAGGAATTGCCATTATTTGTTTTTTTGGTTTTTGCAAAAAAACAAATAACCAAAAAACCAACATGTTTGCAGCCCTGCATAATGTATTGCTCAATTCTGGACACCACAATAATCGTATCGCGACGATAGGCCCTTATTTTAGCCACCACTGTAGGCCTTCTGTTTAGCCCTACTCTGTAACTGGTTAGTGGTGAGTAAAAATTTAGATATGAAAATTGTCTTGTAGTGGTTGCGGTGAATAAAATTCAAGAAAATTGGTATGTACGTACGACGTACGTCCACTTTCGTCTAAGAGGCGCTTGACTGCTCAGTCTTCGCCTGTGGGGCCCGGAATATCTTTGCCAACGGACCCGAAGACTAATGACATAGGCTACATGTATAGTTGCGTTCATAATTCTTAGGCCTACTTGTGGTCGTAATCGTGCTGAATCACGTCAGAAGGGTTGTCCAGAGATGTCCGTTGGAGAACCGATTTACGAATGCAATCATTCTAGGCCAATACTAATGAAGACTATGGAGTGCACACAGTAAGCCTACGCAGTTAGATCTACAGATTGTCTATGATTGGCTGCAATAACCTAGTTTGATTCACTAGTGCAAGGTGCCCATGAACGTATCCTCATTCTGGTCTATCGTTGCTGTGGTCGTTATTAACTGTCTCGGTCGCACTAAAACATTTTAATGGATGCATCTAACTGACTATTTCCAATGTGGATGCAGAAATTTATCAATTCTTTAAATTTCCATAGCGTGGTTTGTGTCCGTAGTCTACAAAATCACCAAGTCGATAGGCCTATTTACACGGATGCATAGGATTGCGGATACTTTGCATTGCGCTGTAGTGACTATAGCCTGCGTTAGAACTATCAAGTCGAGCTAAATGCGTAGGCCCTCGATGATCTAATATAGCAGTTTGTCTTCTAGTACCAGCTGACATTTGGCAATAATTAAATCAGAGGTTTCGGCCACGAAACTGTGGGATATCGTTCTCAAAATAAATGGACACACAAGCCACGCAGCACATTTACAATCCAATCATTGAGTGTATCGTTTCCGAACAAGACAGACAATTCTCTGACCATTCACTAACTGCTATATAACAGACAATTATGCAAATGCAAACGTTTTCCTTGACGTAATTATTATTACATTGTGTCTTTTGCACTTTTGTATGACAGTTATGTTGAAGACATCAGCAATGAAATTCCCAAAGTTGGGCGCCTGTTAAAGTTTATATGCAACTAATATGACCACAATGATAGAGCTGGCTTTTTTTCGAAAACAATACAAACTTGGTTTTCATGAACTGTACATACTGTTGAACATATCCATTGTTTTACCAGTAGGCTAACATCTACAGCATGTGAACAAAGCTTTCTTTTCTGCTCTGAAATTAATTAAATCATATCTACGAAGCACTTTTACTGATATCCGTCTAAATTGTCTGGCAATGTTGTCGATTGAATCCGCTCGTGCAGAGTATAATTTTATTACCATGGATGCCTTTGTGGATATGTTTGATTCAAGACATAACAATAATTATTATAAGCTTGCTCTTTGTTAAATGTATGTATTGCGTGTGGCGTATGCCTCACTTTTAAATATAGTCATACTGTTTTCCAAAGTGTTATTACCTTGAGGCGGTTGATATGAAGAATTCATGTTGCTCGAATACGAATATATCTGGTCGATGTCACTCAGTGTGGACAATACCTAGCACTTTCAGTTCTGACAAAGCCTGATATTCAGTCAGATTTCTCGTCCACCTCTGTGACCACTCTTATGGGAAAACCTAGAACCGCCACTGTCTAGTAGAGAATGCTTATGACCTGCTCAGATGAAGGATTTGCGCTTTTCAAGGAACGATAGTCGAATTTATAGAAATTTATGGTGGAGTTTTGATTTCAGTTTTGATTTCTAGAAAATGTGTGCATGCATCGATCCATTTAATCTATTATGTAAGACCTCAAGTAGACGCTACAAGTGATATCGATTAATGCTGATACGTCTGTCATCAGGCACTCTGCCAATGTTGGCTCTACACGAGAGGCAGGTGCCAAAGTCCCAACTGAGAAATCGGTCCACACGAATCTCAAACTATTGACCACTTCTTGGCATAATTATATTAAGATCACAGTTGAATAAGAAAAACGCCTACCTTGAGAAAATGCTGAAAGTTGATTGGACATATTTAAATCAAACATAATGAATGCCCATCTTTGTTGAAGGAGGACCTGCGCTCGCCTGTGGTGACTTGCCAATGCAAGAGTTACAGTGGCTGCGGTTGTTTGCATAGTCCTACGTACATGTATTCATGACACCAAACTCGTAGAAACAGAAAGTATAGTTTTAAGACATGCAGTAATACAAGGTAGGGTAGTCTTAGTTGTGGTAGGCCTACTACTCTATTACCGGTAATGGCCTGGGTGTCAAGGATTTTCGTTTGAGGCGCAGCAATTAAAGCATTAGAACGTCTTTTATATAATAATAATAAGGAGGAGGCATGCTTCGATACGAGAATTATCATAATGTGTGAAGAGAATTTTACTTCGGATCCTTGCCTAGTTTGAGTGGCTTCTTCTCGAAGCGTCTGACTGGGAAGCGCCTCTGAATAAGTTGTAGACCTGTTGAAATTCTTTTCATCTCTTCCCTTCACACTAAAATCTCCTCTTCTAGCCTCCAACTAATCAAGCACTCTTCTACTACCCTCTGAGTCCCTCTCCCTATCCTATTCCCCTCCTTCTCAGTTATCAATCCCAATTTTATGTTGCAACTGTAACAGAAGTGCCACGTCTCTTGAACTCTCTTCCCAACCAGCAATGCGAACTTGATCCTTTCCCACCTCTCTCCTAAAAGACTGTGTCCTCATTCCTGTAGTGACCAAAATTATCAATCTCTCGCAATTTCACGAAGGGTTTTTAAACACGCTTTCGTATATTCCATTCTCAAGAAGCAACCCATCTAACAACCGTTCAATCCCCCATCTATCCTTCTATCCAAGTCATCTGAAACAATCACTCTTACCTGGCTCAACGACTATCTCCCAACTCACTCCTCAACCCCCGTCCCCGCAATCTGGCTTTCATAGAGCAGACGGATCTCCACAATAGCCAGACTTGCTGCTCTGTACAACAAACTTGTCTCTGCCGTCAGCCAGCAGCAAGTCTTCGGTCTCTGTCTTCTTTACATCCCCGCAGCATTCGATGCCATTGATCACAACCTCCTTCCAGATAGACAATCGTCTTGGTTTGAGAATGGAATATACGAAAGAGTGTATAAAGACCCTTCGTGAAATTGCGACCGTCCATTTCGTCCATAAATTGATTTGACCATTTTGGTTCCCTGTTATAGGACTGCTATGATTCAGTCTCGTTTCTTTGCTTTAATTGGTCCCTCTCTTTGGAACGAGATTTCTCCTTCTCTTCGCTCTAAATAGCTATCTGACAGTATCTCAGCCTCCTTTGCTTCTTTCAAAACCTGCTTCGTCTCGCTTCTGAACGATTCGCCCTTTGAGAAGCGCTCAATAGATGCTTAAACACAATACAATGAGGGCTTAACAGATGCTTAATTACAATACAGCATAATACATATTGATAGGACCTAACGATATCCCGTTAAGTCTAGGAGCCTTTTAGCTCAAGTTTTATTGATTGATATTTTGCGACATGTGCATATGTAGGTGTGCTCTGTTTACGTTGGTCAACCACTTATGTCTTCTGCAAACAGTAAATTGCCAGACATAAAACGGATCAGACATGCTCTATCGGTCTTATTCTTTAGGACAACGGAGCTTAAGCTGTGAAGTCCATTGGTCACTACTCTCAAGCTATCAGTAGGTTTATTACAAACGGCCTGAGGCCTGTTGTGTATTGACGTGCGCGTGTGCAACCACTGCAGTTGTTTGCACAGTCTATTTACAACAGCTGACAAGCCTTTGGCAAAAGAGAAAGTGTTGTATCAAGTCTAGACGTCTATGACTGGTAAAGCAAATATTACACAATAATAACATTACATGGTCATCGTTTTTGGCGTCTTCTATTTATGATCAATTATTGTACAGAATAGTGCAGCCATTTTAAATGTCAGATTACAACGGAGTTGGTGTCTTAAATGTTCAGTGGGTAACTGCTACATACCAAGTTAATGCTGAGAAATGCGCATGATATATTAGTAAAATAATAACAGTGGTCATTACGACCTGGGTGCTAAGTACGAAATATCAGTCTGGTTACGTACTGCTTTATCTCATAACTAGAAATTTTGAAAAAATAGTGTGACCCTAGTTAACCCTAGCTGCAGGTTCCGCCTTTGTGGAATAGACCCCGCCAGAATAACTAAAATTGCCTATAATTGATGCCGCTTAGAAAACTGCACTTCTTTCAATTTACCTCTCGCAAGTCCATTGCTAAAAATATAAAGTATTCATCTTCTACACGTTCAGTCTTGGTTATCTATTTTCTCTCAACCTGATTCGTCGCTTTAATTCTAGAGATATGCTATCCCATCCGTATAACTACTACATATCGATTTTGCTTTGACTGAGCGCCTCTTTATAAGCTGGATGCCTCGAGTGTATTGGACGCTGTGGAAATCTGGAGACCATTTTCATGACTGCTTATGAAATCTTTTACAAAATATGAACGGAAAGACTTTAACTTGAGTCAAGCAGATCATGTGATTACCTAAGACTATGATCATGTGACCACCGTCATTGCAATTTTGGATGACTAATCAGAGATACTTCCGACATGATACCAAAAGATGACGAACAAAATAATTGAAAAGTATGCAATCGCATGAGAAGTAAGAACAGATAAAGGATAGTGGAGGCAGATAGAAGGCAAGATCGATGCTAACGTGGAATGATGCGTTGCAGAATGCCCCAGAGCGTTTCCCGAGCTGTAAGTGTACTCTGGAGAGTTCAGCTCTCTTTTGGTAGGACATACAGCTAATTCCAGGCCATCGAGAAGAAGTTATTTACAGTGGGCACAAACCAATTGCAACAAGACACATTCACTGATGGATCAACCATGCACGGTTAACTATCTTTTTTGTACTGCACAAGTTCGAGTCAGGTATAGGCTACGGACGTGACACCTTGTGTTGTATTGAACGATGGCACTGTAAATATCAAAGATATGCTGGTGCACAATCATCCAGACAGCCACGCATCACCAAGAGGAAGATTCTTGAAAGCAAACAATCAATCAGTGTTTTATTCAGTACTACAACATAGAACATAGTACACTTTTTTCAAGTACTTCCAAACAGTTGTCGATCACCGAGAGACGACATAGCACCGCTAGAAGGTCAGTATCATGATCACCGTTCATCGATAGATTGATGATTTAGTTATTTAAGCATTTCATAAACTATAACAAACTTAGCTACCCTTAGCTAGTCAAACAGTCGCAGTTACAGATTAGAATCTTTACAATGCTTCTGGGCGTGGGATCCAGCGCAGCCCATTCGATAATTATGTACGTGCTGATACGACCGAACTTGGCGATCTCAAACCAAGAGCCATTCACTCATAATTGACGAGCGCCATCGACTGATGGTTCGTCATTAGACATAGGCGTTTAATAAACACGTAACAATGATGAAATCCACTGACTTTGTCAGTATGTAGGCCTACATAATTGGCTAGTTTTATTTCTTAGGCCTGAATACAAAAATCATAATATGATTTCTTACACGTGTTCCAATAAAATTATTATGGACCCACGTGTAAGAAAGAGGAGAGACCATGTGGGAATATTCAGATGTTCTACATATGACCTTGAGATCTGTTCACAATAATGAGACGTGCAGTATATGAAGTGTGACGACTGTCTTTGATTTCGATTTGTAGGTACCAAGGGGACTCAATGACCAACATTTCAGACGGCATCCCTTCAAAGATTTATTTTGCTTCTGCATAACAGGCCTAATCGTCAGTAAGTCCTCCATCCCACAGTTGACAGTAACATCGGAATCTGTAGCTTAGATCTATATTTCTACCTTGTCGGTTTCGTTCTCAAAATTAAGATTTTCCTGTTTTCAAATTGCTTATATGATATCTGTAGGATGATCTCACATTCAAAAGAGTTTTTGCAGTAGTACATATATTATAGTGTACAACGAATATCAAAACCTAAAGAGTTAAAAAAAACTGAAGTATTCAACAAGTAACTAAAGAGTTTAATTAACAACGAAAACGTTCAAATAATAACTAAAGAGTTCAACTAATAAGCCAGCTAAGAGAACTATACTAAAACACAGTGTCGCACATGGCTCACACATGTTACTTCAACCAATCTCTCGCGTGAAACGAATATGAATTTCACTTTTTTCAGTTCATTTATCCGTTGGCAGTTCGGGAAACCTGCATTTCACGTTCATCTCTTGTTCCTCGCACCAGACTTTGAACCACTTTCCTGCTTCCTCCAGTAATTTTTGGTCTTCAGTTTTGATGTAGAGTCGAATATGATGCTCCAAGTACACTCGGGGCAGCAGATAAGAAATCTAGAAAGAAGATAGTTTCGTTTCTGCTAACAGAAAAGCAGAGTAGCAGATAATGATTTGCTACCTGCTATCTGTCAATGACTTGCTACCTGTTACTCGCCAAATGACCTGTTACCTGCTACTTGTCAAATGACTGGCGCACTTGATCAACCAAAATGGCATCGTGCTCCATGCTTGTGAATTTCAATCAATTGGTTGGTCGGATATCGGTTTTGCTCGATGAGTTCCGTAATTCGGTTTTAAAAAACAGCTAAGTATGTAACGGAGTCATCTTGGGACGCTATGCAAATTGTCGGAATGGATGACTGACTTGGGATTATTTAATTTAAGAATATGCAGACACGCAAGTATTTCATTATTTTAACTAGGCACGAGAACTTGACCAGGGGCGCGTTAATTGAAACGGGGCGCAACAGTTTCTGAACAACTGTAGGCCTATGCCGATTCTGAGACTCTGATGTTGTTTATAATGTCCAAAACCCGACAAGGTTGAAACCGTGCGCTCTGTTACACAGAGGCTCACGACACGCCTGTATACGCTCGTATAGACTTACTAGATTATATATCTAACCGAGCCAATTGGCATCGAAATGAATAAAGCAATTGTAAATTACTACGATAGACTTGTATGGGAATGTTTTACTGTTAAAATTAGAGAATGTGTTAGAAATACATTAAATGATTAAAACGTTAAACACGTTATTTTGTATAATGGTAAAATATTTTAATTCATTTGGGGCCCTCTGATTTTTGGGCCCTAGGCGCGGGACTCGCAGAAAGCGTCCCTTAAGAAAGATGACGACGATTAAGAAGTTTCCGTAGTCAGCAGTAACCACTATTTTAACAAAATGATACTACGGTGGTTCTATAACCTTGACTAAGACTTACATGTAGTTCTTTCCGCTCCTTTTGGAACATTGGTCGATACTAGTCCCATGTATGGCCCCTTATAACCAAGGCCTAGTTGATAACACGCATAGGCCACTAGGCCCCTATTTGATTGTGCCAAAAGATATGTCAAAGCGGAGTAGATGACAAATCTGTGTGCAGTCTTCTCAGAGAGGACATTAATTTTTTCATGTAGGTTCTCTTGTCGAATCTTCTAGCGACAAAGTGCATCAAATCAATTTTGAACAATTAAAAGGCATTATAGTTTAAGTCATTTTAAATATTTGTATAATTTAGATCGCCGAAGCTCGGATATAATTATCTGATACTCCCTCGCGCCTGGTGAGTTGTGGCTAAAAAAGACTGGAGAGGGAGAGGCTGACTATTTTTCAGTAAGCCAAGGGGAGTTACAGTAGGCCTAATCGATTCGACAATAGATGAAGCAATGAGTAACCTAGGTATAGCCAGAGGATGAGATTGCTCAAATACCATACATCGCGAGAAATGTTTGTCTTTATCCCTCTACTTACATTGTCCCTTGGCATATGGAAGGCCCTGTACTTTTGATCTTTTCCCGCTTTGTTGTAGAAGTACACTTTATCCACTGGGTTACTCTCTCCCTTCCCATAGTTGAAAACTGCGATCTGTGGAAAAGCCGAAATACCGGGGTAATAATAGAAACTGATATTGTACAATAAGTGCTATTATCGTTAAAAATATTTAAATTGCATACAGGCTTAAAAGTCAGATAAAGTACACCGCATGCAAATATAAAAGAGATCCATGTGCTGTGGCAATCCATGAGCAACGTTTGAACTATATTTGACAGAGCACGTAGGCCTATCTAACCTGACCCGTTCTGGCAACTTTAAACTGAGGCCATCAGACGACCGGTTTCTCCCTCTGTCTTTACCAGCATAGTTCAAGCGCTTGTCTGTTCCCGCCTAGACTACTGCAACTTACAGTATGGGCATCTTGAAATAGCATCATTCTCCATGATCAAATTGACCTTGAATGCATCAGCTAGGCTCATAGCCCGACTTCATCACTTTGCACATTATCTCATCATATGATTATGCTCGAAGTCTTGCACTGGCTTTTTCCTATGCGCGTATCCTCTTTCTGATTCATAAGCCAAGCTAGGCAGTGCCCCGAGATATATCTCTGACTATTAGAGAAAGCCGTTCTCGTTATCTCCAACTTCGTCTAGTTTTATTTGCGCTCTCTTGATCATCTTGATCTTTTGTTCGTGAGACTAAGACTATCTTGGTCCAACACCGGGCGATTGCTGGTGTGGATCCATCTACCTGGAATGACTTATCTCCCTCATTAAGGCTAAACTTATGACTGGCTTATCTCCGGCGGATTTTCACTCTGTAAGTGCGTTCCTTTTCCTCGAGGGTATCGTGCCGAGAGCTTCTCTGAAGGTATTCTTCGAGAAGCGCTTTACAAATCAAGATACGACACAATATAAGAATTAGAATCAAAATCAAATATGTATACATGCAAGATTCTCTCTTCAACTGTGCACGTATGTCTCTCTCTCTCTGTCTCTTTTCTCTCCTTGTCAAACACTGACAGCTCACATTGCGACATCATCACGCGTTTAAAAAAGCTATTAAATGTGTTTCAATAATGATATTGCTAACCGGACAAACAAAATTGCTGAATATTTGATCTATTGTATTGCCACACGAACATGTAGGTTTAACATGATTCTTGATGATCTAGAACGCGCCGGAGAAATCTAAACGTCTGAATTGGCTTCATCTGGCTAAGTTTCGGATAGAAGAAAACGTGGTGGATATAGAGGCTTGAAAGATATGAGCCTATGAACCTGGATAAATTTCGAGACAAGACTTACGACGGGTCAATCTGTAAATGCCGGTATTAGTTAGAAAGAGATATAGGTCTAACAGCCTGGCTCATTGCTCATCTTCCTCGCTACTCCCACATTTTTACCTACATGACCGATGTCCTACACTGGCTCCCACGCAATTTCCTCTCGCATCCAATACAAGATACTTCTCTTAAGAACTCAACAGGCCTCTTAATGTCTCTGTGACTGAATGAGAAAAATATCTGTCTGCGTTCTTCTTCCGTCCTCTCCGGTTTGCAGATCGACTTGATTTTCTTGTTCCATGGGCAACGACTGCTACACGTATGGCTCAACATTGTCATCGTGGGCCCTTCTATGGAGAATGACCTACCCCCATAATAACAAGCTTTTAATTGGTCTCCCACCCTTATCCCTTTGTTGCATGAAGAGTTTCTTATTTCCTCTGAGCTGTTACGCTGAGGGCGCTTCTGAATAACTAGTGCTGCAAGAAGCGCTATATAAATCATCAGATACGATACGATACGACAACATGGGTCTACTGCATGGCGTGTTGCCCAGTGTGATGGTGAATTATGCTTACGTCCACTGCAAGATCCTTTATCTTCAGTTCACCCTTCGAAAGATTTGAGAGTTCATTTAAAATCTGCGTCTCCACTTGTCGGAGATCGATCTTTGGACTTTTTTCATCTTTCTCATTGACTTCCTTCTGTGATTGTTTTGGTTTGGAACGTTCGACGATTTTGTTGAACGCCTCCTCCTATTCACACCCAACGCATTCATAAGACTACTGAAAAATAATTATGAATGTTTCCAGTAATTAAAAACTGATTACGCAAGGTTGAAAAAGGAGAAGACTTATGTGAGCGAATGTGTGATGTGTAACTGGAGGTCCAACTTGATATAGGCCTACTACGTCAAATATTTCGATAATTCCAACACGACTAACGAGAACTGTGGAGTAAATGAACCTATTTCAATGCTCCAAACCTTTTGCAAAAGTACTTAGAATTGCAACTATGAGATATCTACAGCGCTCCAAAATACTGAGTCACAGGAACCACTCTACAATTAATTAGAGCACAGCCAAAAAATATGATAAACGTGTGCAGATAACAAGAGAAGAGCTAGGGTTCGAATAAATAAATGCATACAGGCCTACTCGAGCGGTTTCTGTGGATTGTTTCTAGAATTGGAGCAGCAAACATAATTTTGGAAAGAAGAAGAATTAGTGAGAGAAGAGTGTTTTGAACTTTGAATCGAAGAGTGCGTGGTGCAGAGGCTGTGAATTTGAATAATACGAGGTCACCTGCAGACCAGTTTTTTCATCTCGCTTTGACAAGGCCTCAGAGACGAGTTTGTAATGTTTGCGCGTATCGATTCTTTTCAAAATCTCTTTGGCCTCCTTGAGGTTCTCGTCAGATGAATTTCGTATGTCCCAGAATATATGATCTGTGAGCTGCGAAAATGCCTCTGGGAATTTAATGCATTCGGAAATCTTCCACTTCGTTACTCTGTTACGAAATATTTAGCAATGCAGATAATGCATTTACCTATAAAATTACATGAATTAACAGAATGTCATTACAATTTCTTGTTCATCAATATTGTCAGCGTCGTCATCATCGTCGGCGTCATCATCATTTACCAGGAGAAGAAAAGAATGATCATCATAAGCATCATCATTAAGATCAGATCCAACATGAGATCATCATCATATTAATGATCATCGTCATCATCGATATCGTGTTTCTACTTAGAGTCGCTCATGGAGGTGAATAGCACAGAATAGGTTCTAGAACTCAGCGAATTCACAGTATAAAATTATAATGAAACTCAGCATAGTCACAGTAAAAATATATAAGGAATTGTTTGGGTTGTTTGCCTGCTGCACTCAATCTATGATGCTCGTAAACAGTAGCTATTGAATGCATCATCCAAAATGCTCCATGATCAGACCAAAAACTGGAATCCCGTCAATTTTCATTGTAGCAAACGCATTTCATCATACAGAAGAAGCAATTTTTACGTTAAATATTTCAAACTTTCATGGAAGCTCGAAGCGACCTTAGAAATCCTCTTACCCATCGGGTGCTTTTATCAGGTAGTGATCATTAGCTTTTATCAGGGCTTCCATGTACCTGGAATCAAGCACATACATGTAACTACACAGCCGACGTTTTGGCAAAAAGCACGAACAAATGCCATGCTATTTTTAATATGCGCCGTTCTGATACGAAAGACTACATGTATTAGCCTTGAGATGCTGCAAATAATAATGATTCAAAAAGAACAGAAATACTAAGTGTCACTTTACCAGGCACGCATCCGTATTGGATTAATAAAATTGAAGTGGATGGATAGCACTGCGCATCAGAGCGAAGAAATCTAGTGCCAGAAATGGATGATATGGAGACAGCTACATTCGGAGGTAAGATGGAGGGAGCATAGCCCACATAGCTGTGAACAGATAGATCAGATCTGAACCGGAAAAAATAACGAAGTTCGACATACATCCCAGAGGCGCATACCGGATTGAGTGCATTCAACTCAAAAATTAGTAATTTATTTAAATGTATCCATTTATTTCATTCAAACAGAAGACTTACATTCTTTCGAGAATCTGTGTAGTTTTGTGCTGACAGGCTCGACGATGCAGGATAACTCGAGACATAAACATGTGGTATATGTCCTCTACTTGCTGAAATAAAAATAGAAGTCCTGTGAAACTAAAAGAGTGAACAACAATATTGGTACACGCCATCTCTGGTTCTAACAAATTTTCTTATGAAGCCTTGCATCTGAGTTATATAGTGAATGAACAATTGGATCTACCCTAGGCATGCTTCCCACTACTTTAAATCGTTCTCCTGAATCTCCTCCAGCTATATATCTCACAGACTCACACTTTCCAACCAATGCGCGTAGGCCTATCATGATACACCTTGCTCTTGGATTGTTCCTTTTTCTGGATTCCTAAAAAATTCTCATTTCCCAACCAACCTCGTCGTTCACTTACCATCGTCTTCCGTTATAGTCCTAAGCGAAACATTTTTTGACGGGTCTTCTTCCACTCTCTCTTCCTGATCTTCTGCAAACCAGACATGATTCTCTCTACAGCCCATCTGAGTTCTAACATGACGCAGCATTAATGAATAAGCAGGCGCTCTGCGCTAAGCCTCACCTTCAGAAATTCGGAGTTGCGATTACAATAACGAAGTTATCCCACTTAGTACTTTTACGACAGAGTATAGTTGATAATAACACTTGACATACTATAAATAATACCTTATCTCGGTAGCAGATGTGCCATTCACCATCCACCTTGATAACACGAGAGAACTTCATCAGACGGTGATGATCAAAGTTATTCCTGAAGCCCAGATGGTAGCTGTCACGGGCAAAGTAGTCCCATTTGTCTACATCAATTCCGTTTTCATCATTTGAAATGACCTGCGGCGAACACAAATTCATTCATGCATGTTCTGTATAACTACCCATAGGCATAAATCAAACTGCAGTTTCGAGTGAATTTTCTGTTATCAGAATGTACCAATTATTACTTCCAAAACTTTCTCTACCATGAACACCGTCAGTTAGATGGTGTTAAACACCGTATTGAAAGGATGGCATGTTACACTTACAGGCAGTAATCTGGAATGAGCTTCACGTTCTCCGTAACATTATTCCTTCTGTCATCAAGTGCATGTATGACCTTCGTCATAGGCCATATAATTATGACTTTCTCCTACCCACCTAAGACGACAAAAACTTTATCCCTCGTTATCCCACTGCCTAAACATATCCAGTAGAATGGCCCCCGTCGTCAAACCAAATTTAACTTGATTAACTTGATACAATAATTATGATTATTTTTTAACCAAAAGTCCCTTATTTGACTTTCAATTATCAATTGCTAATCAAATATTTTGTGTCTAGATTGCGGTGTGCAAACCTTTGCGTCAATAATAAACGAATATCATCATCATCATCATTTGAGGTTGTGGAGATGGATCAACGCGTTGTTCCTCAGTCCCCGCCTGCACACCCACATATGTAGTCGTTCTTGAAGGATTCCAATGTTTTCATGCTGCAGATACCAGCGCTTTTCAGTCGTGCAGTAAAAGCATCATATTACACTGGCAAACTCAGATGGAGATTGTCAACCTAGTTTACTTCGGTACAATTATGAGATGCTATATTATAGACATACCTCATATAAGAAGTCCTTCTCTTTTGGTCTTCCTGTATCGTACTCCTCCTCCTATAACATCGAATATATAAACATAATTTTTTTGGTTGCTGTATACCAATAATAATAGAACCTAAGTAGGTTTGAATCAAGATACTTCAGATGTTTCTCGCCTTTACATTATGTGCTGCTTATTTGTATGATACTATGCTGTTACGGTGACAGGACAGTAACTCCCCGGACAATTACACCTGGACAATAATTCCCCGTACAAATACCCCCGGACAATAACCTCCGGACAATGATCCCCGAATAGTATAACGGTAAAAATTAAGCAGAAAATATCACATAAATACCGTGAATCTCAAATTGGTAGATAGGTTGCAGATAATTGGCAAACATCAAACAGCAATTATGGTAAGACACGAGTAAGCTCATATCACATAATGACACTTTTCCTTTATGTAGCTTTGAGTCCACTCTTGGAGGCGGGGCGATTTTTTGCGTAAAGTCCGATCTTTGTTCAGCGAGAACAAGCGTTGCAACAAGTTCCCTGCTGGTTGATCATCCATCACAACCTCCAGGAAAGAAATATGCTGATTCAAATGAACGGATTCTAACCGTCGTCAGAGACTACAAGGAGCACAATCTTTATTGACTACCTCCATGGGATAGCTCACAATCTGTCTTTTTGAGTGCGCCGAAGTATTTGATAATACGCAGCATTTTCGAGAGATTTAATTTAATACTCAACCTGAACGGTTCAATAATATGACACATTATGTCTAATAATATTATTATTAATGTCTGGTGTTTTATATTATTTGCTAAGTAATTTAATTATTTGCATAAGTGGTGTAAGGAGATTTTCGTGTCTTACCATTGTACTATTCGGGGTTGTTGTCCGGTTTTTTGCATGGAGTTATTTACCGGGGTTACTGTCCGGGGGTTATTTGTACTGGGTTATTGTCTGGGGTTATTGTCCTAGAACCGTTGCTACATGTATAACCTAGACGATATGATTGGTCATAGTAGTAGGCCTATAGTCAAAATTTCGTCATAGCTCTGAAAGCATACCGGCCGTAATGATGCAATACAGTACGGTTACACAGTACATGCACCACTCACAAAGTTTAGAGAATAACATAATGCGTCTACTTATGACTCACAGACGTCAGCTAGTGCATGTCGTCACTATTTATGCACGTAAAAGAAAGACATTTATTTAATTGCAGACGGTTAAAGAGAGAGAGGGCTCATGCTTTAGTTTGAAGTCAAACTAAAGCATGAGCCCTCTCTGTTGAGTTTTTTTAATCAGTAACCAATTACCTTAAAAACAAAAGGCGTTGCGCAACGTTCAGCTAAGCCACACACCTTCGTAGCGTTTCATAACGTTTTGAAGCACCCCATACACCCTCGAGCATTACGTAATTATGCAATGACCTCTTATGCTTTACATGAGTCCAACAAGAATCAGCGTGTTAGTAAAAGGTCATTATGCAAGACGAATTCGCCAATCACACTACTTATTCATATAAGTTAGGCCTATATCATAAAAATTAACCACCTACTGTATTTCTGTGAATAAGCTTCTTGATGAACCCTATATCATGAGAATCGATTTTAATCTTGTTTTTCTTCAACAAATGGTCAAACATCGTCAAGGAACCTTCCTCGTGCTGAAATAGTTAAAATGCAACGTTAATAAGTGATGTACATGTAGTCCCATGAATCAAAATTTGTTGCCCAAAACAATCTATATCCTTTCATATAGCCGAATAAAAGCAATCAGATGGCATAACTGATACGAAATGGAACAGGGATTTATTTAAGATCTGTGGTTGGACAAAGTTTATTGTCTTTATAAACTAAAGGCACCAAATCGAAAGCTACCCTGTTGAATATACAAATGCAATAATTCCGGTGCATAATTGAACGTATAACTTACATTATTAAGTAAACGTTCCATAAATATTTCTGCTAGACCTACAATCTTTTATCGAGCAAGACGAGTCTGTGAACATTTATTCAAAATGCTCAGCAGTTTAATCCATGGTTTTTCGTGATTTTGACCTCATTAGCCATTTCGATTTCTCTAAGCAGTCTTTCTTTGGTCAACATTCGCTTTGTGTCAGAGAAGTAACTGTTGAATAGGGATTTTCGATGCACACAACTTGGAAGTCAGTTCCTGTTGGTCCAAAGTCATTTAATAGGAAAGGACCTGCAAAAACTCCAGCCACTCAATATGATAGACAGCATAAATCGTAATCTAAATTATTAAAAATACAAAGTTTTCAGTAGGCCTATTGATAAGCGTCCCAAAGCCTACCGTCCACTTTGAAGATGGGTCCAGTTTTTTGATGAAGTGTGACTCAAATGCATGAGACATCGGTCCATGACCTAAAACGCACAGCTAGACCGCTTACACTACGCATATTTATATATTTCTGGATATCGCACATATTTGGCTAATGTAACATCAAAATGATTATGTTCTAGAATATACCATCAGCTGAACTCAATCATCATCCGTGTATCTTTGACATTTTTCATCAGCAGTAAGAAATAGTCAGAAGACACCAATCAATGTTGCTGATGTAGGCCCTGTGCAGTAAGTATTGAGGCAACCGTTCGTCGACCATTGCCAGCGGAATACCATTAACTTTACTAGACATAAATGCAGGTACTGTAGTTGCCTGGGATGTTTCGACGGCGCCATGTGTTACTAACATTATCAACTCAGGTCCTAGAGTTTCATCTAACTCAACGTTGTCTATCGTGCAAAAATAGCTCCATGGTAAATGTATAGGCACATGAAAATTAATCATAGATTGAATAACAGTTATTTGTCAGATAAAATGTGTAAATAAATAAACTAAAGTGTCAAGTTGTTCAACAAGAGATTGTCAATAGAGCCTCAGAAAACTCTCATACAACCAGTTATATATCATACGAGTTAAGTTATTCTTACTTTTTACCTAGAACCAGCATATCAAATTGCGATTGCTGTTTATTTTGCCTCTGTCTGTCCTAGTCTACCTAACAACTCTTCTGAGATGAAATGATTATAGTAAAGTGCGTTTACTCTCGGCTCGTTCATTTACTGATGTCTGATGGACACCGCTGACTCCCATCTTGCATTGATTTGGTTTTTCCAGTGTGGTTGCCATCGTTTCTTGTACGATTTTGTCCTCAGTCGTTCGCCAGTTAAAGCCTCCTTCTCAGCTAAAACCTGGAGTTGATTTACCGTACTCCGGTTATCAAATCATATCTATGAACTCATGATTGTTCTACTACAAATGGACTATATTCAAACGCCGGATTCTCATTTGAGCATAACCCCAGGTTTATTGCAAACTTTATTCTTGATTCATTTTCTACAATAAGCTACAGTTCGCAACCCAAAATTGATGGAGTGAATAGGTTAACAACCCTTTATGAGATTCCTTGTTTCGCTGATCGCTCCGTCGAATCAAATTCTCATAACTTGCCGAGCGACGAGTAGTAGAAAGATGAAACTATTCGTTCAACGCTCAATGCCGACAACTGATACCAATTCTGTTGTTCTTTCTGCCACATCATCTTCTTCACTGCGCAGTCGCAGCAGACAATAATTTAACTGTCTGTTAGATTCAACTCAACCAATCACCGTCCCACAGCCTCCCAGGTTGTAACCCCAATCGCCAGCCATATTTACTATGCCCGCAATGCCGGCTAAGGTGCCAGTTCAATTAATTAATCTAAGAATAAATTTCTTTTACTAAGACATCGCTTTTCATTTGCAGAAAACGCATTTATGTCTATGCGTAAGCACTAATTATTGCTCTAAATAATTATAATGCTTGTGTCTGATCAATGAGGGCCTCGTCCCAACAAGTAGGCCTAATTCTCTTGCACTTACCGAGATCATGGCAAAGTCCGGCTATTTGCAGGCATACGATGTCTTCTTTAGTTATTATCATTTTTTTCGTAACATCCGAGGTTTCTGTCTCCGTGACTCCATCTATCTGCTGTTTCGGCCGTTTCTCTTGTTTCTTCAATTCTTCGTCTATTTGCTGTTGCAAATGTTTCCCAAAGATTCCAGCCAAGTGACAGACTCTTCAAAATGATTAAATCTCTAGTCACATGTCCCTTAGTCAGCTTGCTAATATGATGTATACTTGTGAATTATATTGCATATATATATATGTATGTATATATATTATATGCATATGAGAAATTACCGGTAGCATGAAACAAATAGGCGTCATCATGAAATAATACTATGCAAGATAGAAACTGCTAAGATATTGTCAGATTAGTCAGGCGGTGAAATCTCTAAATTGACGCCGCTGTCTCTTGTCCACTCCTTCGTGCTGACTCGCCTGGACTACTGCAACGGTGTTCTTGCGGGTCTGCCAAAGTTCCAGATAAGACAGCTTCCATCCGTTCTCAACTGCGCTGCCCGAGTCGTTGCAAAGCTGCCAAAATACTCGCATATTTCTAGCTATATGCGTGACACATTAGTAGTATAGATAGTTCCGGTTGAAAGACAATAGAGCTCTATGAATAGATTACATCACTAGGTATGAGTAGCTGAGGAGTGTAAATGAGGTTGTAAACCCTAAGCTGGTACCCCACTTTGCATACGCATTCCGCAGTCGACTCCTTCCATGCTCTATGCACAGCGGGTGCCCATACGGGCCCAACCTCGATATAAATCAACATACTTACTAACATACCTAGCCAGCACTATAACATTGCAATTATAATGGACTCGGCCGTATGGTTGACCCCCACTAGTAATCATAAGGTCCAGAATTCACAGCCGTCTCGTAGTAACCCATATTCCCACAAGTCTCAGCGTCACACCATCGCCAAGCGTTGCCTGGCAACCAAAGGAAGCGCCGCAGAGCAGATGCTTCAAAGCATGCAGTCCACGTGTTTAATAGTTGTAGTTGTACCATTTGGTTACCTAAAGAAAGTCATACTTGCTGCCATACCATTTGGATGCCTACCCTAAAATAATGAAATCGGCCATATGACGGACCCCAACAGGGACCGTTAGGCCCATAATTCAGCGCGGCCTCGTAGTAAAGCATATTCCCACAAACCTCAGCGACCCAACCAGCATCAAGCGCTGCCTGGTAACCGATGGAAGCGCCACAGAGCATACGAGTCAAAACTCGCAGCCTACGTGTGTAATAACAGGATCAACAAATAGATATTCTGGACACCACAATAATTGTATCGCGACGATAGGCCCTTATTATAGCCACCACCGTAGGCCTACTTGGCAGCCCTACTCTGTAACTGGTTCATGGTGAGTTAAAATTTAGATATGAAAATAAAATTATTGGCTTGTAGTGGTTGCGGTGAATAAAATTCAAGAAAATTGGTATGTACGTACGACGTACGTCCACTTTCGTCTAAGAGGCGCTTGACTGCTCAGTCTTCGCCTATGGGGCCCGGAATATCTGTGCCAACGGACCCGAACACTAATGACATAGGCTACATGTATAGTTGCGTTCATAATTCTTAGGCCTACTTGTGGTCGTAATCGTGCTGAATCACGTCAGAAGGGTTGTCCAGAGATGTCCGTTGGAGAACCGATTTACGAATGCAATCATTCTAGGCCTATACTAATGAAGACCATGGAGTGCACACAGTAGGCCTACGCAGTTAGATCTACAGCTTGTCTATGATTGGCTGCAATAACCTAGTTTGATTCACTAGTGCAAGGTGCCCACGAACGTATCCTCATTCTGGTCTATCGTTGCTGTGGTCGTAATTAACTGTCTCGGTCGCACTAAAACATTTTAATGGATGCATCTAACTGACTATCTCCAATGTGGATGCAGAAATTTATCAATCCTTTAATTTTACATATAATCTATATGTACTTCTGAGAATTGGCATGAGACAAATAAGCAATTAGCATGAAATAATGACCTAAAAATAGAAAATGCTAAGATATTGTTGGTAGCTTGTGCACAACTATTCTCGTTTTGTCCGTACCATTTTGTCCGCCCCATTTTGTCCGCTACCATTCTGTCCCATACCATTTTGTCCGCCCCTTTTTGACCGCTACCATTTTGTCCCCATACCATTTTGTCCGTCCCATTTTGTCTGCTACCATTCTGTCCCATACCATTTTGTCCGTACCATTTCGTCCGTACCGTTTTGTCCGCTACCATTTTGTCCCAATACCATTTTGTCCGTACCATTTTGTCCCCATACCATTTTGTCCGTTCCATTTTGTCCGCTACCATTTTGTCCCCATACCATTTTGTCCGTACCATTTTGTCCCCATACCATTTTGTCTGTACCATTTTGTCCGTTCCATTTTGTCCGCTACCATTTTGTCCCCATACCATTTTGTCCGTACTATTTTGTCCGTCCCATTTTGTCCGCTGCCATTTTGTCCGTACCATTTTGTTCGTCCCATTTTGTTCGTATCATTTTGTCCGTACCATTTTGTCCGGTCACCATTCTTGTAAGCTGACTGCATGTGAGGTGATACACCAAGACTACATGCTGACCTACACAGTGTTCGCCGTTATTATTATTCAAGCTAAGTATAATCGTAGGCCTAATTGCTATCGTAATCTACAAACTTCAAAAGCGCCACTCAAAGACCAAGTACAGGGCATCAACTTGTTCACGAGCGATGTACAGATATAACTGTGGCTGATAACGTATTTTGCGCTTATTGAAGGATTAAGTGTTCAATTCACCCCAAGCAGTGCTCAAATCTATTGTGCGCTGCTCCTGGGAAGACCTCATAGGTTGCACCGAGTTGCTTGATGTTTCGAAGACGCAGAAACTCTGGTGTGTTGATTATCCTAACAACTATCGCAGGCAGCTCAATGTGGCCATGAATTGGATCGTTAAACACCTAAAAATACAAATATATATCACTGACTATTATACCAGCGTGTTTTAAGAAAAGATATTGTTATTGCAGATGTTAAGCAATCGGAAGTCCTTGTGAGAGATTGAACCACTGGAATTCACTGTAGCCCTACAATTTAAGAGCCCTGTCACGTTTCTGTAATGTAATCCGAGGCAAGACCTAACTAATTCCTACCCAGATTCACTCGATCATCCAAACTCAAATCCTCGACCAAAGCGACACCCGCCGTAACAGCTACTCTGCCTACTCCAACCCTCTGGAAACCGGACTCTGCCCATCTTCGGACAGAGGAAGGGCTTCATTTTGATAACCCAATTGATTTGACACAGCGCTTGTAAATAAGCGGGTGACATCCGCTTGGCTTTTGAGTGGCGCTTTAGTAGTTTGGAGACCATGATCACGGGATCACGATTACGAAGTCTGATGTGCATGTCTCAGTCTGTCTACCCACTGTGAACTGACATTGATTCCACAACTCATTGGCCTTACTTACGAAAACAATATTATACTTTCATTTCGAACAGATGTTACATGTACGTTCTGGAAGGGCCGTGGATAGCTATCGTAAAATCATTAGATTAAGTTGAAAATATGCAAGCAGGCCGTCTCACCGTAGTTTTGTCATCATCATATGGATCCGATGCTGAACATTGAACTCTTTCTAGCAACGAACAAACAAAACAGTTACAGTTAAAGTTTGAGTTGCAATAAAACTTATTTTTGCAATAGATTCATGTACAAGTTTATCCTTCGGACCAAAATATTAATTATGAACGGCTACTCAGTGCTGTATTTTCGAACAAGTTTTTTTATGATTTTAACGTCATTTTATGGAAGCACAATTCGGTGTGAGTAGCAATGGAAAGCCAACTGTGATACATTGCAATTATGAAAACACGAAACATCGCGGCCAACGGAACAACGGCGCGGCGGTGTATAAAATCAGTTCAATTCCATATCAAAATGTGCAGGATTATAATCTTGCTAATATTAAAAGTAGTCGGTATCAATTGTCGGAGGAACTAAATGCCCGGTATCAACTATCGTGGTATTAAGTATCGCAGTATACATGAATTCTTTGTGGTCATTACTGCGGTTTGCCAATTTGAAATTGAACGGAAATGAATATTATTATTTATTCTTCGAGTGGCACTACATAGCTGATAAGAATGAATTAAAGAAGGAGTGAATAAATTAATAAATAGACTGTAAGGTTAATGTACTCACTATACAGAACAACTTGAAACACAGCAGTCGCTGTAGCGAATAATCCTCGCATACTGCCGAAAATGAACTCTCTTTAAATTTTGTAATTTCTATTGAACCGTAGCCTAGTGTAGAATGCTTGTGGCCGGCCCAGACGAAGGATCTGGGCATTCAATGAACGATGGTCGAATTTATAGAATATGTGGTGGAGTTTCGATTTCCCGAAAATGTGTACATGCATTGATCCATTTCATTATTATGTAAGACCTCAGGTGAGCTCTACTGGTGACTGTTGTTTACAGTCGA
This sequence comes from Bimastos eiseni, assembly GCA_959347315.1. Taxonomy (NCBI): domain Eukaryota; kingdom Metazoa; phylum Annelida; class Clitellata; order Crassiclitellata; family Lumbricidae; genus Bimastos; species Bimastos eiseni. Next base: position 9,864,075 of record OY365820.1, read on the forward strand.
CGATAAGGACGCCACAAGTGATATCGATTAATGCTGATACGTCTGCATGTCGTCAGGCATTCTAGCACTCTATCGGCTCCACACGAGAGACTGGTTGCAAAGTCCCAGCTGAGAAATTGGTCCACACGAATCCCAAGCTATTGACCACTTATTGACATATTTATATAAAGATCACTGTTGGATAAGGATGACGACTACTTTGAAAAAATGATGATAATTAAGTGGACTTATGTAAAACAAACATGTGCATGCCCATCTTTGTTGAAGGAAGGCTTTCGCTTGACATGCCAATGCAAGAGTTACACTAGCGTCAGCAATGCGGTTGTTTGCATAATCCTACGTAGGGGAGTTTGGGGCTGGTTGTAACAGGGCAGGTTGTCACAGCGCATAAATCCCGGAACGGTAAATCGGGGAACCAGCATATACAGATGAAAACGCGCGTCTTATCGTTTCCGATCTATTTTCCTTTTATCCTCGCTTAAGCTTCAACTTCAGAAAAATTGTCATAAATTGTGATTTTCGACACTAAAAGTAACTATTTTGCACCCATTCTGAATATTTTCAAAATGCCAGTTTCTACATACCGATATCTGGTCTAAATACACTTACAAACTCATCCGTCGCCGAATTGTCGGCGCCGAATTGTCCGGGAACCCACCATATACAGTATTAAAGCAAAAACACCATCATTTTTCGTTGTCTTTTAATTTACGACGCCGATATATCTTTTGTGATTTTTTTAAATTTCAAAGTTGTTGAGCCCGTTTGTTATAACTGAAGATTTAACCGATATAAAGGCCTGAAAAGTTAACATTGAATATTACTTAGTTATTTGGCGTTCACTGTGTCACAACCTGCTCCAATATTGAAAGCGGTGTTATAATTTGCCCCATGGTTTGTTACAACCAACCCCAAGCCAGGGCAAGTTGTGACACTATTCCTTTTTTTAATTGCAAATGTTTTCATAATTAATAGAGTTACACCTCTGAAACGTTCCATAGTTATAGTGAAAATTTTAAGGATTGCAATGATATATTGTTAACCGTTATTGGAGATCAAGTTCGGTAATAAAACATCTAAATGTGTAAATTGTTACAGCCACCCCGAGTCTCCCCTACTTGTATCTATGACGCCAGACCCGTAGAAACAGAAGGTATAGTTTTAAAACATGCAGTAATACAATTAAGGTAAGGTCTTCTTAGTTATGGTAGGCCTACTACTCGTTTACCGGTAATGGCCTGGATGTCAAAGATTTTCAATCAAAGCATTAGAACGTCTTTTATTATTATTATTATTATTATTATTATTATTATTATTATTATTATTATTATAACAATAACAATAGTAGTAGTGGACGTGGAAGGGGAAGTAGTAGTAGTAGTAGCAACTAGAATTTGTATGGCGCCGCAACGCGGCCAAACCGCTACAAGGGCTTCTGTATAAAAACTCTCCAACTTGCTCAACGACTGATCAAGACGACTCGAAAACTGGAGTGTGGAGTCGTCTAACATGCCTGAAGTGCTAATCGAACTCCTTGCAATTGAAATTCGCTGCAAATAATAAAAATAAATAGCCTTATCAAGATTTAAAAAAAAATTCATGTGCACTCAACAGCGGCGCAAACATGGAGTTCAAACCATGACAAGCATATCCTGGCACGGCCAATGATGACACTAATATTTTTAATGATCGGCGATGGGTTTTATTGTACCATGGGCTACATGTATAAGCTCACGTCACTTGACTGAATATAATTATTGCGCACAAGCCAATGCATGTTTTGCCGTTTGCTACTACTCATTTATCTAAACCTCCGACGGGTCAAGTAGGGTTGTATTTTATTCAATTCTAGTGGACTTTACTGCAGTTGTAATCAGAAGCAAGCTAATCATAGATCTTGGACTTTTGTCTGTTCACGTAGCTGAGTTTCAAAATCCTCAGCTGTTGTTATTCTCACCTCTTCAGAGGCAATAATGTTCGACTCACGCAAAACCCGTGCTCTTTCAGTTCTCTTTCGAACATGGACCTTGCTGACTTAAGCCTGTTGTTAACTTTAAAACATTAGAGAAACGCTGAACAATGACTTGGCCTTTTTCCTCCGCAAATGGTGTGCTATCACTTCAATATGTGTTATATGAGATATGATCTCACCAAAGGCACACAATACACCTGCCCTGCTCAATAGTTCGCCATCTACACGCGATAACCATTTTTCACAGATACGGTGTATCTCAAATCTCTATCTCGAATGGCCTAGCTTTGTAGATCTTGGTAGCGCTCAGACAGACCAATCTGATTTTTACCTTCATATAAAGTGAGTCGCATTATTATTGCCTCGAACAAAATAACATTTTCTTTCTAATATAATTTTATCTGAGTAACTTACACGCAATTTATCCGCCGTTTTTAGTGTTAATGTAGTTTTCCTACAAATGCAGTAGGCCGAGTAGAGGTCAAGCAGAGTTGCATTTTTATTCAATTCGAGCAGACTTGAGCAGCAATGGGCGCGAAATGGGCGATGAATAAGTATGGGCGAAATACATGTCCACATCTCAGATTTAGGCTTGGGCACGTACTCTCAGCATTACAAGCAAACTAGCTTTACCAATTCAATAACACTTGAAAAATGTTAGTTTTTAACTTGTAAGCCTGCTATAATTATGCGTGATTCTAATACCAACCAGCAAGCCCATGGCCATTATGGGGCAAGATGAGACGAGTGCCTCGTTTAAATTCCTAAGAAGAGGCAAGAGGAGGCATGCTTCGATACGAGAATTATCATAATGTGTGAAGAGAATTTTACTTCGGATCCTTGCCTAGTTTGAGTGGCTTCTTCTCGAAGCGTCTGACTGGGAAGCGCCTCTGAATAAGTTGTAGACCTGTTGAAATTCTTTTCATCTCTTCCCTTCACACTAAAATCTCCTCTTCTAGCCTCCAACTAATCAAGCACTCTTCTACTACCCTCTGAGTCCCTCTCCCTATCCTATTCCCCTCCTTCTCAGTTATCAATCCCAATTTTATGTTGCAACTGTAACAGAAGTGCCACGTCTCTTGAACTCTCTTCCCAACCAGCAATGCGAACTTGATCCTTTCCCACCTCTCTCCTAAAAGACTGTGTCCTCATTCCTGTAGTGACCAAAATTATCAATCTCTCGCAATTTCACGAAGGGTTTTTAAACACGCTTTCGTATATTCCATTCTCAAGAAGCAACCCATCTAACAACCGTTCAATCCCCCATCTATCCTTCTATCCAAGTCATCTGAAACAATCACTCTTACCTGGCTCAACGACTATCTCCCAACTCACTCCTCAACCCCCGTCCCCGCAATCTGGCTTTCATAGAGCAGACGGATCTCCACAATAGCCAGACTTGCTGCTCTGTACAACAAACTTGTCTCTGCCGTCAGCCAGCAGCAAGTCTTCGGTCTCTGTCTTCTTTACATCCCCGCAGCATTCGATACCATTGATCACAACCTCCTTCCAGATAGACAATCGTCTTGGTTTGAGAATGGAATATACGAAAGAGTGTATAAAGACCCTTCGTGAAATCTTTTCTCTCAACCTGATTCGTCGCTTTAATTCTAGAGATATGCTATCCCATCCCTATAACTACTACATATCGATTTTGCTTTGACTGAGCGCCTCTTTATAAGCTGGATGCCTCGAGCGTATTGGACGCTGTGGAAATCTGGAGACCATTTTTATGACTGCTACATCTTATGAAATCTTTTACAGGATTTCAATTCCGACACTGGCAGAGGGAACGAGAAAGACTTGATGTGAAAGGTCGTCATGATTTTGTATTTTCTTATTAGAAGTTTTCTAGCAATTATAATTATTATGCATTTCAGAAGTAATCACAGAGACTGCTTTATAAGTTTCAGTTTTATTCGCCAGGTTCTGCTTGGGGAAAATAACGAAGTAGACGTCGATAAATGGTACTACGTACCACCTTAATTGCTTACAACTGCCATCTCTTTGGTCCCTGACTTCAAGAGCAACATCAATCACAATCAACTCAGTCACTTTCTTAAGTCACATATACAGGCATGGAAACGCAAGAGAGGCTTATATCTGCTACCGTGACAACGTATAAAGATTCGTCTAGTAGTAGGCGCTGAAGTATTTTCATTGCAAGATGCATAAATGGCGCATGTATGACAGTAAAATCACTGGTAATGCTGTATACATGAATATTCAAAGACAATGAAAATATTATTCACTTACAAAACTGAATTGTAACCAGAATTTTCCTAAATTCGAAACTTTTTACAGTGGATCCAATAGTCTATTTTCATTACAGTTTTCATGCAAGCAGTGTCGAATGGAAATATATTTCTACAAATGTCGTCTTCCAATATCGCACATTAATTATACGACAATGTGACAAATCGTGTGTCAATTGTTTATGTTATTGCAGGACGTGGAAGATATCAACACATGTTTTTTCGCGTGTCGTTCTTCAACCGCTCGTTTGCCAACATACAACTGCAACAGTAGAACTCAAAATATGCAAGAATTTCCCAGAAAATAATTCACTATCAAATTGCTTTGCGTAGCTTTTCAACTTCAAAGCCAGCAGATGCGTTTGGACAGGTCATCGGAGTCAAAGATCAGATTCCACCATGGGAGGGGTGATCGATTGCGCTGTTTGATCGCTTGCGTGAGTAAACTGCGTCTCACGTCCATGTATGCTCTGGCAACATCTTCCGGAAATGAGACTTTGTATGGCTCTCAGCAACCAAACTTTCGGTATCCAGACTTTCAATTGTGTGCTTAATTAGCATGATCAATCGGGCTCATGTTGGAAGGGCATGCGCACAAGAATGTACTCTATAAGATGCAAGGTCATTCGACGATTAGATGCCGAAAGCGGCGTTGACGAGTTGCGAGTGGACAGACAGATACGTTGAAAACCAACCGACAAGATGTCTCGACGCTTCTACAGATGCGCTATTTGCACCAATAGCCGCATAATATCAATCAAATCAATCAATCAAAAATACTTGATATAGCGCCCCTATGATATCTACTCAGAGGCGCTCCAACATATGCAAGGTGATCGGATAAGAAGCGTACCTTTAGAAATACTAAAATAATTTCTAGAATAATTAATAGATTTTAATCAAGTAATGTGGCAAAACTTCATTTTAATGATTATGAAGCTCATATTTATAATTTGTTAGCTATAATGTGTTTCAATAATGTCCTCCTTTGGCATCAACACACGCACCAAGACTCGCTCGCCATTGAGTAAAATGCTGCATCGATTACTACTTATTAAAATTCGTCCCATGTATATTATTATTCATTATTCTGAAATTTGATATCGCCCTTCTTCCAAAATCTTTTGTTTAGAAGTGCAAACGCCTCAACGGCGCAATTGCCATTTTATTGCAGAGCAATTATGCGCGAAGGACTAGCTCAAGGTCATTACGCAGTGACTGACGCCTCGGACGACGGTCGAACCCGCACACTCAGCGCACACTCAGCGTTACGGACCGACCGCTTTAACCAATTGGCCACCGTGCCACACAACTCTTATCTTTTTTAACATGTATATATTTGGCTGTATAAGTTCACCTGTAACTGAATCTTTTGTACTTTTAATAACAATACTAAAATAAAATGAAAAGCATTTAAAAACAATTTGAGTCGTGTCATGGGGGCCCGTGTAGCATTAAAATTAAATTCATGAAATTTTATATCGTCCTTCTTCCAGCATCTTTTGCTCAGAAGTGCACACACGCCTCGACGGCGCAATTGCAGTTGCGTAGTCTACTGCAGAGTAATTGTGCACGAAGGACGTGCTCAAGGTCCATACACAGTGACTCCCCGGACGAGGGTTGAACCTGCTCACTCAGCGCACACTGAGTGTTACGGACCGACCGCTCTAACCAATCGGACACCGTGCCACAATTGCGTATGATAAGTTGATGCAGTTCTCCGACGTCGCATACCTTTGTCTTGTATACTTTTTCTTGCATCACAATCCAGATTTTACAGAAAAGCGTGTTATAAAAAGTTTCTTACATGGGATATATATGCCTATCTTCGCGATCTCTGTTACTCTACTTTGAGTTTACTGGGTCGCCGCTCTCTATACGCTCTACTGAGCGAGGCATGCTCATTGTCCCATTTGCCTTTACAACTACCAAACAGAATCGTGCCTTCTCAGTGGTTGGCCCTTCGCTCTGGAACACGCTCCCGTTGGCGTTACGGTAGTCACCAAGGGTCCACTCAGACTCATTTTATACGTGCCTTAAAACTGTTCTTTTCTGAAGTCGGGGGCGCTCCTGAGTAGTAGCCTTGAAGGGGCGCTATATAATTCTCTGTAATGAATGAATGAATAATGTATATAACCTACAATATATAATATGCAATTGTAGGCCTACTTAGAATTTCTCGATTATATTCGGAAAAGATAAGGAATTGGCAGACCAGAATATTTTATTATAGACGATGCATATTTGTCAGGGATTGTATTATAACCTTAATATTCAGTTTACATACGTCCCAGATTGTTGATAGAAAATGTCTTTTAACATTTAGACAATAAATGACAGAACACAAGAAGAGGGGAAGACTAGCAGGAACAAAAACAGGTCAAGAAAAACGAGACAATGAACTTAGACAAGAGCAAGTATAAAAACAGAAATATACAAAACAATAATCTAATTAAAGACACTGATAATGGTAAGTATGAAATCATAAACTAGGACAGGAAAGAAGCAGAGAAACATGAGCAAGAACCAATATACAAAGAGAAGTGTCAACTACTTCATTTTAAAGTCCAGACATATAGGTATGCGGGGGCTGCAAGTCTTCTCCATCGCCGACTCATCTTCCCATATTGACCGGATAAAAGTTCTCCTTCAAATGGCGAAAGACACAAATGGAATTGAAAACAAGAATATTGTCCGCCCTGGTCGGTATTATAACACCTAACCTTAAATACGATATTAAAATTCCTCTAATAATTATAATCAATCTCACGAATATAATATTGTGTGCACTAGTAAAATAATTTCGTACACATAATTGATTTGCTATAATACATATTTTATATGATTATTTCTTTATTAACATTGCATGTTTTAAAAGAAAAGAGAAAATATTCTTAAAAAATTTCACATAATGCATATTATATGGCATGGGGATTCGTAGATTGCGAACATTACAAGTATGTGATCTACAGCAGAATAGGCTAAACAGGTAGACCCTACTCTATAAATATTGCCGAACGAAATTCGCGTCTTGCGCGTGTGCATATAACCGCTGAGTTCATCTGTACAATGTGCACCTTGGCCTACCACCGTCTCTTGTATTCATAATGAAATTTGCAATGCAACTTGTTAGCCGAAGTCGTGGAAGACCCAGAATCCGCTGGTTTGACAATGTCATGGTGTGGACTGGTGTAAAAGGCACAAGCTTAATGAACACCGTGCGAGACAGAAAGCATTGGACATCACTTTCCCATTCATGTAGTCAACCGTCGTGAAGCGACGATGACGATATGACATGACTTGTTTCATGTAAAACTGCAGCTGCTAATGTGTCAGCAGAAAAACTTGAAATTGCATTATTGCTGACGACTGTCCATAATTATCAGGAAATTCAGCTAGTTGGTGCTCACTCAAAACCAATCTTTAGGGGGTCAGTAACGATCATTAGAGCCGTACATACGTGATTTTATTGCGGTGAGTTTCTGACTGTCACACTCTGATTATATTGGTGATTCTTCTACGGTAATCTGTAAATCGGGCCGTGTTAGATTTTGATTGAATGTCTAATCATTTAGCCTTTAGCATCATTTAGATTAACCCAGAGTAACACATCCGCTAGGCTTTGAATATGAAACTTCAGAATGAATTTTTCAGAATTAATGAATTTTAAATTTCCCTTCCGTATATACATGTAGTTCCCCAGCAATACTTCCGTAGAGACACTAGACACAAGATCCCTTCGTCACTCGCCAATTCATTCAAATTCGTGCAAAAATACAAATAAAATTTCAATTTTATGACAGAAGCGGATATTCTCTTGAAGAGCAGTATCGTATGTAAGAAATACAACAGTCAACATCGATTATAGGAGCAGCTATTGTCAGCAAATTCACTAGGCAAGATTTAAAAAACATAACATAAACATTGCAAGCATTCTCGCTTTTTCCAGCCAACCTACGCTGTTCACACGATACTTTCAGTTACAAAATAAATTTTTTTATCTAGAACACAAATAAAACCATGACCAAAAATGTTATTTATCACCTAACATGACTTGTCAATTTTAATCTGGCATAATGTATGAAGGACACGACGCATTTTAAGTAAGCCAATCTCACAAAAGCGCTTTGTTGTCACTGCCTACTACCACGTGGTCCACATGGAGTCGCAGCTTCTGCATAAAGTAACCACTTTCCCTTCATTTCCTTTTCACGACACCATTTTTCAAAGTAGCTGCGGCATCGCTTAATGCTTTCCTGGTCAAGTCGTCTGTTGTACATTCGAACAACTTGCTCGCTATAGACGGTCGGCAACAATAAAGATACCTGAAGATATTAACATTTCAAAATATGTATGTACATGTCATGTGCGTCCGTAAGAAAATCCTCATGAGAGGGTATAAACTAGTGGAAGAAAACCAAGTCTAAGCTTACTTGCTTGTACTTGACTCGTCCGACATCCCGCCTTCCCACTCTCGCGCTTTGAAAAACCCCCTTGATTCAATACAGTGATCGCTCGTAAGCTGGTACCCTGCATTTGGCCTTCGTGTGGCGCTTATGAAGTTTGGAGATTAGCTGGTAACTTAATGAGAACTTGACAGACCCACCTGTTCTCGTTTTATAGAGATAGCTTTATCTGGATCAGACTTCAGGTAGAAGTAAACGTTATCCACGGGATTGCCTTTACCGCCATATGAAAACCCAAGGATCTGTTTATATTATAAAACGAGCAAAACAAAAATTTCAATGTACAGTTTTCAAAATTTAAAGTATTTTTAAAGCTGACAAATTGCTTTATGATAACTAAACTTTACCTATATCTGCGACTAACGTTTTAGATGAGCTCTTTGATTTGCTTTAACAATTAACTCTTCTTTATTTAATTCATTCTGGCATTGCTTTTGTTTATAGGCTATATTCATTCATTCATTCATTCATTGCGAAAATTTATATAGCACCCCTTCAAGGTTACTACTCAGGAGCGGCGTTCCCGACTCAACCCCGGCTGAAAAGTCTTAAGGCATCTGTAAAATGCATCTGAATGAACTCTAGGCATATATAAGACGCAACGATAATGGTAGTCCATTCCATGCCATTGGGCCGACAACAGAGAAAGCGCTATGCTGTCTAATTGTAGTTCGTATCGCGTACGTACAAGTCTGAAATTGTAGTAAGGGTCCATCCATATATTACGTGTGCAAGAAATCGTATTGTCGGACCCTCTCCTCCTAGTTCCACCGCGTACATTTCGTGGACCCCTCCCCATGCGTACGTACATCTGAGATTTACACCATTGCAAATGTTAAATAGCCAAAGACATCTATAAGACATTGATTTTACCACATGCTATTTTTCTTTGTTCAACATCATACTCAACAGCTTAAATTTATTAACTGCTATGAAGAAATAAACACTAACAACACTTGCATTTTGAAAAGTTTTAATGATATATAAAATTGATTAAGCATGGATATAGAATGATTTTAATATTCCGTAGTGTGGACGTCATAAGTACAGTTATATCTGCGTATGTACATTTTTTCGGGACCCCTCCTCCTCCATACGCCAAAATCGCCGATGTTTGAAACCCCTACCCCTCGCTACGTAAGCAATAATTATGTGGAATGATCCCCCAACGCCAGAGAAGGCGATACATACTGAAAACGGACAGAAAATATACGGACAGACAAAGACAGTTTGCAGACCCTTACAACACGTTATATTATAATATTTATGTTACTGTCGTTTAGCTGCCCACGCAAGGTTTGTCTGACATCTTAACGGCTTACCATAATTATTGGCCTATGAGATTTTTTATTATCAAACTTTGTACTTGCGTTTATAAGGAAATCTGCGCGAGTCAATTTCGGGCCACCAATTCCAATGATCTCTTCTTCAACCTTGCGTTCTTCTTCTCTAAGGGAACGCTTGTCAAACTACAAATTCAAGCAGATTACTGTAACTGGAGATTTATAATTTAACTCAGTGCATAAAAGCTCAAGCTCATAATTGTGAACGATATGATTCGCAAAACAACGTGAATTATGAATGTGCACGGAAACAGACCGACCAGGTAGAATTTCATTCAGAAATTAATTACCACTGGTCATAATTATTGTGAGAACAGTATGAGGAGGTGTGGGCAAGTTGGCGCAAAAATAAGTTTTATCACACGTGATGGTCAGCGATAATGCTAACTTAACTTGTTTCAAATAACGCAGCTATCAACAGCGGCTACGCTGTAGCACATAATTCAGGCATCACACCATTTTCTAAGTTTATAAAAAAATTAGCCAAAAGTATTTTGAAAGTCAGTCAACTTGCCACCCCTAGAGCAAGGTGGTTACCTGCTTGGGGCAAGATGGTGGCAATACAATCATACACATAAATCTGATTTGTAGAAAGCGAATGCGTTATGCTTGAATCAAATTCGCTTCCATTAAAGGCATCCGCCAACTTGCCCCAGTCAACTTGCCCCAACAGGTCCACACTAGAAAACGTCGTGGTCACTGTTTGTACAACGCGATTTCCAAAAACAAGGTATACTTGCAATAACGTGCTATAGGCTAAATGCTTAACCAAAGAACCCATCTGTCATTTTTTACATTCATGTGGATGAAGATATACGATATTTGATAACAGGGAAATATTTTTAGCAGTAAATAGACCAACTTACTTTTAAGTAATAAACGAAAATGAAGCACCGTAGCACGTGGCCGCCATTTAACAAAAGAACAAGCTTGACATGCTCATCAATAACCTTTTTGGTAGACTGCTTTCCTGCCACGCATTATAATAATATAGCGCAAAACCCTAACATGCCCCCGCAACCAACTTGCCCCCACCTCCCCTATGACTCTTCAAGAAAAACTCAGTTCTGCTAGAAACAAACCCAATATTTTTGTGGTTCACACGTACGAGCTCTAACCCCTTGTTAGATTTTGCACGCGTTAACTACAAAAATGTTGTTCTTGTTGGCTATTAATTCTCTTGTTGGTTTAACTCATTGAATTCCCATCAGTTGTTACTTTCTCAATAGTAATATCTTTCTTGGTTGATTATGAATTAGTTGTTCTAAATGAAGTTTTCCACCATTTAACATGCCGAGCACTTTTAAGAGGTCATTGATAGTGTTAATGTAACTGCATAGATAAGGCCTGCATTCTGAAAACCTATGCTCATGCAAGTCAATCGTGACACCCATCCATGATGAATTGCGCATGAAAGGTCCTATAGTTATTTATAAACTTTTGCCTATGACGCTCACTAAGTTCTTACTTTTAGCCCACCGTCAGGTATAGCTTCTCCGCCGTCAGGTATAGCTTCTCCGCCGTCAGGTATAGCTTCTCCGATGAATTTGTAAATTTTTCGATTCTCGATATCATTTAGAATCTGAATCGCTTGCTGAATCGGACTAGCAGTTGCGCTCGCCACTGTGCCGCTTTGGTCATCCATAGAACGAATGAGATCAAATATGTTATCCGTCAGCTTGCAATATGCAACCGGATCGTGGATGCAGTCTGAAATCCTCCTTTCCTCACTAGATGCATTTACACAATATCGATTTCAAATATTTAAGCCACACATTGTTAGCATTAATGATGTAATTACTGCCTGAGTATTACACGGTTTATTGCACTATTCAACATTTTCCCACGTTCGATATTCATGTTTGTTAATTTTATGCACGTAATAAGCGCTTAAAATAAAACATAAATAAATTAATACATTGTACAATGCAGTCATATGATCCCATGCTGCCTGTATTCTCCAGAATCTATTTTGCAAAGACTTCTTCCTAAAACATGTACCCTTCTTAAACACTTGAAGTTGTGGTTTGAGGGAATACGTGTATACATATTAAAATAATCACGAGTCTGGCAATATTCATGGTCTGCTGTAACAGCTCTGCACTTTTATTTTAAGCCTTAAAGCAGCGATTGAGCATTTAATTTCATATGTCCTATCCGCATAACGTAATAGCTATCTGCTATCAAAGACATTCATTGCCACTTATTTACTTTATTCAAAAACGAAAATTAAACACATTCGTATTGTAGTTGCAACCCCCTATGTGCGTACTATAGATTTTGAAAATGTTGCATAGACTTTTCTATGCATATATGTAATATATATATATATACATATACATACATAATATATGAAAACTCAATCATGGCTTCAGCGTAACATGCAGAGAATTATGATCATGTATACAATGGCCCACTCACCCATTTGTTCCTTTAATCTTGAAATGGTCATTCACTTTCTCTAATGCCTCCATGTACCTTAAATAAAAAGCATATTTGTAATATGACAGGTTTCGATCCAAATTTCCATTTAAACATAATTCTTTTCATCAATACAGCTTTCATTAAGCAATACATGTTTCGTCATTCAGCTTCTATATATTCAAGCAACAATTATTTCGACAATCCAGCTTGTAATTGAATAAGATTCATTTCATCAATCCAGCTACTATTTCAAATTGAGAGAGCATGATACATTGTATGTGCATAAAAATGGTTGTAAGCAAATACTTTGCTGACTACCGCTTTACTGAATACCGCTTAACCAAATTTGTGATGCGTACGCATCTAATAGCGTTTGGTATTCACACAATTAATAATAAATATTTAATTTAAATAGTTAATATAAATCAATATTTGTGCACAGGTAAATGTTGTAACGAGGAATGTCCTGGGTGACAATGTGCTGGGAAAATGTCCGGGGAAATTGTCCGGGGTCAATGTTCTAGGCCCGATTGCCGAATCAGACCAAATCTTAATAAACGTCTGGTTGGTTACCTACATGATCTCAATTATTTTCGTTGTCTTGTGCAGACAGGCTCTTTTGTGGAGGATTACTCGTGAGTAGAACATATGATACAGATTTTCCACTTCCTACAAATTATGTCGACAGGAAAAAGTGTCATTTCAATCATTATTTATGCGCACAGACACTGTTGCCTTGAGTTCTGTCAGAGAACTATTAGGCGCTTGAGTGTTTGTACATAAGTTAGCGCTTTAAACGTGGAATTACAATGGTATTTAAATGAATACTAGTACATAAATCTTAAGCCATGCACAATCATGATTGATGTAAAGACTCAATTAGATTGCTCTGTGATGAAACTCAGTTTATGACTAGACAAGACCCCAATGGTCCTTAGGTTTCATGATTGCTCTTCTGTGATAAAACGTGCTGCTCTTGTCCGTACCTCGGATATACTTGCGAAAGAGGCATCAGGATGTTTTCCAGCCGTCCTTAGATACATGTAGGTTACTTGTGGGAAAATTTGATGATAACAAAAGACAAAGATACACCTGAGCATAGAGAAAGGTCAAGGTAGGTAACCATCAATCTGTTATACATTTCAGCTTTGGTGAAACATACATATAGACATAGACCCTACAATCTTACATTTGATTTAATCCAGACGGCAACTAAAGTACAACACAGTGGCCCCATACTCTGTCGGCCAAAGTTTGGGACGTAAACTATGTTCCACACCTTATCCGAAATCTGCACCGAGCAACAGTGACAACGATCGACATGTCTTCCATGTCATCAACCGAGCGACTTTAGTATTGCATCTTGCCTGCGGAGCATTATACCTTTTCTCTGTAGCATATATGCCATCTTTTTCCAATGCGGCATCCTTCGTCGACTTCTATCAGGCGTGAGAATTGAATAAGACGATTGTGATCGAAGTTGTTCTTGAAGCCGAGGTGGTAGCAGTCACGTGCAAAATAATCCCATTTATCGACATCAATGCAGTTCTCATCGTTCGATACGATCTGGAAATATGAATCACGGGTTCATGAACTCGACTGTCTTGACCCATTCTACAAAGGCAAGGACTGCAGAAGAAAATTAGGCCTACTACGGTGGAATTATCCTCGGCTATTTGAATGGTCATCGATTATGCGCATCATTTTTAACTGTGTGGAAGATTTTCTAAGAACCTAGAACATAAAACTCACAACTCAAAGAGGAACTTCACCTTGAAAACCTCATCCAGGTCCTGAGATAATACCATTGCCCACTCTAAACTGTACAAGCTGACACGAAGGTCGCTTTTGAGTATCTGTTTTCCGTCGAAAAGACATTTGGCACTCTGCACACCAGGCTACCGCTCTGTAAACTGTATGCAATATGGACACTGATAGAGAAAAAAATTAGAATCTGTATTCCTTCGATATGTAATGCTTCATTAGGGAGGCCTACCATCATATTTCCTGGGTCTCCGTACAATCTCGAATATGGAGGAAGCAACAAGTCTCTGACGTTGTCCGAAATTTCTAAATGACGTTTTTATTCAGATTCCCAAAGTGGAAGTCTACTGTAGAGCCTTCAGCCCTGTAGATAACCATGAAAGAGTCCTAAACCGACTTGGCAGAGACTAAGCAGCTGACCGAAGACTTTATACAAAGACCTGAGACCCTTAAATGTGTGTCTTGATTTAGATGTATAATGGTAAAGGACAGAACAACATGGTCGTGGCTACGCAGCAGCAACTGTATCGTGAATTTTTTGAACATTAATAAATTCTTAGACGCATCAAGAGATTACACCAGTACCTCGTATAAAAAGTCCTTCTTGCTTGATCTGCCCGTAAGGTCTTCTCGCACTTCCGCAGTCTGAAAAAAATATTTCAGTGTATACTCTAAGCAACTTGTTTTTACCTATGTATTGAGGCTTACTGTGTTTCAAAGAACGAATGAATTTGTGAATGCATACGTTTAGAATTAATAATGTTGATGATCAATGTGCTCTGCTCCAGTGATCAGACCATTCTACATGGAAGTATGCCAAGAAAGTCTTAACAACTTTGTCTTTATTCGCGAGTTTACGGTAGGGCCTACTCCACAGATCTATGATGGCACTAGCACTGCTTGAGCAGAATTAATCCTATCACTGTTGATACTACGATTATGAGCCAAACTACGACAAGCTTAAAACTTAATTCGTCGAGAGATATACATTTGGTAAGTTTATTGTTCTAAAACTAATATAGCACAAATTCGAAAGCAATTAGTATGACAAATAGGTCTACCTTTTACATGAACATAGGTTATATATATATAATCGTTCTTACTCAGGACAGTACATCGCTCACTTTTACGACAGTCACGCTCAATCACAGAAAACTATTGACTTTCTATCTCTCTCTAACTAGAGTTCATCTTCAATTCTTGGTCCAATCCTCTCCTGCAATTCTTTTATAGACTTTCCTCTCTTAGCATAGATGTAGAAACATTATGTTAGCCAATAATCAAATACATGACACATTGAAGTGCTGAGCTGTGACAACTCTCGCTGTATCATTTTTCGCCACAAATTATCCTATGAATTATGTATTAATTTCAGTTTGACTTCAAAATAACGCTTGGTTGAATTATCTTCCACTTGTACATTATCATAGATCGAACGAATTGAGCATACGAAACGCAATCAAGTCGTGAATTCAAAAGTCGTCAACTACATACTTGCAATGTTAACAATGTCATCAAGCTAAGATCAACTCAACTGTTCCGATCTGCTGCTAAAAGGTATCAACATTCCTCGCTATAAAGGGTTTGTGCTCTTAAATTAAATTTATGCTAAGTCACACGATCACATGAAGAAACTTAGAATTAAAAGTAGGCTAATACATTTCTCAGATTCAGCAACTAAAACCAGAGAAATGAACTCTAATAGAAAACTATATGAAGAATGAGAAGAAACAATGTGCGTGATTTGAACTAGGCGGTAGTTCGAACAATTCATTCATTATTTAGAGATAGGGCTTACTTCGATGTTATTGGCTAACCATTTGTGATTTGTGAATTAGTTCCTTGATGAATTTAAGATCTTTTTTTTTCAGTTTCACTGATCCACGACTGAAGACACCGCCGGGGGCCTTCCACAGATGATCCAGTAGATCACACGTAGCTTGTTCGTGCTGTGCAACAACATTCAGCAAAGGTACAATTTATTACAAGTTGCTTTCAAATGTTACCTTAATTTAATAGCAAGTTCAAAGCTTAATCAAAATTTTTTACTTGACAGTCGATAAATTATTGCTTAGGTCTATTATTTGATTAACATTATTTTATAAAAGTTAATGCAGTTACTTTTGTCAACAAATCTTCACCTTGAAATTCGACAGTTTTATTCAGTTGGCTGTTGTCTAACGACCAGTGTCAGAAATAATAAAAAATAATACTAAGTTTTAGTTTATTATTCGCATTAGGTCTCTTGAATTTCACTCACCGACCACTTCTTATCATCGTCGCTGCCAATCTTGTGGATGAAATGGGTCTCAAATACATGAGACAGTGGACCATGACCTAAATAACAGCATGAATTTTGTGAGTCAGTATGAAATGATAAACTTAAAATTTGTAATGGGATACACGGAAGACGAAAATGGGTTTTATTGATTGGAAGATCACGTCCTAGGATTTTATGATAAACCTCATCGCTAGACCTTTCAATTTAAGAAACATAATACCATACGAAATTAGTTCTTTAACTGGATTGTCAGGTTCAGCAATTTGTTTTCTTGATAAAGGTGCAACTTTATTGCATCTAATACTTTGAGCTTGTAAGAAACAGTGTTGGACATGAGACCAAACCTCGAGACCATGACCGAGAGGTCCAAGACCAAGACCGAGACCGGGTGGCCTGAGACCAAGACCAAGACCGATACTCTTTTTTTAAACAATTCAATTTATTAAGACGCTAAAACGGAATAACTCGCTTAAAACATTAATTTTATTGCTGAAGAATACTAATCTTAATAATGACCCAGAAAAAAGTTTTACCGGCCAGTCCGAACTTTTGTGGGTTCAGCCCTTGGCTTCGGGCTGAGAATATCACACTATAATATACTTACAGTATACGATAAGTAAATACTTTAAGACATCTGAACAAGTAAATTAACGTTCCGTTTGAATGGTGTACCTGTGCTCGGAATTGTAGGTTTATAGTGTCTACACGTGGCCGACCACAAACTTATTAGATTGTTCCAAAACCTTGAAATTTGTGAAAACACATTTTTATATGACTGGCTCCGTTGCAAATGAATTTTTTTCCCACAGTAACATGTGTATATATAGATAACAGTCGCCTAGGGCCTAAACATCTGGTGTCTCTAATAATAGAAAATAACCGACAATTATAAAAAATTGCTCTGACACGGAGACCAATTCCATGACCGTTCCTTTAAGATCAAAGCCGACACATTCAAGACCGAGACCAAGACCAAGATCAATGCATTCGGGACCAAGACCAAGACCGCAGTTTTCCGGTCTTGGGACCGTCTCGAGTCCAAGACCGCGGTCTCGAGACCACATCTCTGGTAAGAAATACAAAATTATATTGATTGGACGCAGCTCTGAGAGCATTGCAAGTCTAAAAGGATAACACCAATTCAAATCTAAAGAATCTAAAAGAAGTGAAACCGGTGATTGGATTTGCGAATGATCCCCGTTGTTAGCCAATAAAAGAGTTTCTAGTAATTTTTTTTGCACTTATCGGACTCATCAGGCCTTCGGATGCCATTGATGCAAAGTCGTAGCCAAATAAATCAGGAATGTAAAGTTAGAGGGCAGTATTTTTTTTATCAAGCAATGATTTTACACACCTGACATCTAGCTACAGCCTTGCGTAAAGTGTCTCGAAACCATGGATAAGCAAATTTACATCATTAGATTTTTGCAGAATTTTAATATTGAAAACACTGCTTACACAGTTCAGATTCAGTCAGCGAATAACATATCCTAGCGCAAGATTCGTTTTGCAATCGTCTCCCACAAGATGACCTCTTATTCGGATCGTGTAACCCGAATAAACTTTCTCACAGTCACAGCAATTGTATTACAAATTCGCCAATGCTAAATTGTTGTTCTTCTTGTCCATCAAACTTATGATCAAAGTAACATGAATCCATTTTGCACCCTCTCGTCCAGTCCGCCAGGCCTTTAAGCCGACCCCTGCAAGCACCAGACGTGTTGACAGCCATAGACCACACCTGGTCGCCGTTTCATACTTGTAGTTGAATCGCATAGAGGCCATGAAGACAAGTTGATCTAACCAAATTACAACAAGAGCAAACAAATAAATGAATGAACCTAAATAATAAGAAAAACGAGAAAAAAACGAGCCGACAAATAAGAAAACGAGAAAAACAAGATTTTTTAAACATAGTAAAAAAACAAAAAAAACGTATTTTACATCTATGCTCGAAATTGTATGTCTCTTTGCGAAGCTCACCTAAATCGTGGCACAGCCCAGCCACCTGCAGACACAGGGCATCCGTGTCTGAGATTTCAAAGTCGGGTGTCTTGAGTTGAGATGTTGCGGCAAACAGTTCACGTTGAACGGCCCTCAAGCGCTCAACAAACTTTCCAGTCAAATGACAAACTCTATGCATGAAACATTGCTAATCAGAAACTTGGAAAGCCAGAGTATTGCAATCTGGCTAAACAGAAGAATGTACATTCTCGTCAATTATTTTAATATATAAGTAAAGCGATCATGATATGACGAAACGACAACGCTGCATCATGTTAATTTGGGTGGATGTATATGAATGTATCCAATACATTTATGTAGCACTTTTAAAAGGTTTCAAAAACGTCACGTGGGTGCACGTGTAGGCCTGCTAAAGGCCTACTGCAGTTCTAGAAAGACAGGTCTAGATCGAGAATGTTCGCTGAGCTATTTTGGGGAAGATGAGTTGGGCCTTTTTGTGAAAGATTGTTGCTTATGTCACGCACAGCTTATGTTGACTCGTTGAAATAATGTCCTTTTCAGCGTTAATTACATCGATTAGGACTTCAGCAAATCATATTGAAGGATATCGGTCTATAGTGTTGTACTTTCCTAGGATCGGCGAAAATGCCGTCCTATGGTAGCCTACAGCGGAAATATTCGAGCTCCATCGGTCGCCGAACGGAGTGTGTGTCAATCCGGGTTTGATATGCTCTTGTTCTTAACCTGAGTACGAGGTTTATAATGTTTAATGGCTTGCGGCTTTATTAGTATTATCACGGTGTAAGATATACATGGTGTGTGCACTCCTTATGCTTGGTCTTGGTCTTGGACCTCTCGGTCTTGGTCTCAAGGTTTTGGTCTCGTGCCCAACACTGCTTATTGATACCAGTAGGAAGCTAGTTGCAATAGTCTATGCCAGGAGAGCAGTGGGCAAGAATTGACTTCAGCTAGTGATTAGAATTCTCTGTTGAATACATGTGGTAACTGCTTATGATCATATAAAATTTTGTACATTATTCAACTGTGGTTAATGAATCAATCTTTGGATTATCCCGTCGGCTTGTACATATGATGAACATGGATATAATAAGATATATCAATTTTCCAATAAATGTTGCGTTTATTGATGTCTGAACAGCGTTTTGTACTTGCCTTTGTTCTAATTTCCTATGCTTAGTGATGCAAAACCACACAGTTATCATGCTTCATTATGGCTTCATCGCCATCTAGCGAACTGTCAGTTAATATTAGTCACATATTACAGCCAAGTGAACCCACCATGTATAGGCCTAACTTACGCCATGGTATTATTAAACATATATCTTTCTAAAGTAGCACTTAGTCTGACTTTTATGTTTCAAAAGCCTTGACGTCACAACATAGATTATGTACGATCATTAAGAGATTACACTAATCTATGCACATTCAAGTACAGTCCATAACACGGTTGACTTAAGATTACCCAACATAAGTGTTAATGTCTGAATTCTAACCGTACGTATTCTAGGCTGTTGCTAAAAAAATTGTACAACTGTATAGTTTCACAGATGCACGACTGCGTGGCTAGAGCATTCTCCATAAATGCAGAGTCGTAGGCATGGTGTAAGAGATAGACTCTTACACCATGGTCGTAGGTAAGCTACTGGTGCCTAAACATATAGGCCCTACCTGAAATATTTTTTTGGTCATTTTGGTTGACTGCCCGGGCAATTAAATCGGTTCTCGGGTAACGACATTCCGCAAAAATGCGCAAAATCCTACATCTCCTAACAAAATATCCGCCCTGTACCCGACCGCACCTTTCAAGTTTCTCAGCGCAATTTATGAATCAACACTGTGTCATTAGATTGCAGCGTTCTCTGAACATGAAACAATAATAACAAATAGAAAAATAAAAAATCTTTAGAGCTGTATACATTACCCAATACAGTGTTCGAATCTGTTATGTGACGTAAAACGTAGATAGAAATTTGTTTCCTGAGCTATTTTGGGACAGAGGAAGTTCAAACAAAGGTTCAAACAAAGATGGTAGCGTCTACAACTCTAGTGTCTGTGTATTGAAGGGTAGGCCTACTGTATAACGGGACTATCAACTCTCCGTGGACATGTGTATCCTTGTGGCTACATTCAGACAAGAAGTAGAAGAAGCACCCTGATTTATTCTAGCAAAATAATCGATATATGCACTCAAATGAATTATATCGCAAGCAAAAATATTGGTGCGTGTAGGCCTTCAGTAACTGACAACTCACTGGACATTCTGACTGCGGCTTACTGAACAATAATGAGTAGGCTATTTCAAACGTGTTGCTTGGTCCTTGCACTCTCCGAGAGCCCATAGTTTAATCTAGATTACAAATGATTTATATAAAAACCATAACAACATCATTGTTTGGCTGACTTGAGTGGCCTGCTATCATACAACTGATATTGATAACTTTTTTGCTCAGAAGTGCACGCGCCTCGACGACGCAACTGCAGTTGTAATGCAGAGCAATATTTTATTGTTCTCGAATGACTTGTTCAAGATCCATATACAGTGACTCTTCGGACGAAGCAAGACAAGGCATGTCTCATCTTGCTTCGATATGAGAATTAAGACATGCCTTGTCTTGCTTCGATAAGTTCGCTATGAGAATTAACATAAAGTGTAAACAAAAGTAGCTTACTCCATTTCGTAACTTAAGTGGCTTCTTCTCGAAGCGTCCAACCTGGGAACGCTTCTCAATACGTTCGTAGTGACATTCGTCTCATCTCTTCGCTTCAAACTACAATCTTTTCTAGGCTAAAATGGATGTTGTCCAACCTGTTTTGCCTCAGACCTTCCAAAACATACTTCTTCATAGACCTTCCTGACCACATCAAGAAAAATCCATTACCCTTCAATACACCATCCATCAACTGTACTTCCTTTCTCTTCACCTCTGATGCTCCTGTCCGCAATCGTTGCGTCACCCTTGGCCTTCAAATGGCGCTTTAGAAATGTAGAGATTACTTTTGCGATTTTGATTTCGCGCTTTTACAGCATGAAATATTTCTTCTGGGGGTAAATGCCGAGGGTGTACTCCGGACTCCACAGTCCCTAATTAAATAGTAGGGGTGGTGACGATTGTGAAGGAAATGCAACAAATACATCAGTAGGGACGGGAAAAGCAAAGAAATGAACGGGATGTGATAGGACAAAATGGAGGGATGTACGGATAGGCAAGCGGAGAGAATTGGTATGTGTGGGTAGGGGCTTTGTCTCGTCTTGATTTTGCCTCTGGATGCGGACCTCCGTGTATGGATCATGAGTGGACCCTTCATTCCCAGTTTCACGGCCATCGAGTAATTAATACTGTCATTATCATAGGAAGAACAGTAATTAGTAGTAAATAAATCTTTAGCGTGATACCCTACCCAAGAGAGTGTTCGAATCTGTTATGTGACGCTCCTGGGTAGACCTTGTAGGTTGCACCGAGTTGCTTTATGTGTCGGAGCCGTTGAAACTCAGGTGTGTCGATGATTTTCACACATAGCTCTGGAAGCTCAATGTGGCCATGAATTGGATCATTGAATATCTGGCGAAAAGGCACATTTTATTAGTCGCAAGGCAAGCATTAGATGAATAATTGCTTTAGTCAATTAACATCTTAGAACTGAGCATTGAAAACAGAAGCAGGGTAACCGATAGTCTACCACATTGCAGATACAGGTACATTGAAGGCACGTCGAATCGAGCAACAACTTGTTGCCAACAAGATCCAGGTTGGGCCTACAAACTGGGCTCGCGTTATTCAAAATGATCAGTTGATGATCATTTTTGGAGAGCTAAGCCGCATGATGTCCAGCTAATAGTATGTCATTCGGAGTCATCAAATAAGAGTGAATTTAAGCTAGGAAGTAAAAGATGGCATCTTATTCTTATGTGGAAGAGGTTTGTAGACTAATGGCATGCAGAGAAAACGAAGTGTTTTCGACTGCCGTTATCTCTAGTCATTTCTTAGCTCGGCGTTTGTTAGATTAAATGTATAACGTATATGAGCACGTTGCAATGCTGCAAACAGTTGAATTCGACTCTTGTAATAACTTGTCGTCATCCATTCACACTCTATCCCTACTTGTCAGTTTTAGAATATATCATTATTTTCCGATAGGTTAACTTTGCCCCAATGGACTAATCTTTCTGAGTAGCTGTTTGAATGTAAAGAGAACTAAATGGCGGGCGAGAAAGCAGTTGCACTTTCTTTTTCAGCGAAAACTTGAGCTGGCTGAGACCAGTATATGCATGTGGTTTATTCGTTTATTAGATTTGCAAGCTGAAAAACCGCACCCAGTTTAGAAATATGCCCAACATATAGCAACGCCAGACAGGCTACAGAGTACAGTAACCGGTATCAGAACGTGGCTAACACAATCTGAGCTCGCACTCTAGACTATAGCTGCATGAAAGAGATACAACGACGTTCCCGACAAAGATCAAAATTAAATTCCACAATTTATCGAACTCCAATTCTCCGAAGTAACGATTATTAACGATTACAGTAGGTATATTATTTCTGTTTAATGTTATATCATTTAAATTATATCCCACTAGGATTTAAATTCACCTTATGAGTTTCAGTCGTCGCAGTTGTCATGTTGACAGAAAAAGAGGAAGCTCTTTTGTGGTGCGATGACAATGAAGTTCTAGTGACCTGGCAGACTGTTAAAGGCCTTTGTGCATTGCAGGCCTATATCGAGTTGTAAGAGGTGGTTGATCAGCTGTTGCGTAAGATATTACACAAGGGACGCTCTTATATCGATGTCTTTACCTGAATGCCCGTGCCTGTAGCGACATGTTTATCGTAGCCTGACTATTAGTCAAACTGCTTACTTAGGCCCATACACACCGCTGAGTAGATTCTTGATGAGGCGTTATATGAAGTTTCATTGATTGATCGCTTGGTTTATAGGTTTATGGATTGATTTATTGATTGATTATCGATCGATTGTGTGGCACGGTGGCTGATCGTTTAGAGCGGTCGGCCCGTAACACTCAGTGTGCGTTGAGTGAGCGGGTTCGACCCTCGTCCGAGGCGTCACTGTGTAGGGACCTTGAACAAGTCCTTCGCAAACAACTGCAATTGCGTCATCGAGGCGTGTGCACTTCTGAGCAAAAAAGGTTGGAAGAAGGGCGATATCAAATTTCAGAATAAATAACTGACTGATTGATTGATTAATTGCTTGCTTGATTGATTGATTAGTTGATTCACTGATTTATTCATTCATTCATTCATCAGACAAAACTAAGCAACGACCACTTCAGCAATACACTGACATTTCATAAATTTTTTTATTACTATATCCTGGTATTCGGGTGTGCAGAGGCTTAGCAGGTTGGCCGTCAAAATATCACTCGCAAAAAAATTGTTACGCAGGTTATGGGGCCGTTCACACATTATATAACGCTCATGGGGTAGGTTGGTGCGTTCTGGTTTTGTTAGCGTTATATTGTGTAGGGTGGGGGGTAGGTTGAAGGTTTTGTTATATAACAAACTTTTTTTCAGCTTATGCTATTTTGCCTGTTTGCATGCCAATTGGAAATTCCGTGAGCCACGGACCTTCATTGTGTAATCGAAGTTCCCAATACGTTGTGAACTAAAACTAGCACCATTAGCTGCCACCTGGCGAATTGATTTGACGTTCTCACTTATTATTTGTAAATCCACTTTTAACAATTTCCTGTTTACAATTATCTGTGCCATGCTTTAAACGGTCTAAAATTCAATTCTGTGTGCTTTATTATGATTCTGGTTTAAATCAAAATTAATTCAATTGAAATAATCATTTTGGTAGGTATTATCATGGTGTTTGATTTCATTTTCTATAGTATGTGTAAATAGTTTATGTTTGCTAAAATACCCAATTGCAGTTGTAATATACACTGTGTATGCATCATACGCTGTTAAATAGGCACATGTAGAGTTGTACCGCGAACCTATCGATAAAAACCTGATAGTGCAATATTAAATCAATCCATTTCGTGTGATACTGTAATGCTCATTTCTAGTGCAAAACAGGAGGGAAACTAAAATGGTGTTTTTGGATAGGATTTACGTCACTACCATGTATTATCATGCTGTATTGGTAGGCCTACATGTAGATACATGGTGACAATCGTCGACTACCAAATTAGTTACCGTAATTAATACAAGTGAATTTAGCGCCATTAAACATCCGATTCTTAAGATGCAGAGGAACTCCATACATCCGGTCTAATCATCATTGGCACGACAGAGTACACAATTTTAAGATAGCTTCTATTACATAGATAATTGGGTGTATGATGATTTTTTTACTGCAGTTCTTGAAATGGATAAGTGCAATTATCATCTGAATCACTACTATTAAATTGCTAACAAACATCGTATTGTTGTAAAAGTTTCATATTGGGCCATACAATTATGTTGATTGTATGTCTTTTAATGTGCTTATAGACTGGGGTGGGGTAGGGGTAGGTAGCATGTCTGTTATATAATATAGGGGTAAAGGAGTCACAGCTGCTGTTATATAACGTTATTAGGGGTAGGGGTGGGTCGAAAATTGGGATTTTATGCGTTATATAATATGTGAACGGTACCTATGATCCAAAACGTCATGCACAGCAATAATGACATGGTTATTCCAATCGCATGCGCATCGATCATCTCCAATAGGGGACTCTGTGGGCAGTTCCTTGAGTAGAAATAGGTGGCACCAGTATGCACATAAATCTAAGGAAAAAAATTTATATTGGCCATGCGTTGTTTATTTATGTTGTTCCAATCGATGGCTGGCGTAAGAATCAAAATGTAATTCCATTATGGATGAATGCATAAATTTTAACACTAGAAATGGAGAGAGGAGAGGGCAACCTATGTCTCATTTTTACGTCCAACCACAGCGGACATTCAATTTACCGCTGCGCGAACAAGAAAATTATAAATATTGCACGCAGGTTAAGTAAGACCCTCAGCCTTCTTTTCACTTGAATTTTGGCACTCAGCAATACGAGGTTATTTTATAATTTGGCTAACTCTTAGATTACTTTTGCGTGAAGAAACATACATCATACACAATTTTACCTCGGGTAGCTTACCCACATTTTATGCTGGCGCCATCTATTTCACAGAGTCTCTCATTGTTTATCATAGCCTGCATCACGAGTGAAAGCGCAATTAGATTCGCGACCCAATGATGTATTTGCATATTTATAGGCGCTGGGCTACGGACGTCTATAGATTCCCTTTCTGTAGGCCCCTACCAACTGTAGGCCCACATCCGTCAGATCTTTCTGCTCGACGCACTTTGACCTTATCAACTTGTTTATCAGCACTCTACGTCATCCCCATTTTTTCTATAACGATTCATGAACTCGTCAAGATCATTTATATTTATTTATGCCACTTGCAATCGTCTAGAAAGAAGCGCTTATAAATGCTTTGGATGAGCGTATTTATAAGGCCCAATATAAATGACCATATGCAATTATGAATACATACCTTCAAACATGCATGACTACTTGGAGGCGCTCCTAACCCAATCGAAATGAAAAAGAAGAGCCTGTGAGTGTTTCTTGACCAGGCATTCTGTGCTAAATAACATATGCTTTGATTTTGAACTGGGAAGATTCAATATAAAGCATTAGAAAGTGTAGGACTTTTCTTGAACTTGGGAAGCTTTGATTTTCCCATTCCAATGCACTTTGTGGCTGTGGTCTCCGATGAATAGCGTCAAGTAACTATTACAGAGTTATAACGACGTACTTCATTGAAAAAAGTGTTTGCAATTGTTTCATCTTTATGACCATTGCATAGTTGTTATAACCAATAATCGATGTCGCTGGGGTAGAACCAGGAGCTTGTTAGGCCATTTTCAGTTGCGTCTTAGGTTAGAATTATGCGCGTTGCAGATATAAAACTCATTGATGAGTGCTGTATCAAAATAGTAAATCAATCGTTTTTACGGAATAAAGTTCTCCTTCTCTGTATTGTATTTTTCTCTTTCCGTCGTATCGTGTCATATTGAAGTGTCACTTAGGCCTACTGTATTTGATAATGCATATAGACCCAGCCTACATTACAGCATAATGTTGCAGATATGATTTTGGTTATTCTCCGTTAGGGCCATTCTACATTTAGACTCAGCATCGCCATCGGTTGACACCTTGCACATTAAACACAGGCGCTACAGAAGTTACTAATTAATACCAAATAGCTAACAATGCATGAAAAACAACATGAGCAGTAGATAAGATAATTGATAGTTGATTCACTTTAGACATTTAAGGTTTTCAGTTCTCCGGTTGTCAGAAGAAATGGACAGAAATAATGCTACACTTAAAACATCATAGTTCTAGTAACACTTATCTAGCTCTAGGATCTAAGCTCAATACGAGACCTAAACAGCGAACATGCGAAAATTTGTGTTTTCCGCCAGATGTACGAGTCCTTCCTTATCGATGGATTTGTACGTGCAGTGCGATGTTGCGCAGTTCACAGTGCTGCTGCAGCTGCTATTGCGGCTGCTAACTCTTAGGCTGACCTATGCATGAGTAACGGAACACACACACGAGCCATTTGTATAGCGCCTAAGCCTAAGTATTAGCGCGATCTGTATACTATGGCAAAAATATATAGTTTTGCAGAAAATGCCTGTAGTCAAATGCCAGGTTAATGCGTAATTCTGACGTCAGTAATTCTTAAATTCTTTTACAATAATTGTCGCTATAATATCATCAAGAAAAAACGAAAAACATTTACACTAACAGGAACTGTCGCATTTCTAGATAAAACCTAGATGCGATTTATTTGGATCTTGATTATCAGATATCTTGCTTTAACATAAGATATATTTATAGACTAGACAGAAATGTTCATAACACAGTCATGCGCTATGCAATCGAATGCGTTATAATGTAACATATGATATACTTTCACATAAGGTAATGTAAAGAGACGTTTGTAAGCTCTATTCGAGCTGCCTCCTGCTTCTTCAGAAACGCTTATGTGATCACGGATTTAATGTATAGCCTGGCATGAGTAGTGTGGGCCTATTGGCCAAAACAAAACAACCTTCGAGGCCAGCTGATTGCCCTGGTTTCATACAGTAACACATATAACTTATATAGCTTTTGATTATGATTGTATATAATAGCTAACTAGTTAGGTTTAGTACTAAATGGTAATGTATTTTATACCCCAACCGGCTGTTACTACTAATTTATTGTAAGGGTGACCCTGAATACAGGATTTTTGTGGCCTTTAAGGGTTTCTATTAGTCCTTATTGTCTCCTAGCAAATTATCAACATTTTAAACCTGTGCTTGTTATTTAGGAGCAATAAAAACACTTGGTTATGGTTATTTCTGCGCGCACTATAAAGTTATGGCTTTATTAAGAAAATTGTGTCATGAAGGCTGGTATTATTTGCATGTAGTTATGATTCAATGAAGCCTGCACTCTAAATTTCAGTTCGTATGTTGCTACACGCAAATTAAAATTCTCATTCTAATCTTCAATATAAACTTCTCATTCTAATTTTCAATATAAAATTCTCATTCTAATCTTCAATATAAAATTCTCATTCTAATCTTCAAGGCTCAGCGATACCTTGAAGTCATTCAGCTTCCTACTCCCGTCCATTTCGTCCCTCAATTGATATGACCATTTTGGTTCCTGCTCTAGAACTGCCAGTCTCTTTTCTTTGCTTTAGTTTGTCCCTCTCTTTGGAACCAGATTTCTCCTTCTATTCGCTCTAAACAGCTATCTAGCAGTATCTCATCCTCCTTCGCTTCTTTCAAAACCTGCTTAGTCCCGCTTCTGAACGATTCGCCCTTTGAGAAGCGCTCTATTAATGCTTAAACACAATACAATGAAGGCTTAACAGATGCTTATATACAATACAGCACAATAAAATTGTATTGATAGGACCTAACGATATCCCGTTAAGTCTAGGAGCCTTTTAGCTCAAGTTTTATTGATTGATATTTTGCGACATGTGCATTTGTAGGTGTGCTCTGTTTACGTTGATCAACCACTTTTATCTCTGCTGCAAACAGTAAATTGCCAGACATAAAACGGATCAGGCATGCTCTATCGGTCTTATTCTTTAGGACAACGGAGCTTAAGCTGTGAAGTTCATTGGTCACCACTCTCAACCACTTATGTCAAGCTATCAGTAGGTCTATTACAAACGGCCTGAGGCCTGTTGTGTATTGACGGTCACGTGTGCAAACATTGCAGTTGTTTGCACAGTCTATTTACAACAGCTGACAAGCCTTTGGCAAAAGAGAAAGTGCTGTATCAAGTCTAGACGTGTATGAACGCAAATATTACACAATAATTATATTACATGGTCATCGTTTGTGGTGTCTTCTATTTATAATCAATTATTGTACAGAATAGTGCAGCCATTTTAAATGTCAGATTACAACGGAGTTGGTGTCTTAAATGTTCAGTGGGTAACTGCTGCATACCAAGTTAATGCTGAGAAATGCGCAGGATATATTAGTAAAATAATAACAGTGGTCATTACGACGCGGGTGCTAAGTACGAAATATCAGTCTGGTTAGGTACGGCTTTATCTCATAACTAGAATTTTTGAAAAAATAGTGCGACCCTAGTTAACCCTAGCTGCAGGTTCCGCCTTTGTGGAATAGACCCCGCCAGAATAACAACAATTGCCTATAATTAATGCAGCTTAGAAAATTGCACTTCTTTCAATTTACCTTTCGCAAGTCCATTGTTT
This sequence comes from Bimastos eiseni, assembly GCA_959347315.1. Classification (NCBI taxonomy): domain Eukaryota; kingdom Metazoa; phylum Annelida; class Clitellata; order Crassiclitellata; family Lumbricidae; genus Bimastos; species Bimastos eiseni. Next base: position 9,893,314 of record OY365820.1, read on the forward strand.
AATCGCTTGCGTGAGTAAACTGCGTCTCACGTCCATGTATGCTCTTGCAACATCTTCCGGAAATGAGACTTCGTATGGCTCTCAGGAACCAAACTGTCGGTATCCAGACTTTCAATTGTGTGCTTAATTAGCATGATCAATCGGGCTCATGTTGGAAGGGCATGCTGGGCAAGCGACAAGAATGTACTCTGTAAGATGCAAGGTCATTCGACGATTAGATGCCAAAAGCGGCGTTGACGAGTTGTAAGTGGACAGACAGATACGTTGAAAACCAACCGACAAGATGTCTCGTCGCTTCTACAGATGCGCTATTTGCACCAATAGCCGCATAATATCAATCAAATCAATCAATCAAAAATACTTGATATAGCGCCCCTATGATATCTACTCAGAGGCGCTCCAATATATGCAAGGTAATCGGATAAGAAGTGTACCTTTAGAAATACTATAATAATTTCTAGAATGAATAATTGATTTTAATCAAGTAATGGCAAAACTTCATTTTAATGATTATGAAGCTCATATTTATCATTTGTTAGCTATAATGTGTTTCAATAATGTCCTCCTTTGGCCTCAACGCACGCACCAAGACTCGCTCGCCATTGAGTAAAATGCTGCATCGATTACTACTTGATAAAATTCGTCCCATATATTTATTATTATTCATTATTCTGAAATTTGATATCGCCCTTCTTCCAAAATCTTTTGCTTAAAAGTGCAAACGCCTCAACGGCGCAATTGCAATTTCACTGCAGAGCAATTATGCGCGAAGGACTAGCTCAAGATCATTACGCAGTGACTGACGCCTCGGACGAGGGTCGAACCCGCACACTCAGCGCACACTGAGCGTTACGGACCGACCGCTTTAACCAATTGGCCACCGTGCCACACAACTCTTATATTATATACATGTATATATTTGGCTGTATAAGTTCATCTGTAACTAAATCTTTTGTACTTGTAATAACAATACTAAGATAAAATGAAAAGCAATTAAAAACAATTTAAGTCGTGTCATGGGGGCCCGTGTAGCATTAAAATTCAATTCATGAAATTTTATATCGTCCTTCTTCCAGCATCTTTTGCTCAGAAGTGCACACACGCCTCGACGGCGCAATTGCAGTTGCGTAGTCTACTGCAGAGTAATTGTGCACGAAGGACGTGCTCAAGGTCCATACACAGTGACTCCCCGGACGAGGGTCGAACCTGCTCACTCAGCGCACACTGAGTGTTACGGACCGACCGCTCTAACCAATCGGATACCGTGCCACAATTGCGTATAATAAGTTGATGCAGTTCTCCGACGTCGCATACCTTTGTCTTGTATACTTTTTCTTGCATCACAAGCCAGATTTTACAGAAAGGCGTGTTATGAAAAAGTTTTTTACATGGGATATATATGCCTATCTTCGCGATCTCTGTTACTCTACTTTGAGTTTACTGGGTCGCCGCTCTCTATACGCTCTACTGAGCGAGGCATTCTCATTGTCCCATTTGCCCGTACAACTACCAAACAGAATCGTGCCTTCTCAGTGGTTGGCCCTTAGCTCTGGAACACGCTCCCGTTGGCGTAACGGTTGTCACCAAAGGTTCACTCAGACTCATTTTATACTCGCCTTAAAACTGTTCTTTTTAAACGTGCTGGAGTCGGAAGCGCTCCTGAGTAGTAGCCTTGAAGGGGCGCTATATAAATCTCTGTAATGAATGAATGAATAATGTATATAACATACAATATATAATATGCAATTGTAGGCCTACTTAGAATTTCTCGATTATATTCGGAAAAGATAAGGAGTTGGCAGACCAGAATATTTTATTATAGATGATGCATATTTGTCAGGGATTGTATTAAAACCTTAATATTCGATTTACAGACGTCCCAGATTGTTGATAGAAAATGTCTTTTAACATTTAGACAATAAATGACAGAACACAAGAAGAGGGGAAGACTAGCAGGAACAAAAACAGGTCAAGAAAAACGAAATAATGAACTTAGACAAAAGCAAGTATAAAAACAGAAATATACAAAACAAGAATCTAATTAAAGACACTGATAATGGTAAAAATGAAATCATAAACTAGGACAGGAAAGAAGCGGAGAAGAACATGAGCAAGAACCGATATACAAAGAGAAGTGTCAACTACTTCATTTTAAAGTCCAGACATATAGGTATGCGGGGGCTGCAAGTCTTCTCCATCGCCGACTCATCTTCCCATATTAACCGGATAAAAGTTCTCCTTCAAATGGCGAAAGACACAAATGGAATTGAAAACAAGAATATTGTCCGCCCTGGTCGGTGTTATAACACCTAACCTTAAATACGATATTAAAATTCCTCTAATAATTATAATTAATCTCACGAATATAATATTGTGTGCACTAGTAAAATAATTTCGTACACATAATTGATTTGCTATAATACATATTTTATATGATTATTTCTTTATTAACATGTTTTAAAAGAAAAGAGAAAATATTCTTTAAAAATTTCACATAATGCATATTATATGGCACGGGGATTCGTAGATTGCGAACATTACAAGTATGTGCTCTACAGCGGAATAGGCTAAACAGGTAGACCCTACTCTATAAATTTTGCCATTACAAAATTCGCGTCTTGCGCGTGTGCATATATATATATATATGCACAATATATATATATGATATATATATATGAGTTTATGCACAATATATATATATGATATATATATATATGAGTTTATGCACAATATATATATATATGCACACGCGCAAGACGCGAATTTTGTAATGGCAAAATTTATAGAGTAGGGTCTACCTGTTTAGCCTATTCCGCTGTAGAGCACATACTTGTAATGTTCGCAATCTACGAATCCCCATGCCAAATAATATATATATATATATATATATATATATACCTGCTGAGTTCATCTGTACAATGGGCATCTTGTCCTCACGTAGGCCTACCACCGTCTCTTGTATTCATAATGAAATTTGCAATGCAACTTGTTAGCCGAAGTCGTGGAAGACCCAGAATCTGTTGGTTTGACAATGTCATGGCGTGGACTGGTGTAAAAGGCACAAGCTTAATGAACACCGTGCGAGACAGAAAGCATTGGACATCACTTTCCCATTCATGTAGTCAACCGTCGCGAAGCGACGATGACGATATGACATGACATGACTTGTTTCATGTAAGACTGCAGCTGCTAATGTGTCAGCAGAAAAACTTGAAATTGCATTATTGCTGACGACTGTCCATAATTCAGCTGGTTGGTGCTCACTCAAAACCAATCCTTTGGGGGTCAGTAACGATCATTATAGCCGTACATACGTGATTTTATTGCGGTGAGTTTCTGACTGTCACACTCAGATTATATTGGTGATTCTTCTGCGGTAATCTGTAAATCGGGCCGTGTTAGATTTTGATTGAATGTCTAATCATTTAGCCTTTAGCATCATTTAGATTAACCCAGAGTAACACATCCGCTAGGCTCTGAATATGAAACTTCAGAATGAATTTTTCAGAATTAATGAATTTTAAATTTCCCTTCCGTATATACATGTAGTTCCCCAGCAATATTTCCGTAGAGACACTAGACACAAGATCCCTTCGTCACTCGCCAATTCATTCAAATTCGTGTAAAAATACAAATAAAATTTCAAATATATGACAGAAGCGAATATTCTCTTGAAGAGCAATATCGTATGTAAGAAATAGAACAGTCGGCATCGATTATAGGAGCAGCTATTGTCAGCAAATTCACTAGGCAAGATTTAAAAAACATAACATAAACATTGCAAGCATTCTCGCTTTTTCCAGCCAACCTACGCTGTTCACACGATACTTTCAGTTACAAGATAAATGTTTGATCTAGAACACAAATAAAACCATGACAAAAAATGTTATTTATCACCTAAAATGACTTGTCAATTTTAATCTGGCATAATGTGTGAAGGACACGACGCATTTTAAGTAAGCCAATCTCACAAAAGCGCTTTGTTGTCACTGCCTACTACCACGTGGTCCACTTGGAGTCGCAGCTGCTGCATAAAGTAGCCACTTTCCCTTCATTTTCTTTTCACGACACCATTTTTCAAAGTAGCTGCGGCATCGCTTAATTCTTTTCTTGCCAAGTCGTCTGTTGTACATTCGAACAACTTGCTCGCTATAGACGGTCGGCAACAATAAAGATACCTGAAGAGAATATTAACATTTCAAAATATGTATGTACATGTCATGTGCGTCCGTAAGAAAATCCTCATGAGAGAGTATAAACAAGTGGAAGAAAACCAAAGTCTAAGCTTACTTGCTTGTACTTGACTCGTCCGACATCCCGCCTTTCCACTCTCGCCCTTTGAACAACCCCCTTGATTCAATACAGTGATCGCTCGTAAGCTGGTACCCTGCATTTGGCCTTCGTGTGGCGCTTATGAAGTTTGGAGATTAGCTGGTAACTTAATGAGAACTTGACAGACCCACCTGTTCTCGTTTAATACAGATAGCTTTATCTGGATCAGACTTCAGGTAGAAGTAAACGTTATCCACGGGATTGTCTTTACCGCCATATGAAAACCCAAGGATCTGTTTATATTATAAAACGAGTAAAACAAAAATTTCAATATACAGTTTTCAAAATTTAAAGTATTTTTAAAGCTGACAATTGCTTTATGATAACTAAACTTTACCTATATCTGCGACTAACGTTTTAGATGAGCTCTTTGATTTGCTTGAACAATTAACTCTTCATTATTTAATTCATTCTGGCATTGCTTTTGTTTATAGGCTACATTCATTCATTCATTAATTGCGAAAATTTATATAGCACCCCTTCAAGGTTACTACTCAGGAGCGGCGTTCCCGACTCAACCCCGGCTGAAAAGAAAAGTCTTAAGGCGTCTGTAAAATGCATCTGAATGAACCCTAGGCATATATAAGACGCAACGATAATGGTAGTCCATTCCATGCCATTGGGCCGACAACAGAGAAAGCGCTATGCTGTCTAATTGTAGTTCGTATCGCGTACGTACAAGTCTGAAATTGTAGTAAGGGTCCATCCATATAATATTACGTGTGCAAGAAATCGTATTGTCGGACCCTCTACTCCTAGTTCCACCGCGTACATTTCGTGGACCCCTCCCCATGCGTACGTACATCTGAGATTTACACCATTGCAAATGTTACATAGCCAAAGACATCTATAAGACATTGATTTTACCACATGATATTTTTCTTTATTCAACATCATACTCAACAGCTTAAATTTATTAACTGCTATGAAGAAATAAACACTAACAACACTTGCATTTTGAAAAGTTTTAATGATATATAAAATTGATTAAGCATGGATATAGCCTGATTTTAATATTCCGTAGTGTGGACGTCATAAGTACAGTTATATCTGCGTATGTACATATTTTGGGGACCCCTCCTCCTCCATACGCCAAAATCGCCGATGTTTGAAACCCCTACCCCTCGCTACGTAAACAATAATTATGTGGAATGATCCCCCAACGCCAGAGAAGGCGATACATACTGAAAACGGACAGAAAATATACGGACAGACAAAGACAGTTTGCAGACCTTTACAACACGTTATATTATAATATTTATGTTACTGTCGTTTAGCTGCCCACGTCAGGTTTGCATGACATCTTAACGGCTTACCATAATTTATTGGCCTATGAGATTTTTTATAATCAAACTTTGTACTTGCGTTTATAAGGAAATCTGCGCGAGTCAATTTCGGGCCATCAATATCCAATTGGCTCATGATCTCTTTTTCAACCTTGCGTTCTTCTTTTCTAAGGGAATGCTTGTCAAACTACAAATTCAAGCAGATTATTGTAACTGGAGATTTATAATTTAACTCAGTGCATAAAAGCTCAAGCTCATAATTACGAACGATATGATTCGCAAAACAACGTGAATTATGAATGTGCACGGAAACAGACCGACAAGGTAGAATTTCGTTCAGGTATTAATTACCACTGGTCATAATTGTTGTGAGAGCAATATGAGGAGGTGTGGGCAAGTTGGCGCAAAAATAAGTTTTATCACACGTGATCGTCAGCAATAATGCTAACTTAACTTGTATCCAATAACGCAGCTATCAACAGCGGCTACACTGTAGCACATAATTCAGGCATCACACTATTTTATAAGTTTATAAAAAAAATTAGCCCAAAAGTATTCTGAAAGTCAGTCAACTTGCCACCCCTAGAGCAAGGCGGTTACCTGCTTGGGGCAAGATGGTGGCAATACAATCATACACATAAATCTGATTTGTAACAGTAGAAAGCGAATGCGTTATGCTTGAATCAAATTCGCTTCCATTAAAGGCATCCGCCAACTTGCCCCAGTCAACTTGCCCCAACAGGTCCACACTAGAAAATGTCGTGGTCACTGTTTGTACAACGCGATTTCCAAAAACAAGGCATACTTGCAATAACGTGCTATAGGCTAAATGCTTAACCAAAGAACCCATCTGTCATTTTTTGCATTCATGTGGATGAAGATATACGATATTTGATAACAGTGCAATATTTTTAGCAGTAAATAGACCAACTTACTTTTAAGTAATAAACGAAAATGAAGTACCGTAGCACGTGGCCGCCATTTAACAAAAGAACAGGCTCGACATGCTCATCAATAACCTTTTTGGTAGACTGCTTTCCTGCCACGCATTATAATAATATAGCGCAAAACCCTAACATGCCCCCGCAACCAACTTGCCCCCACATCCCCTATGACTCTTCAAGAAAAACTCAGTTCCCCTAGAAACAAACCCAATATTTTTGTGGTTCACACGTACGAGCTCTAACCCCTTGTTAGATTTTGCACGCGTTAACTACAAAAATGTTGTTCTTGTTGGCTATTAATTCTCTTGTTGGTTTAACTCATTGAATTCCCATCAGTTGTTACATTCTCAATAGTAATATCTTTCTTGGTTGATTATGAATTAGTTGTTCTAAATGAAGTTTTCCACCATTTAACATGCCGAGCACTTTTAAGAGGTCATTGATAGTGTTAGTGTAACTGCATAGATAAGGCCTGCATTCTGAAAACCTATGCTCATGCAAGTCAATCGTGACACCCATCCATGATGAATTGCGCATGAAAGATCCTATAGTTATTTATAAACTTTTGCCTATGACGCTCACTAAGTTCTTACTTTTAGCCCACCGTCAGGTATAGCTTCTCCGATGAATTTGTAAATTTTTCGATTCTCGATATCATTTAGAATCTGAATCGCTTGCTGAATCGGACTAGCAGTTGCGCTCGCCACTGTGCCGCTTTGGTCATCCATAGAACGAATGAGATCAAATATGTTATCCGTCAGCTTGCAATATGCAACCGGATCGTGGATGCAGTCTGAAATCCTCCTTTCCTCACTAGATGCATTTACACAATATCGATTTCAAATATTTAAGCCACACATTATTAGCATTAATGATGTAATTACTGCCTGAGTATTACACAGTTTATTGCACTATTCAACATTTTCCCACGTTCGATATTCATGTTTGTTAATTTTATGCACGTAATAAGCGCTTAAAATAAAACATAAATAAATTAATACATTGTACAATGCAGTCATATGATCCCATGCTGCCTGTATTCTCCAGAATCTATTTTGCAAAGACTTCTTCCTAAAACATGTACCCTTCTTAAACACTTGAAGTTGTGGTTTGAGGGAATACGTGTATACATATTAAAATAATCACGAGTCTGGCAATATTCATGGTCTGCTGTAACAGCTCTGCACTTTTATTTTAAGCCTTAAAGCAGCGATTGAGCATTTAATTTCATATGTCCTATCCGCATAACGTAATAGCTATCTGCTATCAAAGACATTCATTGCCACTTATTTACTTTATTCAAAAACGAAAATTAAACACATTCGTATTGTAGTTGTAACCCCCTATGTGCGTACTATAGATTTTGAAAATGTTGCATAGACTTTTCTATGCATATATGTAATATATATATATATACATATACATACATAATATATGAAAACTCAATCATGGCTTCAGCGTAACATGCAGAGAATTATGATCATGTATACAATGGCCCACTCACCCATTTGTTCCTTTAATCTTGAAATGGTCATTCACTTTCTCTAATGCCTCCATGTACCTTAAATAAAAAGCATATTTGTAATATGACAGGTTTCGATCCAAATTTCCATTTAAACATAATTCTTTTCATCAATACAGCTTTCATTAAGCAATACATGTTTCGTCATTCAGCTTCTATATATTCAAGCAACAATTATTTCGACAATCCAGCTTGTAATTGAATAAGATTCATTTCATCAATCCAGCTACTATTTCAAATTGAGAGAGCATGATACATTGTATGTGCATAAAAATGGTTGTAAGCAAATACTTTGCTGACTACCGCTTTACTGAATACCGCTTAACCAAATTTGTGATGCGTACGCATCTAATAGCGTTTGGTATTCACACAATTAATAATAAATATTTAATTTAAATAGTTAATATAAATCAATATTTGTGCACAGGTAAATGTTGTAACGAGGAATGTCCTGGGTGACAATGTGCTGGGAAAATGTCCGGGGAAATTGTCCGGGGTCAATGTTCTAGGCCCGATTGCCGAATCAGACCAAATCTTAATAAACGTCTGGTTGGTTACCTACATGATCTCAATTATTTTCGTTGTCTTGTGCAGACAGGCTCTTTTGTGGAGGATTACTCGTGAGTAGAACATATGATACAGATTTTCCACTTCCTACAAATTATGTCGACAGGAAAAAGTGTCATTTCAATCATTATTTATGCGCACAGACACTGTTGCCTTGAGTTCTGTCAGAGAACTATTAGGCGCTTGAGTGTTTGTACATAAGTTAGCGCTTTAAACGTGGAATTACAATGGTATTTAAATGAATACTAGTACATAAATCTTAAGCCATGCACAATCATGATTGATGTAAAGACTCAATTAGATTGCTCTGTGATGAAACTCAGTTTATGACTAGACAAGACCCCAATGGTCCTTAGGTTTCATGATTGCTCTTCTGTGATAAAACGTGCTGCTCTTGTCCGTACCTCGGATATACTTGCGAAAGAGGCATCAGGATGTTTTCCAGCCGTCCTTAGATACATGTAGGTTACTTGTGGGAAAATTTGATGATAACAAAAGACAAAGATACACCTGAGCATAGAGAAAGGTCAAGGTAGGTAACCATCAATCTGTTATACATTTCAGCTTTGGTGAAACATACATATAGACATAGACCCTACAATCTTACATTTGATTTAATCCAGACGGCAACTAAAGTACAACACAGTGGCCCCATACTCTGTCGGCCAAAGTTTGGGACGTAAACTATGTTCCACACCTTATCCGAAATCTGCACCGAGCAACAGTGACAACGATCGACATGTCTTCCATGTCATCAACCGAGCGACTTTAGTATTGCATCTTGCCTGCGGAGCATTATACCTTTTCTCTGTAGCATATATGCCATCTTTTTCCAATGCGGCATCCTTCGTCGACTTCTATCAGGCGTGAGAATTGAATAAGACGATTGTGATCGAAGTTGTTCTTGAAGCCGAGGTGGTAGCAGTCACGTGCAAAATAATCCCATTTATCGACATCAATGCAGTTCTCATCGTTCGATACGATCTGGAAATATGAATCACGGGTTCATGAACTCGACTGTCTTGACCCATTCTACAAAGGCAAGGACTGCAGAAGAAAATTAGGCCTACTACGGTGGAATTATCCTCGGCTATTTGAATGGTCATCGATTATGCGCATCATTTTTAACTGTGTGGAAGATTTTCTAAGAACCTAGAACATAAAACTCACAACTCAAAGAGGAACTTCACCTTGAAAACCTCATCCAGGTCCTGAGATAATACCATTGCCCACTCTAAACTGTACAAGCTGACACGAAGGTCGCTTTTGAGTATCTGTTTTCCGTCGAAAAGACATTTGGCACTCTGCACACCAGGCTACCGCTCTGTAAACTGTATGCAATATGGACACTGATAGAGAAAAAAATTAGAATCTGTATTCCTTCGATATGTAATGCTTCATTAGGGAGGCCTACCATCATATTTCCTGGGTCTCCGTACAATCTCGAATATGGAGGAAGCAACAAGTCTCTGACGTTGTCCGAAATTTCTAAATGACGTTTTTATTCAGATTCCCAAAGTGGAAGTCTACTGTAGAGCCTTCAGCCCTGTAGATAACCATGAAAGAGTCCTAAACCGACTTGGCAGAGACTAAGCAGCTGACCGAAGACTTTATACAAAGACCTGAGACCCTTAAATGTGTGTCTTGATTTAGATGTATAATGGTAAAGGACAGAACAACATGGTCGTGGCTACGCAGCAGCAACTGTATCGTGAATTTTTTGAACATTAATAAATTCTTAGACGCATCAAGAGATTACACCAGTACCTCGTATAAAAAGTCCTTCTTGCTTGATCTGCCCGTAAGGTCTTCTCGCACTTCCGCAGTCTGAAAAAAATATTTCAGTGTATACTCTAAGCAACTTGTTTTTACCTATGTATTGAGGCTTACTGTGCTTCAAAGAACGAATGAATTTGTGAATGCATACGTTTAGAATTAATAATGTTGATGATCAATGTGCTCTGCTCCAGTGATCAGACCATTCTACATGGAAGTATGCCAAGAAAGTCTTAACAACTTTGTCTTTATTCGCGAGTTTACGGTAGGGCCTACTCCACAGATCTATGATGGCACTAGCACTGCTTAAGCAGAATTAATCCTATCACTGTTGATACTACGATTATGAGCCAAACTACGACAAGCTTAAAACTTAATTCGTCGAGAGATATACATTTGGTAAGTTTATTGTTCTAAAACTAATATAGCACAAATTCGAAAGCAATTAGTATGACAAATAGGTCTACCTTTTACATGAACATAGGTTATATATATATAATCGTTCTTACTCAGGACAGTACATCGCTCACTTTTACGACAGTCACGCTCAATCACAGAAAACTATTGACTTTCTATCTCTCTCTAACTAGAGTTCATCTTCAATTCTTGGTCCAATCCTCTCCTGCAATTCTTTTATAGACTTTCCTCTCTTAGCATAGATGTAGAAACATTATGTTAGCCAATAATCAAATACATGACACATTGAAGTGCTGAGCTGTGACAACTCTCGCTGTATCATTTTTCGCCACAAATTATCCTATGAATTATGTATTAATTTCAGTTTGACTTCAAAATAACGCTTGGTTGAATTATCTTCCACTTGTACATTATCATAGATCGAACGAATTGAGCATACGAAACGCAATCAAGTCGTGAATTCAAAAGTCGTCAACTACATACTTGCAATGTTAACAATGTCATCAAGCTAAGATCAACTCAACTGTTCCGATCTGCTGCTAAAAGGTATCAACATTCCTCGCTATAAAGGGTTTGTGCTCTTAAATTAAATTTATGCTAAGTCACACGATCACATGAAGAAACTTAGAATTAAAAGTAGGCTAATACATTTCTCAGATTCAGCAACTAAAACCAGAGAAATGAACTCTAATAGAAAACTATATGAAGAATGAGAAGAAACAATGTGCGTGATTTGAACTAGGCGGTAGTTCGAACAATTCATTCATTATTTAGAGATAGGGCTTACTTCGATGTTATTGGCTAACCATTTGTGATTTGTGAATTAGTTCCTTGATGAATTTAAGATCTTTTTTTTTCAGTTTCACTGATCCACGACTGAAGACACCGCCGGGGGCCTTCCACAGATGATCCAGTAGATCACACGTAGCTTGTTCGTGCTGTGCAACAACATTCAGCAAAGGTACAATTTATTACAAGTTGCTTTCAAATGTTACCTTAATTTAATAGCAAGTTCAAAGCTTAATCAAAATTTTTTACTTGACAGTCGATAAATTATTGCTTAGGTCTATTATTTGATTAACATTATTTTATAAAAGTTAATGCAGTTACTTTTGTCAACAAATCTTCACCTTGAAATTCGACAGTTTTATTCAGTTGGCTGTTGTCTAACGACCAGTGTCAGAAATAATAAAAAATAATACTAAGTTTTAGTTTATTATTCGCATTAGGTCTCTTGAATTTCACTCACCGACCACTTCTTATCATCGTCGCTGCCAATCTTGTGGATGAAATGGGTCTCAAATACATGAGACAGTGGACCATGACCTAAATAACAGCATGAATTTTGTGAGTCAGTATGAAATGATAAACTTAAAATTTGTAATGGGATACACGGAAGACGAAAATGGGTTTTATTGATTGGAAGATCACGTCCTAGGATTTTATGATAAACCTCATCGCTAGACCTTTCAATTTAAGAAACATAATACCATACGAAATTAGTTCTTTAACTGGATTGTCAGGTTCAGCAACTTGTTTTCTTGATAAAGGTGCAACTTTATTGCATCTAATACTTTGAGCTTGTAAGAAACAGTGTTGGACATGAGACCAAACCTCGAGACCATGACCGAGAGGTCCAAGACCAAGACCGAGACCGGGTGGCCTGAGACCAAGACCAAGACCGATACTCTTTTTTTAAACAATTCAATTTATTAAGACGCTAAAACGGAATAACTCGCTTAAAACATTAATTTTATTGCTGAAGAATACTAATCTTAATAATGACCCAGAAAAAAGTTTTACCGGCCAGTCCGAACTTTTGTGGGTTCAGCCCTTGGCTTCGGGCTGAGAATATCACACTATAATATACTTACAGTATACGATAAGTAAATACTTTAAGACATCTGAACAAGTAAATTAACGTTCCGTTTGAATGGTGTACCTGTGCTCGGAATTGTAGGTTTATAGTGTCTACACGTGGCCGACCACAAACTTATTAGATTGTTCCAAAACCTTGAAATTTGTGAAAACACATTTTTATATGACTGGCTCCGTTGCAAATGAATTTTTTTCCCACAGTAACATGTGTATATATAGATAACAGTCGCCTAGGGCCTAAACATCTGGTGTCTCTAATAATAGAAAATAACCGACAATTATAAAAAATTGCTCTGACACGGAGACCAATTCCATGACCGTTCCTTTAAGATCAAAGCCGACACATTCAAGACCGAGACCAAGACCAAGATCAATGCATTCGGGACCAAAACCAAGACCGCAGTTTTCCGGTCTTGGGACCGTCTCGAGTCCAAGACCGCGGTCTCGAGACCACATCTCTGGTAAGAAATACAAAATTATATTGATTGGACGCAGCTCTGAGAGCATTGCAAGTCTAAAAGGATAACACCAATTCAAATCTAAAGAATCTAAAAGAAGTGAAACCGGTGATTGGATTTGCGAATGATCCCCGTTGTTAGCCAATAAAAGAGTTTCTAGTAATTTTTTTTGCACTTATCGGACTCATCAGGCCTTCGGATGCCATTGATGCAAAGTCGTAGCCAAATAAATCAGGAATGTAAAGTTAGAGGGCAGTATTTTTTTTATCAAGCAATGATTTTACACACCTGACATCTAGCTACAGCCTTGCGTAAAGTGTCTCGAAACCATGGATAAGCAAATTTACATCATTAGATTTTTGCAGAATTTTAATATTGAAAACACTGCTTACACAGTTCAGATTCAGTCAGCGAATAACATATCCTAGCGCAAGATTCGTTTTGCAATCGTCTCCCACAAGATGACCTCTTATTCGGATCGTGTAACCCGAATAAACTTTCTCACAGTCACAGCAATTGTATTACAAATTCGCCAATGCTAAATTGTTGTTCTTCTTGTCCATCAAACTTATGATCAAAGTAACATGAATCCATTTTGCACCCTCTCGTCCAGTCCGCCAGGCCTTTAAGCCGACCCCTGCAAGCACCAGACGTGTTGACAGCCATAGACCACACCTGGTCGCCGTTTCATACTTGTAGTTGAATCGCATAGAGGCCATGAAGACAAGTTGATCTAACCAAATTACAACAAGAGCAAACAAATAAATGAATGAACCTAAATAATAAGAAAAACGAGAAAAAAACGAGCCGACAAATAAGAAAACGAGAAAAACAAGATTTTTTAAACATAGTAAAAAAACAAAAAAAACGTATTTTACATCTATGCTCGAAATTGTATGTCTCTTTGCGAAGCTCACCTAAATCGTGGCACAGCCCAGCCACCTGCAGACACAGGGCATCCGTGTCTGAGATTTCAAAGTCGGGTGTCTTGAGTTGAGATGTTGCGGCAAACAGTTCACGTTGAACGGCCCTCAAGCGCTCAACAAACTTTCCAGTCAAATGACAAACTCTATGCATGAAACATTGCTAATCAGAAACTTGGAAAGCCAGAGTATTGCAATCTGGCTAAACAGAAGAATGTACATTCTCGTCAATTATTTTAATATATAAGTAAAGCGATCATGATATGACGAAACGACAACGCTGCATCATGTTAATTTGGGTGGATGTATATGAATGTATCCAATACATTTATGTAGCACTTTTAAAAGGTTTCAAAAACGTCACGTGGGTGCACGTGTAGGCCTGCTAAAGGCCTACTGCAGTTCTAGAAAGACAGGTCTAGATCGAGAATGTTCGCTGAGCTATTTTGGGGAAGATGAGTTGGGCCTTTTTGTGAAAGATTGTTGCTTATGTCACGCACAGCTTATGTTGACTCGTTGAAATAATGTCCTTTTCAGCGTTAATTACATCGATTAGGACTTCAGCAAATCATATTGAAGGATATCGGTCTATAGTGTTGTACTTTCCTAGGATCGGCGAAAATGCCGTCCTATGGTAGCCTACAGCGGAAATATTCGAGCTCCATCGGTCGCCGAACGGAGTGTGTGTCAATCCGGGTTTGATATGCTCTTGTTCTTAACCTGAGTACGAGGTTTATAATGTTTAATGGCTTGCGGCTTTATTAGTATTATCACGGTGTAAGATATACATGGTGTGTGCACTCCTTATGCTTGGTCTTGGTCTTGGACCTCTCGGTCTTGGTCTCAAGGTTTTGGTCTCGTGCCCAACACTGCTTATTGATACCAATAGGAAGCTAGTTGCAATAGTCTATGCCAGGAGAGCAGTGGGCAAGAATTGACTTCAGCTAGTGATTAGAATTCTCTGT
The DNA here is from genome assembly GCA_959347315.1 of Bimastos eiseni. Lineage (NCBI taxonomy): Eukaryota > Metazoa > Annelida > Clitellata > Crassiclitellata > Lumbricidae > Bimastos > Bimastos eiseni. The sequence continues at coordinate 9,908,382 of OY365820.1, forward strand.
TGAATACATGTGGTAACTGCTTATGATCATATAAAATTTTGTACATTATTCAACTGTGGTTAATGAATCAATCTTTGGATTATCCCGTCGGCTTGTACATATGATGAACATGGATATAATAAGATATATCAATTTTCCAATAAATGTTGCGTTTATTGATGTCTGAACAGCGTTTTGTACTTGCCTTTGTTCTAATTTCCTATGCTTAGTGATGCAAAACCACACAGTTATCATGCTTCATTATGGCTTCATCGCCATCTAGCGAACTGTCAGTTAATATTAGTCACATATTACAGCCAAGTGAACCCACCATGTATAGGCCTAACTTACGCCATGGTATTATTAAACATATATCTTTCTAAAGTAGCACTTAGTCTGACTTTTATGTTTCAAAAGCCTTGACGTCACAACATAGATTATGTACGATCATTAAGAGATTACACTAATCTATGCACATTCAAGTACAGTCCATAACACGGTTGACTTAAGATTACCCAACATAAGTGTTAATGTCTGAATTCTAACCGTACGTATTCTAGGCTGTTGCTAAAAAAATTGTACAACTGTATAGTTTCACAGATGCACGACTGCGTGGCTAGAGCATTCTCCATAAATGCAGAGTCGTAGGCATGGTGTAAGAGATAGACTCTTACACCATGGTCGTAGGTAAGCTACTGGTGCCTAAACATATAGGCCCTACCTGAAATATTTTTTTGGTCATTTTGGTTGACTGCCCGGGCAATTAAATCGGTTCTCGGGTAACGACATTCCGCAAAAATGCGCAAAATCCTACATCTCCTAACAAAATATCCGCCCTGTACCCGACCGCACCTTTCAAGTTTCTCAGCGCAATTTATGAATCAACACTGTGTCATTAGATTGCAGCGTTCTCTGAACATGAAACAATAATAACAAATAGAAAAATAAAAAATCTTTAGAGCTGTATACATTACCCAATACAGTGTTCGAATCTGTTATGTGACGTAAAACGTAGATAGAAATTTGTTTCCTGAGCTATTTTGGGACAGAGGAAGTTCAAACAAAGGTTCAAACAAAGATGGTAGCGTCTACAACTCTAGTGTCTGTGTATTGAAGGGTAGGCCTACTGTATAACGGGACTATCAACTCTCCGTGGACATGTGTATCCTTGTGGCTACATTCAGACAAGAAGTAGAAGAAGCACCCTGATTTATTCTAGCAAAATAATCGATATATGCACTCAAATGAATTATATCGCAAGCAAAAATATTGGTGCGTGTAGGCCTTCAGTAACTGACAACTCACTGGACATTCTGACTGCGGCTTACTGAACAATAATGAGTAGGCTATTTCAAACGTGTTGCTTGGTCCTTGCACTCTCCGAGAGCCCATAGTTTAATCTAGATTACAAATGATTTATATAAAAACCATAACAACATCATTGTTTGGCTGACTTGAGTGGCCTGCTATCATACAACTGATATTGATAACTTTTTTGCTCAGAAGTGCACGCGCCTCGACGACGCAACTGCAGTTGTAATGCAGAGCAATATTTTATTGTTCTCGAATGACTTGTTCAAGATCCATATACAGTGACTCTTCGGACGAAGCAAGACAAGGCATGTCTCATCTTGCTTCGATATGAGAATTAAGACATGCCTTGTCTTGCTTCGATAAGTTCGCTATGAGAATTAACATAAAGTGTAAACAAAAGTAGCTTACTCCATTTCGTAACTTAAGTGGCTTCTTCTCGAAGCGTCCAACCTGGGAACGCTTCTCAATACGTTCGTAGTGACATTCGTCTCATCTCTTCGCTTCAAACTACAATCTTTTCTAGGCTAAAATGGATGTTGTCCAACCTGTTTTGCCTCAGACCTTCCAAAACATACTTCTTCATAGACCTTCCTGACCACATCAAGAAAAATCCATTACCCTTCAATACACCATCCATCAACTGTACTTCCTTTCTCTTCACCTCTGATGCTCCTGTCCGCAATCGTTGCGTCACTCTTGGCCTTCAAATGGCGCTTTAGAAATGTAGAGATTACTTTTGCGATTTTGATTTCGCGCTTTTACAGCATGAAATATTTCTTCTGGGGGTAAATGCCGAGGGTGTACTCCGGACTCCACAGTCCCTAATTAAATAGTAGGGGTGGTGACGATTGTGAAGGAAATGCAACAAATACATCAGTAGGGACGGGAAAAGCAAAGAAATGAACGGGATGTGATAGGACAAAATGGAGGGATGTACGGATAGGCAAGCGGAGAGAATTGGTATGTGTGGGTAGGGGCTTTGTCTCGTCTTGATTTTGCCTCTGGATGCGGACCTCCGTGTATGGATCATGAGTGGACCCTTCATTCCCAGTTTCACGGCCATCGAGTAATTAATACTGTCATTATCATAGGAAGAACAGTAATTAGTAGTAAATAAATCTTTAGCGTGATACCCTACCCAAGAGAGTGTTCGAATCTGTTATGTGACGCTCCTGGGTAGACCTTGTAGGTTGCACCGAGTTGCTTTATGTGTCGGAGCCGTTGAAACTCAGGTGTGTCGATGATTTTCACACATAGCTCTGGAAGCTCAATGTGGCCATGAATTGGATCATTGAATATCTGGCGAAAAGGCACATTTTATTAGTCGCAAGGCAAGCATTAGATGAATAATTGCTTTAGTCAATTAACATCTTAGAACTGAGCATTGAAAACAGAAGCAGGGTAACCGATAGTCTACCACATTGCAGATACAGGTACATTGAAGGCACGTCGAATCGAGCAACAACTTGTTGCCAACAAGATCCAGGTTGGGCCTACAAACTGGGCTCGCGTTATTCAAAATGATCAGTTGATGATCATTTTTGGAGAGCTAAGCCGCATGATGTCCAGCTAATAGTATGTCATTCGGAGTCATCAAATAAGAGTGAATTTAAGCTAGGAAGTAAAAGATGGCATCTTATTCTTATGTGGAAGAGGTTTGTAGACTAATGGCATGCAGAGAAAACGAAGTGTTTTCGACTGCCGTTATCTCTAGTCATTTCTTAGCTCGGCGTTTGTTAGATTAAATGTATAACGTATATGAGCACGTTGCAATGCTGCAAACAGTTGAATTCGACTCTTGTAATAACTTGTCGTCATCCATTCACACTCTATCCCTACTTGTCAGTTTTAGAATATATCATTATTTTCCGATAGGTTAACTTTGCCCCAATGGACTAATCTTTCTGAGTAGCTGTTTGAATGTAAAGAGAACTAAATGGCGGGCGAGAAAGCAGTTGCACTTTCTTTTTCAGCGAAAACTTGAGCTGGCTGAGACCAGTATATGCATGTGGTTTATTCGTTTATTAGATTTGCAAGCTGAAAAACCGCACCCAGTTTAGAAATATGCCCAACATATAGCAACGCCAGACAGGCTACAGAGTACAGTAACCGGTATCAGAACGTGGCTAACACAATCTGAGCTCGCACTCTAGACTATAGCTGCATGAAAGAGATACAACGACGTTCCCGACAAAGATCAAAATTAAATTCCACAATTTATCGAACTCCAATTCTCCGAAGTAACGATTATTAACGATTACAGTAGGTATATTATTTCTGTTTAATGTTATATCATTTAAATTATATCCCACTAGGATTTAAATTCACCTTATGAGTTTCAGTCGTCGCAGTTGTCATGTTGACAGAAAAAGAGGAAGCTCTTTTGTGGTGCGATGACAATGAAGTTCTAGTGACCTGGCAGACTGTTAAAGGCCTTTGTGCATTGCAGGCCTATATCGAGTTGTAAGAGGTGGTTGATCAGCTGTTGCGTAAGATATTACACAAGGGACGCTCTTATATCGATGTCTTTACCTGAATGCCCGTGCCTGTAGCGACATGTTTATCGTAGCCTGACTATTAGTCAAACTGCTTACTTAGGCCCATACACACCGCTGAGTAGATTCTTGATGAGGCGTTATATGAAGTTTCATTGATTGATCGCTTGGTTTATAGGTTTATGGATTGATTTATTGATTGATTATCGATCGATCGATCGATTGTGTGGCACGGTGGCTGATCGTTTAGAGCGGTCGGCCCGTAACACTCAGTGTGCGTTGAGTGAGCGGGTTCGACCCTCGTCCGAGGCGTCACTGTGTAGGGACCTTGAACAAGTCCTTCGCAAACAACTGCAATTGCGTCATCGAGGCGTGTGCACTTCTGAGCAAAAAAGGTTGGAAGAAGGGCGATATCAAATTTCAGAATAAATAACTGACTGATTGATTGATTAATTGCTTGCTTGATTGATTGATTAGTTGATTCACTGATTTATTCATTCATTCATTCATCAGACAAAACTAAGCAACGACCACTTCAGCAATACACTGACATTTCATAAATTTTTTTATTACTATATCCTGGTATTCGGGTGTGCAGAGGCTTAGCAGGTTGGCCGTCAAAATATCACTCGCAAAAAAATTGTTACGCAGGTTATGGGGCCGTTCACACATTATATAACGCTCATGGGGTAGGTTGGTGCGTTCTGGTTTTGTTAGCGTTATATTGTGTAGGGTGGGGGGTAGGTTGAAGGTTTTGTTATATAACAAACTTTTTTTCAGCTTATGCTATTTTGCCTGTTTGCATGCCAATTGGAAATTCCGTGAGCCACGGACCTTCATTGTGTAATCGAAGTTCCCAATACGTTGTGAACTAAAACTAGCACCATTAGCTGCCACCTGGCGAATTGATTTGACGTTCTCACTTATTATTTGTAAATCCACTTTTAACAATTTCCTGTTTACAATTATCTGTGCCATGCTTTAAACGGTCTAAAATTCAATTCTGTGTGCTTTATTATGATTCTGGTTTAAATCAAAATTAATTCAATTGAAATAATCATTTTGGTAGGTATTATCATGGTGTTTGATTTCATTTTCTATAGTATGTGTAAATAGTTTATGTTTGCTAAAATACCCAATTGCAGTTGTAATATACACTGTGTATGCATCATACGCTGTTAAATAGGCACATGTAGAGTTGTACCGCGAACCTATCGATAAAAACCTGATAGTGCAATATTAAATCAATCCATTTCGTGTGATACTGTAATGCTCATTTCTAGTGCAAAACAGGAGGGAAACTAAAATGGTGTTTTTGGATAGGATTTACGTCACTACCATGTATTATCATGCTGTATTGGTAGGCCTACATGTAGATACATGGTGACAATCGTCGACTACCAAATTAGTTACCGTAATTAATACAAGTGAATTTAGCGCCATTAAACATCCGATTCTTAAGATGCAGAGGAACTCCATACATCCGGTCTAATCATCATTGGCACGACAGAGTACACAATTTTAAGATAGCTTCTATTACATAGATAATTGGGTGTATGATGATTTTTTTACTGCAGTTCTTGAAATGGATAAGTGCAATTATCATCTGAATCACTACTATTAAATTGCTAACAAACATCGTATTGTTGTAAAAGTTTCATATTGGGCCATACAATTATGTTGATTGTATGTCTTTTAATGTGCTTATAGACTGGGGTGGGGTAGGGGTAGGTAGCATGTCTGTTATATAATATAGGGGTAAAGGAGTCACAGCTGCTGTTATATAACGTTATTAGGGGTAGGGGTGGGTCGAAAATTGGGATTTTATGCGTTATATAATATGTGAACGGTACCTATGATCCAAAACGTCATGCACAGCAATAATGACATGGTTATTCCAATCGCATGCGCATCGATCATCTCCAATAGGGGACTCTGTGGGCAGTTCCTTGAGTAGAAATAGGTGGCACCAGTATGCACATAAATCTAAGGAAAAAAATTTATATTGGCCATGCGTTGTTTATTTATGTTGTTCCAATCGATGGCTGGCGTAAGAATCAAAATGTAATTCCATTATGGATGAATGCATAAATTTTAACACTAGAAATGGAGAGAGGAGAGGGCAACCTATGTCTCATTTTTACGTCCAACCACAGCGGACATTCAATTTACCGCTGCGCGAACAAGAAAATTATAAATATTGCACGCAGGTTAAGTAAGACCCTCAGCCTTCTTTTCACTTGAATTTTGGCACTCAGCAATACGAGGTTATTTTATAATTTGGCTAACTCTTAGATTACTTTTGCGTGAAGAAACATACATCATACACAATTTTACCTCGGGTAGCTTACCCACATTTTATGCTGGCGCCATCTATTTCACAGAGTCTCTCATTGTTTATCATAGCCTGCATCACGAGTGAAAGCGCAATTAGATTCGCGACCCAATGATGTATTTGCATATTTATAGGCGCTGGGCTACGGACGTCTATAGATTCCCTTTCTGTAGGCCCCTACCAACTGTAGGCCCACATCCGTCAGATCTTTCTGCTCGACGCACTTTGACCTTATCAACTTGTTTATCAGCACTCTACGTCATCCCCATTTTTTCTATAACGATTCATGAACTCGTCAAGATCATTTATATTTATTTATGCCACTTGCAATCGTCTAGAAAGAAGCGCTTATAAATGCTTTGGATGAGCGTATTTATAAGGCCCAATATAAATGACCATATGCAATTATGAATACATACCTTCAAACATGCATGACTACTTGGAGGCGCTCCTAACCCAATCGAAATGAAAAAGAAGAGCCTGTGAGTGTTTCTTGACCAGGCATTCTGTGCTAAATAACATATGCTTTGATTTTGAACTGGGAAGATTCAATATAAAGCATTAGAAAGTGTAGGACTTTTCTTGAACTTGGGAAGCTTTGATTTTCCCATTCCAATGCACTTTGTGGCTGTGGTCTCCGATGAATAGCGTCAAGTAACTATTACAGAGTTATAACGACGTACTTCATTGAAAAAAGTGTTTGCAATTGTTTCATCTTTATGACCATTGCATAGTTGTTATAACCAATAATCGATGTCGCTGGGGTAGAACCAGGAGCTTGTTAGGCCATTTTCAGTTGCGTCTTAGGTTAGAATTATGCGCGTTGCAGATATAAAACTCATTGATGAGTGCTGTATCAAAATAGTAAATCAATCGTTTTTACGGAATAAAGTTCTCCTTCTCTGTATTGTATTTTTCTCTTTCCGTCGTATCGTGTCATATTGAAGTGTCACTTAGGCCTACTGTATTTGATAATGCATATAGACCCAGCCTACATTACAGCATAATGTTGCAGATATGATTTTGGTTATTCTCCGTTAGGGCCATTCTACATTTAGACTCAGCATCGCCATCGGTTGACACCTTGCACATTAAACACAGGCGCTACAGAAGTTACTAATTAATACCAAATAGCTAACAATGCATGAAAAACAACATGAGCAGTAGATAAGATAATTGATAGTTGATTCACTTTAGACATTTAAGGTTTTCAGTTCTCCGGTTGTCAGAAGAAATGGACAGAAATAATGCTACACTTAAAACATCATAGTTCTAGTAACACTTATCTAGCTCTAGGATCTAAGCTCAATACGAGACCTAAACAGCGAACATGCGAAAATTTGTGTTTTCCGCCAGATGTACGAGTCCTTCCTTATCGATGGATTTGTACGTGCAGTGCGATGTTGCGCAGTTCACAGTGCTGCTGCAGCTGCTATTGCGGCTGCTAACTCTTAGGCTGACCTATGCATGAGTAACGGAACACACACACGAGCCATTTGTATAGCGCCTAAGCCTAAGTATTAGCGCGATCTGTATACTATGGCAAAAATATATAGTTTTGCAGAAAATGCCTGTAGTCAAATGCCAGGTTAATGCGTAATTCTGACGTCAGTAATTCTTAAATTCTTTTACAATAATTGTCGCTATAATATCATCAAGAAAAAACGAAAAACATTTACACTAACAGGAACTGTCGCATTTCTAGATAAAACCTAGATGCGATTTATTTGGATCTTGATTATCAGATATCTTGCTTTAACATAAGATATATTTATAGACTAGACAGAAATGTTCATAACACAGTCATGCGCTATGCAATCGAATGCGTTATAATGTAACATATGATATACTTTCACATAAGGTAATGTAAAGAGACGTTTGTAAGCTCTATTCGAGCTGCCTCCTGCTTCTTCAGAAACGCTTATGTGATCACGGATTTAATGTATAGCCTGGCATGAGTAGTGTGGGCCTATTGGCCAAAACAAAACAACCTTCGAGGCCAGCTGATTGCCCTGGTTTCATACAGTAACACATATAACTTATATAGCTTTTGATTATGATTGTATATAATAGCTAACTAGTTAGGTTTAGTACTAAATGGTAATGTATTTTATACCCCAACCGGCTGTTACTACTAATTTATTGTAAGGGTGACCCTGAATACAGGATTTTTGTGGCCTTTAAGGGTTTCTATTAGTCCTTATTGTCTCCTAGCAAATTATCAACATTTTAAACCTGTGCTTGTTATTTAGGAGCAATAAAAACACTTGGTTATGGTTATTTCTGCGCGCACTATAAAGTTATGGCTTTATTAAGAAAATTGTGTCATGAAGGCTGGTATTATTTGCATGTAGTTATGATTCAATGAAGCCTGCACTCTAAATTTCAGTTCGTATGTTGCTACACGCAAATTAAAATTCTCATTCTAATCTTCAATATAAACTTCTCATTCTAATTTTCAATATAAAATTCTCATTCTAATCTTCAATATAAAATTCTCATTCTAATCTTCAAGGCTCAGCGATACCTTGAAGTCATTCAGCTTCCTACTCCCGTCCATTTCGTCCCTCAATTGATATGACCATTTTGGTTCCTGCTCTAGAACTGCCAGTCTCTTTTCTTTGCTTTAGTTTGTCCCTCTCTTTGGAACCAGATTTCTCCTTCTATTCGCTCTAAACAGCTATCTAGCAGTATCTCATCCTCCTTCGCTTCTTTCAAAACCTGCTTAGTCCCGCTTCTGAACGATTCGCCCTTTGAGAAGCGCTCTATTAATGCTTAAACACAATACAATGAAGGCTTAACAGATGCTTATATACAATACAGCACAATAAAATTGTATTGATAGGACCTAACGATATCCCGTTAAGTCTAGGAGCCTTTTAGCTCAAGTTTTATTGATTGATATTTTGCGACATGTGCATTTGTAGGTGTGCTCTGTTTACGTTGATCAACCACTTTTATCTCTGCTGCAAACAGTAAATTGCCAGACATAAAACGGATCAGGCATGCTCTATCGGTCTTATTCTTTAGGACAACGGAGCTTAAGCTGTGAAGTTCATTGGTCACCACTCTCAACCACTTATGTCAAGCTATCAGTAGGTCTATTACAAACGGCCTGAGGCCTGTTGTGTATTGACGGTCACGTGTGCAAACATTGCAGTTGTTTGCACAGTCTATTTACAACAGCTGACAAGCCTTTGGCAAAAGAGAAAGTGCTGTATCAAGTCTAGACGTGTATGAACGCAAATATTACACAATAATTATATTACATGGTCATCGTTTGTGGTGTCTTCTATTTATAATCAATTATTGTACAGAATAGTGCAGCCATTTTAAATGTCAGATTACAACGGAGTTGGTGTCTTAAATGTTCAGTGGGTAACTGCTGCATACCAAGTTAATGCTGAGAAATGCGCAGGATATATTAGTAAAATAATAACAGTGGTCATTACGACGCGGGTGCTAAGTACGAAATATCAGTCTGGTTAGGTACGGCTTTATCTCATAACTAGAATTTTTGAAAAAATAGTGCGACCCTAGTTAACCCTAGCTGCAGGTTCCGCCTTTGTGGAATAGACCCCGCCAGAATAACAACAATTGCCTATAATTAATGCAGCTTAGAAAATTGCACTTCTTTCAATTTACCTTTCGCAAGTCCATTGTTTAATCGCTTGCGTGAGTAAACTGCGTCTCACGTCCATGTATGCTCTTGCAACATCTTCCGGAAATGAGACTTCGTATGGCTCTCAGGAACCAAACTGTCGGTATCCAGACTTTCAATTGTGTGCTTAATTAGCATGATCAATCGGGCTCATGTTGGAAGGGCATGCTGGGCAAGCGACAAGAATGTACTCTGTAAGATGCAAGGTCATTCGACGATTAGATGCCAAAAGCGGCGTTGACGAGTTGTAAGTGGACAGACAGATACGTTGAAAACCAACCGACAAGATGTCTCGTCGCTTCTACAGATGCGCTATTTGCACCAATAGCCGCATAATATCAATCAAATCAATCAATCAAAAATACTTGATATAGCGCCCCTATGATATCTACTCAGAGGCGCTCCAATATATGCAAGGTAATCGGATAAGAAGTGTACCTTTAGAAATACTATAATAATTTCTAGAATGAATAATTGATTTTAATCAAGTAATGGCAAAACTTCATTTTAATGATTATGAAGCTCATATTTATCATTTGTTAGCTATAATGTGTTTCAATAATGTCCTCCTTTGGCCTCAACGCACGCACCAAGACTCGCTCGCCATTGAGTAAAATGCTGCATCGATTACTACTTGATAAAATTCGTCCCATATATTTATTATTATTCATTATTCTGAAATTTGATATCGCCCTTCTTCCAAAATCTTTTGCTTAAAAGTGCAAACGCCTCAACGGCGCAATTGCAATTTCACTGCAGAGCAATTATGCGCGAAGGACTAGCTCAAGATCATTACGCAGTGACTGACGCCTCGGACGAGGGTCGAACCCGCACACTCAGCGCACACTGAGCGTTACGGACCGACCGCTTTAACCAATTGGCCACCGTGCCACACAACTCTTATATTATATACATGTATATATTTGGCTGTATAAGTTCATCTGTAACTAAATCTTTTGTACTTGTAATAACAATACTAAGATAAAATGAAAAGCAATTAAAAACAATTTAAGTCGTGTCATGGGGGCCCGTGTAGCATTAAAATTCAATTCATGAAATTTTATATCGTCCTTCTTCCAGCATCTTTTGCTCAGAAGTGCACACACGCCTCGACGGCGCAATTGCAGTTGCGTAGTCTACTGCAGAGTAATTGTGCACGAAGGACGTGCTCAAGGTCCATACACAGTGACTCCCCGGACGAGGGTCGAACCTGCTCACTCAGCGCACACTGAGTGTTACGGACCGACCGCTCTAACCAATCGGATACCGTGCCACAATTGCGTATAATAAGTTGATGCAGTTCTCCGACGTCGCATACCTTTGTCTTGTATACTTTTTCTTGCATCACAAGCCAGATTTTACAGAAAGGCGTGTTATGAAAAAGTTTTTTACATGGGATATATATGCCTATCTTCGCGATCTCTGTTACTCTACTTTGAGTTTACTGGGTCGCCGCTCTCTATACGCTCTACTGAGCGAGGCATTCTCATTGTCCCATTTGCCCGTACAACTACCAAACAGAATCGTGCCTTCTCAGTGGTTGGCCCTTAGCTCTGGAACACGCTCCCGTTGGCGTAACGGTTGTCACCAAAGGTTCACTCAGACTCATTTTATACTCGCCTTAAAACTGTTCTTTTTAAACGTGCTGGAGTCGGAAGCGCTCCTGAGTAGTAGCCTTGAAGGGGCGCTATATAAATCTCTGTAATGAATGAATGAATAATGTATATAACATACAATATATAATATGCAATTGTAGGCCTACTTAGAATTTCTCGATTATATTCGGAAAAGATAAGGAGTTGGCAGACCAGAATATTTTATTATAGATGATGCATATTTGTCAGGGATTGTATTAAAACCTTAATATTCGATTTACAGACGTCCCAGATTGTTGATAGAAAATGTCTTTTAACATTTAGACAATAAATGACAGAACACAAGAAGAGGGGAAGACTAGCAGGAACAAAAACAGGTCAAGAAAAACGAAATAATGAACTTAGACAAAAGCAAGTATAAAAACAGAAATATACAAAACAAGAATCTAATTAAAGACACTGATAATGGTAAAAATGAAATCATAAACTAGGACAGGAAAGAAGCGGAGAAGAACATGAGCAAGAACCGATATACAAAGAGAAGTGTCAACTACTTCATTTTAAAGTCCAGACATATAGGTATGCGGGGGCTGCAAGTCTTCTCCATCGCCGACTCATCTTCCCATATTAACCGGATAAAAGTTCTCCTTCAAATGGCGAAAGACACAAATGGAATTGAAAACAAGAATATTGTCCGCCCTGGTCGGTGTTATAACACCTAACCTTAAATACGATATTAAAATTCCTCTAATAATTATAATTAATCTCACGAATATAATATTGTGTGCACTAGTAAAATAATTTCGTACACATAATTGATTTGCTATAATACATATTTTATATGATTATTTCTTTATTAACATGTTTTAAAAGAAAAGAGAAAATATTCTTTAAAAATTTCACATAATGCATATTATATGGCACGGGGATTCGTAGATTGCGAACATTACAAGTATGTGCTCTACAGCGGAATAGGCTAAACAGGTAGACCCTACTCTATAAATTTTGCCATTACAAAATTCGCGTCTTGCGCGTGTGCATATATATATATATATGCACAATATATATATATGATATATATATATGAGTTTATGCACAATATATATATATGATATATATATATATGAGTTTATGCACAATATATATATATATGCACACGCGCAAGACGCGAATTTTGTAATGGCAAAATTTATAGAGTAGGGTCTACCTGTTTAGCCTATTCCGCTGTAGAGCACATACTTGTAATGTTCGCAATCTACGAATCCCCATGCCAAATAATATATATATATATATATATATATATATACCTGCTGAGTTCATCTGTACAATGGGCATCTTGTCCTCACGTAGGCCTACCACCGTCTCTTGTATTCATAATGAAATTTGCAATGCAACTTGTTAGCCGAAGTCGTGGAAGACCCAGAATCTGTTGGTTTGACAATGTCATGGCGTGGACTGGTGTAAAAGGCACAAGCTTAATGAACACCGTGCGAGACAGAAAGCATTGGACATCACTTTCCCATTCATGTAGTCAACCGTCGCGAAGCGACGATGACGATATGACATGACATGACTTGTTTCATGTAAGACTGCAGCTGCTAATGTGTCAGCAGAAAAACTTGAAATTGCATTATTGCTGACGACTGTCCATAATTCAGCTGGTTGGTGCTCACTCAAAACCAATCCTTTGGGGGTCAGTAACGATCATTATAGCCGTACATACGTGATTTTATTGCGGTGAGTTTCTGACTGTCACACTCAGATTATATTGGTGATTCTTCTGCGGTAATCTGTAAATCGGGCCGTGTTAGATTTTGATTGAATGTCTAATCATTTAGCCTTTAGCATCATTTAGATTAACCCAGAGTAACACATCCGCTAGGCTCTGAATATGAAACTTCAGAATGAATTTTTCAGAATTAATGAATTTTAAATTTCCCTTCCGTATATACATGTAGTTCCCCAGCAATATTTCCGTAGAGACACTAGACACAAGATCCCTTCGTCACTCGCCAATTCATTCAAATTCGTGTAAAAATACAAATAAAATTTCAAATATATGACAGAAGCGAATATTCTCTTGAAGAGCAATATCGTATGTAAGAAATAGAACAGTCGGCATCGATTATAGGAGCAGCTATTGTCAGCAAATTCACTAGGCAAGATTTAAAAAACATAACATAAACATTGCAAGCATTCTCGCTTTTTCCAGCCAACCTACGCTGTTCACACGATACTTTCAGTTACAAGATAAATGTTTGATCTAGAACACAAATAAAACCATGACAAAAAATGTTATTTATCACCTAAAATGACTTGTCAATTTTAATCTGGCATAATGTGTGAAGGACACGACGCATTTTAAGTAAGCCAATCTCACAAAAGCGCTTTGTTGTCACTGCCTACTACCACGTGGTCCACTTGGAGTCGCAGCTGCTGCATAAAGTAGCCACTTTCCCTTCATTTTCTTTTCACGACACCATTTTTCAAAGTAGCTGCGGCATCGCTTAATTCTTTTCTTGCCAAGTCGTCTGTTGTACATTCGAACAACTTGCTCGCTATAGACGGTCGGCAACAATAAAGATACCTGAAGAGAATATTAACATTTCAAAATATGTATGTACATGTCATGTGCGTCCGTAAGAAAATCCTCATGAGAGAGTATAAACAAGTGGAAGAAAACCAAAGTCTAAGCTTACTTGCTTGTACTTGACTCGTCCGACATCCCGCCTTTCCACTCTCGCCCTTTGAACAACCCCCTTGATTCAATACAGTGATCGCTCGTAAGCTGGTACCCTGCATTTGGCCTTCGTGTGGCGCTTATGAAGTTTGGAGATTAGCTGGTAACTTAATGAGAACTTGACAGACCCACCTGTTCTCGTTTAATACAGATAGCTTTATCTGGATCAGACTTCAGGTAGAAGTAAACGTTATCCACGGGATTGTCTTTACCGCCATATGAAAACCCAAGGATCTGTTTATATTATAAAACGAGTAAAACAAAAATTTCAATATACAGTTTTCAAAATTTAAAGTATTTTTAAAGCTGACAATTGCTTTATGATAACTAAACTTTACCTATATCTGCGACTAACGTTTTAGATGAGCTCTTTGATTTGCTTGAACAATTAACTCTTCATTATTTAATTCATTCTGGCATTGCTTTTGTTTATAGGCTACATTCATTCATTCATTAATTGCGAAAATTTATATAGCACCCCTTCAAGGTTACTACTCAGGAGCGGCGTTCCCGACTCAACCCCGGCTGAAAAGAAAAGTCTTAAGGCGTCTGTAAAATGCATCTGAATGAACCCTAGGCATATATAAGACGCAACGATAATGGTAGTCCATTCCATGCCATTGGGCCGACAACAGAGAAAGCGCTATGCTGTCTAATTGTAGTTCGTATCGCGTACGTACAAGTCTGAAATTGTAGTAAGGGTCCATCCATATAATATTACGTGTGCAAGAAATCGTATTGTCGGACCCTCTACTCCTAGTTCCACCGCGTACATTTCGTGGACCCCTCCCCATGCGTACGTACATCTGAGATTTACACCATTGCAAATGTTACATAGCCAAAGACATCTATAAGACATTGATTTTACCACATGATATTTTTCTTTATTCAACATCATACTCAACAGCTTAAATTTATTAACTGCTATGAAGAAATAAACACTAACAACACTTGCATTTTGAAAAGTTTTAATGATATATAAAATTGATTAAGCATGGATATAGCCTGATTTTAATATTCCGTAGTGTGGACGTCATAAGTACAGTTATATCTGCGTATGTACATATTTTGGGGACCCCTCCTCCTCCATACGCCAAAATCGCCGATGTTTGAAACCCCTACCCCTCGCTACGTAAACAATAATTATGTGGAATGATCCCCCAACGCCAGAGAAGGCGATACATACTGAAAACGGACAGAAAATATACGGACAGACAAAGACAGTTTGCAGACCTTTACAACACGTTATATTATAATATTTATGTTACTGTCGTTTAGCTGCCCACGTCAGGTTTGCATGACATCTTAACGGCTTACCATAATTTATTGGCCTATGAGATTTTTTATAATCAAACTTTGTACTTGCGTTTATAAGGAAATCTGCGCGAGTCAATTTCGGGCCATCAATATCCAATTGGCTCATGATCTCTTTTTCAACCTTGCGTTCTTCTTTTCTAAGGGAATGCTTGTCAAACTACAAATTCAAGCAGATTATTGTAACTGGAGATTTATAATTTAACTCAGTGCATAAAAGCTCAAGCTCATAATTACGAACGATATGATTCGCAAAACAACGTGAATTATGAATGTGCACGGAAACAGACCGACAAGGTAGAATTTCGTTCAGGTATTAATTACCACTGGTCATAATTGTTGTGAGAGCAATATGAGGAGGTGTGGGCAAGTTGGCGCAAAAATAAGTTTTATCACACGTGATCGTCAGCAATAATGCTAACTTAACTTGTATCCAATAACGCAGCTATCAACAGCGGCTACACTGTAGCACATAATTCAGGCATCACACTATTTTATAAGTTTATAAAAAAAATTAGCCCAAAAGTATTCTGAAAGTCAGTCAACTTGCCACCCCTAGAGCAAGGCGGTTACCTGCTTGGGGCAAGATGGTGGCAATACAATCATACACATAAATCTGATTTGTAACAGTAGAAAGCGAATGCGTTATGCTTGAATCAAATTCGCTTCCATTAAAGGCATCCGCCAACTTGCCCCAGTCAACTTGCCCCAACAGGTCCACACTAGAAAATGTCGTGGTCACTGTTTGTACAACGCGATTTCCAAAAACAAGGCATACTTGCAATAACGTGCTATAGGCTAAATGCTTAACCAAAGAACCCATCTGTCATTTTTTGCATTCATGTGGATGAAGATATACGATATTTGATAACAGTGCAATATTTTTAGCAGTAAATAGACCAACTTACTTTTAAGTAATAAACGAAAATGAAGTACCGTAGCACGTGGCCGCCATTTAACAAAAGAACAGGCTCGACATGCTCATCAATAACCTTTTTGGTAGACTGCTTTCCTGCCACGCATTATAATAATATAGCGCAAAACCCTAACATGCCCCCGCAACCAACTTGCCCCCACATCCCCTATGACTCTTCAAGAAAAACTCAGTTCCCCTAGAAACAAACCCAATATTTTTGTGGTTCACACGTACGAGCTCTAACCCCTTGTTAGATTTTGCACGCGTTAACTACAAAAATGTTGTTCTTGTTGGCTATTAATTCTCTTGTTGGTTTAACTCATTGAATTCCCATCAGTTGTTACATTCTCAATAGTAATATCTTTCTTGGTTGATTATGAATTAGTTGTTCTAAATGAAGTTTTCCACCATTTAACATGCCGAGCACTTTTAAGAGGTCATTGATAGTGTTAGTGTAACTGCATAGATAAGGCCTGCATTCTGAAAACCTATGCTCATGCAAGTCAATCGTGACACCCATCCATGATGAATTGCGCATGAAAGATCCTATAGTTATTTATAAACTTTTGCCTATGACGCTCACTAAGTTCTTACTTTTAGCCCACCGTCAGGTATAGCTTCTCCGATGAATTTGTAAATTTTTCGATTCTCGATATCATTTAGAATCTGAATCGCTTGCTGAATCGGACTAGCAGTTGCGCTCGCCACTGTGCCGCTTTGGTCATCCATAGAACGAATGAGATCAAATATGTTATCCGTCAGCTTGCAATATGCAACCGGATCGTGGATGCAGTCTGAAATCCTCCTTTCCTCACTAGATGCATTTACACAATATCGATTTCAAATATTTAAGCCACACATTATTAGCATTAATGATGTAATTACTGCCTGAGTATTACACAGTTTATTGCACTATTCAACATTTTCCCACGTTCGATATTCATGTTTGTTAATTTTATGCACGTAATAAGCGCTTAAAATAAAACATAAATAAATTAATACATTGTACAATGCAGTCATATGATCCCATGCTGCCTGTATTCTCCAGAATCTATTTTGCAAAGACTTCTTCCTAAAACATGTACCCTTCTTAAACACTTGAAGTTGTGGTTTGAGGGAATACGTGTATACATATTAAAATAATCACGAGTCTGGCAATATTCATGGTCTGCTGTAACAGCTCTGCACTTTTATTTTAAGCCTTAAAGCAGCGATTGAGCATTTAATTTCATATGTCCTATCCGCATAACGTAATAGCTATCTGCTATCAAAGACATTCATTGCCACTTATTTACTTTATTCAAAAACGAAAATTAAACACATTCGTATTGTAGTTGTAACCCCCTATGTGCGTACTATAGATTTTGAAAATGTTGCATAGACTTTTCTATGCATATATGTAATATATATATATATACATATACATACATAATATATGAAAACTCAATCATGGCTTCAGCGTAACATGCAGAGAATTATGATCATGTATACAATGGCCCACTCACCCATTTGTTCCTTTAATCTTGAAATGGTCATTCACTTTCTCTAATGCCTCCATGTACCTTAAATAAAAAGCATATTTGTAATATGACAGGTTTCGATCCAAATTTCCATTTAAACATAATTCTTTTCATCAATACAGCTTTCATTAAGCAATACATGTTTCGTCATTCAGCTTCTATATATTCAAGCAACAATTATTTCGACAATCCAGCTTGTAATTGAATAAGATTCATTTCATCAATCCAGCTACTATTTCAAATTGAGAGAGCATGATACATTGTATGTGCATAAAAATGGTTGTAAGCAAATACTTTGCTGACTACCGCTTTACTGAATACCGCTTAACCAAATTTGTGATGCGTACGCATCTAATAGCGTTTGGTATTCACACAATTAATAATAAATATTTAATTTAAATAGTTAATATAAATCAATATTTGTGCACAGGTAAATGTTGTAACGAGGAATGTCCTGGGTGACAATGTGCTGGGAAAATGTCCGGGGAAATTGTCCGGGGTCAATGTTCTAGGCCCGATTGCCGAATCAGACCAAATCTTAATAAACGTCTGGTTGGTTACCTACATGATCTCAATTATTTTCGTTGTCTTGTGCAGACAGGCTCTTTTGTGGAGGATTACTCGTGAGTAGAACATATGATACAGATTTTCCACTTCCTACAAATTATGTCGACAGGAAAAAGTGTCATTTCAATCATTATTTATGCGCACAGACACTGTTGCCTTGAGTTCTGTCAGAGAACTATTAGGCGCTTGAGTGTTTGTACATAAGTTAGCGCTTTAAACGTGGAATTACAATGGTATTTAAATGAATACTAGTACATAAATCTTAAGCCATGCACAATCATGATTGATGTAAAGACTCAATTAGATTGCTCTGTGATGAAACTCAGTTTATGACTAGACAAGACCCCAATGGTCCTTAGGTTTCATGATTGCTCTTCTGTGATAAAACGTGCTGCTCTTGTCCGTACCTCGGATATACTTGCGAAAGAGGCATCAGGATGTTTTCCAGCCGTCCTTAGATACATGTAGGTTACTTGTGGGAAAATTTGATGATAACAAAAGACAAAGATACACCTGAGCATAGAGAAAGGTCAAGGTAGGTAACCATCAATCTGTTATACATTTCAGCTTTGGTGAAACATACATATAGACATAGACCCTACAATCTTACATTTGATTTAATCCAGACGGCAACTAAAGTACAACACAGTGGCCCCATACTCTGTCGGCCAAAGTTTGGGACGTAAACTATGTTCCACACCTTATCCGAAATCTGCACCGAGCAACAGTGACAACGATCGACATGTCTTCCATGTCATCAACCGAGCGACTTTAGTATTGCATCTTGCCTGCGGAGCATTATACCTTTTCTCTGTAGCATATATGCCATCTTTTTCCAATGCGGCATCCTTCGTCGACTTCTATCAGGCGTGAGAATTGAATAAGACGATTGTGATCGAAGTTGTTCTTGAAGCCGAGGTGGTAGCAGTCACGTGCAAAATAATCCCATTTATCGACATCAATGCAGTTCTCATCGTTCGATACGATCTGGAAATATGAATCACGGGTTCATGAACTCGACTGTCTTGACCCATTCTACAAAGGCAAGGACTGCAGAAGAAAATTAGGCCTACTACGGTGGAATTATCCTCGGCTATTTGAATGGTCATCGATTATGCGCATCATTTTTAACTGTGTGGAAGATTTTCTAAGAACCTAGAACATAAAACTCACAACTCAAAGAGGAATTTCACCTTGAAAACCTCATCCAGGCCCTGAGATAATGCCATTGCCCACTCTAAACTGTACAAGCTGACACGAAGGTCGCTTTTGAGTATCTGTTTTCCGTCGAAAAGACATTTGGCACTCTGCACACCAGGCTACCGCTCTGTAAACTGTATGCAATATGGACACTGATAGAGAAAAAAATTAGAATCTGTATTCCTTCGATATGTAATGCTTCATTAGGGAGGCCTACCATCATATTTCCTGGGTCTCCGTACAATCTCGAATATGGAGGAAGCAACAAGTCTCTGACGTTGTCCGAAATTTCTAAATGACGTTTTTATTCAGATTCCCAAAGTGGAAGTCTACTGTAGAGCCTTCAGCCCTGTAGATAACCATGAAAGAGTCCTAAACCGATTTGGCAGAGACTAAGCAGCTGACCGAAGACTTTATACAAAGACCTGAGACCCTTAAATGTGTGTCTTGATTTAGATGTATAATGGTAAAGGACAGAACAACATGGTCGTGGCTACGCAGCAGCAACCGTATCGTGAATTTTCTGAACATTAATAAATTCTTAGACGTATCAAGAGATTACACCAGTACCTCGTATAAAAAGTCCTTCTTGCTTGATCTGCCCGTAAGGTCTTCTCGCACTTCCGCAGTCTGAAAAAAATATTTCAGTGTATACTCTAAGCAACTTGTTTTTACCTATGTATTGAGGCTTACTGTGTTTCAAAGAACGAATGAATTTGTGAATGCATACGTTTAGAATTAATAATGTTGATGATCAATGTGCTCTGCTCCAGTGATCAGACCATTCTACATGGAAGTATGCCAAGAAAGTCTTAACAACTTTGTCTTTATTCGCGAGTTTACCGTAGGGCCTACTCCACAGATCTATGATGACACTAACACTGCTTAAGCAGAATTAATCCTATCACTGTTGATACTACGATTATGAGCCAATCTACGACTAGCTTAGGACTTAATTCGTCGAGAGATATACATTTGGTAAGTTTATTGTTCTAAAACTAATATAGCACAAATACGAAAGCAATTAGTATGACAAATAGGTCTACCTTTTACATGAACATAGGTTATATATATATGTATATATATACAAATCGTTCTTACTCAGGACAGTACATTGCTCACTTTTACACAGTCACGCTCAATCACAGAAAACTATTGACTTTCTATCTCTCTCTTTAACTAGAGTTCATCTTCAACTCTTGGTCCAATCCTCTCCTGCAATTCTATTTAAAGACTATTTAATTCTATTTAATGCTCTCTTAGCATAGATGTAGAAACATTATGTTAGCCAATAATCAAATACATGACACATTGAAGTGCTGAGCTGTGACAACTCTCGCTGTATCATTTTTCGCCACAAATTATCCTATGAATTATGTATTAATTTCAGTTTGACTTCAAAATAACGCTTGGTTGAATTATCTTCCACTTGTACATTATCATAGATCGAACGAATTGAGCATACGAAACGCAATCAAGTCGTGAATTCAAAAGTCGTCAACTACATACTTGCAATGTTAACAATGTCATCAAGCTAAGATCAACTCAACTGTTCCGATCTGCTGCTAAAAGGTATCAACATTCCTCGCTATAAAGGGTTTGTGCTCTTAAATTAAATTTATGCTAAGTCACACGATCACATGAAGAAACTTAGAATTAAAAGTAGGCTAATACATTTCTCAGATTCAGCAACTAAAACCAGAGAAATGAACTCTAATAGAAAACTATATGAAGAATGAGAAGAAACAATGTGCGTGATTTGAACTAGGCGGTAGTTCGAACAATTCATTCATTATTTAGAGATAGGGCTTACTTCGATGTTATTGGCTAACCATTTGTGATTTGTGAATTAGTTCCTTGATGAATTTAAGATCTTTTTTTTTCAGTTTCACTGATCCACGACTGAAGACACCGCCGGGGGCCTTCCACAGATGATCCAGTAGATCACACGTAGCTTGTTCGTGCTGTGCAACAACATTCAGCAAAGGTACAATTTATTACAAGTTGCTTTCAAATGTTACCTTAATTTAATAGCAAGTTCAAAGCTTAATCAAAATTTTTTACTTGACAGTCGATAAATTATTGCTTAGGTCTATTATTTGATTAACATTATTTTATAAAAGTTAATGCAGTTACTTTTGTCAACAAATCTTCACCTTGAAATTCGACAGTTTTATTCAGTTGGCTGTTGTCTAACGACCAGTGTCAGAAATAATAAAAAATAATACTAAGTTTTAGTTTATTATTCGCATTAGGTCTCTTGAATTTCACTCACCGACCACTTCTTATCATCGTCGCTGCCAATCTTGTGGATGAAATGGGTCTCAAATACATGAGACAGTGGACCATGACCTAAATAACAGCATGAATTTTGTGAGTCAGTATGAAATGATAAACTTAAAATTTGTAATGGGATACACGGAAGACGAAAATGGGTTTTATTGATTGGAAGATCACGTCCTAGGATTTTATGATAAACCTCATCGCTAGACCTTTCAATTTAAGAAACATAATACCATACGAAATTAGTTCTTTAACTGGATTGTCAGGTTCAGCAACTTGTTTTCTTGATAAAGGTGCAACTTTATTGCATCTAATACTTTGAGCTTGTAAGAAACAGTGTTGGACATGAGACCAAACCTCGAGACCATGACCGAGAGGTCCAAGACCAAGACCGAGACCGGGTGGCCTGAGACCAAGACCAAGACCGATACTCTTTTTTTAAACAATTCAATTTATTAAGACGCTAAAACGGAATAACTCGCTTAAAACATTAATTTTATTGCTGAAGAATACTAATCTTAATAATGACCCAGAAAAAAGTTTTACCGGCCAGTCCGAACTTTTGTGGGTTCAGCCCTTGGCTTCGGGCTGAGAATATCACACTATAATATACTTACAGTATACGATAAGTAAATACTTTAAGACATCTGAACAAGTAAATTAACGTTCCGTTTGAATGGTGTACCTGTGCTCGGAATTGTAGGTTTATAGTGTCTACACGTGGCCGACCACAAACTTATTAGATTGTTCCAAAACCTTGAAATTTGTGAAAACACATTTTTATATGACTGGCTCCGTTGCAAATGAATTTTTTTCCCACAGTAACATGTGTATATATAGATAACAGTCGCCTAGGGCCTAAACATCTGGTGTCTCTAATAATAGAAAATAACCGACAATTATAAAAAATTGCTCTGACACGGAGACCAATTCCATGACCGTTCCTTTAAGATCAAAGCCGACACATTCAAGACCGAGACCAAGACCAAGATCAATGCATTCGGGACCAAGACCAAGACCGCAGTTTTCCGGTCTTGGGACCGTCTCGAGTCCAAGACCGCGGTCTCGAGACCACATCTCTGGTAAGAAATACAAAATTATATTGATTGGACGCAGCTCTGAGAGCATTGCAAGTCTAAAAGGATAACACCAATTCAAATCTAAAGAATCTAAAAGAAGTGAAACCGGTGATTGGATTTGCGAATGATCCCCGTTGTTAGCCAATAAAAGAGTTTCTAGTAATTTTTTTTGCACTTATCGGACTCATCAGGCCTTCGGATGCCATTGATGCAAAGTCGTAGCCAAATAAATCAGGAATGTAAAGTTAGAGGGCAGTATTTTTTTTATCAAGCAATGATTTTACACACCTGACATCTAGCTACAGCCTTGCGTAAAGTGTCTCGAAACCATGGATAAGCAAATTTACATCATTAGATTTTTGCAGAATTTTAATATTGAAAACACTGCTTACACAGTTCAGATTCAGTCAGCGAATAACATATCCTAGCGCAAGATTCGTTTTGCAATCGTCTCCCACAAGATGACCTCTTATTCGGATCGTGTAACCCGAATAAACTTTCTCACAGTCACAGCAATTGTATTACAAATTCGCCAATGCTAAATTGTTGTTCTTCTTGTCCATCAAACTTATGATCAAAGTAACATGAATCCATTTTGCACCCTCTCGTCCAGTCCGCCAGGCCTTTAAGCCGACCCCTGCAAGCACCAGACGTGTTGACAGCCATAGACCACACCTGGTCGCCGTTTCATACTTGTAGTTGAATCGCATAGAGGCCATGAAGACAAGTTGATCTAACCAAATTACAACAAGAGCAAACAAATAAATGAATGAACCTAAATAATAAGAAAAACGAGAAAAAAACGAGCCGACAAATAAGAAAACGAGAAAAACAAGATTTTTTAAACATAGTAAAAAAACAAAAAAAACGTATTTTACATCTATGCTCGAAATTGTATGTCTCTTTGCGAAGCTCACCTAAATCGTGGCACAGCCCAGCCACCTGCAGACACAGGGCATCCGTGTCTGAGATTTCAAAGTCGGGTGTCTTGAGTTGAGATGTTGCGGCAAACAGTTCACGTTGAACGGCCCTCAAGCGCTCAACAAACTTTCCAGTCAAATGACAAACTCTATGCATGAAACATTGCTAATCAGAAACTTGGAAAGCCAGAGTATTGCAATCTGGCTAAACAGAAGAATGTACATTCTCGTCAATTATTTTAATATACAAGTATAGCGATCATGATATGACGTAACGACAACGCTGCATCATGTTAATTTGGGTGGATGTATATGAATGCATCCAATACATTTATGTAGCACTTTTAAAAGGTTTCAAGAACGTCGCGTGGGTGCACGTGTAGGCCTGCTAAAGGCCTACTGCAGTTCTAGAAAGATAGGCCTAGATCGAGAATGTGTCGGTGAGCTATTTTAGGGAAGATGAGTTGGGCCTTTTTGTGAAAGATTGTTGCTTATGTCACGCACAGCTTATGTTGACTCGTTGAAATAATGTCCTTTTCAGCGTTAATTAGATCGATTAGG
Source organism: Bimastos eiseni (assembly GCA_959347315.1). NCBI lineage: Eukaryota > Metazoa > Annelida > Clitellata > Crassiclitellata > Lumbricidae > Bimastos > Bimastos eiseni. Next base: position 9,932,861 of record OY365820.1, read on the forward strand.
ACCTCAGCAAATCATATTGAAGGATATCGGTCTATAGTGTTGTACTTTCCTAGGATCGGCGAAAATGCCGTCCTATGGTAGCCTACAGCGGAAATATTCGAGCTCCATCGGTCGCAGAACGGAGTGTGTGTCAATCCGGGTTTGATATGCTCTTGTTCTTAACCTGAGTACGAGGTTTATAATGTTTAATGGCTTACGGCTTTATTAGTATTATCACGGTGTAAGATATACATGGTGTGTGCACTCCTTATGCTTGGTCTTGGTCTTGGACTTCTCGGTCTTGGTCTCAAGGTTTTGGTCTCGTGCCCAACCCTGCTTATTGATACCAATAGGAAGCTAGTTGCAATAGTCTATGCCAGGAGAGCAGTGGGCAAGAATTGACTTCAGCTAGTGATTAGAATTCTCTGTTGAATACATGTGGTAACTGCTTACGATCATATTAAATTTTGTACATTATTCAACTGTGGTTAATGAATCAATCTTTGGATTATCCCGTCGGCTTGTACATATGATGAACATGGATATAATAAGATATATCAATTTTCCAATAAATGTTGCGTTTATTGATGTCTGAACAGCGTTTTGTACTTGCCTTTGTTCTAATTTCCTATGCTTAGTGATGCAAAACCACACAGTTATCATGCTTCATTATGGGCGTCGCCATCGCCATCTAGCGAACTGTCAGTTAATATTAGTCACATATTACAGCCAAGTGAACCCACCATGTATAGGCCCATCTTACGCCATGGTATTAGTAAACATATATCTTTCTAAAGCAGCACTTAGTCTGACTTTTATGTTTCAAAAGCCTTGACGTCACAACATAGATTATGTACGATCATTAAGAGATTACACTAATCTATGCACATTCAAGTACAGTCCATAACACGGTTGACTTAAGATTACCCAACATAAGTGTTAATGTCTGAATTCTAACCGTACGTATTCTAGGCTGTTGCTAAAAAAATTGTACAACTGTATAGTTTCACAGATGCACGACTGCGTGGCTAGAGCATTCTCCATAAATGCAGAGTCGTAGGCATGGTGTAAGAGATAGACTCTTACACCATGGTCGTAGGTAAGCTACTGGTGCCTGAACATATAGGCCCTACCTGAAATATTTTGTTGGTCATATTGGCTGACTGCCCGGGCAATTAAATCGGTTCTCGGGTAACGACATTCCGTAAAAATGCGCAATATCCTACATTTCCTAACAACATATCCGCCCTGTACCCGACCGCACCTTTCAAGTTTCTCAGCGCAATTTATGAATCAACACTGTGTCATTAGATTGCAGCGTTCTCTGAACATGAAACAATAATAATAAATAGAAAAGTAAAAAATCTTTAGAGCTGTATACGTTACCCAATACAGTGTTCGAATCTGTTATGTGACGCTCCTGGGTAGACCTTGTAGGCTGCACCGAGTTGCTTTATGTGTCGGAGCCGTTGAAACTCAGACGTGTCGATGATTTTCACACATAGCTCTGGTAGCTCAATATGACCATGGATTGGATCATTGAATATCTGGCGAAAAGACGCATTTCATTAATTGTAAGTCAAAGTAGCTTGAAAAGTCATAGGGTCTACATGCGCTGCGCCAGGTTACTAGAAGTTAGAGCTGTTTATATTGAATACTATTTTAGAAAGTGAACAAAGTATAGGTCCTGTAGGATGCTGAACGCTTGATGATTCTACATAACAACGCGAGCCCAGTTGTAGTCAGCTGGTGCTGGTAATTTTTTATTAGAAGCCTTGCCAAGAGGCCCACCCACGGAGTCCAGTAGGAATTCCGTCCTCTGAGGTCATTTAATGTGTAAAATCTAGCTTCAACATTGGAGATGGCATCATCGCGATCAATAACTGTGATAGGCCTAAGGTTTGTGTCTAATTAGGATGATAGTTTCATTTAATACAGATTTCTTACAGGTTTCTTAATGATTGAAGAATGAAAATACGTGCGACCACACTGTTAACCTCTCTCTACCTATAAAAAAATTATGAACTCTAAAACAACGGGTCAATATTAGGTAGGTCTAAGCGTATCAAACAAAGATATGCAACGAAATTTGCTAAATTCATTCCTCACGAAGCGGATGTGAACAACCCGGCAGGGCATCATGTTGCACGAAAGCTTTAAAGGGGTTGAAGATCAAAACACGCACACAAACTGCTATTCAGAGTAATAGTCAAAGAGTCAGGCAGGCGGGCGGTGCTTGGAATTGGAGAGGTGAAAGAGGCAGAGGTAATCAGAATAGGATTTCTGAAAAGAAATGGTTTCAGATTTTGAAGGACCTGTGGAGTTATGGCAAGTAAAGGCCCTGTTGATATAAACAGTCAGCTAAAAGTTTTAACAGCGTCTGTTTGTCTCTATCTCTGCGTGCATTAGATTTCTTTCTCGGTCTCTCTCACTCTTTCTATCTCACTGTCTCATAATGGTAGCTAGGCGTCGATATTCTCAACAATAAATCTTTTCCATTGATCTTTCTCTCTCAGTATCTCTCTTCCGCTCTCTGTCTCTCTCTGTCTCTCTCCGTCTCTCTCCGTCTCTGTCTCTGTCTGTCTGTCTCTCTCTCCGTTTCTCTCTGTATGTCTCTCTCCACTATTTTTGACACAATTATCTGGTAGAAAATCAGTCATTTGTGCCCTAAAGTTCTAGACTGCATTCTAGACTGCATTGGATAGTCTGTTGTGAAATCGAGTTGTATCAGCAGACTAGCCAACAATTTACATAGCAACCATCTATTTAACACCTATCTCTAAGATGACCTGTAGTAAGTACTAAGTATGTAAGTCTTTATTGAGGCTGATGATAGCTACCGAAGTCGTTTCGTTCATTAACTCAATCATTTTTTTAATAGAGCCCCTTCAAATGGACTACTCAGAGTCAGAGAGTAAATTCTCCGCTAATATTCTGGCAGCTGATTTGACGTTTTTTTAATTCTTGGAGCAAGACGCGGCCGGCCATCAAGAACGCACCTGTATCGACAGCTCGAATTATCATAACCATTGTTATCCGATGTGGTTGTGGCTAAATTTCCATCAATATTCATGCATAATTGCGAGTCGCTATTGTATGCCCATTCCGTACGCATTTATGTGTCACAGAGCATAAATGTGCTATTGAAATACAGGAACACAGTTACGGTGAATCATGTAGTGCCTGAAAAAATACTGAGTATATCAGTGATATAGGCCTATGTATACATGCATCCATGTATGAACGTAACACTGCCAAAATCAATTATAAATTATTCGTTTAACTTCCCATGGCATACTACCCATGCATTGCCTCGGACATTGTAGACTGGTGACTGACTATACTCCGACACCCAGGTTATATCAACTAAGTTTTATGAGTCTAGAGTATTCTCCTACCTAGAATTCTCATATTGATAGTATTTTCTTTAAGCTAGCGAATTGTCTAACATTGGCATTATATCACATATCGATAGTTACCCGCCACCATTCGTAGGCCTACTGCAAGCTGAGCATTAAATTGCTTCCTTCTCCCTAATAGCTATATATTGTGCTATAGAAAATATGCCTATATGTCAATCTATTTGACAGTACGCTCATCTGTCGTCTGTCTGGCTGCCTGCTTCCCTCCATGTTTGTCTGAATTCCTGTCTATCTGTCTGTTTAACTGTCTGTCTCCTTGTCTTTTTGTCTGTCTATCTTATTGAGTCTCTGATCACGTGTCTCGTTGTCTGACTGCCTGCTTGTCTGCCTGCCTGCATGTTTACCTGTCTCCTATTCCACTTGTGAAAACGAAATGAAATAGGCCTACGCACAGCAATGAAGTGTAGGACATTTGTCCTGGACAAAAATCCCCTCTGGACAACAGTCTTCCCGGACAAAAGCCCCTCCCGCTGTTGCGTACACGACAAAAATCTCCCAGGACAAAGTTCCCTGTTATAGAGGTCGAATGAAAATTATATTTATCATCAATCAAATAATGATACTATTTAGTTTAATTTCAGGCTGAAAACTGCAGCATGATTACATGTACTGTTTGAACGGATGATGGCAACATAATTTAATTGTCAATTATTTGTTATTCGAATTATTTGTTAAACTTTTATTAAGCAAAATTCATTCTATGAACGAGTTGTTTATGTTGTTAGACTTAGATTTGAAACTCTATTCCAGTGCCGGTTCTTTTCAACCGATTATTCATTTTTGTTCTCAACGTAAGAAATAACCTGCTCAAGATCGCATATCCACCATCTGCTGTGTATCTTTCTCAGTGGGATGACTTTCTAGATGCGGCGAAGCTATCCTAACAAGAACATAGCTATAGCTATAAGGATATAGTTATAGCTGCTTGTCTTTGAAGCACCATCGGTTTGCGCCTCGCATAATAAACACTGGCGCGATAGAAGTTATTAATTAGCTATGAATAGTTAACAAAATTGCAACGACATGAATGATAAATGGGTAGTAGACAAGATTGCACTGGACAAGACACGATTTGCCATTTACATGAAATAGCAAATCTTAACTAATTTTTAGGTGCTGAACACGAAAATGAGAGTGAAATTTGTTGATTGGCTCTCGCTTAAGAGAGACAGAGGAGATCGTTATGTATCAGTCACATGACGCATGAGTGCATTAGTTATAGCCACTTAGCACTGTTGTATTTGAAACTACAAATTGCAACATATTCCGTCGTATTGCCATAGATATGCCCCAAGAGGTAGTGCATCATTGTCTGATGTTATGCAGGTGAGTCATGACATCACGGCTTCATGATCACCGACGACAGATGATGGAAGCATATAGGGTTAAAAAGGAAAGTTTCGAAAGGTTTGCAAATCATTTAAGTTACTACCATTTGGCACATGTCACTAGTATGACGGAAGTGCTGCAGAAGTATACTTAGTGATGCCTCATCACTGTGTCAATAGTTCAGAAAACTTTGTTATATTTGCGCGGATGAAACATTTGCAAGACAGAAAAAGGCCATTAACCCATCACTGAAAAAGGAACAGCACCCTGAAAAACTCTAAGTGGGAATGGGGAGTGGATCATTTTGTCTGGAGTCACTTAATCGGCAATGTCAGGGCAGCACACGACTTGAAATTGGCTGAGGACATTAATCAATCATTGAAAATTGAACGCACATAGAGCCTCTTCACGAAATCTACTCAGAGGTGCTGTCAGTCCAATCTCTACCAAAGCAGACAGATTTCAGAGTCAAATAGAAAAGGGACAGAACGTTCCTAGGCATGAGTTCAAGATTCCGATCCATAACCGAAAAACACGAAACTGCATAATAGAGGTAAAAGAGAATGAAACACAAACATGGCTGCAACATGTCCTTAAACATCCTCTTGCTCCATTCTCACTTGGATCCCCCGACACTGTTGTGGTGTGACTAGAAATGAGCGCGGTGAACGTTTTCGCCGAGAAATTGCTATTATGAAGAAACGATACCAGAGCAACTGGTCCACTTCCATGTTGGCTGACTACTGTTGGACGCTAACCATAAAGGGTGTCATATCTTTCATTAATGGCGAGCAATATTTTCCATCAATTGGCGGATCAGGGTGCTGCAGGCGCTTGAGCAAAATGGGGGTAATGATCTCAGATCTCAGATTAGTAAATTGGGCTCCACAAATCTCAATTTTTATTTTGATTATCATTACAAGAATCACAAAAAAATTTAATTCATTGACCCTATAGATGACAGATTTTAACACTGATTCTCAAATTGTGTAGTCTTTAGCCAAGGCTTTGCGGGCCCTGAAAGCACAACAGCATTGGTTGGCAAGAAATGGCTCGTAGGACGGATCTTTGATACTACTGCCATAGATGGTCCTGAGCAGCTTTATACAAGAAGCAGGCATTGAACACCATCACAAGTAGAAGGGAGCCTATACTCTTAAATGTAATATGCATGTAGGCCCATTGTTCTATGACAATAGAAAATTTTGCTCATTTCTTAGAAATTGTAGTCATTAATTGATTCTTTGCAATATTTGTGTCAACCACACTGAAACTCACAATAAAATAAAAATTTAATATAAGAGGCACGACTTTCATAAAAATATGTTGTGCAGTGTAATTGATAGTTGACTTACTTTAGACATCGCAGGGTTTCAGATCTCCGGCTGTCGTTCGATATTCAGTAGGAACAAAGCAAATGGTATTCTACTTAAACTATTACAGTTCTAGATAAATTAATCTAGCTATCGGGCCTAAGCTCAATACATAAAAAGTGTACAACTGAACATTCGAGACCCCTTGTTTCAGCCAGACGTGCAAGTCTTCCTTATCGATTTACTTGTGCGTCGTACGATATGCGCAATTCACGGCTACTGACTCATAAGGCTGATGCGTGACGAGGCCTGCCGACTCAGAGCCTCACGCGTTGTATGACGCGTAATCGAGAAATGCTGCATGCCGGGAAACCATGACGGGAGTACATGTATACAACAACGGATATAAATATCATGATCTTACAATATAGATTATCGTATCTTTACCATTTACAAATTAGTAATTATGCAAACCAGCAAACTACCCAGCAAACAACCCACCAATTCACCCTCCAAATCACCCACAAAACACCCACCAAACCATTCAGCAAACCATCCACCAATCCACCCAACCAAAATACCAACCAAACCATTTGTGTCTCTGGGTAGTCCTCTCGAAATGGCGCTATATTAAATTCATATAAATTCAAATTCAAGGCCCCAAACCACTCGCCACACAACCCGCCAAATAACCCACCCCACCACCCACCAAAACACCCAGCAAATCACCCAGCAACCAAGACACTCATCAAACCACCCACCAAACCATTCGGCAAATAACCCACCACACCTCCCACCAAACCACCCACCAAACCATTCAACCAAGACACAGACCAAACCACCCACCAAATCCCCAACCAAGCACCCATCGAAGCACCCTTCAAATCACCCACCAAACCACCGAACCGACAAACCAATCATAGCTCCCATCAATTCATTCACCAAAACACCCATCGAAGAACCCATTAAACCACCCACCAAAGCACCAGCTAAAGCACCCATCGAATCACCCTCCAAACCACTCATTAAAGCACCCATATAAACACATATCAAATTACCCACCAAAACAACCATAAAAACACTTATCAAAGCACCTATGAAATCATTCACTAATACGCCCATCCAATCTCTTACCAAAACACCCGCTAAGACACCCATCGAATCACCCTCCAAACCACCAAACCACCCATATAAACACCCATCATATATATTACCAACCAAAACACTCATACAACGCCCATCAAATCATTCAGCAAGACACCCATCAGAGTACCCATCAAACCTCCCACCACCAAGGACCCACCAAACCTGTCATCTCTGTGCGTGCCTCCCCGCATTTGCAGTTGTCCGTCAGCATATCCCAGAATTCCCGGAAATACGTTTAACAAGCGCCAGGCTGAGTAGAGTGGTCATTCTTTGCGCATAACTATTCTTAGATGCGTGTTACACAGAAGAACCAAGCAGGCCTTTTGTATAGCGCCTTCAACTTACTTGACCTATATACTAAGACTAATCTGTATGTTCTGTATGTCCCTGCCTTCTCTGGTGGGGACCCTTTGAATGGGCTTCTTCTGGGCCTCCGGCTTTAACCTACAATATCCTCTTCTTTCTAGTCTTCTCTAAAATCTGTCATTTTTGGCCGTGGTTGGACTGGGTGTGCCTCTGAGTAGATTTCTTGAAGAGGCGCTATATATCAGGTGTCAGTTGAATGATCGATTGATTGACTGACTTAACTACTGATTGATTGATTTATCAACACAACATTGTAATGGGAAACGAGATTTTGGAAAGGTTTGACCTATAATCCCTCCATGCCCAAAGACTTTGTACACGGGACAAGCAATCACTCCTCGCCAATCGTATGTTGCTCTCGCACGGGCTCTTGAAGGTCAGACGTCATGATATGCTGTTACCAATAAGGTAAGTGAGATTTCAAAAGTAAGCAGGACTTTACTCATTAAGCACACTGGTCCGCAAGTTGGTAGGCCTACACCTCGGCTTATAACCCAATCCTCTCCACGGCCCTGTTAAAACTCTTTATTTGAAAACGTCCAGGCAACAACCTACTCTCCTGCGCTCACCTAACCGCTTTTCTTTGGATTTTTGTCTAAGCTTGGGTGCTGTAGGCCTACACTTAGATTTCTGCTTTTTCATCGAATTTTATTCTGTTCTCCTAATTATCGATTTTTAAAGAAATTATTTAAAGCTTTAAATGTAAAGTGCCCAACGTTTGATTGCGTTTAATAAAAACGACACTTAACTTATTAACACCAGTTAGAAGAATGCATGTCAAATTAGGACATTTTCTGTGGCGTGTTGTGTCTTGTCGAAACATGGTTTATTCAAATTCATGCAAAAAACGTCATTATTACGTGACAAATATAGCAGATATAGGCCTATTTCAAACAACCCAATCTTGAACATGAGTTAGTTCACTAGAATTAGGCCCATAGTTAGTTTATCATAGGCCCACGTAGACCTAACTATTGTCAGCAACTTCACTAATTGTAACTGTAGCCTGTATACCGCATAGGACCTACTGAAAGAAAATACTAAACAATATTTCTTTACAATCTACGCTGTGTTCATAAATTTAAAAGCGAATAGGTAACCAAGAAAAAAGATGCGTAAAATCATGTCACTGGTTGACTACAATTACTAGCATAGTCTGGCGTAATAACTTTCCTCTTCATTTTGCGGTCTTAGCTTGCGCATAAAGTGGTCATTTTTTTCTGCATTTGATTTTGTTCACACCACGTCTCAAAGCATGTACGGTATTGTTTTGTTTCTTCTTCATTAAGCTGTTTTCTGCTGTACATTCGAACAACTTGTTCGCAATAGATGGTCGGCAACAAATGCGATACCTACAAAATGCGTGTAGGTAACCGTGCTTGAGAAAGCGCTCACAAAGTCAGAAAAATAAAACTGTTACAATCATTAATTGGCTATTTCATTAGCTCAGTTGCCTACAATATGCATCAGCCAATAACATGATTACGACTTTAGCGTAAGTTCCGAAACGTTGAACATCATACGCCGTCGCATCTGAACCTGCTGATTTATTAAATAATACCTAAACGTAGCAACCTTATATTAATTAAGCGGTATTAACATGCAGATTACGCAAATGCAGCAATGAAGATAACGTGCAAGCTTGAACAAAGTGAATAATAGTTAATAGGGCCACAGCAACGGTATAAATGGAACATCTAAAGTTATATCATCTGAATGGCTTCGATGAACAAAGTCAATATCTTTGCTATTCAGCTAACGACGAAGACAAGTACATGTAGAAGAAATAAAAGATAGGGGCCTTACCTCTTTAGTGAGGAGATATGCAAGTGGTGTTGCCCGTTGTTGGGGAAGACAGCGAAACTGCATGCTTTCAATTGAAGCTTTAATTTGCCATAAATTGTTTATATTACCTACACTACTGCGTTGTCGTTAAAATTTCAACTTATCATAAAGGTAATGAGGCCTACCGATTCTCGCTTTATGTAGTCAGCATGATCTGGATCAGACTTCATGTAGAAGTAAACTTTATCCACAGGGTTGTCTCCTCCACCGTATGAAAACTTAAGAATCTGTTTACATTGTAAAGCCAGGAAAACAGAGATTCTAATAAACATCTGAAAGCTTTGAATGCTTATTTCGACTAAGAAATTGCTCTGTAATATTTATGCTTTAATCATGGTTACAGTGAGAACCCGATACGTTAAATAGCTCTTGAATCTGTATTAGACCTACAGCTGTTCCTTTCATTAAGTCTCTGTTTGTGCATTTAAGCGTTATTTGATATCTAATGTCACATGGTACAACGCGGTCAGAGAATGCGAGAAAGATTATACAGACATTTTTAAGCTGCATACAATTCTGCATCTTTTACATTTAAACGCGTGTCTTGTAACGTCCCAAGCAAAGGGTTTGTATCAGGTCTTTGCGACCTGTATAAAAGGAAATTTTTTTTAAAGTATTGTACTTGCGTTTATAAGGATATCTTCACGACTCAAGTTCTTGTCAATTTCCCAAATCTCTTCTTCAACCTTGAGTTCTTCTTTTCTAAACTATAAACCCAGGCAGATTATTGTTATTGAAGAATATGCGAATTATAATTTGGCTTAGGATGACTGAGTACATAAACTTTAATACTTGCGAACCAAAGGCCTATCATACGCGAAACACAGCGTGAATTTTGATTCTGCACTGAAACAGACCGACTATCTATATTTTCGTTTCACATAGTGCAACAGTTTTCATTAATATGATAATTCTAATAATCGTTGAAGGAACAATATTATGACTCCTAAAAATTCTTAGAGCTCCTGGGAACAAGGCAATCATTATCTAGTTCTCACAGCAATTCTTACATGATATCGGCCTTCAACTCTGTGGTCGAGTGGAATCAATGTGTGCATGAGAGACAGCCATTTGCAGCTTTACAACTATCTGACAATTACTTGCTTGCGTATGCATTTTTTATTCTTGATAAAGTTTACGACCATTTAGGCTGCCGAGCACTTTTCAGAGGTGATTACAAAGTGCTACAGTTGCCTAACTATAGACCCATAAATGATGTTTGATATCTGAAAACCTATCTTCAAGCAGAGTCTTTTATCACACCCGATCGAAATAAGACGATCCATAACGACAGGCGCGTGATCATGTGCAATAATATCAAACTGTTGCCTATAACGCCTGTTAAGTTCTTACTTTTTGTTTGGGTTCTTTAGGTATAGCTTCTCCAACGAGTTTGTAAATTTTTCGCTTCTCGATATCATTTAGAATTTGAATTGCTTGTTTAAACGCTCGAATCTTCTCATCGAGATCGCCAGAGTGCTGACTAGCAGCTGTGCCCTCCACTGTAACTGTGCTACTTTGTTCACCCATATAACGAATGCGATCAAATATGTTATCCGTCAGCTTGCAATATGCAACCGGATCGTGGATGCAGTCTGAAATCTTCATCTCCTTACTAGATATATAACCACAAAACATAACATCTATTACGACTCCATGCACCCCAAACAATCAGCATTATTGATGTGACTATAGACCTACTGCGTGGGCATTTCAGTTTATTTCAGTCATTGCCAGATTCAACATTTGCCCGAAATCGAGAGTCGGAGTAATTGGATTCGCTCACGAAATAAGTGCTCAAAATAATAAACAAATAAAACAAAGTATTGAATAAAGCAAGTCTATGATTTCCAAGTTACCTATGTCAAAGTTTCCTCCAAAATTGTATACGCCTCTTAGATACTTGAATTGAATACTCGTTATAGAATTGAATAGAATTTTGGTCTGAGGAATTACGTAGGCATATATAGACTACATATTAAAAGTGTTCTTCAATTACCAGCCATTATCATCGTGGTCTAAAGTTTTGCGCTTGGTTTTGAGCCATAATGAAGTTTTTGAGTGCTTTATTTTATCTTTTCTATCCGCAGGTGTTTAGGCAAAGGCTAGCTGCGGTTAAGCCATTCCTTGTCATTTATTTGCTATACTTGAATAAAAAATTTCAGCAACTTCGTACCCCGGTGTTGTTTTGACTCACTGTGTATACTTTAGATTTAAAAAAATGCTGCGTAATTACACTCATTAATAAACTCAATCATGACTTTAGAGAAACATGCGGTGAATTTTAAGCAATTGTCCACTGACCCGTCAGCTCCTTTAATCTTTAAATATTTATTCACTTTTTCCAATGCCTCCATGTACCTGAAATAAAAATTGTATTTGCAATATCTTTGATTTCAACTTATTAAATACTGCATATTTTAAGTAATGACACTAACGTCATTTTATGGCAATGAAGTGCATCTACATGTATTTTTATGTTACAGGAAATGCAGGCCTACTAGTTGAAATAAAAAGAGATGAAGTTTGAAAGGATCGGGAATACATTTAATAACCTGTGTATAACCTGCAACATCGATCAACAGTAAAATATTGCAGATCTAACGGTCAAACCGAATCTTCGTCATGAAACATTTCATTAATACGCGAATGCTGATATGACGAGGCCAAACACGGTCCAAAATGATTAAGTCATACAAAATGACCTCCTTGTAACGCGATCTCGTGATTTCCTAGAACATCGCTACTACGAGTTTATGGTGCCAAGCAAAATTTTACGCAATTTTCAAACCGCTTTGGTAAAAATCACAGAAATAAACGAAAACTTAATAAGTAACACAAGCGTCTGGCAGGTTGCTTACATGATTTCAATAATTTTTGTTGTTTTGTGCAAGCAGGCTCTCTTGTGAAGAATTACTCTTGAGTAGAACATATGGTACATATTTTCTACTTCCTACAAATTACGTCAACAGTAAACATTTGTCATTTCAATAATTGTGTATGCACATAAAAGTTGATGCCTTGGGTACTGCCAGAGTGCTTACAAAAGTCAGCGTTTTTGTACGTAAAAATAAGATGAATATTGGCATCAAAACTATTCAGCTCTGCAGAATTGAACTGATATGTCTCGATTGAACTGAGACTCAATTCTATTGCTTTGTTAACAAAACTAAGTTGATGGCTCATGGTTAGACAAAACCCAAAGGTTCCATAGATTTTGGCATCAGTATATTTTTGGCAACCGAACTTTAGACAGGTTACTATGCGTGAATGATCATGATAAACAATACAGACAACCAAAGTTACGTGATTTTAGTGGAAGTTAATCCATCATAAAACTTATTTGGTATAAATCATATGCAGGTCCCTACAATGATTTAAATCAAAACGCAATAACAGCAGTGCACACTGGTGGCCGAAGCTGTAGAACGATTATCTTTTACACTTTGTCCGGGAATCGTGAAGGGTTGGTTGGAACAATGGCGTATTCAAGCTACAAAGACAGCGATCATCGACATGTCACTCTTTTACTATCGAGCGACTTTAGTATTGCAGTTTACCTGCGCAGATCATGCGTTGAATATGGATTTCATCGAGAAGTTACCTTGTCTCTGTAGCATATATGCCATCTTTCTTTGACTTTTATGAGACGTGAAAATTGAATAAGACGATTATGATCAAAGTTATTCTTGAAGCCGAGGTGGTAGCAGTCACGCGCAAAATAGTCCCATTTATCGACATCTACGCAGTTCTCATCGTTCGATATGATCTGAAAAATACGAATCATGGTCTCACTGAACGTGGCTGAATTGACCGCTTGTATATAAAGAAAGGCATGTAGCATGTTCGGACTCTGAAAGTGCCAGTCTCAAGCCTGAAGAAAGGAGATGAGTGACACCAAATCATCTTCGATATGGAACGGTGTCGTTAAGAAATCAAAAAGACCATATATTATATATGCTACCCTTGCCTTCATATACAAGGGCATATATTGTGAGAATTTAAATCTACAGTGGAATTATCCTCATATATATTCTCGAGAAGGCTGTCATGCATGTCGTTTTAAGCTGTCTGAAAGATCTTCTGAGACACAGGCTGAAGACGGATTACAAAACGCAGGCCAACAACTAAAGGATTTTCACCTTCACACCATCATCAAGACTTTGCGAAAATGCAAATACCCAATCGTGGGCTTATTGATGTTGTTTTCGTCGACACCAAGGTCTGATTCGACTTTCACGGGCAGGTTGCACAGGTTGCGAAAGTCAAAGTCTACCATTTAGCCCTGTAAACCATTACGAATGAGCCCCCAACCACATGAGAAACCTAAACAAGTGGCTGAAGGAAGACTAGGCCTATATAGAGTAAGACGGGTATGAGAAGAAGCTGAACTGATAAAAGAACTTTGAATAGGCGGAGAAAGGCTAAGGGCAGGACAATAGTTATGCATCGCGCTGTAGACATGAATATACTTAGTATCTTAATAATTTCCAGAGTTTAATTAAGTGTTTATTTGGAGATCATTTAAATACCTCATATAAAAAATCCTTCTCGCTCGATCTACCCGTTTTCATTTTGCGATCCTCCGCACTCTGTAAAAACAGTCTTTCAGTATTATGTCTTTAGGTTATTCATTAACGCTTGATTTCTTAATTTTAAAGAACGCTGAATAGTATTGCTGATAGCAATTTGTATATGTATGCAGCGTATACATGCAGAACTGCATTATTGTTGTCGATAAATTAACTACTAAAGGTAGGTTAATCAAACTATTTTGCATCGAAAAATGCTACAGTAAGCCATAAATCTCGTGTCATTCTCCAAAGAGTTAACGGCACCCGATCCAAGCCGACCAAAGTCGACCGATTCAAGCATTCGGAACACTATCAATTTGTAACTCCAAAAATAGTCGATAACTTTATTATAGTTATTGCAAGCTGCACACACACACACACACGCACACACTATTAAATGATCATACATATATCCAACTTAAATCGACTCAATTACTCGGACTTGCTACTAAATGCATCAGTATTCCTTGCCTTAATTTATTAGCATTGATCAATGATCAAAAGTTTAATTGAAATGTCATATGTAATGTGATCGAGCATTTATATGGCGCCTCATCAAGATATCTACACAGAGTCGAGAACTAAACCTTAGTTAGCTATAGCTATCTACTCGAATAGTTGTAACCTTTAATCATTTAAATACCTCATATAAAAAATCCTTCTCGCTCGATCTACCCGTTTTCATTTTGCGATCCTCCGCACTCTGTAAAAACAGTCTTTCAGTATTATGTCTTTAGGTGATTCATTAACGCTTGATTTCTTAATTTTAAAGAACGCTGAATAGTATTGCTGATAGCAATTTGTATATGTATGCAGCGTATACATGCAGAACTGCATTATTGTTGTCGATAAATTAACTACTAAAGGTAGGTTAATCAAACTATTTTGCATCGAAAAATGCTACAGTAAGCCATAAATCTCGTGTCATTCTCCAAAGAGTTAACGGCACCCGATCCAAGCCGACCAAAGTCGACCGATTCAAGCATTCGGAACACTATCAATTTGTAACTCCAAAAATAGTCGATAACTTTATTATAGTTATTGCAAGCTGCACACACACACACACACGCACACACTATTAAATGATCATACATATATCCAACTTAAATCGACTCAATTACTCGGACTTGCTACTAAATGCATCAGTATTCCTTGCCTTAATTTATTAGCATTGATCAATGATCAAAAGTTTAATTGAAATGTCATATGTAATGTGATCGAGCATTTATATGGCGCCTCATCAAGATATCTACACAGAGTCGAGAACTAAACCTTAGTTAGCTATAGCTATCTACTCGAATAGTTGTAACCTTTAATCATTTAAATACCTCATATAAAAAATCCTTCTCGCTCGATCTACCCGTTTTCATTTTGCGATCCTCCGCACTCTGTAAAAACAGTCTTTCAGTATTATGTCTTTAGGTGATTCATTAACGTTTGATTTCTTAATTTTAAAGAACGCTGAATAGTATTGCTGATAGCAATTTGTAGATGTATGCAGCGTATACATGTAGACTGCATTATTGCTGTCGATAAATTAACTACTAAAGGTAGGTTAATCAAACTATTTTGCATCGAAAAATGCTACAGTCAGCCGAAATCTCGTGTCATTCTCCAAAGATTTAACGGCACCCGACAAGTCGACTGATTCAAGCATTCGGAACACTATCAATCTGTAACTTCAAAAATAGTCGATAACTTTATTACTGTTATTGCAAGCTGCACACACTCGCGCACACACTGTTAAATGATCACATATCCAACTTAAATCGACTCAATTACTCGGACTTGCTACTAAAAGCATCAATATTCCTTGCTATAAAAGGTATACCTTTCTAAAAACTCAAAGTCGTCTGATCACACTGAAGAAACGGAAATTTATGGTAGCCATATGTAAATGCATTTCCCAGATTTAGCTAACAGAGATAGTCATAGACAAAGATGTTTCTAACCAGCCACACATAAAGCTTGATTCTGTGAGCCCAAATAATTATGCATAAAACTGCCTGCAATTTGGACTTCGCCTCGTCTGAAATTCTTTGCTGTGAACCCTCTAAATTTCAAGATACATATCAAGAAAAGAAATCGCAAATAAATACACATTAATTTTAGAAGAGGCGACGTGCATGATCAGAATGAGACGGCGATTCGGTTGCACTTAATAATCTAGAGATATTATGCAGTGGTGGACTAACCATATCTGATTTGTGAATTAGTTCCTTAATGAATCCAAGATCAGTTTCCTCAATTGTCTCAGATCCACATTTGTAGCCCTTGATGTCCTTCCATAGATGATCCAGTAGGTCACACGTAGCCTTTTCGTGCTGTGGAACCACACAGTGCACAGGTAATTGTAATCGTAGCCTCTAGTTTACTATTGCGCCGATCATCGAAGCTAAGTGCAAAGCCCAGCTTATATTCGAGAACGCTATTCACGAGATATAATTTAAAATAATTTAACTGAAATATTGCCTTAATTTATTAGCATTGATCAATGATCAAAAGTTTAATTGAAATGTTATATGTAATGTGATCGAGCATTTATATGGCGCCTCTTCAAGATATCTACACAGAGTCGAGAACTAAACCTTAGTTAGCTATAGCTATCTACTCGAATAGTTGTAACCTTTAATTAAACATCGTTCAGTTACTTTTTTCCGTGATTGATTTTTCTCAGAATGTATCGACTTTGAAATTCGAAGCTCTTGATTGTTTTTTAGTTCTAAGGATTAAATTCACGAACAATAACAAATTTATTCACGTTTGATCTCATGAGCTTCACTCACCGTCCACTTCTCAGCAATGTCATCCTTGGAGGGTATCTTCTGTATAAAATAGGTCTCAAATACGTGAGACAGTGGTCCATGACCTAATCAACGCATTAATAATGAAGTTAGAATGAAACGAAGGTTCTTTACTTTTAGATTGAAACGCGTAGGTCTAAGCAGAGTTGTCCCCGGGTCGAGTCGACCCAAATGCCGGGTTGCGCCAATACTGATGGGTCGGGTCATGAAAATTGGACCCATAGACAACTCTGGTCTGAGTTTTGGTCCAGTGGTCAATAAATCAAGTGATAGGCGCTTCTGATAGATATTATTGCAAGGCCATTCAATATGGAGGAAACGATTATAACAGGGTGTTGCTCTGTAGTTTGATGGCTGGTGACCGGTTTATCAACAGCATAAAAATTGCAGAACTAAGATGCTATAGGCTAATTATAACGGTATTCTACCGTGAACCGTCTTTATTCTTTGCTTGACAACATAGAAGCACAGATGCAGAAAGCTACAATGAAACAATTACTGTGATGCTACCTAATGCTCGTGACTATAACGATACACAATAATATTTAGAACTGGAGTGTACGGATCTGAAATAGGCGTTAACTAGCTTCAAGTTCCTGGGATCATTAATAGAAAAAGAAGGAAAGTGTGATCTGAAAATAAAAAGAAGGATAGCGATAGGAAAGCTGCAATGGTTGGACTAGAAAAGATATGGAAGGACAAATACGTGAGCACTAATACATGAGCATAGACGCAAAAGGCTAGTGTGAGCATCTTCTTCCCTACAGTATCATATGGATGCGAGTCGTGGACAATGACAAAGAGCATGGAGAAGAAGATCATCGCATGCGAAATGTGGATAGGGAGGAAGATGCAGAGAATATCATGGACGGTGAAGCAGACAAATGAAGAAGTGTGCAGGAAGATTGGAGCTCAGAATGATGAGACGTTACAACAAACAGCGTTGGGAAGGAAGCTGGGTTTTTTTGACATGTTATGCGATCAAATGGAATGGGAATGGAAAAGGAAATTATGTTGGCGTGCGGAGAAGGAAAGAGAAAACGAGGGCGCTCAATGAAGAAATGGATGGACGAGATACAAGAAAGAACCGGAATGAATCTGGAGGAATAAAAGGACGCGACCCCGGAGAGAAAGCATTGGAGAAGGCGTATCATGACGGTCGTTAGAGTTCGACGAACTGAAAGCACAAGGTGAAAAGGTGAAGGAGTGGACGCAGTTATTCGTTATGACTACGATGCAAATCTAAGAAGAAGTAAAAATCAGCTATTGACAGTGCAACTAAAACTATTTATTTATTTTGAGGATTTATATAGCACCCCTTCAAGACATCTACTCAGAAGCACTCCCCACCCAACCCCGGCTACTATACCGGTAGTCTGTAAGATTGACAGGGCTGCGTCATTTTGAAATTTGATACAGTTGCATCATTCTGTCAGATTTTGACAGATTTTCAATGCCATAAGTGCAAAACTAAAGGCGAATGTGTAATGGGCTATATTTAACGAATAACTATTGTAAGGCCTATATAACTGTTCAGCCTACAAGTGTCTCGAACCGCATATGAGATTAACTAAACGATTTATGCCTCTTTGCGAAGCTCACCTAAGTCGTGACATAGTCCAGCCACTTGCAGACACAGAATATCCTTATCTGAGATTTCAAAGTCGAGTGTCTTGAGCTGAGGTCTTGCTTCAAATAATTCACGTTGAACGGCTCTCAAGCGCTGAACAAACTTTCCAGCCAAATGACAAACTCTGTTAATGAAACGTACAGAGTCATTCATAAATTGTAAAGCAAAAGTAATAAATCCGGTTGACATTTAATGACACCTTCTTTATTTATCCAATCATTGATAGTACAGAATTAAAGTGTTAAGCAAGAGAAGGCGAGCATTGATTAGTTCTTTTAATAGATAACTATTGCGATCATAGCATAAACGAATTAGCCATGTCACAGAGTAAAATTTAATTGTATGAGTTCATGCATGCACTATGCACGAATGGCATCCAAACAAACGAATCTCACAAAGGCCCAGCTTGATAATAAAACGATTCTTAAAACGTAGATAGAAATTTGTTTCCTGAGCTATTTTGGGACCGAGGGAGTTCAAACAAAGGTTCAAACAAAGATGGTAGAGTCTACAACTCTAGCGTCTGTGTATTGAAGCGTAGGCCTACTGTATAACGGGACTATCAACTCTCCGTGGACATGTGTATCTATGTGGCTACATTCAGACAAGAAGAAGAAGAAGAAGCACCCTGATTTATTCTAGCAAAATAATCGATATTTGCACTCAAATGAATGATATCGTAAGCAAAAATATTGGTGCGTGTAGGCCTACAGTAACTGACAACTCACTGGACATTCTGACTGCGGCTTACTGAACAATAATGAGTAGGCTATTTCAAACGTGTTGCTTGGTTCTTGCACTCTCCGAGAGCCCATAGTTTAATCTAGATTACAAATGATTTATATAAAAACCATAACGACATCATTGTTTGGCTGACTTGAGTGGCCTGCTTTCATACAACTGATATTGATAACTTTTTTGCTCAGAAGTGCACGCGCCTCGACGACGCAACTGCAGTTGTAATGCAGAGCAATATTTTATTGTTCGCGAATGACTTGTTCAAGATCCATATACAGTGACTCTTCGGACGAAGCAAGACAAGGCATGTCTCATCTTGCTTCGATATGAGAATTAAGACATGCCTTGTCATGCTTCGATAAGTTCGCTATGAGAATTAACATAAAGTGTAAACAAAATTAGCTTATTCCGTTTCGTAACTTAAGTGGCTTCTTCTCGAAGCGTCCAACCTGGGAACGCTTCTCAATACGTTCGTTGTGACATTCGTCTCATCTCTTCGCTTCAAACTAAAATCTTTTCTAGGCTAACATGGATGTTGTCCAACCTGCTTTGCCTCAGACCTTCCAAAACATACTTCTTCATAGACCTTCCTGACCACATCAAGAAAAATCCATTACCCTTCAATACACCATCCATCAACTGTACTTCCTTTCTCTTCACCTCTGATGCTCCTGTCAGCAATCGTTGCGTCACCCTTGGCCTTCAAATGGCGCTTTAGAAGTGTGGAGATTACTTTTGCGATTTTGATTTCGCGCTTTTACAGCATGAAATATTTCTCCTGGGGGTAAATGCCGAGGGTGTACTCCGGACTCCACAGTCCCTAATTAAATAGTAGGGGTGATGACGATTGTGAAGGAAATGCAACGAATACATCAGTAGGGACGGGAAAAGCAAAGAAATGAACGGGATGTGATAGGACAAAATGGAGGGAGGTACGGATAGGCAAGCGGAGAGCATTGGGATGTGCGGGTAGGGGCTTTGTCTCGTCTTGATTTTGCCTCTGGATGCGGACCTCCGTGTATGGATCATGAGTGGACCCTTCATTCCCAGTTTCACGGCCATCGAGTAATTAATGCTGTCATTATCATAGGAAGAACAGTAATTAGTAGTAAATAAATCTTTAGCGTGATACCCTACCCAAGAGAGTGTTCGAATCTGTTATGTGACGCTCCTGGGTAGACCTTGTAGTTTGCACCGAGTTGCTTTATGTGTCGGAGCCGTTGAAACTCAGGCGTGTCGATGATTTTCACACATAGCTCTGGAAGCTCAATGTGGCCATGAATTGGATCATTAAATATCTGGCGAAAAGGAACATTTTATTAGTTGCAAGGCAAGCATTAGATGAATAATTGCTTTAGTCAATTAGCATCTTAGAACTGCGAGCATTGAAAACAGAAGCAGGGTAACTGATAGTCTACCACATTGCAGATACAGGTACATTGAAGGCACGTCGAATCGAGCAACAACTTGTTGCCAACAAGATCCAAGTTGAGCCTATAAACTGGGCTCGCGTTATTGTAAATGATCAGTTGATGATCATTTTTGGAGAGCTAAGCCGCATGATGTCCAGTTAAAAGTATGTCCTTCGGAGTCATCAAATAAGAGTGAATTTAAGCTAGGAAGTAAAAGATGGCATCTTATTCTTATGTGGAAGAGGTTTGTAGACTAATGGCATGCAGAGAAAACGAAGTGTGTTCGACTGCCATTGTCTCTAGTCATTTCTTAGCTCGGCGTTTGTTAGATTAAGTGTATAACGTATATGAGCACCTTGCAATGCCGCAAACAGTTGAATTCGACTCTTGTAATGACTTGTCGTCATCCATTCACACTCTATCCCTACTTGTCAGTTTTAGAATATATCATTATTTTCGATAGGTTAACTTTGCCCCAGTAGACTAATCCTTCTGAGTCTTGTTTGAGTGTAAAGAGAACTAAATGGCGGGCGAGAAAGCAGTTGCACTTTCTTTTTCAGCGAAAACTTGAGCTGACTGAGGCCAGTATATGCATGTGGTTTATTCGTTTATTAGATTTGCAAGCTGAAAAACGCACCCAGTTTAGAAATATGCCCAACATGGAGCTGAGCAACGCCAGACAGGCTACAGAGTACAGTAACCGGTATCATAACGTGGCTAACACAATCTGAGCTCGCACTCTAGACTATAGCTGCATGAAAGAGATACAACGACGTTCCCGACAAAGATCAAAATTGAATTCCACAATTTATCGAACCCCAATTCTCCGAAGTAACGATTATTAACGATTACAGTAGGTATATTATTTCTGTTTAATGTTATATCATTTAAATTATATCCCACTAGGATTTAAATTTACCTTATGAGTTTCAGTCTTCGCAGTTGTCATGTTGACAGAAAAAGAGGAAGCTCTTTTGTGGTGCGATGACAATGAAGTTCTAGTGACCTGGCAGACTGTTAAAGGCCTTTGTGCATTGCAGGCCTATATCGAGTTGTAAGAGGTGGTTGATCAGCTGTTGCGTAAGATATTACACAAGGGACGCTCTTATATCGATGTCTTTACCTGAATGCCCGTGCCTGTAGCGACATGTTTATCGTAGCCTGACTATTAGTCAAACTGCTTACTTAGGCCCATAGACACCGCTGAGTAGATTCTTGATGAGGCGTTATATGAAGTTTCATTGATTGATCGCTTGGTTTATAGGTTTATTGATTGATTTATTGATTGATTATCGATCGATCGATTGTGTGGCACGGTGGCTGATCGTTTAGAGCGGTCGGCCCGTAACACTCAGTGTGCGTTGAGTGAGCGGGTTCGACCCTCGTCCGAGGCGTCACTGTGTAGGGACCTTGAACAAGTCCTTCGCAAACAACTGCAATTGCGTCATCGAGGCGTGTGCACTTCTGAGCAAAAAAGGTTGGAAGAAGGGCGATATCAAATTTCAGAATGAATAACTGACTGACTGATTGATAAATTGATTGCTTGATTGATTGATTAGTTGATTCATTCGATTCATTCATTCATTCATTAATCAGACAAAACTAAGCAACGACCACTTCAACAATACACTGACATTTCATAAATTATTTTATTACTATATCCTGGTATTCGGGTGTGCAGAGGCTTAGCAGGTTGGCCGTCAAAATATCACTCGCAAAATTGTTACGCAGGTTATGGGGCCGTTCACATATTATATAACGCTCAAGGGGTAGGTGGGTGGGTTCCGGTTTTGTTAGCGGTATATTGTGTAGGGTGGGGGGAGGGTAGGTTGAAGGTTTTGTTATATAACAAACTTTATTCAGCTTATGCTATTTTGCCTGTTTGCATGCCAATTGGAAATTCAATATACCACGGACCTTCATTGTTTAATCGAAGTTCACAATACGTTGTGAACTAAAACTAGCACCATTAGCTGCCACCTGGCGAATTGATTTGACGTTCTCACTTATTATTTGTAAATCCACTTTTAACAATTTCCTGTTTACAATTATCTGTGCCATGCTTTAAACGGTCTAAAATTCAATTCTGTGTGCTTTATTATGATTCTGGTTTAAATCAAAATTAATTCAATTGAAATAATCATTTTGGTAGGTATTATCATGGTGTTTGATTTCATTTTCTATAGTATGTGTAAATAGTTTATGTTTGCTTAAATACCCAATTGCAGTTGTAATATCCACTGTGTATACATCACACGCTATTAAATAGGCACATGTAGAGTTGTACCGCGAACCTATCGATAAATATCTGATAGTGCAATATTAAATCAATCCATTTCGTGTGATTACTGTAATGCTCATTTCTAATGCAAAACAGGAGGGAAACAAAAATGGTGTTTTTAGATAGGATTTACGTCACTACCATGTATTATCATGCTGTATTGGTAGGCCTACATGTAGATACATGGTGACAATCGTCGACTACCAAATTAGTTACCGTAATTAATACAAGTGAATTTAGCGCCATTAAACATTCGATTCTTAAGATGCAGAGGAACTCCATACATCCGGTCTAATCATCACTGGCACGACAGAGTACACAATTTTAAGATAGCTTTTATTACATAGATAATTGGGTGTATGATGATTTTTTTACTGCAGTTCTTGAAATGGATAAGGGCAATTATCATCTGAATCACTATTATTAAATTGCTAACAAACATTGTATTGTTGTAAAAGTTTCATATTGTGTCATACAATTATGTTGATTGTATGTCTTTTAACGTGCTTATAGACTGGGGTGGGTTAGGGGGTAGGTAACATGTCGGTTATATAATATAGAGGTGAAGTAGTCACAGCTGCTGTCATACAACGTTATTAGCGGTAGGGGGTGGGTCGAAAATTGGGATTTTATGCGTTATATAATATGTGAACGGCCCCTATGATCCAAAACGTCATGCACAGCAATAATGATATGGTTATTCCAATCGCATGCACATCGATCATATCCAATAGGAGACTCCGTGGGCAGTTCCTTGAGTAGAAACAGGTGGCGCCAGTATGCACATAGGTCTAAGAAAAAAAATTTATATTGGCCATGCGCTGTTTATTTATGTTGTTCCAATCGATGGCTGGCGTAAGAATCAAAATGTTATTCCATTATGGATGAATGCATAAATTTTAACACTAGAAATGGAGAGAGGAGAGGGCAACCTATGTCTCATTTTTACGTCCAACCACAGCGGACTTTCCATTTACCGCTGCGCGAACAAGAACATTATAAATATTGCACGCAGGTTAAGACCCTTAGCCTTCTTTTCACTTGAATTTTGGCACTCAGCAATACGAAGTTATTTTATAATTTGGCTAACTCTTAGATTACTTTTGCGTGAAGAAACATACATCATACACAATTTTACCTCGGGTAGCTTACCCACATTTTATGCTGGCGCCATCTATTTCACAGAGTCTCCCATTGTTTATCATAGCCTGCATCATGAGTGAAAGCGCAATTTGATTCGCGAACCAATGATGTATTTGCATATTTATAGGCGCTGGGCTACGGACGTCTATAGATTCCCTTTCTGTAGGCCCCTACCAACTGTAGGCCTACATCCGTCAGATCTTTCTGCTCGACGCACTTTGACCTTATCAACTTGTTTATCAGCACTCTACGTCGTCCCCATTTTTTCTATAACGATTCATGAACTCATCAAGATCATTTATATTTATTTATGCCACATGCAATCGTCTAGAAAGAAACGCTTATAAATGCTTTGGATGAGCGGATTTATGAGGCCCAATATAAATGACCATATGCAATTATGAATACATACCTTCAAACATGCATGACTACTCGGAGGCGCTCCTAACCCAATCGAAATGAAAAAGAAGAGTCTGTGAGTGTTTCTTGAACAGGCATTCTGTGCTAAATAACATATGTTTTTATTTTGAATTGGGAAGATTCAATATAGAGCATTAGAAAGTGCAGGACTTTTCTTGAACTTGGGAAGCTTTGATTTTCCCATTCTAATGAATTTTGTGGCTGTGGTCTCCGATGAATAGCGTCAAGTAACTATTACAGAGTTATAACGACGTACTTCATTGAAAAAAGTGTTTGCAATTGTTTCATCTTTATGACCATTGCATGGTTGTTATAACCAATAATCGATGTCGCTGGGGTAAAACCAGGAGCTTGTTAGGCCATTTTCAGTTGCGTCTTAGGTTAGAATGATGCGCGTTGCAGATATAAAACTCATTGATGAGTGCTGTATCAAAATAGTAAATCAATCGTTTTTACGGAATAAAGTTCTCCTTCTCTGTATTGTATTTTTCTCTTTCCCTCGTATCGTGTCATATTGGAGTGTCACTTAGGCCTACTGTATTTGATAATGCATATAGACCTAGCCTACATTACAGCACAATGTTGCAGATATGATTTTGTTTATTCTCCGTTAGGGCTACTCTACATTTAGACTCAGCATCGCCATCGGTTGACACCTTGCACATTAAACACAGGCGCTACAGAAGTTACTAATTAATACCAAATAGCTAACAATGTTACAACTGCATGAAAAACAACATGAGCAGTAGATACGATAATTGATAGTTGACTCACTTTAGACATTTAAGGTTTTCAGTTCTCCGGTTGTCAGAAGAAATGGACAGAAATAATGTTACACTTAAAACATCATAGTTCTAGTAATATTTATCTAGCTCAAGGGCCTAAGCTCAATACGAGACCTAAACAGTGAGCAAGCGAAAAAAAGTTTTTCCCCCAGATGTACGAGTCCTTCCTTATCGATGGATTTGTACGTGCAGTGCGATATTGCGCAGTTCACAGTGCTGCTGCAGCTGCAATTGCGGATGCTGACGCTTATGCTGACCTATGCATGAGTAACGGAACACACACACGAGCCATTTGTATAGCGCCTAAGCCTAAGTATTAGCGCGATCTGTATACTATGGCAAATATATATAGTTTTGCAGAAAATGCCTGTAGTCAAATGCCAGGTTAATGCGTAATTCTGACGTCAGTAATTCTTAAATTCTTTTACAATAATTGTCGCTATAATATCATCAAGATAAAACGAAAAACATTTATACTAACAGGAACTGTCGCATTTCTAGATAAAACCTAGATGCGATTTATTTGGATCTTGATTATCAGATATCTTGCTTTAACATAAGATATATTTATAGACTCGACAGAAATGTTCATAACACAGTCATGTGCTATACAATCGAATACGTTATAATGTAACGTATGCCATACTTTCATATAAGGTAATGTAAACAGACGTTTGTAAGCTCTAATCGAGCTGCCTCCTGCTTCTTCAGAAACGCTTGTGTGATCACGGATCTAATGTATAGCCTGGCATGAGTAGTGTGGGCCTATTGGCCAAAACAAAACAACCTTCGAGGCCAGCTGTTTGCCCTGGTTTCATACAGTAACACATATAACTTATATAGCTTTTGATTATGATTGTATATAATAGCTAACTAGTTAAGTTTAGTACTAAATGGTAATGTATTTTGTACCCCAACCGGCTGTTACTACTAATTTATTGTAAGGGTGACCCTGATTACAGGATTTTTGTGGCCTTTAAGGGTTTCTATTAGTCCTTATTGTCTCCTAGCAAATTATCAACATTTTAAACCTGTGCTTGTTATTTAGGAGCAATAAAAACACTTGGTTATGGTTATTTCTGCGCGCACTACAAAATTATGGTTTTATTAAGAAAATTGTGTCATGAAGGCTGGTATTATTTGCATGTAATTATGATTCAATGCCCTTCCTGAAGCCTGCACTCTAAATTTTAGTTCGTATGTTGCTACACGCAAATTAAAATTCTCGTTCTAATCTTCAAGGCTCAGCGATACCTTGAAGTCATTCAGCTTCCTACTCCCGTTTACTCCCGTTCATTTCGTTCCTCGATTGATATGACCATTTTGGTTCCTGCTCTAGAACTGCCAGTCTCTTTTATTTGCTTTAGTTTGTCCCTCTCTTTGGAACGAGATTTCTCCTTCTCTTCGCTCTAAATAGCTATCTAGCAGTATCTCATCCTCCTTCGTTTCTTTCAAAACCTGCTAAGTCTCGCTTCTGAACGATCGCCCTTTGAGAGGCGCTCTATTAATGCTTAAACACAATACAATGAATGCTCAACAGATGCTTAATTACAATACAGCACAATAAAATTATATTGATAGGACCTAACGATATCCCGTTAGGTCTAGGAGCCTTTTAGCTCAAGTTTTATTGATTGGTAATTTGCGACAGTCAATTTAGGACAACGGAGCTTAAGCTGTGAAGTCCATTGGTCACTACTCTCAAGCTATCAGTAGGTCTATTACAAACGGCCTGAAGCTTGTTGTGTATTGACGGTCACGTATGCAACCATTGCAGTTGTTTGCACAGTCTATTTACAACAGCTGACAAGCCTTGGGCAAAAGAGAAAGTGCTGTATCAAGTCTAGACGTGTTTGAACGCAAATATTACACAATAATAACATCACATGGTCATCGTTTGTGGCGTCTTCTATTTATAATCAATTATTGTACAGAATATTGCAGCCATTTTAAATGTCAGATTACAACGGGGCTGGTGTCTTAATGTTCAGTGGGTAACTGCTGCATACCAAGTTAATACTGAAAAATGCGCATGATATATTAGTAAAATAATAACAGTGGTCATTACGACGTGGGTGCTAAGTACGAAATATCAGTCTGGTTAGGTACTGCTTTATCTCATAACTAGAATTTTTGAAAAAATAGTGCGACCCTAGTTGACCCTAGCTGCAGGTTCAGCCTTTGTGGAATAGACCCCGCCAGAATAACTACAATTGCCTATAATTAATGCAGCTTAGATAACTGCACTTCTTTCAATTTACCTCTCGCAAGTCCATTGCAAAAAATGTAAAGTAATCATCTTCTACACGTTCAGTCTTGGTTATCTCTTTTCTCTCAACCTGATTCGTCGCTTTAATTCTAAAGATATGCTATTCTATCCGTATAACTCCTACATATCGATTTTGCTTTGACTGAGCGCCTCTTTATAAGCTGGATGCCTCGAGCGTATTGGACGCTGTGGAAATCTGGAGACCACTTTTAATGACTGCTACATCTTATGAAATCTTTTACAGGATTTCAATTCCGACACTGGCAGAGGGAACGAGAAAGACTTGATGTGAAAGGTCGTCATGATTTTGTATTTTCTTATTAGAAGTTTTCTAGCAATTATAATTATTATGCATTTCAGAAGTAATCACATAGACTGCTTTATAAGTTTCAGTTTTATTCGCCAGGTTCTGTTTAGCGAAAATAACGCAGTAGACGTCGATAAATGGTACTACGTACCTTAATTGCTTACGACTGCCACCTCTTTGGTCCCTGACTTCAAGAGCAACATCAATCACAATCAACTCAGTCACTTTCTTAAGTCACGTATACAGGCATGGAAACGCAAGAGAGGCTTATATCTGCTACCGTGACAACGTATAAAGATTCGTCTAGTAGTAGGCGCTGAAGTATTTTCATTGCAGGATGTAAAAAAGGCGCATGTAGGACAACAAGATCACTGGTAATGCTGTATACATGTATATTCAAAGACAATGAAAATATTATTCACTTACAAAATTGAATTGTAACCAGAATTTTCCTAAATTCGAAACTTTTTACAGTGGATCCAATAGTCTATTTTCATTACAGTTTTCATGCAAGCAGTGTCGAATGGAAATATATTTCTACAAATGTCGTCTTCCAATATCGCACATTAATTATACGACAATGTGACAAATCGTGTGTCAATTGTTAATGTTATTGCAGGACGTGGAAGATATCAACACATGTTTTTCGCGTGTCGTTCTTCAACGGCTCGTTTGCCAACATACAACTGCAACAGTGTAACTCAAAATATGCAAGAATTACCCAGAAAATAATTCACTATCAAATTGGTTTGCGTAGCTTTTCAACTTCAAAAACACTGTTGTAATAGTGAATTCAACTTTAATAATGTTTCCAAATCGAAGTATGAATATGTGTATTTATAGATATTATATATTTATTATAATAATACTATAGTTACATAATTTTTTATATATTTTATATAAAATATATTTATTTGTTAAATCTATGTTTAATTTATGCCCTATCTGAGCAGAGGAGGAGTAGTGTGGGCGAATTGACGGAGGTCTTTCGGGGAATTGTGAGGCGGGGCGTGACAGAAGATGACTAAATCAGTGTTATGCGCAGCACTGTGCCAGCAGTTGCGTTTGGACAGGTCATCGGAGTCAAACATCAGATTCCACCATGGGAGGGGTCTAATGGTTGAGGCGTGACTCTGAATAGATGTCTGCGATGCGTAGGAGTATTTTCCGACTCATGCACATCTCTTCATTCCTTGGCTTCACCGATTGCCCTGGCATGAAGACGAACTCAGGCGTCTCTGCTCCAGATCGACTGCGCTGTTTGATCTCTTGCGTGAGTAAACTGCATCTCACGTCCATGTATGCTCTGGCAACATCTTCCGGAAATGAGACTTCGTATGGCTCTCAGCAACCAAACTTTCGGTATCCAGGCTTTCAATTGTATGCTTAATTAGCATGATCAATCGGGCTCATGTTGGAAGGGCATGCTGAGCATGCGCACAAGAATGTACTCTGTAAGATGCAAGGTCATTCGACGATTAGATGCCGAATTTCACATAATGCATATTATATGGCACGGGGATTCGTAGATTGAGAACATTACAAGTATGTGCTCTACAATGCAACTTGTTAGCCGAAGTCGTGGAAGACCCAGAATCTGCTGGTTTGACAATGTCAAGGTGTGGACTGGTGTAAAAGGCACAAGCTTAATGAACACCGTGCGAGACAGAAAGCATTGGACATCACTTTCCCATTCATGTAGTCAACCGCCGTGAAGCGACGATGACGATATGGCACGACATGACTTGTTTCATGTAAGACTGCAGCTGCTAATGTGTCAGCAGAAAAACTTGAATACCACTGAACCTAATTAAGAGTTATTCCGCTTAAAAGTAATTACTGTTGCAAAACTTTTTTGAAACTCGTATAAATAATGTTGCAAATACTAAATATATTTATATGTATACCCAAAGATGTTTAAGTTTTAGTCCAAGCGTATAGGATCTAAGCCTGTTAGCATTATGATTAAAGTAACTTGAAGTAAAAGTAGTCATCGTGTTATAGTTAATTACAATAATACTGACATAGCTTGGTACTTATTCTTTCTCGTGCAGAAAGGACACTGACGAGTGGAGATAGATAATCACACAAAACATTTCCTCCACTCATATACATGTAATTGAAATAATAAGTAAAAATACTTCGCTCAGATTAATATTTATTAATTTATTACATTGTTTGGTTAAACTACAGTTGCACAAAAGAGCCTCTGAAGGCAACTGCGTTGAAGCGCTGGATGCAAACCGACAATCGTTGGAACAAGTAGCTTGTCTCTCTAGGGTCTCTGGTGACATGTGTCAGAAGGCTTTGATGAAGTCTATTCCTTCGTTATTGACTGGGCCCATGGTCTCAAAGGCCAATGGAATGAAGAGATAGCTGACAGCGAGCTGGCTGTACTTGATGGTCTTCCTGGTGGTAGCCACCTCCGCTGCAGCCCCCACCGAAGATGACGTCGCTTGGAGATATGATGTCACGGTGTCAATCACTGTCGCATAAGTAAAAATAGTTCTTACGTCATAATCAATTGCTTTAAAATTGGCGTAATTACTAACACCGTCATCGTCATTCCGTTCGCTGTTACTTGAAGTAAACATGCCTGAAAATCTTCTGCTTTCATTTAAGAATCTCATGACAGCAATGATTCTAAGACGAAGAGAAACGGTATACATGCTCCAGGGCGAACAGCGCAGAGACGTTCGAAGCTGTGTTTTAATCGGTTTCTTCTGAATAATGGCCAACATCATACGACCAAGAATACAAACGCAATAACAGCATTTTTATTCCATACAGTCGATGATTTTGTTATTTAATCTATGTATATATATATATTTGCAGGTTAGTCAACATGGGCATGTATATAATATATACATATAGCCTATAGGTATCTATATAAACATAGGATACATATATAGGTTATTGAGGTGAACATTTAGGGTCTTTGTCAGTTATGCCTATTGCGTATAAATTAACGATAAGTGGGCATATTATGAGATGTTCCTATGCATTCTAATGCTGTATTTTAATAGTCATAATAGTTATATTCATTCCACTCACTTCGCTTTATATAGATACAGATATGCAATTATACGTGTGACATTATCTAGGGTATGTTGTCCACACGTCGCCTTTCAGACTATACAGATGCCGTATGGCTATGTTAGAAAATTGCACATTATGTTGCAAATGGCATGGGAATTCGTAGAATGTGCACATATTGTGCTCTTCCGCGGTTCGTCCAAACAGATGCTCTATAAATATTGCCTTGACGAAATTTTTGTCTTATATGTGTGCGACTAGCTGAGTGCATTCGTACATGTAGCCTACAAGGCGCGTCTCCTCATCACGTGCCACCGTCGCTTGCTTCCATATTGAAATGAACCAACCGTTATGTTCATCCAGCAATGCGCCTTTTGATATGTACTTAGATAGCCTACTTATTACTGTTTCATAGCAGGTATTCATCATATACTTAGTTTTGCAACTCAAAGAGGTATCACCGCAGTTCATTGACATTGAGCGGGACCTATGCATATGGCCTACTGCATATGGCATGGGAATTCGTAGAATGGGCACATTATGTCTTTTAGACCGTGGGTGTCCTAATGTCTTTTAGTAGATTCAATTAAACAACACTGCGTGTTAAACAGCAAAGACTATTAGCGTCGCCTGTCTTTGTTTCCGGGCTTATGACCGACTGGTGTATTAATGTCTTATAGAGGGATTGTTCTAATGACTTCTAGACCGTCTAATGTCTTAATGTCTTTTACACGCATGGCATCTTAACGTCCTCATGGAGCAAGTTTTCACTGTCTGAACTCTGGCCACCGCTTTGTTTGTTCTGTTGATGACGGTGTCAGGACATATCTATGGTTTCCTTCCGGTCTTTCAAGCGGATAAATGTTTTGCTTCAACTGGTACACTGGTCTACAAAATAAATGTCACGAGAATCAACAACGATCACGAAGATACAATATGTTCGTCAAGCAATAACTCGGTCAATTTGTCTATCAATTATTAGGCCAATTAGTACAGTCCATTGCAGGTATGCAGATGACGAAAGATCAAGTTTACCCAGTCAGAATGTGATATCGATGATGACGATTATGACGATGACAATGACGATGATGATGATGATGCGATTTGTTTTGTTGTTGTAAAGATAACATGTCGACCGACAAACCTCATCATGGTTTACAATAAAGATAATTAATTAATCAGTCTACAGCTTTGATGGTTAATCATGGATGATTAGCGAGCAAATAGATTTTTTATCAAGTGTTCAAGCTTTTTCAGCTAGACTTTGCTGCTGGCTTAGTCGGCTTTATTGTTTTTAATATGCCAGCTTATTGTGCTCCGATATAATGTTCTATTTGTTATTTCAACAGCTGATAACAGAAAGATGCACTCAATAGAATCATCTGCTCATTCATTTCTAAAATTTATATAGCGCCCCTTCAAGAAACCTACTCAGAGGCGCACTCAGTCAGGCTGCGGCCAAACGAAAATGAGTTGAGGATACGATAGAAGGCTGGCAGATTGTTCCTGGCTGAAGTCCATTCCAAATGGAGTGGCCCACATCGGCTCGATGCTGCTTAATCAAGGAACAAGCTCGTGTTCAAGACCAGTAGTTCCCAGCTGATCCCATTTGACCTTAGGATAATGTTTTAAGAGCAGTCTCTATAGATACGTTATTGTGAATGTATTACTTTGGTAATCGGACGATTAGGCGCAAGGCAGTTCAACGCATTTCATCTTTCAGGTTATACCTACTTGCTGTAAAATCCAAATAGTTAAAAGGTAGGTATGTTATTCAATGTATAGCTTCATTTATAGTTAAATGCGTATAGCATTTATTCTGTAATTCCATTATCTCGGTTATTTTCTTTTTGAAATATACATAAGAAATGTTGCAAGCTTATTACAATGCGCCAGCCGTCTACTCATCAAATTGTCTTCTACTTTGTAATTGATATCACTCAGTGAAGATGCTCATCATAAAAACGTTAACACATTAAAGAAAACAACTATAAAAATCTCATCAACGATGTTCTATGACTTGTAATAAGATCAGACCAATTGAAGTTTTCTTGTGCGGAATTGACCCTGCGCCGAATTGTCTAAAGCCGAGTTGTCTATAGCACTGTTACTTTAGCATTACAGGCGTCTTTTGAAGCTGTTGTTTACATACTGCATCCGCAATCAACATAGGACTGCTTGTTTGACCCACTGCATATCGGTTCTGTTTTGATTGAGCGCCTGTGAATAAGCTGGTTTCCGCAACTTAGCTTTTGTGGTCGCTGTAGTAATGCTGAGATCACGATTACGATCATCTCAGGGAGCTTTACTGAAGCCGTACGTTCCCGAAGCACTTGTTGATGTTCCGAACGAATCGTTCTAAATCGATGTTTTGACGAAATATAATATGTTGTTCTGCGAATACCACATCGTTCTACCTGTGAAAACCCAATGTAGGACGCATGTCAACGCGGTCGCCTTCAAAAGCAGTCTTAATGGACGGCGACGGTATTTGGAGGCCCACATCAAACAAAACCACTATTCTCCGTATGCTCCAGTTTACTGAGAACCGCTGTATTTGCAGCACCGTCCATCCACCCACCAATGCCCGAATACGTGCGTGTATATTTTGGACGTGGTTCTGTGGCCATGTGCATATGTAGGTGCGCTCTGTTGACGTTGGTCAACCACTTATGTGTTCTGCAAACAGTACATTGCCAGACATAAAACGGATTAGACATGCCCTATCGGTCTTATTCCTTCAATTGTTCACACAGTCAGAACACATGTCTAATATATGCAGACATTGACGTGTAGATTTGTTATTATCAGATGCAGCAACACAGACAACAAGATCAGCAACAGCTGAGATTTTACAGATAGATACCGTAGCGTGCAAGCACACAATCGGTCTCGACTGGTCCGCCTATTGACGATATCTACAGCGTTATTGACCGCTTCCAGGTAACCACTCGGCTCTGCCTGATGTTTGTGCAACCTCGGATTCTGCAGATCACGATATCGCTTGTTGGTTTCTTTGGCCTCGCTCGTCGGCCTCTCGAATGACTCCATTCGTTTCTGAGCGATGAAGCGCATCTTCTGCGTCAGCTTTTCCTCGTTCAGGTCCAACTGGGCCCCACCATCTTAAGTTACCTCGTGGTTCCGTACTGGGCCATATTATGTACTCTAGACATCGGAATCCTCCCCTCTTCTTACGAAGAACTGAGTCAGATCTTTGTTGCTGATACGCAGGTCAACATTCATGGCTCTGCCTCTCAAGCGACCGCCCTTGTCCAGAATATATGCAAATAGATATTGAGTCACACTTTATTCCTGAATGTCCAGCAATCGGCTCAGACTTAATCCTGTCAAAACACAAATTATCTGAATCGGGATTAAGCAACAGCTGGAAAAAATGTCTGATTTCCCCTCTTTACCTTTGTTACATCTATACGCGACCTCGGGGTCATCAATGACCAGGAACTCTTCTTCGCCCAGTATGTGAACTCGGCAGCTCGTAGTTGCTTTTACCAATTGCGCCAGTTACGGATTGTCTCCCGCTCCCTCTCTGCCTGTGCCACAAAGACATAGTCTATTCTAGTTCATTATGAAATAGATAATTAGTTCTGTTAACTATTATAATCATGATTGACTATAGTCAATTGACAATCAATAAAGGATTCAATATGCTCATTTACTCATTTTATTGAACAGGCAAAACAGACAGCGATTTAGCTTTATTAATGTCTTTGTGTATTTGCGCAGTTTCTCTTCTGCTTTCGAGCATTTGCCTT
Source organism: Bimastos eiseni (assembly GCA_959347315.1). Lineage (NCBI taxonomy): Eukaryota > Metazoa > Annelida > Clitellata > Crassiclitellata > Lumbricidae > Bimastos > Bimastos eiseni. The sequence goes on from OY365820.1 coordinate 9,967,433, forward strand.
ATGTAATCCAATTCTGTATTGTGAATGATGTTGATGCAGCCAATGCTTTTGTTTTGCTGTTGACAGCGTTGTTGGTCCAGTTTATTTTTGGTTGGTGCTGTACAGACGTCAATCATTTCTTTATATGTAAGGAAATATTTCATCATTAATTCTTTTTTCACAGAATGGATTTAGCTGCTTCTGGTAAATAAATCTCCTGATATATCAACCTCAGAATTTCATGAGCAGATTTCTCACATTAATTTGCTCAACATATTTACTATCTACTATTAGTTCGTGTCTGAAATTTCCTCAACATCTACAACATCTACCGCTCTGTTTATATGGTATCGTTTCGTACTGTATTGTATTGTTTAATATTGTTATCTCTGGTCTTCAGCCGAATTATCAATCAACTCAGAGCCTCGCCTTTTATGATACTCCGACGATACTCGGATAGAGAAAAACATCAAATCAGACATTACACTACCATGACTTTCATGTCAGCCAGTGGCTATGTCGGTGCTTGTATGAATATTTATTACAAGCCTTTTTCAGCCGAGAAAATGGGCTACGCAGATGTCTGAAAAATTCTGCGATACCTTTCAAAGGATCAGATGTCCATTCCGCACGAGGTAAAAAGATGAGCTGGAAATTCTAACGAAATGTCAGGTCTGTTACGGTTCATCTATGCATTGCGTCAGCTGATCGTCTCAGTCGACTGCTTCACTCTATAATAGGCTACTGATGTAGATGTAGATGTAAATGTAGTTGTAGATGTAAATGCAGTTGTATATGTAAATGTAGACGTAGATGTAAATGTAGATGTAGACGTAGAAGTAGATGTAGATGCAAATGCAAATGAAGATATACACGTACACGTGACCTCAAATGTAAATGTAAGCGTAAAGTAAATGTAAATTCATCTGCACGCTTTTGTATAGCGACCGTTTGAGTTCAACCATGCCCTTTTTCAGTGAATTGATCGGGTAGGCTCCTTCAATACTGCTTGCCTACTTCAATGGTCGCCACACCATCCAAGGTCAGTACACACGGACTATGTTATTCCGATATTTAGCTAACTGAAATAAGCCGTCGTTGGGAGGCGACCTGCACGCTCTCTATAGCGACATAGACCTGGTCTACGCTCGAGCCAATGTAGGTCTGGTTAAATACATGTAGGTAGGTGATGCCATTGGCAGCTTCGCCTCTCAATAATAGCCTGTGACATGATTCAATTGGACATGGTTGCAGCTCACATCGTAATTGAATTTAAAAGTTCACTAACCTTGCAATCAGATACTTGGTAATTAGTGTAACTGATTAGGTGTTTGTTTTGACCACTTGAGTCCATTAATCTCTTCAATGATGTTTGCATCAATATCGTGCGCTGTTCGCCTCTTGTAAACATACTAATTATTTGCCCTGAAATCAGTGTTTTCGGCACTTTGGTCTTTCAACGCATTTTCCTGCAGGGTGTTGACGCTGCTGGATCCAAAATCTACGCATAATCTACTCCTACCATAGTCTATATTAAGCCTAAGACTCTGCTAGGAACGTCTATATTCTCAGGGCTAGTCCCATCGTCCGAGTATAAAGAACGTGATGTCCTGCCACGATTATTGCTTACAGCGAACTGTCTTGCCGTTGAAGTCCTTTTTGCTACAAATACAAATTGTTTTGGTAAATTTTCTTCCCAAACGAAGTCGATGGCAACACTTTAATCTCAACTATTGCAGAACGTCACGCAAGTAATTCGATTTCACGTTGCCTGCAGCTTAGCGACTGATAGCCTACGGTTAAGTCGAGGAGATTAAGTCGCAGAAAAACATCTGTTTCTTTTCAAAGGAGTGTTTTTATTAAAGCAAAATCACCAAATACGTCAGTCACAATACCGAACACACCGGATTTTTAAGATTAAGTCGTCTGTCACATCCAACCGGACAAACCTATCCATCACACCCCGGGCTTTCCGTTGTAAACTTAAGTCTCACCATTTCAAGAAAACTCTCACCAGACTCCGTATACTTGATATTCCACCCATCAATCCTTGACCAAAGCGACACCCTCCCTAACAGCTACTCTGCCTACGCTGATCCTCTGGAAACCGGACTCTGACCACCCACGGACTATCCTTTGGACAACACCTCTGATGTGATGCAGCGTTCGTGAATAAGCTGGTGCACTGCGCTTGGCTTCCAAGTTGCGCTAAAGAAGTTTGGAGATTACGATAACGATTACCAACGTATAATTTTTCACATCATACATATACAAAGCGTTGCAGCGAAGATGGGACTGATAAAGTAGTTTCCTTGGCAAGCGGTTAGGATTCGAGTTCGATAGTGAAATGGCAACGAGATGATTATCTAGGGCTGAAACGGAGCCGGAACCATATCCTCCGCGTTCTAGAGTTGCCTCCTCTGACCCTCTGGAAACCTGAATCTGACATTACGAATTACCCTCTGAACAACCCTCTCTGATTCTATGTAGCGATCGCAGATAAGCGCTCTGCACTTGGCTTTCAAGTGGCGCTACAGAAGTTCGGAGATTGAGAATACAATTGCGACTCTTATTATTGTCAGAACCATTCAATTTTTACTCTGATCAGAGGCAGCTAAGAATATTTGCCTGTGTCTTGTAGAGATCTTTTGATTTTGTCTTTTTGTCCTTCCGAAATATTAACTTTGACATTTGTGAATCGATTCATTTTATATAAAACTATAAAAAAAACTTTTAAGCCTCTCTTATATGAAACCTCAGCGCTAATTCTTCATCTCGTAGATTAATTAGTTGTCCATTTTGATCTGTGAGAGACGTTTCCATCGTCGAAATCGTGGATAGGGTGATTGGAAGATATATCAAATTCCTAGGCGTTTCGAGAATCTTATAGCCGGGCCCTACATTCTGGAAAAAGGAATAAATTATATTATCAGTCGTTCCGTTGCTGTAGGAAGCCCCGATGATATCGCTCGTTACTTTCAGATTACTCACACTCATTTTGTCCACTATATTCTCCGATTCTTGGTACCCTGCCGAATAACGCCGTCTATCGAAACCGAGGACTTTTCCGATAAAGTTCAACGCCCAGAAAGCGACCATGTAATTATACGCTAGATGTACAACAGTCTTTAACGTACTGCTGTTTGCTTCTATCTTAATATTGTATTCTTCGTTACCATATCATAATGCTCGTTTTCTTTCATGATTCTCTGGACGTATTCGATAATATCTGTAATTTCATAGCAGCCTTCGGGAATCGTTATAGTAACCCACATACCTCCACCATTCGGCGAATACGAAAAGTTGTTGTTAGTCTCATCGATGTTTGGGAATGAAAAATATGTTTCCAGATTGACAAGAGCCATCTCGTTCTTTTTATCTTTAATCAACGGATTGAATCGGGTCCTTATTAGCGATCTCTTATCACTCAATAGTACGTAAAAACGATGACTTTGGCTCTGTGTAACGAGCGATCCTTTCGGTGTTGTCTGCAATCTTTTGCAAAGGCGATTCCATTTTTTATTATACACTACTATTTTTTAAACTAAAAGAGATTTATTTATAATGGAATGTAGAATTCATCGAAACCCCATCTATACTTGCCGTTATTCTTATTACTAGTCTGATCTATCACTACAAATCCATGAGGTTGCTTCCAGGCTGTTTCACATAGTTTCTTAAACTCATCCTTAGACATGTCTGTACTTACGTGATCGTGGTAAATGTGATTAATATTTTTACTGGTCTTGAGGAAACAAGCAGATAAAGTTTGCATTCTCTCTGACCGTCTGTCTAGATAGTTTGAAATAATTTTGAGCGAGGTAGAAGCAGTCAACATTACTATGCTTTCCTCGGGTGTGTTAGTAGGTCTTACATTTATTTTGCTTTTCTAACTGTAAATCATCGAAAATCATCAAGTTTTTCTTGTCACTGTTCAAGTCTCTCGGATCTGGCACGTCTTCCGATGATTCGAAGAACTTACAGCAGATATCAGATTTTTTATACAAGTGTTTAGCCATTGCCTCAACTACTAAGGCCGGCGGAACATTTAGTCTCATGGTTTCGTCTTGGCAATTGAATAGCCCGATGATGGATTCTTTCGGTATTTTTTATTCAAATGCTTGCTTGAGTATTTTATACTCTGGTTGAGAGATCTTCCGAATACCTGCAGATTGTCGTAGTCTAACCACCCAGGTCTTAGAAGTAGGTTCAACAATAGAGTCGTCTTACCGCATCCAGACTTTCCTACAATTAACCCTCTTATACTTCTAGGTAAAAGAGGATTATTGAATCTCTTAGATAATACGTCGTTCCACGATAAATCTTTGACTTCCATTTTAAATATATTTAATTGTATTTAAAAAGGATGTATTGCGTAAAGTGTAAAACTCGTATTGAAACTAAAAATATTCAAAATGTTACAAATAAGAATGGAAGGTCAATGCTTAGAGGCACATGTGATACATGTGGAAAGACAAAAACACAATTCGTGAAGTCTTCTGAAGGTGGTGATTTAGTTTGATCTTTAAATTCGGTTACCAGCGGTATTAAGCTGCCGTGGGCTAAATATCCAGATGAGATGCACTTGCCGGGACATTCGTTTACTGGTCCTGGTACTAGACTTGATTTGAGGCTGAATTCCGATGGAACTCCTAAGGATTGGTCGAAGCCCGTCAATAGAGTCGACAACGCTGCATATCATCACGATTTAGCTTACGGCCAGCACTCCTATACAGCTTCTAGGAATGTCGCTGATAGAGTGATGATTAATGAATTGAATAATATTCCTAATCCTAGCTTACGAGAGCGTGCAGAAAGAAGTCTTGTCAAACCTATATTATCTACCAAAGCTAGTCTCGGGTTAGGATTAGAAAAAGCCCAAAATTACAATGGACTGATGAACTAGCTGAGGAGTTGCATAAACCCGTAGTAAGACGTTTTCGAAAAAGGAAGGTGTACGTTGGTGGAATAGATGAAATATGGACTGCTGATTTAGTCGATGTGAAGAGTTTCGCTAAAGATAACGATGGCGTGAAATACTTACTAACCGTAATAGATGTGTTTTCCAAGTACGGTTGGATTGTACCATTAAATGATAAAAGTGGTAAATCTACGGCTAGTGGCTTCGTGAAAATATTCGAGAGTGGTAGAGGACCAGGCAAGGTTTGGGTAGATAAAGGTAAAGAATTTTATAATAAAGACGTTAAGAAATTAGTCGAGTTTTATTCTACGGAGAATGAAGATAAGTCGTGCGTTGGTGAGCGTTGAAATAGAACAATGCGTGAAAAAATGTTTGAGTATTTTACAGCTAATTCAACTAGAAGATATATCGATGTGTTGGATGAAATGGTTAGTAATTATAATGAAACTAGGCATTCTTCCATTAAAATGGCACCCTGTAAAGCTAGTTTGAAAATGAATGAAAAGGTTGTTTGGATGAACTTATACGGTGATGAGATCTCGGAACCTATTATACCCAGGTTTTTGATCGGTGATAAAGTTAGAAAAACGAAGAAGAACATCTTTGAAAAAGGATATACCCCTAGATGGACTGAGGAAATGTTCACAATTGCACAAGTTCAGTATACGGATTCACCAACTTATAATATTACTGATTATAATGGTGAGGAAATACAGGGCTCATTTTACGAACAGGAGCTACAGAAGACTACTCAAGAAATATTTAGAATAGAAAAGATAACCAGGAAACGGGGAAACAAGTCGCTGGTGAAATGGTTGGGTTATCCTGAGTCATTTAATTCTTGGGTAGATAATGAAGACTTGGTGGTCACGTGATAATAACTCATCATCGAAACTATTGGTAATTTCCGTGACTTTTGACCTATTGGCGGACGTTTTGACCAGGGGCTTTGTGCATGAATTGTGGCTCATCATCGAAACTATTGGAAATTTCCTGGCGATTTTCTTAGTCCGTTGGTTGATGTTTGACCTAGGGGTTTAGATTTGTGCAGGAATTGGTTATTTTTAACTTGGTTATAGGTTAAAAATACGTTTTGGCAACCTCTTAGGTGGATGATTTTGATCTATCTTATGGTCAATTGTCCCAGATAGCGCGTTTTATACATACTAACTGGAGTTTTAATGTTCAAGTATCATCCACTGAATTAATTCCAACTAGTGGTTACTTATGAAATAATACTCTGCATAATACAAAATAATTCCAACTAATGTTTGGCCTACTTACAGAATAAGAGTCTGCTAAATGTAAAATGAAGACAGGACTTCAAGGCCAGTCTGAACTAGGCATATGATTCTCTCCTGCTGCAACTTCCGACTTCGTCGTCAAAAATTACTTTCGATTGTGACTGACTTCCTTTGTTCTGTTGAGCGAAACTTCATAACACGGATAGAATTTGCTTTAAACGTTTGCACGATAATCCACGAAACTTCACTAGCGGCAATCTCTATAGTCAATTGAAATCAGTTTCTATTGCTATCAATAAAATAGCTCTGCATAGCCAACGACAAACTCTGCGTTCTTGTTATTGTTTTTCAAGTTGCTGTACATCGCCAACTACATGTAGATGGAATCAGGATAATAACTTCTCCACTGCTGGACCGACTGCATGGAACCACGGGAAGAATGCGCCCCTTAATTCTCTGGAGACGTTTTTTCACAGCTCAGAATCTATATCATAAAACATCATTATTATTATTATTATTATTATTATTATTATTATTATTATTATTATTATTATTATTATTATTAATATTATTATTATTAACATTATTATTATTATTATTATTATTATTATTATTATTCTCATTATCATCCTTATTATCATTATTATTATTATTATTATTATTGTTATTATTATTATTATTATTAATATTATTATTATTAACATTATTATTATTATTATTATTATTATTATTATTCTCATTATCATCCTTATTATCATTATTATTATTATTATTATTGTTATTATTAATATTATTATTATCATCAACATCATCATCATCATTACCATTATCATTATCATTATCATTGCTATTTCTGCTGTTGCTATTACCACTGCTGCTGCTACTAGAAGAAAAATTTTAGTGCGTTGATTAACTAACGATGCTGTTGCGCGGTTATTGAAAAATTGCTGAGTCGTCATACGTTCGCTTTCCTAGCTTTCTCCTCTTGCGCTTTCTTCTTTTTCTTCTGTCTGACTTCATATATATTTCAACATTCGTTTACCCTCTTCTTAAGCAAAGGAATTTACTTCATTTCCTTTTCCAGATGTTTCTTCTGTATTTTGCATTGGGCAATATTTCATCTTTGACGAGACGGTTCCCATGTAGCTAGCTAGCATGAGTAAATCCATTGAGTATATAACTATACAACGATACAATTGTTCAACAACAACTCTGGGTAGGTGTCAACATTAGACGTGTTTACATCCAACATAGCAATAAATGTCCGCGGTTGTTCATGGTATGTATATTGACGCATGTTGCTCTTTGTACGGTACTTCGGAGCTCCACAATATGAAGTATTTGACTCATTCATACGTTGGCCTATACCGTCAAATTCGAATGTCAAGCAAGCATAGAGTACTAATAAAGTGTACGTTCAAAGCATAAAAATGCAGACCTGAACTAAGCTATTCATAACAATTCAATTCTTTAGAATTTTCATTTGCCAACCGTTAATATGTTCAGCGGTGCAAAAACCAAGATTTTAAAAAAATCAAGAGTTAGTTTTTTGGGGTTTTATTTAGTTTGTTGGTTTTTAATTTTCCTTTGGATTTTGTCACAACAGTTTTTTTTATAAAAAGCATCAAACACACCGTGAAAAAGAGCTCCAACTAATTTATATAATTAATTTAGCTTAATTTCGGACTGAATAATACACAATTTGTAATATAATAGTAATATTAGTAAATTTAGTAAAGCTACTTTAAAAAAAACAAAATTGTCATTTTTCGTATCTTTTGGCTTTTTGGAAAAAATCCAAAACACCAAATAATCAAAATACCAACAAGTTTGCAACCCTGAATATGTTTGTCTCAACTTCCTTCTTCATGTTGCATAATCCTCTCTTTGTTAGGTTACTTTCGTAGCGCCATGTTACAACTTCTCATGCGTCAATCACGCTATAGATACAAATTGGCGACAAATCACTTCGACTAGCCGCATCCTGCGTTTAAAAACGAAGCCAAGTCACGTTTGATTGCCCACATAATAGGATATAGCGTCTTATTGATTTTTCTGTCCCATACTCTGAATTGACGATAGTCTCATCTCTCTCTCAATCCGTTCTTTGCTTTCTATTCCTGAAATGGAATGTCATGTTGGATGCCAGTCATCTTTCATTCTATCAAGTTATTCGTTTTGCGCAATTGCAATGACGACAACCGATGTATAACGTTTTCTGATTTCCAGTTATATATCACCGACGAGAAGAGTCACTGATGCGTATCAAAAGTTTCATCTTTGGCCTCTGCTGTACGCTGAGTAATTGGTCTCGACTCAACAACAGACACGAGCGAGAGAAATCTGTCCAAAGCACAAAAACAATCAGAAAGCAACTTTGACAAATAGCGTGTTAATGACCATAATGACTAACCATTGTTCATTATTACTAATGACAATGACACTGACAATTGTCATTTGACAGTGACATTGTTTTGTTATCTCACAGTTGACAATGTGTTATTTGACAGTTGACAGTGTGTCTTTGGAAAATGACATTTGACAATGACATTTGAAAGTGGCATTTGTCATATGACAATTGACAGTGTGCTATTAAACAGTTGACAGGGTGTTATTGGACGTACGGGCATATTTTTATTTTTGGCAATTGGTGCTCTTGGGCACGTTGACACTTGGAAGTTGGACAGTTTTGCAGTTTTAGCAAAGGGACAATGGCAATGGCGAAGACAATGACGATGAAAATAATAATAGTAATAATAATAAAAATAGCAATAATAATAATATAAATAATAATTTTAATAATGATCATAATATTAATAATAATTGTGATTAATATAATGGTAGTAATGATGACAATAATAGTAAAAATAATAAAAATAACAATATTACTTATTATAATTGAAGTAGTAGGGGAAGTAGGTTTAGTAGTAGCAGTAGTAGTAGGTGGTGGAGTAGGTGGAGTAGTAGTAGTAGTAATAATAATAATAATAATAATAAAAACAACAACAACAAGAAGAAGAAACTGATGAGTTGTTTTCCATAGATGTAAAAACGGAGAAAACAAAATAAAAAAGGGTACAAAAACGGCGTTTTTTAATAATAAAAAAACGGAAAAGTCGAGAATAAAACAGGAAAATAAAGAAATTTACTTGTTACGCATTTTACTGCATTTTTAGCATTGAAACACTCTGCTGACATAGTTCAGTTTTAATCAGCAAATAACGACTTTCCTATCAAACTCAAGGTAACATTAATCGCTTTGCTTAATTCTCGCTGTTTCTTGTTTCATCCTCTGGCTGTTCCTTTCTCTAATCAAGTCTTGCTGTGTTTTTGACACTTTTTCACAAGATTTATAAATAGGCCTATTGCCATCGTCTCCCGCAAGATGAACTCTAACACGGATCGTGTCACCCGAAAAAGACTTTCTCACGGTCACAGTAAATGTATTCAATATTAGCCATGCAAAATTGTTGTTCTTCTCGTCCATCAAAGTAACATGAATCAATTTCGGACTCTCTCGTACAGCCCACCAAGCCTTTAAGCCGATCCCTGCGTCAGCGACGTGATGACAGCCATAGACCACACCCGGTCAACGTTTCGTACTTAGTATCTGTTGATTCGCATCTATATTTGGCTAGTGAGGCTTTTAATACAGAATTAATCTAAAAGATAGCAACAGGAAAGCAAACAAATAAATAACTGAAACCAAATGGACTGATCCAGAGATCTTCTAGTATTTTAGGTAGAGATTTGCAAGATAGGAAATGCCATCAGAGCAATGGCATTTCCTAATTTGCAAATCTCTATCTATACATTCAACGCTGTTGGAAATCGGCTGTTATGGAATGTCCTTTGGAATGTTCTTCACACATCTATTCTTCGGGTGATCTGTTTCACAGATATTCACGTGTGAGCATCTGATACTCTTTCGATTAGCAATTCCTCGACGCGATTGTGAGAAAAGACGTATGATTCAACTATGTCGATCCCGAACGACGAGTCCTCCGCGTTCTAGAGTTGCCTCCTTTGACCCTCTGGAAACCTGAATCTGACCTTACGAATTACCCTCTGGACAGCCCTCTCTGATTCTATGTAGCGATCGTAGATAAGCGCTCTGCGCTTGGCCTTCAAGTGGCGCTACAGAAGTTCGGAGATTGAGAATATAATTGCGACTCTTATTATCGTCGGAACCAGCTAGGTTCCGAGGCAGCTAAGAATATTTGCCTGTGTCTTATTTATTGCCTCTGAACGAATACTGAGACGGGGTGTAGAACAAAACCCTCTGACAAACCTCCTCTAACAAAACCCCTTTGACATAAACCCCCTGACATAATCCCCTCTGTTTTATGTAGGACATTAACCCCCCGGATAAACGCCCCCTCTTACCCTAACTAGCTTCTGCAATTAGAAGCCATACCATAATAACTGACACTGCTAACAAAGTCTGCACAACATTACAAGTGACACTTAGTACGACAATTATAGTCTAACACAGAGGCGTCCAGAAAGAGGAGGGGTATTTTTTTAGTCTCGGTTTCAAAGATTCTTCGCTGCCCCATAGCTCGAAATTCGATCACGAAAATGACTTAGAACAGGAGACGAACGATTGCTACGCAAAACGCGACATTCAGGAATCAGCGCATAATTTTAGACAATTAATGACACAGAAGGAACGTGGCAGACAATAGACTACAGCGCCATCACTTAGAAAGAATCGCTGTCAAACACGGGACAAATTCAGAGTCAAAAATCTGATTGTCTGACTGAGATATGCGATTCTCTAAAATCCATCATATACATCTTTTATTCTGAAATCATTTCAAATGATCGCCACTTAAGGACCAAGTTCAAACGCACCGCTTGTATACATAAGGAGAGAAGAAGGACATGTCGATCGATACAAAATTGCGACCCCTACAACAGTGAAAGGAAAATACACCATTCACCAAGCCCATACACTTCAGCTCGTTAATCAAACATGCAATGACTATCATTTTGATAAGAGATGTCACCAGCATGAGGTCACAAGGCTAACTAGCTGCATGAGTAGGCCTAATAATGCTCGCAGACTTCACCAATCTAATCTAAGTCTGCTCGGCGGCTGTAGGCCGTGGGCCTACTGTGTCTGTATGCAGTGGTTTTAAATTCATCCGGGTAACACGACCAGACGCGTGTTAAGTTTGGTTAGAGTTAAGTTTGAGCTCTTTCATGAGCGGATGTGCATACTTTGACAATCTTAGGGAGTTGGAATCCATGTGTAATTACAAAGGACTTACAGATCACAGAAGAACTAATCCAGTGGCATCAGGCAAAGGTAAATTAACTGCTTTTGTTATAGTTTTATGTCATTTGGAGTCCCTGTTAGCGTGAGAATATTTTTCGTCGAGAAGGACAAAAATTGTAATCCCGATGTTCGGGTTTTCAGTATTTTTTATTGCAATCTGCTTGTAGTACGATGCAATTAAAAAGTTTGCTTCTTCCGAAATTGCTGCAGGTTAACATTTAGCCAAATAGCATTGCATAGCCTACCACTATTAATTGGACCATTTATAGAGCGCCGTAACGCACGCATTTAGTCCCAGAATCGGTTTTGACTCCTTCAGGCTACATTCTACTTGAGAATCTTGTTCACGAATCAATATTAAAGGCAAGTCGCCTCTTCAAAACAATACATTGCCTCGAAGGTTGTAATCCCCACGATTGAATTTTATTCACTGGGACTTCTCAGGCTAAAGAAGTCTCAGCTAACGCTTTCAAACATCATGAACGTAATGAAATTCTCATCCCTAATGAAAATCAGTATGCTTTTCATCCTATAACCAATCATTTGGTGATGGCTTATATCGAAACACCATAGCCATATTTTAAAAATTGAACAATATTTTGTATGTTTAATCGTTTTTTGTCAATAACTCTTAAATTATGCCCTGTAAAAATAACATTTAAGCCAATATTTGATGACAGCCTAGTTTTATAGTGCTCCCTTGTATATGTTACACTGGCCCTTCCAGGCTGCCAGTGCAACATTTAGAAGGCCTAACAACATATGGAGAAACTAAGGCCTAAGCCTCTCCATCAAATTAAGGCTATATATAAGACTATAGTATTGGCAACGTTTCTATACAGCTCTGAGACATGGCCTGTGACTGCTATAACTATTAAGAGACTGGAGGCGAAGCATCATAGATGGCAGAGAAAGATCCTAGGAATCACATGGAGAGACAAAATAAGGAATGAGGAGATTAGAAGAAGAACGGGTGTCGAGAATATGGATGTAATGATACGAAGGACACGACTACAATGGCTGGGTCATCTACATCGCAGTGACGTATACAGAATCCCGAAAACAGCAATGAACTGGGTCACAGATGGATGGAGAAGGAAACGAGGAAGACCAAGAAAAAATTGGAAGGACACGGTCTCAGAGGATCTCAGCTACAGAGGAATGACATGGGAGGAGGCCAGTTAGACTGCCAATGACAGAGGAATGTGGACGGGTTGTGTCCCCCAATGTACTAACAGCACGAGGGAGGACTTAGGTCTAAGGTCATATATAAATCGAGCAAGGGCATCTACTTATGGAGGTACATTGAGCGAATGATTGGAGAGGAACAAAAGCCGATTTGGACTGAAAGCAAGACGAAAGAAAGTGTCTAAAGCAAATTTATTCAGTGGAGACAAAACATTATCAGTTTTGATCACTGTCACTATTAGGGCTGACATTCATGGAGGTCATGACGATGGCTCACCGTCAGACAGCAACAGTTTGACTTTCTATCACCAATTCCGGATGAAAGTCGACAGTGAGAGACACGGTGAATATGTTCACCTCTCAAGTGGCTGTAGCACTAGATCGGACCAACTCAAATGGCTACATTCTTGGATTAGACTGCACTGAGTTGAATTAATGAGCAGGTACAAAAAAGGTACATGTAAAGTAGCGCCGACGGTCAAATTAGGTTATTGGTTCAAACCTGCGGTTACGAACACCAAATTTAGATCAAGGGACAGCAGGATGCTCTAAAAATTGCAATGGCACCGTCAAAGCCACTATAGAATGATCCAGAAGATGCCACTATTAATTCATTGAGCACATTGATCTCATTTGATCGGTAGCTCCAATATTTAGCATTCCGTCACATCTCCATGTAGCTCATACACATTCCAGCTGTAACTGTGTTTTGAGCCCTGATATTCAAGCATTCATTATGCTCACTCACCATGCAGCTGATTACGGTATTATCATTTGCGCAGACGTTACTTTTAATCGCGGCATGCATTTCAAACTGATAATAATATTGTAATTAAGTGGCTGGAGGGAACGAAACACCTCAGATCATGAAACAAACAAAGTAAAGACATTAATGAAAATAATGAAAATAACAACAACAACAGAGCGATTTGTATAGCGCCGTATTTCAGCTGAGGTCAATTGAAACGGTGCTGCATATGAGTTAATAAATATATGAGTTAAAAAAGATATGAGTTAATAAAGATATGAGTAAATAAAGATATGAATTAATAAAGATATGAGTAAATAAAGATATGAATTAATAAAGATATGAGTTAATAAAGATATGAGTAAATAAAGATATGAATTAATAAAGATATGAGTTAATAAAGAGAAGAGTAAATAAAGATATGAATTCATAAAGATATGAGTTAATAAAGATATGAGTGAATAAAGATAATAGCGGACTCAGGATTGTCTAAAAAATAAGTCTTCAGCTGTTAGACTAAACGTCTCCAGAAATGGTGCGCTCTACTTCACATGGTAGTGTAGACTGTTCAATGCAGTGGGTCGTCCAACAGATATATAAGCTACAGATGAAGAAGACCGCGGTGATCAAAAAAGACTGCTATGATTGGTTTACTATGAAAATGTCGCAAGAAAAATGTCGTGAATAAAAATTTCGCAATCAAAATATCGCAGTTAAGAATGTCACACGATAACAATATTGCACGATAACAATAGGGCCTGTCGTCAGTCAGTCAAGATGTCGCATATATGAAAATTATTCCTTATATTTGCCATTTTAATTAATTATAGTTAAATTAATAATTATTTATTTTGCGAACTACATCTGCTTTGCGAATATAGCGAGCTTTGGTAAACCGTAGCTTGAGTTGGTATCATCGGATACCGCTATGATTATAGAAGACCATTGTGATGAATGATGGCTACAATCCATATGCCTCCATCGTAGAATGATTTCAAGTTCCTCTATAGTTTTTTCAAGTCCTTACATTAAAATATTTGCATAAAATTGAAAGAACGTCTAATTTTTGATTCACATTTACATGGCTGATGAAACATTATTTTATCATTTTGTTACAGCAATGGACGACAGCGTATCTGCACTCATCGTTGGTACCTGTCGAATGCTACAGAGTTCCTACACTGATTTGTTTCATTCCATACATTTGCAATCGTCAAGCTCATGTTCAGCGTATGAAATTCCATGTGGGAGTACTGCTGAGTTCTACATTCAACCACTGCGTCCGTGCATTGGAGACCTTGATATTTTGTGCGTGATATCGGTTTTTCTTGCAGTTACAGATAGAATTCCAGTTATACCTTATGTTGTTCGTGCTATTACTAACAAAACTCAATACCTCTTGATTGAACCATACCATGATTATCCATCATTTGTTAGACTTCGGCTTGTTGCACGACATAGATACAATTGGGATCGCAACATCTTGGAATGTGAGCATTTTGACAATGAAACACCGCTGAAAAGGACAGACGTATGTAAAAGCCTGTATGCCTCAAATGAACGTTGTACGGATGGTCCGGCGATTAAGCAAAAATGTGCTTTAGGTCAACATGATGTTGTCCCAGCTATATGGTGTCCACAGTGGCCAAAAGAAGCAAAATTGTGGCCCTTCCGACAAAGAAAGCATGGATGGCCAGCATCTGCCAAAATCCAGGAGGTTGTACGGAGTGGTTGTCATGTTGTATTAGCAAATCATCCTGCTTGCAGCGATGATGTATACCAGTGCAGGCTGTCATTTTCAGTTGCGGAAGTCATTTTACTGCAGAGCTGGACTCTTATTCAGCAGATTGTCTACCATTTGCTTAGATACTTTGCCAAAAGAGAATTGATAAAAAAACATTGTCCAGACGAGATTGACTTTCTTCGCATATACCACTTAAAGACACTCATGATGTGGTCGTGTGAAGAGACGTCAAACGAGTGGTGGAATTCCAAGTCCGTCATTGAAATATGTTGTGATTTACTGCAGAAGCTAGCTAAGTGGCTAAAGGAGGCAACATGTCCAAACTACTTCATTCCGCAGGCAAATTTGTTTCATGAAAACGTTAACCCGGCGATCTACGAAGAAGTTGCTGAAAGAATCATAAGATTTTGCGATTTAAATACGGCGAGCCTGTGGTTTGTGACATATTATAAACAATCAAGTTGTGTTTGTGCATTCGATGCAAGAGAGCTGTCACAGTGTAACTTCGAATTTATGCAGCAAGTCTGTAAATATATGGAGGAGAATAAAACAAAGGATATTGAAACTTATTTTTCACGAGGTTTCCGAATAATTTACAGCTGCTTCTTGCTAGCGAAAAATGCACATGAAGCACACGGACATGGATTACCTCATGCTATCAAGCATTCTCTCAGAAATTTGTCGCGTTCATTGGGACAGAATGAAATTTCAGCATCAATTGAAGTTGAGTCATGTTTTGAGTTATACGTATCGACGCTTATCGTTTTGTACTCTGCGTACTTGATAGATTGCACAGAAAGGAGTTGTCACAGCGATTTATTAGTTGACCTACTCAGGGCAGTTTGTATTAAACACAAATACATTATATCAAAGCACCATATATTTCCAGGTCCATGGAAGGAAGATTTTAAAACAAGCCAGTTATTATTCTTAAAGGCTTCAGATCTTATGGAAAATTTGACTGATTCAAGTGTTGACCTGGAATCTAAACTTGTTTCTCATGTGTCAAAGGTTCTTCTCAGGAAAGCATTGGTGCAGGTGGATGCGAAATCCAAATCAATCGCTAGTGCAACTTTGACCTATCTGGCGGCTCTACATTTTGCTGCATCAGAATACCAAACTGCGGTGGATCTTTGCTCGACAGTTTTAATGAATCAAACTATTACGGAAGAAGACAAAGAAACGATGAATGCAGGTTGTCTGTACTTCATCGATGACATCGTTAGAGTCATTGGAGTTTATTTTCTTTTCAGACAGATTAGCGAAGATTTGCATTACAACAGAAGACGATACCTTCTTGATCTGCGTCTAACGCCAGATTTGTTTGCTAAATATTTAATTTTAATTTCTTCAAATGAAGGAACACGAAGACCATTTGGACTTAGTTGGGTCTTTCGAACACCAAAATTTTTAATGGATGAAATGTTAACGCCTGTGATTAATCGAAAGTATCTTCGAGCATCAGAGAAGGGAGAAGGTCTTGTGCGGGTGTATCAAAGAGCCGAGCCAACAAAAAAGGTAGAAACGTTCAATTATTGTACTGAGTCAAATAACGTCCACTGCATTCAGTTGCTCGTGGAATATTCTTTAGAGACGATGAGATCATTTTACAATTCACTTAGCGTTGACTTTGACATCGACTCCAATCCAGTTGACTGTTACCGTGCTGCGTATCTGTATAAATGTTGTAAATATCCTGGAGTTTTGCATTTGTGTGAAAAAATTCTCAATTCACCAGATCTGCAGAAGGACTTAAACGAACTTACTTTTGCAAATGTTTTGGTTTTGCCACCGCTTGACTTTTACTTCGACAAAGACGTCCAACGTTTACTTGGATTTCACACTCTATTCCACAGTTTATTGGTTTCTATCGAAGATTTGCGAAAAACTGGAAAAACTACTGAGAGGCAATTGACACATTTTTTCGCGCAGCGCAGTTTCCCTGAGGCCAATAGGACACTTTCAGAAGTTCTCTCATTTGAATTTAATATACGCTGTCATTATTTTCTTCGTAAACATTTTCTGGCAAGATATTTGAAATTGAGATGTCTGATCGACTGTAGCCGTTCATTCTTTGAGGCAATGCTCGAATTTAAGAAACTCAAGGCCTGTCTTCCTTTTGAACACATGATTCGTTGCCTTCTTAAACATACACTTGAAGCAAAATACTGCACTGGTAAAACTACCAGTTAAAGGCAATTTATATAGCGTCTCATTATCAGAAGCCTACTTAAAAGCGCTCCCGGCCTGGCATACGCTAATTAGTAGGCCTGAATTTCTTCTTCATCTTTGTCTTCATACATGTAATAACCGAGTCGTGGTCTAAGTCTGCATCTGCTTCTGGCATTGCTCTTGCATTCTTGACACTATTTCTGAACCTGTGCTTGACCATTATGTAGTCTAGTTGGTAAAATAGACATGTTACATATGTAGGCTCAGGCAGAAGTGTAAAAACAAAGCAGTATTGCATTGCTAGCGCTAATATTTCCAAACGTTGATGTATAAGTGCTGTACTTATTTGCCTAAAATAGTATTTTGCTGTCGGTTCTTTGACATTGACGTCTTGAAAGACCGCATCGATTGCCTTTTGTGGTATTGTTCGTGTAGTGGAAAACTGTTTTACTTTGGCTATATAGCAGCTTGAGAATTCTACTTCTATTCAAAATATATGAAAAAAGTAACGGTTAATTTACTGCTTTTAGGCAATTTCTTAGCTATATTACTATAACAATGTAGGCGATTAACTGAGGTGCCTTGAGCTTGCTTAGTTAAGAGTTGAAACCATAATTGCTTAAAAGTTGTAGATGTGTTATACCTCTTGAAAACTTGTCATCACTTACTACAGCTAGTGCTATTCTGCACGCGCACTATGAAACAAGTTAAGACACTACTACATCTCCTCTGAAGACCTGACTGAATATGTTTCTCACTTGCCTTTTAGAATGCTAGTTAGAGCCTCATTTATATGGCCCAAGGTTATACATTAGTACATAGAGAATCATTAATTAAGGCTTTTTAAAAAATTTGTGTCCTTTTTTTATTTTTATGTAATCTTTTCTGAAGCCCTGATTTAGTAGGTTTCGCTCTTGCCTTCTTAACTGCTAGTTACAGCCTCATTTACATGACCGGGTGTAGAAATTTTGAACAAATTCTTTACGTCAGGCAGTAGTACATTCTGTTCAGTGCTTGACTCGTTTAATTCGTAGCACGAAATCATAAGAAAGGCATATATATTGAATCAGGAATAAATGGAACTTGATAATGGCGTCTCTTCAATAAATCTACTCCTAGGCGCTTTCTCTGGTCACTATGTTGTTAAATATCGTTGTTGACTTAATGAGTTATGCAAGTATTAGGCCTACTGTTGAAGTGGAACGATGTAACCAGGACAACCAGGAGTAAAACCCCGGACGTAATTACCACATCTTTACCACTCGGCTGCCTGCGGTTTAATTGAAAAAAGCGAGACCTGAATAACCCGGATGTGTCTTCTAAGTGGATTTATGTCTATTGGCCAAGCGAAGCGGGCAAGAAATTGTTGCGCAAACAAGATGCGCTTATCAATAAGATATTTGCTGACAGGGAAGCAACGAAGACATTCGACGAAGGATGAATAATCAGTTCAACAGCAGCAGCAGCAAGAACAAATAATTAAAAAAACAGCAGCTAAGAAGCGATTTCTTCAGCTTGAGTATTGCATACGCGTCCGCACATGTATTTGCATATGCAATGTATATATGCATGAACGTGTGTGTATGTGTGTGTATACAAGCAGCTTCTATTTGTGCAGTGAATAATGCTCCAAATCGGATTGAAAGTGATTCCTGATAATCATGTATTTAGACATGCGTATACGTTTCTATGTAGGCTACAAAGCCGCTAGATATTTACATGCATACGAGTACATATTTGTTCTCAGTGCCGCAGTTTGGATGATATCTGTGCATGGGCCCATCTTTCCTCTCGCTCTCTCTCCCTATATCTTGCTCTATCTCTCTGTCTGTTTGCTTGTCTCTCTCTCTCTATATATATATATATTATATGATGTGAGTCATGTGGCATAAGTACCATTGCATATATAATGTACGAATCCTATATATATGATTCGTAAATTATATGAGAAATACTTGTGCCCACGTGTCACATGACTCACAACATGTGAGCATGTAGAACGAGAGATTGACGGGTTGTGTGTATAAGTTTCGAACCATGTTTGCTATTCTTATTAGCTGTGCCTCAATAGACTATGGGCGATGCCACCATGCATCTTTCGTATATCATGAGTTGCTGCGGCAGAATAAACGCGACACGTATGACTCTCGAACGAAAATGGCAGATGGCTGCGTAAACCAAACGAAGGGTGCGAACATAACATAATTTTAAATACGGAAAAGAATAAACCTCGTTCTACCAAAAAATAGTATGTACATCCTACAGACAAATACATATATATATATGCATATAATGCATGTATACATGTTTACCGAAGTAATCGCGCTCTATTCTGCATAATATAGTTACAAAGCAGAGCACAGTCGCACATGGCTCATCAAGTCGAAATCAGATTAACGATAAACGCAGTTTCCGTGGCCAACTATCGATATTGAACGACGGCCAAACAGAATCCCAAGACGGAATTGGGAAGTTGTTCTTGGGAATATTGTTTACCTGAGTTTAGCCAAGACAGACATCATTATTATAAGTGCTCTTTTCTCTTTTACTTGCGTAGGTTGTCGATGATAAAAAGGTTGTGTTGAAGAACATGAATCTTGTGGAAAATCTTGTCTCAGAAACGTGAGTGCTTCGGCCTCATCCATTTTTCTGACCTTTGATCGTTTCACTCTGCTTTCCTGGAATGACTTCTATTCTTCTAAATTTGGGTCTCAGTGCAGTCTAGAAGCCTCGCTGTTGTTTTGTTGGATATTCTAGAATAGATTACCTAAAGCACTGATCTGTTAAAGAAGCAGACTTCTACTTTTTTCCTTATATTTTGTGAGCTCTTGAAAATGTATACTCCCTTGATTTCATTAGGTCGTGACAGCCACCATGAACGAATCACATTTGACGAGGCGCTTTGTAAAAATCTGCTTTCACAAAATTATAATTACATAAAGTACTTCTTTTATCAGAGGCAACCAACGTCTTAGACTTAACCCGAACATAGACCATCTAACATTTAATTTATCACCTTCAAACAAAAGCACCCCGGCGCCGTCCATATACTCCATTGGTCCTCTAATCTTTCCCCATTGTCCACATTTAGTGCTATGCATCCGTGTGGGAGAATAATTATGCATCCCATGCCTTGGCTGCAAGCTGACGTTTCTGAGTAATTGTTCCATCCTAATTTGGCGTGCATGATGCATGCCCTAACTACACGTGACTCCCATGAAATGAAATTAGAAAGAGCGTGTTGTACCTAAAAGATCTGTCTATTTCCAAGAACTGTCTATTTTCATTTCATGCACAATGTGGACCAATTTAATCCTATGAACAGAAAATTCAAGAGTGCGAGGAGACCAACAGGACAAACGTTGCATTTCAAGCACATAGAACATCTAGATAAACTAACTAGGACAACCGAGTTCACTGATATCGCCTCATATGTATAATAATTAATAGCCCGACGTTTTCGTTTATTCGTATTGAATATTTATGTGGCTCCTCTCATAGAAATCTTACCAGAGGCGCTATGTGAATGACACGATGCATAAAAGCCGATTTTATGTAGGGCATACATATCACACACAGTCATATTGTTGTTGTTGTTTTGTTCTTAGTTTGAGACCAGCTAATTACAATCTCCGGTTACATTAAAACGTCGGGCATTAATTCATTTGTTTATCGGCGGTAGACGAAGGAATTGTTTTCTTGTCGTATGCCTACAAAACAAACAAAACAAACAAACACTTTTTGCCACGAATTATACAATGAAAAACTCTGAATATTCCACAAATGACGTTGAAGAAGGGGAGGTCCAAAAGGGATATAATCCTGCTGTTAGGGCCGACAATGCTGCATCAACCTCATCGAACTGTTGCACCACCCAGTAAATGCATCAATACGTCATAACGTTTGGAATGAGGCTGAAATCGTTCCTAATGAGCCTGTATCATATGATTAACTTCTCGTTTGGGGTAACTAGATTTATCTTCGTGTGTCATCTCTGTGATCGTTGCTTATGATACAAATGCATTTCGCAATTCAAAGCGAGTCAACTCTAAACGAGAGCTTTGCAGATAATGACATAAGAGAAGAATTCTAAAACGCAACTGCAAGTCTAAACTCATCAGGAACATTTCCGACAAAAATTCACACCATGAGTCCATGCTTCGGGTTGTGTTAATAAAGCTACAATGAAGGCCAAGCGATGCTGAATATATGAATATTTATACGTAGGTTTAAAGGCTTCGTGTAAGAATACATCAATAGTTATGTAATCGTTGTTGTATTTATATAATTGTCACTTTATTTAATTTCATTTAATGTTGCAAAAACACAAACCTCACATTGCAGTATACAAATGTAACTAATCTGTATATGCATGCAACTATGTATTCTTGCATATGTTCGCATCCATGTATAGGCCCTATGAATGTATGTATGCATGTATGTTTGCATGTATATATTATACATGTGTGTATGTATGCACTATACATGCAGGCAGATGTATCTATGTGTAAATGCATGTATGTAATATGTATGTATACAATGTATATGCATATATGTATGTATGCATGGCTATATGAATGCGGGCATATATGTCATTGTATGTATGTATAATGTATGTCTGTAGCACATGATGCCGATTCTGTGCATGTATTTTCATACACTTGTTGAGGCACAGCTGACAATTTTTTTGCGCAGCGCTATATAATCACAAGTTACATATATCTATACCGACGATATCGGTATCATAATACCTATCATCAATGCAATTGGCACTGAAGGCTGTGACTTAATGAAAGAAACAAGAACAATGTTATTAGGAATATGATGAAACTTAAAGTCTCAGGACGGTAACAGGACAACAACCCCTGGACAATAACTCTCCTGACAATACCCCGGAGAATAACCCCCCCCATACAAATAACCCTCCAAACAATAACCATCCGGAATCCCGGATAGTACGGTTATGGTCAGACAAGAACAGGCTTTAGAAATGTACAAGACATCGGACAGTAATTATTAGATAATTAGCAGATAATTAGCGAAATGGAACAGTCATTATTAGATAGTTTGGCAGTTTTTTATATACAAATAGCAGGCTTCACAAACTTGACCAAACATCACAAGTGATTATTTAAGAGAACAAGCGTTACATCAAGTTCACTGCAACCAATTCTGGTTGGTCTTCCACCAACGTCATTACCTGCACGTGGAATAGCATACAACTTGTCCTTTCAAGTGCTCCGGACTATTTGGCAATAAACATCATTTTTATCGAGAGATTTAATTTAACACTCACTGAATGGTTCCCTAATATAAGTGCTCTGGCATTTTACATTATTATGTCTAATGAAATCATTTCAAATGTAATGTTATTTTACATTATTTGTAAAATATTATAATTATTTGCATTAGCAATTTAGTCAAATATATCTTAAGATTAATATCCGGGGGTTACTGTCCGAGGCTTATTTGCAGGGGGTAATTTCCCGGGGTTATTGTCCAGGGTATTGTCCGTGGTAATTGTCCTAGAACCCTCAGGACGAATGTTCACCGACAGTGCATGCAGCTCTCGAGAATTTCTTAAACAAGAAGAACCATTTGAACTGAATTATTGTAAATATTACTGAAACGAAATTCTTCATTCGCACTGCCGCATGTATGCAACACATAGCCCTACAAGTCAGACATCCAGTGTCATTGATTTGGCCATGTAGCCCCCCTCCCCCTATGCTCCATTCATAGTGCTATGCATAGCAATGAGCTGCATTGCATACGCTTTTATTCAGCAAGGTGCAGCACAGTATCGTTTTGGCCAACCGATGTCCATAATCACTAGTTTGCACTTGGAGAAGCGCTATAGAAACATGTAAATATAATACTCGTCTCGTGCAGTTTGCGTGCTCCTCATAACGCTCTGATTTGCGCTAGCAACCCGAGCCCCGTGTAATCGAACTCTGACAGATAATTATGGAGAAGTTAACCCAAACCGGTCTCAGATTTCTTCAAAACACCTATCTCTCCATCATATTTTAATCATACTTTGCTTAGACCCTCATTTCATATGATTTGACTCAGAATTCGGCTCTGGCAGCAACCCTTTGCATGTCTATACCGCAAACCTGTCGCACATAATCCATCTCAGCAATGATTAATATTGGAATTCTTGAAATTTGATATCGCCCTTCTTCCAACATCTTTTGCTCTGAAGTGCACACGCCTCGACGGCGCAATTGCAGCTGTACTGCAAAGCAATTGTGCGCGAAGGACTTGCTCAAGGTCCCTACACAGTGACTGACTTCCCGGACGAGGGTCGAACCCGCTTGCTCAGCGCACACTGAGTGTTACGGACCGACAGCTCTAACCGATCAGCCACAGTGCTACACAATAGGCCTATATTGACAAAAAGACGGAAGAAAGCAGAACTAAGATCACTTTTCAAATGCTTGGTTGCGCTAAATCAGCGCTGATTTTGACAAATATTAATTTTCTAAAAGAATGGAAGAGCAAGAAGGCAAAAACCCCAAGACAGACGGACTGAAACTGTGATAAATAGAGGTAGACAGACGGACACATAGTCACACAGATAGACAGACAGAATGATAGATGATAGATAGATAGATAGATAGATAGATAGATAGATAGATAGATAACCAGATGGATAGATGGATGGATGGACGGACGGACGGACGGGGATGGATGGATAGATGGATAGATGGATAGATGGATAGATGGATAGATGGATAGATGGATAGATGGATAGATGGATAGATGGATAGATGGATAGATGGATAGATGGATAGATGGATAGATGGATAGATGGATAGATGGATAGATGGATAGATGGATAGATGGATAGATGGATAGATGGATAGATGGATAGATAGACAGATAGACAGCTGCATGTTGACAAACTATCAGACATACAAATACGCAGAAAGTTAAACAGACAGATAGACACGACAGCAGACAGGCAAGCAGGCAGACGGAGTGACCTAGCTGTCTAGCATAAATGATGCGTTAAATGCTGGCGCTGTACAACAATTTGTGACTAGATTCATCATGCTACTGCTGCCAACCAGAAATGCCTATCAGTCTCCGCAAAATCTAGATAATTCTGGAGAAGATGATCGATCGGCTAAAGCCTTTTTATGCTCACTTCATATGACGTCCATAAAACTACGTCACACTTCACCTATAACTCATCGACCGATACTTGGTTCCTTATACACCACGACATTATATATAATTTTATAACTACAATGTATGTTTAGTCTTCAGACCTCAGACCAGCGATCTACAGGTTAATTTTATCGCAGACATCATTGTGCAGGGCTATTGTTTTGGCATCGATGGTAACTCCTGTTACACGAACAATGTTTGCTAAGTGACAGATGATCTGTTCTTGGTTGACATTTAGGGCCCAACGTCTTGAGACTAGCATAGAGTGTACCTAAGAGGATTTATAAGGGTATTATCAAATTTTAGTTGTATTGAGGGTTATCTGCGGTCATGCTTGCGTAACACCATAATATCAAGTTTACCCGCCGGGAAACAAAAGACTGCACCTCACCGCCAACCCTCCTATTTTACAGGACTATACGGGCTTGTGACTGGCACAGGTGCCACTGCAATGCCGGAGGCTGAACTATGTATATATATATATATATGCATATGTTTCATTCAGTGAATATATATATACAATTTACATACACGCTTAATTCGTGTAGGAAATGTAAAAAAGCGTTTATAACAGGTAGCACACGTAGCTATAGCCAGTTAGAAGGACTTCCACAAGGTCCCTGGTTATTCGTATGATTCCGTTTCAAAGAAGGCTAGAAATCGTACCCTCGGTTTAATAACCAATTGGTTTCCTTTTCTTAGTCTCATTAGCAATAAACTGTGTTTAAACGGTTTCCCCCAGTTTGCTTCAAGGCAGAATGCAACGCCGCTGATTAATACGGCTCTCATATTCTCCGTTCTCTTCTCTGAAAATCGCAATCTAAATCAGAAATTGACGTCATGCGTGTAATTTTGGGAATCGTTCATATTTCAACGCTCACCGCCAGGTAGGCCTATCGTAATTAGAGCGCTGTTCCTAGTTTCTATAATGACCTCGTATGAATAATTTTCATGCAACGTAATTTTTAGACTGTACTAAATTTTCCCTTTCGTTAGCAGTGTGAATTCGTAATGCCTGAGCGAGGCTGGCACGCATAAGGTGCTCCTTATTACTTAATACATGGTATCTTAATGTAGGCCTTCGCATTTATATATGTATATAGCAGTTAACCTGTTATAAAAGCCGTGAAATATGTACATAACTAATGCATATATACATATACATATACATGTATGGTTAGGCTAGGATAGGATAGGCACTTGGACAGACAGTTATAGACAGTTACAGATTATGACCTGTGTAGAATGTATGGTTACTCGGATTTCTAAATGTTTATCGCAGTGACGCAGCTCAAGGTAAGCGCTGTCCATCCCGGTTGACACATGCACACATACAAAGACACGTAGGCAGACGCATACCAATAGAAGCAGGGTCAGGAAAGATATATTGACTAACCAATAACTGACTGACCGACCGATCGACTGACTGTCTGACCCATTGACTGACTAATGCAGTGACTGACCTACTGACTGGCTGTTTAATTGACAAATTGAATGTGTATTGAATAAATGAATGACCAACTGACTCACTGACTGACTGACTGACTGACTGACTGACTGACTGACTGACCGACCGACAGCCTGACTGTCTGACCCATTGACTAACTAATGCAGTGACTGACCTACTGACTGGCTGTTTAATGGACAAATTGAATGTAAACTGAATAAATGAATGACCAACTGACCAACTGACTGACTGACTGACTGACCGACTGTGACTGACTGACTGTTGTCTAATTGAATAAATGAATGACTAGTTGGCCGACTGACGACTCGCTAGAGTCAGAACGAGAGCAGAAAGAAAGAACAAAGCGGACATACGAACATCTTGACAGAGAGACATAGAAAGACAGATGACAAAGCAGACTGGCCAGGGTCGATGTTCGGGAATTTATTCAGTACGGATCTTGTGCGTTTAAGTAGCAATTATTATAAAGTAAATGACATTCAGGACAAACGCCATAGCCTCTGATCGGCAATAGCCTTCTACCACGTTGAAAGCCTTCGGGGGTCACGTGATGGAGTCATTAGTAGCGATTAGTCCTTAATGGACAGGAAACGGCGTGTGTTCGTCCCGCGGTCAGGCCAGGCCATCAGCGTGCTACGATTATGTCTAGCGTTATCTGCGCTAATTAAAAAATATTGAAAAACGGTGGATGAAACAAGAGAGAATTTATTGGTAATTTGGGTATTTAATGTTCAGCTATCGTATACAAGAGGTATTTTTGCAGTTTCCCGGACTTTGTAAAGAGCGGTAGCCGATTGGTTCTTGACTCGCCTTGTAACGCGTAGGGTGGAGAATTTCGTCTCCTCTGAGGAGGTTACTGTTATTGTATAGGGATCTTCAGCAAGTCCCTCGCTTACAATTACTCGGCGCCTACCTTTATTCTTATAATAGTAGTTAGATAGTTAGTGACCTTTGTAAATCATGACAACAATAATGAAAATAACGTGATGATGATGATGATGATGATCATTATGCTGATGATGATACTGCTGGTGATGATGACGATTATGATAATAATAATAATAATAATAATAATAAAAATAATAATAAAAATAGCAATAATAATAATATAAATAATAATTTTAATATAATAATGATCATAATATTAATAGTAATTGTGACTAAGATAATGGTAGTAGTGATGATAATAATAGTAAAAATAATAAAAATAACAATAATTATTATTATAATTGAAGTAGTAGGGGAAGTAGGTTTAGTAGTAGTAGTAGTAGTAGTAGGTGGTGGAGTAGTAGTAGTAGTAATAATAATAATAATAAAAACAACAACAACAACAAGAAGAAACTGATGAGTTGTTTTCCATAGGTGTAAAAAACGGAGAAAACAAAATAAAAAAACGGTACAAAAACGGCGTTTTTTTAATAATAAAAAAACGGAAAAGTCGAGAATTAAACAGGAAAATAAAGAAATTTACTTGTTACGCATTTTACTGCATTTTTAGCATTGAAACACTCTGCTGACATAGTTCAGTTTTAATCAGCAAATAACGACTTTCCTATCAAACTCAAGGTAACATTAATCGCTTTGCTTAATTCTCGCTGTTTCTTGTTTCATCCTCTGGCTGTTCCTTTCTCTAATCAAGTCTTGATGTGTTTTTGACACTTTTTCACAAGATTTATAAATAGGCCTATTGCCATCGTCTCCCGCAAGATGAACTCTAACACTGATCGTGTCACCCGAAAAAGACTTTCTCACGGTCACAGTAAATGTATTCAATATTAGCCATGCAAAATTGTTGTTCTTCTCGTCCATCAAAGTAACATGAATCAATTTCGGACTCTCTCGTACAGCCCACCAAGCCTTTAAGCCGATCCCTGCAAGCGTCAGCGACGTGATGACAGCCATAGACCACACCCGATCGACGTTTCGTACTTATTATCTGTTGATTCGCATCTATATTGCTAGTGAGGCTTTTAATACAGAATTAATCTAAAAGATAGCAACAGGAAAGCAAACAAATAAATAATTGAAACTAAATGGACTGATCCAGAAATCTTCTAGTATTTTAGGTAGAGATTTGCAAGATAGGAAATGCCATCAGAGCAATGGCATTTCCTAATTTGCAAATCTCTATCTATACAATCAACGCTGTTGGAAATTGGCTGTAATGGTCCTTTGGAATGTTCTTCACACATCTATTCTTCGGGTGATCTGTTTCACAGATATTCACGTGTGAGCATCTGATACTCTTTCGATTAGCAATTCCTCGACGCGATTGTGGGAGAAGACGTATGATTCAATATGTCGATCCCGAACGACGAGTCCTCCACGTTCTACAGTTGCCTCCTTTGACCCTCTGGAAACCTGAATCTGACCTTACGAATTACCCTCTGGACAGCCCTCTCTGATTCTGTGTTGCGATCGTAGATAAGCGCTCTGCGCTTGGTCTTCAAGTGGCGCTACAGAAGTTCGGAGATTGAGAATATAATTGCGACTCTTATTATCGTCGGAACCATTTAATTTTTACTTTGATCAGAGGCAGCTAAGAATATTTGCCTGTGTCTTATTTATTGCCTCTGAATGAATACTGAGAGGGGGTGTAGAACAAAACCCTCTGACAAACCCCCTCTGACAAAACCCCTCTGACATAAACCCTCTGACATAATCCCCTCTGTTTTATGTAGGACATTAACCCCCCGGATAAACGCCCCCTCTTACCCTAACTAGCTTCTGCAATTAGAAGCCATACCATAATAACTGACACTGCTAACAAAGTCTGCACAACATTACAAGTGACACTTAGTACGACTATATTATAGTCTAACTCAGAGGCATCCAGAAAGAGGAGGGGTATTTTTTTTAGTCTCGGTTTCAAAGATTCTTCGCTGCCCCATAGCTCGAGATTCGATCACGAAAATGACTTAGAACAGGAGACGAACGATTGCTACGCAAAACGCGACATTCAGGAATCAGCGCATAATTTTAGACATCGTAATGACACAGAAGGAACGTGGCAGACAATAGACTACAGCACCATCTATCAGCACTTAGAAAGAATCGCTGTCAAGCACGGGACAAATTCAGAGTCAAAAATCTGATTGTCTGACTGAGATTTGCGATTCTCTCAAATCCATCATCTACATCTTTTATTATGAAGTCATTTCAAATGGTCGCCACTTAAGGACCGAGTTCAAACGCACCGCTTGTATACATAAGGAGAGAAGAAGGACATATCGATCGATACAAAATTGCGACCCCTGCCACAGTGAAAGGAAAATACACCATTCACCAAACCCATACACCTCAGCTCGTTAATCAAACATGCAATGATTATCATTTTTATAGGAGACCAGCATGAGGTCACAAGGCTAACTAGCTGCATGAGTAGGCCTAATAATGCTCGCAGACTTCACCAATCTAATTTAAGTCTGCTCGGCGGCTGTAGGCCGTGGGCCTACTGTGTCTGTACGCAGTGGTTTTAAATTCATCCGGGTAACACGACCAGACGCGAATCAGAGTTAAGTTTTAGCTCTTTCATGAGCGGATGTGCATACTTTGACAATCTTAGGGAGTTGGAATCCATGTGTAATTACAAAGGACTTACAGATCACAGAAGAACTAATCCTGTGGCATCAGGCAAAGGTAAATAAATTGTTTTTGTTATAGTTTTATGTCATTTGGAGTCCCTGTTAGCGTGAGAACATTTTTCGTCGAGAAGGACAAAAATTGTAATCCCGATGTTCGGGTTTTCAGTATTTTTTTATTGCAATTTGCATGTAGTCCGATGCAATTAAAAAGTTTGCTTCTTCCGAAATTGCTGCAGGTTAACATTTAGCCAAATAGCATTGCATAGCCTACCACTATTAATTGGACCATTTATAGAGCGCCGTAACGCACGCATTTAGTCCCAGAATCGGTTTTGACTCCTTCAGGCTACATTCTACTTGAGCATCTTGCTCACAAATCAATATTAAAGGCAAGTCGCCTCGTTAAAACAATACATTGCCTCGAAGGTTGTAATCCCCACGATTGAATTTTATTCACTGGGACTTCTCAGGCTAAAGAAGTCTCAGCTAACGCTTTCAAACATCATGAACGTAATGAAATTCTCATCCCTAATGAAAATCAGTATGCGTTTCATCCTATAACCAATCATTTGGTGATGGCTTATATCGAAACACCATAGCCATATTTTAAAAATTGAACAATATTTTGTATGTTTAATCTTTTTTGTCAATAACTCTTAAATTATGCCCTGTAAAAATAACATTTTAGCCAATATTTGATGACAGCCTAGTTTTATAGTGCTCCCTTGTATATGTTACACTGTCCCTTCCAGGCTGCCAGCGCAACATTTAGAAGGCTTAACAACATATGGAGAAACTAAGGCCTAAGCCTCTCCATCAAATTAAGGCTATATATAAGACTATAGTATTGGCAACGTTTCTATACAGCTCTGAGACATGGCCTGTGACTGCTATAACTATTAAGAGACTGGAGGCGAAGCATCATAGATGGCAGAGAAAGATCCTAGGAATCACATGGAGAGACAAAATAAGGAATGAGGAGATTAGAAGAAGAACGGGTGTCGAGAATAAAGAGGTAATGATACGAAGGACACGACTACAATGTGTGAGTCATCTACATCGCAGTGACGTATACAGAATCCCGAAAACAGCAATGAACTGGGTCACAGATGATTGGAGAAGGAAACGAGGAAGACCAAGAAGAAATTGGAAGGACACGGTCTCAAAGGATCTCAGCTACAGAGGAATGACATGGGAGGAGGCCAGTTAGACTGCCAATGACAGAGGAAAGTGGGCGGGTTGTGTCCCCCAATGTACTTACAGCACGAGGGAGGACTTAGGTCTAAGATCATATATAAATCGAGCAAGGGCATCTACTTATGGAGGTACATTGAGCGAATGATTGGAGAGGAACAAAAGCCGCATTGGACTGAAAGCAAGACGAAAGAAAGTGTCTAAAGCAAATTTATTCAGTGGAGACAAAACATTATCAGTTTTGACCACTGTCACTGACATTCATGGAGGTCATGACGATGGCTCACCGTCAGACAGCAACAGTTTGACTCTATCACCAATTCCGGATGAAAGTCGACAGTGAGAGCCACAGTGACTATGTTCACCGCTCAATTGGCTGTAGCCCTAGATCAGACCAACTCAAATGGCTACATTCTTGGACTAGATTGCACTGAGTTGAATTAATAAACAGGTAAAAAATGGTACATGCAAAGTAGCGCCGACGGTCAAATTAGGTTATTGGTTCAAACCTGCGGTTATGAACACCAAATTTAGATCAAGGGACAGAAAGATGCTCTAAAAATTGCAATGGCACCGTCAAAGCCACTATAGAATGATCCAGAAGATGCCACTATTAATTCCTTGAGCACATTGATCTCATTTGATCGGTAGCTCCAATATTTAGTATTCCGTCATATCTCCATGTAGCTCATACACATTCCAGCTGTAACTGTGTTTTGAGCCCTGATATTCAAGCATTCATTATGCTCCTTCACCATGCAGCTGATTACGGTATTATCATTTGCGCGGACGTTACTTTTAATCGCGGCATGCATTTCAAACTAATAATAATATTGTAATTAAGTGGCTGGAAGGAACGAAACACCTCAGATCATGAAACAAACAAAGTAAAGACATTAACGTAAATAATGAAAATAACAATAACAACAGGGCGATTTGTATAGCGCCGTATTTCAGCTGAGGTCAATTGAAACGGTGCTGCATATGAGTTAATAAATATATGAGTTAATACATATATGAGTTAATAAAGATATGAGTTAATAAAGATAATAGTGGACTCAGGATTGTCTAAAAAATAAGTCTTCAGCTGTTAGACTAAACGTCTCCAGAAATGGTGCGCTCTTCTTCACATGGTAGTGTAGACTGTTCAATGCAGTGGGTCGTCCAACAGATATATAAGCTACAGATGAAGAAAACCGCGGTGATCAAAAAAGACTGCTATAATTGGTTTACTATAAAAATGTCGCAAGAAAAATGTCGTGAATAAAAATGTCGCAATCAAAATATCGCAATTACGAATGTCGCACGATAATAATGTTGCACGATAACAAAAGGGCCTGTCGTCAGTCAGTCAAGATGTCGCATATATGAAAATTATTCCTTATATTTGCCATTTTAATTAATTATAGTTATATTAATAATTATTTATTTTGTGTACGACAACTGCTTTGCGAATATAGCGAGCTTTGGTAAACCGTAGCTTGGGTTGGTATCATCGGATACCGTTATGATTATAGAAGACCATTGTGATGAATAATGGCTACATTCCATATGATCCCATCGTGGAATGCTTTCAAGTTCCTCTATAGTTTTTTCAAGTTTTGAAAGAACGTCTAATTTTTGATTCACATTTACATGGCTGATGAAACATTATTTTATCATTTTGTTACAGCAATGGACGACAGCGTATCTGCACTCATCGTTGGTACCTGTCGAATGCTACAGAGTTCCTACACTGATTTGTTTCATTCCATACATTTGCAATCGTCAAGCTCATGTTCAGCGTATGAAATTCCATGTGGGAGTACTGCTGAGTTCTACATTCAACCACTGCGTCCGTGCATTGGAGACCTTGATATGTTGTGCGTGACATCGCATTGTCTTGCCATTACAGATAGAATTCCAGTTATACCTTATGTTGTTCGTGCTATTACTAACAAAACTCAATACTTCTTGATTGAACCATACCATGATTATCCATCATTTGTTAGACTTCGGCTTGTTGCACGAAATAGATACAATTGGGATCGCAACATCTTGGAATGTGACCATTTTGACAAAGAAACACTACTGAAAAGGACAGACGTATATGAAAGCCTGTATGCCTCAAATGAATGTTGTACGGATGGTCCGGCGATTACGCAAAATTGTGATTTAGGTCAACATGATATTGTCCCAGCTATATGGTGTCCACAGTGGCCAAAAGAAGCAAAATTGTGGCCCTTCCGACAAAGAAAGCATGGATGGCCAACATCTGTCAAAATCCAGGAGGTTGTACGGAGTGGTTGTCATGTTGTATCAGCAACTCATCCTGCTTGCAGAGATGATGCATACCAGTTCAGGCTGTCATTTTCAGTTGCGGAAGTCATTTTACTGCAGAGCTGGACTCCTATTCAGCAGATTGTCTACCATTTGCTTAGATACTTTGCCAAAAGAGAATTGATAAAAAAACATTGTCCAGACGAGATTGACGTTCTTCGCACATACCACTTAAAGACACTCATGATGTGGTCGTGTGAAGAGACGTCAAACGAGTGGTGGAATTCCAAGTCCGTCATTGAAATATGTTGTGATTTACTGCAGAAGCTAGCTAAGTGGCTAAAGAAGGCAACATGTCCAAACTACTTCATTCCGCAGGCAAATTTGTTTCATGAAAACGTTAACCCGGCGATCTACGAAGAAGTTGCTGAAAGAATCATAAGATTTTGCGATTTAAATACGGCGAGCCTGTGGTTTGTGACATATTATAAACAATCAAGTTGTGTTTGTGCATTCGATGCAAGAGAGCTGTCACAGTGTAACTTCGAATTTATGCAGCAAGTCTGTAAATATATGGAGGCGAATAATACAAAGGATATTGAAACTTATTTTTCACACGGTTTCTCTATAATTGACAAATGCTTCTTGAGAGAGGTACATGCACATAGAACACACGGACTTGGATTACCTCATGCTATCAAGCATTCTCTCAAAAATTGCTCGCGTTCATTGGAACCGAATGCGATTTTAGCATCAATTGAAGTCGAGTCATGTTTTGAGTTATACGTATCGACGCTTATCGCTTTGTACTCTGCGTACTTGATAGATTGCACAGAAAGGAGTTGTCACAGCGATTTTTTAGTTAACCTAATCAGGATAGTTTGTATTAAACACAAATACATTATATCAAAGAACCATATATTTCCAGGTCCATGGAAGGAAGATTTTAAAACAAGCCAGTTATTATTCCTAAAGGCTTCAGATCTTATGGAAAATTTGACTGATTCAAGTGTTGATCTGGAATCTAAACTTGTTTCTCATGTGTCAAAGGTTCTTCTCAGGAAAGCATTGGTGCAGGTGGATGCGAAATCCAAATCAATCGCTAGTGCGACTTTGACCTATCTGGCGGCTCTACATTTTGCTGCATCAGAATACCAAACTGCGGTGGATCTTTGCTCGACAGTTTTAATGAATCAAACTATTACGGAAGAAGACAAAGAAACGATGAATGCAGGTTGTCTGTACTTCATCGATGACATCGTTAGAGTCATTGGAGTTTATTTTCTTTTCAGACAGATTAGCGAAGATTTGCATTACAACAGAAGACGATACATTCTTGATCTGCGTCTAACGCCAGATTTGTTTGCTAAATATTTAATTTTAATTTCTTCAAATGAAAGAACACGAAGACCATTTGGACTTAGTTGGGTCTTTCGAACACCAAAATTTTTAATGGATGAAATGTTAACGCCTGTGATTAATCGAAAGTATCTTCGAGCATCAGGGAAGGGAGAAGGTCTTGTGCGGGTGTATCAAAGAGCCGAGCCAACAAAAAAGGTAGACACGTTCAATTATTGTACTGAGTCAAATAACGTCCACTGCATTCAGTTGCTCGTGGAATATTCTTTAGAGACGATGAGATCATTTTACAATTCACTTAGCGTTGACTTTGACATCGACTCCAATCCAGTTGACTGTTACCGTGCTGCGTATCTGTATAAATGTTGTAAATATCCTGGAGTTTTGCATTTGTGTGAACAAATTCTCAATTCACCAGATCTGCAGAAGGACTTAAAGGTACTTACTTTTGCAAATGTTTTGGTTTTGCCACCGCTTGACTTTTACTTCGACAAAGACATCCAACGTTTACTTGGATTTCACACTCTATTCCACAGTTTATTGGTTTCTATCGAAGGTTTGCGAAACCCTGAAAAAACTACTGAGAGGCAATTGAAACATTTTTTCGCGCGACACAGTCTCCCTAAGTTCAAAGGGAAACTTTCAGAACTTCTCACATTTGAATTTGCTATAAACTGTCATTATTTTCTTCGTAAACATTTTCTGGCAAGATATTTGAAATTGAGATGTCTGATCGACTGTAGCCGTTCATTCTTTGAGGCAATGCTCGAATTTAAGAAACTCAAGGCCTGTCTTCCTTTTGAACACATGATGCGTTGCTTTCTTAAACATACACTTAAAGCAAAATACTGCACTGGCAAAACTATCAGTTAAGGCAATTTGTATAGCGTCTCATTATCAGAAGCCTACTCAAAAGTGCTCCCTGCCTGGCATACGCTAATTAGTAGGCTTGAATTTCTTCTTCATCTTTGTCTTCATACATGTAATAACCGAGTCGTGGTCTAAGTCTGCATCTGCTTCTGGCATTGCTCTTGCATTCTTGACACTATTTCTGAACCTGTGCTTGACCATTATGTAGTCTAGTTGGTATAATAGACATGTTACATATCAGACAGAGTGTAAAAACAAAGCAGCATTGCATTGTTAGCGCTAATATTTCAAAACGTTGATGTATAAGTGCTGTACTTATTTGCCTAAAATAGTATTTTGCTGTCGGTTCTTTGACATTGACGTCTTGAAAGACTGCCTTTTGTGGTATTGTTCGTGTAGTGGAAAACTGTTTTACTTTGGCTATATAGCAGCTTGAGAATTCTACTTCTATTCAAAATATATGACCAAGTAACGGTTAATTTACTGCTTTTAGGCAATTTCTTAGCTATTTTACTATAACAATGTTGGCGATTAACTGAGGTGCCTTGAGCTTGCTTAGTTAAGAGTTGAAACCATAATTGCTTAAAAGTTGTAGATGTGCTATACCTCTTGAAAACTTGTCATCACTTACTACAGCTAGTGCTATTCTGCACGCGCACTATGAAACAAGTTAAGACACTACTACATCTCCTCTGAAGACCTGATTTATTATGTTTCTCACTTGCCTTTTAGAATGCTAGTTAGAGCCTCATTTTTATGGCCCAAGGTTATACACTAGTACATAGAGAATCATTAATTAAGGCTTTTTTAATTTTTTTGTCTTTTTTAATTTTTATGTAATCTTCTCTCAAGCCCTGATTTAGTAGGTTTCGCTCTTTCCTTCTTAACTGCTAGTTACAGCCTCATTTACATGACCAGGGTGTAGAAATTTTGAACAAATTCTTTACGTCAGGCAGTAGTACATTCTGTTCAGTGCTTGACTCGTTTAATTCGTAGCACGAAATCATAAGAAAGGCATATATATTGAATCAGGAATAAATGGAACTTGATAATGGCGCCTCTTCAATAAGTCTACTCATGTGCGCTTTCACTGGTCACTATGTTGTTAAATATCGTTGTTGACCCAATGAGTTATGCAAGTATTGGGCCTACTGTTGAAGTGGAACGATGTAATATTCACATTCAAGATATTGAAAGTTTGTCGATGGCGGCTGTAACACATTTCAAGAAGAAGCGATAAAATATGCGTTTTTTAAGTTCATTTTGTGGAAATTCACCGCAAAATTCTCTTCACATGCATGAAAGTAAACTTAGCCCATGATGTATTGGTTTCCCACAAATATTAGTAGCCCTACACGCTGTGATGATTCCACACAAGTGGCCAACGTAAGGATAGGTCGTTGTAACACACTTCCACGAATGACAATAATGATAATGGGAAAATTATTATGTGACTCCCGTCATTAGTCGGTTTGTGGGGTTTACAATGACTCGTGGAATATGAACAGTTAACATATCCGCTTCATATGCGGAACAAGAAAGTTTACCGGCTCAACCGAATTAGAACACCCAAGTCCTAGCAATCTGTATGCAATAATGCATATAGATAAGACTCAATTATTTCCGTATACAGTCGGTTATCAAACCAATAATGTCCAGGCTGTGGTTGTAAAATGAAGGATGACACACTAGCGTACACAGATGAGGAAGTGAGTTCGCCTCCCGTATCCCACTATGGTCGACTAGTCCTCCATTCGTTAGGCGGTGGTGAATCAGATATATATGTCTACATGTGCATGCATAGCGTAGATCTAATGTTTGTCATCATTCGTTTGTGTTGTACTTGTAATCGCAATACGGATTATTAGTTTGAAAATGAAATGAAGATTTGAAAACAATAAAACCAACTGTTTTTCATCACCGATGTTCCCTCTAATTTTGTGGAGATAGTGTGTGCAAGAAATATTGTGTGCGCAACATTTTTTAAATGGTTCACGCTTTTGTGCGCAGGTCCAAGTTGATTGCGACGAAAACTCGATTCATGTAGTTTTATAAAAAAATCTGTGTGAGCACACTAACCTCTTGTGTGCGGTGGCTACGTGGCCAGTGTACGCGCGTAGAGGCGCACAGCTTAGAGGGAACATTCTTCATACCTGAATCGAACGGAAAAAAGTGAATTTGTTAATCATTTCCCAGAAACAGTATTGACTTGTGGGTTTTTACATTATGTCATAAATGTGAAGAGACGAATTTTAATATGTCGTATTAACGTTGCTTTAAGACCAACATAGTCAAATATCTCATAATAATTACTGCATAGAGAGCGTAACTATGGAAAACTAGCATTCTATTGAATCAATTATAAATTTTTACTATCATTATATATATCTCCTTCGGAAAAAATTGTTTTATATACAGACACATGCATATTATTTTATTTTCATAATGACAGTGAATTTTTTAACAAAATTCACTAGAATGCCAGTGTATATGCTAGTAACGCTAGTATTATGCTAGAATATATATATTATGAGAATATAGTTATCGTAACATGTTTAATAAGGTTCAAGGAAATGCTTTTCCTTGGTGGAAATCGACGGAGGGAACTTGTCACTCGCATTCATATAAGCCTACCAAGGTAAAGAGAAATGAAATAGCTTGCAATTTGTATACACATGGCCGCTACATGTTAATTCAAAGGACTGTCCCTCATTTTCTTCTTCGTTCGTTTGTCACATCAAAGTGATAAAGTCTAATTTCAAGGTTCCTAGAAATAAAAGCATTCGAGTCACGCGTGTAACAGTCTGGCACCATGGAAAGAACGCTCAACAACCAGGAGTAAAACCCCGGACGTAATTACCACATCTTTACCACTCGGCTGCCTGCGATATGATTGAAAACAGCGAGACCTGAATAACCCGGATGTGTCTTCTAAGTGGATTTATGTCTATTGGCCAAGCGAAGCGGGCAAGAAATTGTTTCGCAAACAAGGTGCTCTTATCAATAAGATATTTGCTGACAGGGAAGCAACGAAGACATTCGACGAATGATGAATAATCAGTTCAACAGCAGCAGCAGCAAGAACAAATAATTTAAAAAAAGCAGCTTAGAAGCGATTTCTTCAGCTTGAGTATTGCATACGCGTCCGCACATGTATTTGCATATGCAATGTATATATGCATGTACGTGTGTGTGTATGTGTGTGTATACAAGCAGCTTCTATTTGTGCAGTGAATAATGCTCCAAATCGGATTGAAAGTGATTCCTGATAATCATGTATTTAGACATGCGTATACGT
Organism: Bimastos eiseni; assembly: GCA_959347315.1. Taxonomy (NCBI): domain Eukaryota; kingdom Metazoa; phylum Annelida; class Clitellata; order Crassiclitellata; family Lumbricidae; genus Bimastos; species Bimastos eiseni. The sequence goes on from OY365820.1 coordinate 10,005,924, forward strand.
TTCTATGTAGGCTACAAAGCGCTAGATATTTGCATGCATACGAGTACATATTTGTTCTCAGTGCCGCAGTTTGGATGATATCTGTGCATGGGCCCATCTTTCCTCTCGCTCTCTCTCTCCCTCTCTCTTGCTCTATCTCTCTGTCTGTTTGCTTGTCTCTCTCTCTATATATATATTATATGATGTGAGTCATGTGACATATAGGCACAAGTATTTCTCATATAATTTACGAATCATATATATAGGATTCGTACATTATATAAGCAATGGTACTTGTGCCCATGTGTCACATGACTCACAACATGTGAGCATGTAGAACGAGAGATTGACGGGTTGTGTGTATAAGTTTCGAACCATGTTTGCTATTCTTATTTAGCTGTGACTCAATAGACTATAGGCGATGCCACCATGCATCTTTCGTATATCATGAGTTGCTGCGGCAGAATAAACGCGAGACGTATGACTCTCGAACGAAAATAGCAGATGGTTGCGTACACCAAACGAAGGGTGCGAACACAACATAATTTTAAATACGGAAAAGAATAAACCTCGTTCTACCAAAAACTAGTATGTACATCCTACAGACAAATTCATATATATATATATATGCATATATTGCATGTATACATGTTTACCGAAGTATTCGCGCTCTATTCTGCATAATATAGTTACAAAGCAGAGCACAGTCGCACATGGCTCATCAAGTCGAAATCAGATTAACGATAAACGCAGTTTCCGTGGCCAACTATCGATATTGAACGACGGCCGAACAGAATCCCAATACGAAATTGGGAAGTTGTTCTTGGGAATATTGTTTACCTGAGTTTAGCCAAGACAGACATCATTATTATAAGTGCTCTTTGCTCTTTTACTTGCGTAGGTTGTCGATGATTAAAAAGGTTGTGTTGAAGAACATGAATCTTGTGGAAAATCCTGTCTCAGAAACGTGAGTGCTTCGGCCTCATCCATTTTTCTGACCTTTGATCGTTTCACTCTGCTTTCCAGGAATGACTTCTATTCTTCGAAATTTGGGTCTCAGTGCAGTCTAGAAGCCTCGCTGTTGTTTTGTTAGATATTGTAGAATAGATTATCTAAAGCACTGATCTGTTAAAGAAGCAGATTTCTACTTTTTTCCTTATATTTTGTGAGCTCTTGAAAATGTATACTCCCTTGATTTCATTAGGTCGTGACAGCCATCATGAACGAATCACATTTGACGAGGCGCTTTGTAAAAATCTGCTTTCACAAAATTATAATTATACAAAGTACTTCTTTTATTAGAGGCAACCAACGTCTTAGACTTAACCCGAACATAGACCATCTAACATTTAATTTATCACCTTCAAACAAAAGCACCCCGGCGCCGTCCATATACTCCATTGGTCCTCTAATCTTTCCCCATTGTCCACATTTAGTGCTATGCACCCGTGTGGGAGAATAATTATGCATCCCATGCCTTGGCTGCAAGCTGACGTTTCTGAGTAATTGTTCCATTCTAATTTGGCGTGCATGATGCATGCCCTAACTACACGTGACTCCCATTAAAAGAAGTTAGAAAGAGCGTGTTGTGCCTAAAAGATCTGTCTATTTCCAAGAACTGTCTATTTCCATTTCATGCACAATGTGGACCAATTTAATCCTATGAACAGAAAATTCTAGAGTGCGAGGAGACCAACAGGACAAACGTTGCATTTCAAGCACATAGAACATCTAGATAAACTAACTAGGACAACCGAGATCACTGATATCGCCTCATATGTATAATAATTAATAGCCCGACGTTTTCGTTCATTCATATTGAATATTTATGTGGCTCCCCTTATAGAAATCTTACCAGAGGCGCTATGTGAATGACCCGATGCATAAAAGCTGATTTTATGTAGGACATACATATCACACACAGTCATATTGTTGTTGTTGTTTTGTTCTTAGTTTGAGACCAGCTAATTACAATCTCCGGTTACATTATTTAATTTCATTTAATGTTGCAAAAACACAAACCTCACATTGCAGTATGCAAATGTAACTAATCTGTATATGCATGCAACTATGTATTCTTGCATATGTTCGCATCCATGTATAGGCCCTATGAATGTATGTATGCATGTAAGTTTGCATGTATATATTATACATATGTGTATGTATGCACTATACATGCAGGCAGATGTATCTATGTGTACATGCATGTATGTAATATGTATGTATACAATGTATATGCATATATGTATGTATGCATGGCTATATGAATGCGGGCATATATGTCATTGTGTGTATGTATAATGTATATCTGTAGCACATGATGCCAATTCTGTGCATGTATTTTTATACACTTGTTGAAGCACAGCGGAAAATTTTCTTGCGCAGCGCTATATAATCACAAGTTACATATATCTATACCGACGATATCGGTATCATAATAACTATCATCAATGCAATTGGCACTGAAGGCTGTGACTTAATGAAAGAAACAAGAACAATGTTATTAGGAATATGATGAAACTTAAAATCTCAGGACGGTAACAGGACAACAACCCCTGGACAATAACTCTCCGGACAATACCCCGGACAATAAACCCCCTCCCCCATGCAAATAACCCTCCAAACAATAACCATCCGGAATCCCGGATAGTACGGTTATGGTCAGACAAGAACAGGCTTTAGAAGAAATGTACAAGACATCGGACAGTAATTATTAGATAATTAGCAGATAATTAGCGAAATGGTACAGTCATTATTAGATAGTTTGGCAGTTTTTTATATAGAAATAGCAGGCTTTACAAACTTGACCAAACAACACAAGTGATTATTTAAGAGAACAAGCGCTGCATCAAGTTCACTGCAACCAATTCTGGTTGGTCTTTCACCAACGTTATTACCTGCACGTGGAATAGCATACAACTTGTCCTTTTAAGTGCTCTGGACTATTTGGCAATAAACAGCATTTTTAGCGAGAGATTTAATTTAACGCTCACTGAATGGTTCCCTAATATAAGACTTATGTCTAATGAAATCATTTCAAATGTAATGTTATTTTACATTATTTGTAAAATAATATAATTATTTGCATTAGCAATTTAGTCAAATATATCTTAAGATTAATATCCGGGGGTTACTGTCCGAGGCTTATTTGCAGGGGGTAATTTCCCGGGGTTATTGTCCAGGGTATTGTCCGTGGTAATTGTCCTAGAACCCTCAGGACGAATGTTCACCGACAGTGCATGCAGCTCTCGAGAATTTCTTAAACAAGAAGAACCGTTTGAACTGAATTATTGTAAATATTACTGAAACGAAATTCTTCATTCGCACTGCCGCATGTATGCAACACATAGCCCTACAAGTCAGACATCCAGTGTCATTGATTTGGCCGTGTAGCCCTCCCCATGCTCCATTCATAGTGCTATGCATAGCAATGAGCTGCATTGCATACGCTTTTATTCAGCAAGGTGCAGCACAGTATCGCTTTGCCAACCGATGTACATAATCACTAGTTTGCACTTGGAGAAGCGCTATAGAAATATGTAAATATAATACTCGTCTCGTGCAGTTTGCGTGTTCCTCATAACGCTCTGATTTGCGCTAGCAACCCGAGCCCCGTGTAATCGAACTCTGACAGATAATTATGGAGAAGTTAACCCAAACCGGTCTCAGATTTCTTCAAAACACCTATCTCTCCATCATATTTTAATCATACTTTGCTTAGACCATCATTTCATATGAATTGACTCAGAATTCGGCTCTGGCAGCAACCCTTTGCATGTCTATACCGCAAACCTGTCGCACATAATCCACCTCAGCAATGATTAATATTGGAATTCTTGAAATTTGATATCGCCCTTCTTCCAACATCTTTTGCTCAGAAGTGCACACGCCTCGACGGCGCAATTGCAGCTGTACTGCAGAGCAATTGTGCGCGAAGGACTTGCTCAAGGTCCCTACACAGTGACTGACTTCCCGGACGAGGGTCGAACCCGCTTGCTCAGCGCACACTGAGTGTTACGGACCGACAGCTCTAACCGATCAGCCACAGTGCTACACAATAGGCCTATATTGACAAAAAGACCGAAGAAAGCAGAACTAATATCACTTTTCAAATGCTTGGTTGCGCTAAATCAGCGCTGATTATGACAAATATTAATTTTCTAAAAGAATGGAAGAGCAAGAAGGCAAAAACCCCAAGACAGACGGACTGAGACTGTGATAAATAGAGGTAGACAGACGGACACATAGTCACACAGATAGACAGACAGAATGATAGATGATAGATAGATAGATAGATAGATAGATAGATAGATAGATAGATAGATAGATAGATAGATAGATAGATAGATAGATAGATAGATAGATAGATAGATAACCAGATTGATAGATGGATGGATGGACGGACGGACGGACGGACGGACGGACGGACGGACGGACGGACGGACGGACGGATGGATGGACGGATTGATAGATGGATAGATGGATAGATGGATAGATGGATAGATGGATAGATGGATAGATGGATAGATGGATAGACAGACAGATAGACAGATGCATGTTGACAAACTATCAGACATAAAAACACGCAGAATGTTAAACAGACAGATAGACACGACAGCAGACAGGCAAGCAGGCAGACGGAGTGACCTAGCTGTCTAGCATAAACGATGCGTTAAATGCTGGCGCTGTACAACAATTTGTGACTAGATTCATCATGCTACTGCTGCCAACCAGAAATGCCTATCAGTCTCCGCAAAATCTAGATAATTCTGGAGAAGATGATCGATCGGCTAAAGCCTTTTTATGCTCACTTCATATGACGTCCATAAAACTACGTCACACTTCACCTATAACTCATCGACCGATACTTGGTTCCTTATACACCACGACATTATATATAATTTTATAACTACAATATATGTTTAGTCTTCAGACCTCAGACCAGCGATCTACAGGTTAATTTTATCGCAGACATCATTGTGCAGGGCTATTGTTTTGGCATCGATGGTAACTCCTGTTACACGAGCAATGTTTGCTAACTGACAGATGATCTGTTCTTGGTTGACATTTAGGGCCCAACGTCTTGAGACTAGCATAGAGTGTACCTAAGAGGATTTATAAGGGCATTATCAAATTTTAGTTGTATTGAGGGTTATCTGCGGTCATGCTTGCGTAACACCATAATATCAAGCTTACACGCCGGGAAACAAAAGACTGCCAATAAATCGATTAAAATGTTTCTCACACGATATAAATAGCTGTAGGCTGTATAATCCTTTCAAAACTGATATATCTATGAAATAAATAATATATATTATATCATCCCCATACATCGTACCATGGGCTCAATGCTAGTGTGTATACTACACTTTATTTCTGTCGTCTACCGTTTTACGGTGACGGTGTCTGCACCCCACCACCAACCCTCCTATTTTACAGGACTATACGGGCTTGGGACTGGCACAGGTGCCACTGCAATGCCGGAGGCTGAACTATGTATATATATAGGCATATGTTTCATTCAGTTTATATATATATATATACAATTTACATACACGCTTAATTCGTGTAGGAAATGTAAAAAAGCGTTTATAACAGGTAACACACGTAGCTACAGCCAGTTAGTAGGACTTGCACAAGGTCCCTGGTTATTCGTATGATTCCGTTTCAAAGAAGGCTAGAAATCGTACCCTCGGTTTAATAACCAATTGGTTTCCTTTTCTTAGTCTCATTACAATAAACTGTGTTTAAACGGTTTCCCCCAGTTTGCTTCAAGGCAGAATGCAACGCCGCTGATTAATACGGCTCTCATATTCTCCGTTCTCTTCTCTGAAAATCGCAATCTAAATCAGAAATTGACGTCATGCGTGTAATTTTGGGAATCGTTCATATTTCAACGCTCACCGCCAGGTAGGCCTATCGTAATTAGAGCGCTGTTCCTAGTTTTTATAATGACCTCGTATGAATAATTTGCATGCAACGTAATTTTTAGACTGTACTAAATTTTCCCTTTCGTTAGCAGTGTGAATTCGTAATGCCTGAGCGAGGCTGGCAAGCATAAGGTGCTCCTTATTACTTAATACATGGTATCTTAATGTAGGCCTTCGCATTTATATATGTATATAGCAGTTAACCTGTTATAAAAGCCGTGAAATATGTACATAACTAATGCATATATACATATACATATACATGTATGGATAGGCTAGGATAGGATAGGCACTTGGACAGACAGTTATAGACAGTTACAGATTATGACCTGTGTAGAATGTATGGTTACTCGGACTTCTAAATGTTTATCGCAGTGACGCAGCTCAAGGTAAGCGCTGTCCATCCCGGTTGCCACATGCACACATACAAAGACACGTAGGCAGACGCATACCAATAGAAGCAGGGTCAGGAAAGATATATTGACTAACTGACTGATTGACCGACCGACCGGCTGACCCATTGACTGACCAATGCAGTGACTGACCTACTGACTGACTCTTTAATTAACAGATTGAATGTATATTGAATAAATGAATGACCAACTGACTGACTGACTGACCGACCGATCGACTGACTGTCTGACCCATTGACTGACTAATGCAGTGACTGACCTACTGACTGGCTGTTTAATTGACAAATTGAATGTGTATTGAATAAATGAATGACCAACTGACTGACTGACTGACTGATTGACTGATTGACTGACTGACTAACTGATTGACTGACTGACTGACTGACTGACTGACTGACTGACTGACTGACTGACTGACTGACTGACTGACTGACTGACTGACTGACTGACTGACTGACTGACCGACCGACAGCCTGACTGTCTGACATTGACTAACTAATGCAGTGACTGACCTACTGACTGGCTGTTTAATGGACAAATTGAATGTAAACTGAATAAATGAATGACCAACTGACCAACTGACCAACTGACTGACTGACTGACTGTGACTGACTGACTGACTGACTGTGACTGACTGACTGTTGTCTAATTGAATAAATGAATGACTAGTTGGCCGACTGACGACTCACTAGAGTCAGAACGAGAGCAGAAAGAAAGAACAAAGCGGACATACGAACATCTTGTCAGAGAGACATAGAAAGACAGATGACAAAGCAGACTGGCCAGGGTCGATGTTCGGGAATTTATTCAGTACGGATCTTGTGCGTTTAAGTAGCAATTATTATAAAGTAAATGACATTCAGGACAAACGCCATAGCCTCTGATCGGCAATAGCCTTCTACCACGTTGAAAGCCTTCGGGGGTCACGTGATGGAGTCATTAGTAGCGATTAGTCCTTAATGGACAGGAAACGGCGTGTGTTCGTCCCGCGGTCAGGCCAGGCCATCAGCCTGCTACGATTATGTCTAGCGTTATCTGCGCTAATTAAAACATATTGAAAAACGGTGGATGAAACAAGAGAGAATTTATTGGTAATTTGGGTATTTAATGTTCATCTATCGTATACAAGAGGTATTTTTGCAGTTTCCCGGACTTTGTAAAGAGCGGTAGCCGATTGGTTCTTGACTCGCCTTGTAACGCGTAGGGTGGAGAATTTCGTCTCCTCTGAGGAGGTTACTGTTATTGTATAGGGATCTTCAGCAAGTCCCTCGCTTACAATTACTCAGCGCCCACCTTTATTCTTATAATAGTAGTTAGATAGTTAGTGACCTTTGTAAATCATGACAACAATAATGAAAATAACGTGATGATGATGATGATGATGATCATTATGCTGATGATGATACTGCTGGTGATGATGACGATTATGATAAAAATAATAATAATAATAATAATAATAATAATAATAATAATAATAATAATGAAACTTTAGGTCAGATAAACAACGAGAGCCTGAATTTCCTGTCTGAGCTGAGGAAAAGGCTAAGTTGCGCCACGGGAGAGCCACGGGAAACGTCATACCTTTACCAGCGTCTATCGATTGCCATACAACGTTACAACGCCATAACGTTCAAAGAAATTTTCGTCGTTCAAGAGACCGATCATTAAGGCTTTCCAGACAATCAACATTTTCATAATAATAATAATAATAACGGAAGACGAGGCCTGACCCTCCGGACAACTATTTTATTAGTAATTTCTAAGTCCCCGGGGAACGAAGTACCTAAGGGCATAAAATAATAATAATAATAATAATAATAATAATAATAACAATAATAATAATAACAATAACAATAATAATTATTATTATTATTTTAACAATAATATAATGCGATCTATTTGAGTAGCTATTTGCAAGGGGACGAAAGCCTTTAACACAATTTCAGCTTTAGTTTCATAGAGGGATCATTTCTATATTAATAATTATAATTATTATGATAATAATAATATATTTTCCATTTAATAGCGAGCTTAAATGTGAAAGAACAAGGTTATAGAGTAATACTCTGAAACTACGTCAGATGGTATTCTCCGGCAGACAGTCCTGTACTATAATACTGCGCACAACTCAAGCTATTGATCGTCTCCGCTTCTTGCTCCGGGAGTAATAGCTCCCGCCATGGTCAGCGCCTGAACCCGTATCTGGATGACTTCATCGCATTAATTCACAGACGACGTCCACTGCGTCGTCTCATGTGATTTTACGAAATACGACTCATGGCAGGATCCCCAGATGCCAACGTTACATAATTATTTTTCCCTCATATATAATATTATGACGCACAGCGGCCAAATGACCGTTCCCCCTACGTCAGTACCTGTGATCTCATACAGACGATAAAACCAAATTAAACGCGGGATTTCAACGGATTCCACGTATAATTCAAGACGACGTTGAAAGCCTTGAAATGTAGGTTTGTCTTTGGATTTATACGACCTGACGGCGGGGAAAACAGATTGACAGGCTACAAGTTCAAGCAGCTATATGCTCAAGAAATGTCTAGGAGTGGATACACATTCTGGGCAGTCTTCGCCAGAAATACTGATAATCATAAACACCGTCGTATTTACATTACATTACAAAAGATGTCTGGTGAGACATGATATTTGCGGAACTGGAAAATAATGTTTCTTTTTAGATATATGTAATCATAATATAATAATAATATAATAATATAAAAATATAAGGAATGTATTTATTGTAGCAAAAATAAACCACGTTGTTTAGGTTAGAGTAACAATTTAAATTACGTCTTTGAATGTCAACGAGTGCTCTGGCCACACAAGTGACTGAAGATATCAGACATGCCTGTTTTAGCGCCACAAAATTACCTCTTGTTTATTAGACATCACCTTCCGAGCTAAATACATGCATCATCTGCCAGACAAACTCGTAGTGCATAATTATGTGTTCTTTGTCTATCAAACATTGCTTCCTTTGCCAAATTTCTATCCTAGCCATCAGACATCAATTTGGAAAAGGCTGAACAGAAATCAAGACCCAATTCTTGACTGCCCATGGGCAAAAAAAGCTCGCGTCAGTCGTAGGGTTTGATTGAATTCCGAGGTCACCAAGCGTCACTGAGCCGAGAAATGAGTTCATTGTAACATTTCGTGATAGACGGGAACGAGAGGCTGTCTGTGTTTGTCATAGAAAAACCACTCAGCAACGGAATAAATATATGTCATCCGAATGTATTGGCGTTCTTTAAAAATGCATTAATAGTGTTTGCTTAGTTGACGCTCAGACAAGTCAGACATCAGCAGCAGCAGCAGTAGCAGCAGCAGCAGATATAATAATAATAATTTAAATAATAATAATAATAATAATTGATCCGTTGACCCCAGAAGACGAGGCCTGACCCTCGAGACTATTGAATCTCTATACTGAAGTACCTCAGGGAAAAAACAAAATAATAATAATAATAATAATATTAATAATAATAATAATAATAATTATAATAACAATTGTAATAATAATAAAAATAATAATAATAATAATTAAAAAAACTATTGAGTAATAGCTTTTACCTATCTGTTAATCACTTAACAATTCTGCTTTGTTATAATTTAATAGAATAAATAAAACAAACATAAAGATTATAAAAGTGATAATAATATCATTAATAATAATGATGATCATCATAATAACAATAATTGTTTAGTAGCTAGACTGACAAGTACTCACTATATATGATTACATGTAAACTAGTAACAGTTGATGAAGAGTTGAAAAGAGAGTTGACTTCAATTTTACGTCAGCTTGCAAGGCGCCCATCCGTCCACCTGCTCGTTTTACGGTCACCCTCCCTAGTGATTTGAACGCAGAGTCAACCTTATGGAAAAAGCTGGTATCGAATCTGAGTCCTCTGGATCTTCGTGGTTGGCGTGTTGACATTCATCATTTATCTCGCCTTATGAAGACATTCAAATCTCTTTTAGTATTATTCATTCATTCATTAATTCATTCATTACGAGAATTTATGTATAGCGCCTCCTCAAGATGACTACTCAGAGGCGCTCCCAACACCAGCGCGGACAAATGAAACAGTCTTACGATGAGAGAGGAATGCCTGAGAGAGAATTCTAGGGAGGGAGCGAAGCGTCAAAGGGTGGCCATTCCAAATCGAGGGGCATTGACGTAAGCTGATAAGTTAACGGCTAGATTCAAATTGTGGAACATTTTACGCACGCGTGTTCTGCTAATCGTTCTGTTCAGTCAATTGTTCCGATAACCCTCCTTAGTGTTCTTCGTTTAATACATCCAAACCGCAGTATGAGTACACTCATAGTATGAACGGTTGATGACTGGTCATTACAGGAGTCGAATTCAACAGTACGACCACATGCTAGGTTCCCACCACATAGGCCTAATACATCTGATTTAACAACACCACCGCCTAGCCTAGCGAATGAAGGACTAGTCAATCTCATCTCTTTCTCTATAGCGTGTCTCTCTGTGTCAGCCTTGACTTGATAATGGCTTCGTTTTTATCGTCTGATGACGTGTGCATCATATTAAATGCGCATCTAGAATTTCTAATTAAAGACCTCTGCCGTGTTTGGTCCTTCATTCTGGGACTGGTATACCTGCAATATGCACCATGAGCATCTTCTCCTTTAATCTGCCTCTATTTCGAAAGCAATTACAGTCCATATGTGTCTTGTATCATACGTTGCACGATGTAATATTAATAGCAAATTGTACATTGCAGGTGCACATGATAATAGTATGCGTAGTGCTTCTGCGACCGAAACTTCGGCCTCTAAATGCACGGAAAAATAACTTCTGCGGCCGAAAGCTCTTCGCATATGTCTAAAAAGACACTAACCCTAACTCTGACCCTAAACGATCCTCACGACCCCAGACCTGACCCTAACCGACCCTCACGATGCTTTACCTAACCCTTACCGAACCCGACAGCGCATAATTAAAATTTTTAGGTGTTTCAATAGTGCGCATGCACCGAAGGTTGCGCTTGCGCAGAGATCTTCATGCACTAAATTTTTTTATGGGTTCGTCCGTAGAAGTAACTTTTTCGTTCGCAATTGCGGCCGAATTTTCGGCCGCAGAAGCTTTATTCTTTTAGTAGCCTATAATATTATAGGACATAAATAGCAAATGAATATAAAGCACGAATTGAATGCATAATGTGCATTTGAAATTACTGATTCAAATGCATTGTTCCGAATGACATTTGTAATGAAAGAATTAAGGATTATTGATACATTTTTGTGAGCAGCAAATGCTTGCCTATCTGTGCTGTTCCTACAATTATCATTTTGCTGCTTATGAATCTTTATGAGCAAATACATAAAACTCAACCTCGGATAATTTTATGAGTGCGTCTTTGATTTTAATGAATGGGTCAGTAGATCTGTCCATCATTCATTCATTCATTCGTTCGTTCGCTCGCTCATTCATTCATTCATTCATTCGTTCACTGATACGCCAGTCAGTCATTTAGTAATTCAGTCATTCAGTCAGTCATTTAGTCATTAATTTTCAGTCACTTAGTCGTTCATTTATTCAGTAGGTCAATTGGTCACTCATTTTTTCAGTCAGTCACTTAGTCATTCATTTACTCATAGCAGGTCAGCCGGCGAGGCTCTGTGTTTAACCCTGCACTTGTAAAGAAGTGTTCATTGGCCGAATTTTGATGACGTCGATTATTGAATCAATCGGTGCGACCGATTCACCGATTCTGTGCCTGGCTTACAAGAGGAAAATCCTCCGCAGTGTTGACTGACCAGATGTCGTTCCTACGCCAAACGCTCAGACCTAATATTGTTCTTGGCCTTGTCTCTATTATTCAGAACTGCTGACCTACTACATGTACATGCTAAGACGTCAGTTTGACGTCATTGAGACGTCACCTCTGTCAACGGATAGTAGATAAACATCCCAAATGCAGCTATATTTATTTGCTCTCCAGTCCAAAACAATGCAAATCGTAAATGAGAATATTATTCAATTAATAAACAGATTTTATCTTGCAGTGTATACTGTATACTAGTGTTTGTACTGTACTTAGATACTTATAGCAATATAGCAGTAATATTAAACTGTTCAGAGGCGCTGCTCTCGGCGTCAACACATCGAAGAAACAAGAAAATCTTGAGTGAAAAGGCTATCAATCAGAGGCGGCGATCTCGATTGACAGATGGGGGAGGACACCCAATGAGAGGGGAAGGAAATGTGGGGGACAAACGTATAACATGTCCCATCTTTGTAAAAGATGAGGTGGACTCGTCTCCCTCGACCCCATGGATCGCCGACCCTGCTATCAATTAGTGTCTTAGGTCAGAAAACGTATCGATGGTCTTATAAATATAATCGCTATGATTTTGAAGATGAAACTGCATGACGTGGTTTCCTCTACCGTCGAAAACAGGTTCTAAGCGGATCAATTTGAATCAATTGATTGATTAATTACAAAACATGAGATTTTCAGTAACTGCGTTCAATCTAAATAGCCTTTGTATATGTAGTTATCAACTTATCATCGATGTATCGAGAGCTGCGTGGTCACTTCTGTCCCAGATCAACGAGGATTGTGCCACCATCTCCGCAAAATGCATGCTTATCTAATAACGAGGAAGCCTTTTTATTGACTGCAAGACTACGTGACTATCTATATGCAGCGAATGAATTTTCCGGGGTTGGGGGTTGGGATGGTTCGACCCTGAGTTTCTTTTTTCAACCCGACCAGTTAATTCTGAAAAATTACCTTAGCATCAAGCAACCCCATGTCAGCGTTCAGTGGTAACCCACACCCACAACAGTAGCTACTACAATTTAGCCCGTATACCAGTTTCAGATTCATATAGATTCTAGTCGGGACATCTCGACATGTGAAAAAATGTTCAACCCTCCAGTTAAAATTTGACAATTCAAACCCTGTATATAGCCTATATGTAGCAAAAACAAATTATTTCCTTCAATTAAGTTCGACGAGCGCCAATGAGACGTCTATGAATACGTTTTACATTGTTGAAACATATCATTATTTTGATTATAGAGTGGGACAGAAGATCCCAGTTTCCTGGTCTAATGTTGTAGTCAATAATTAATCCAGCTTCTAGTTAAATTAATGTCGGAGTATAGAATCTTCGGATTATCTCAAATTCGGACGATCGAACCTTCGGACTATCGAACTTTCGGATCATCGAGCGGACACCGTCTGAGTAGGTCACGAGACGCCTATATATATAATCATCTCGAGTGGCAAAATTGAGGACAGACTTTGACAGTCTTTACAATGAATCGTCAGAGCAAGATGAGCTGCTTAACGGTCACAAGCAATGAGCTCCCCATGATCACCTGTTTGCATGTACTAAATAAAATGTTGACAGCTTCCATCAGATTGCATCGCAGTCAGACGTACCAATTAGGAGACTTAAAGTAATTAAATGTAAGTTATATGGCACTTAGGCCAACGAACAGTTTTATTTATCAAGAGACAGAATCACGAACAGTTAATGAAAGAGATGAGTAACCAAAAAAATAACGAACGTCGTATTAGTGTAGTTTTTATTCAAAATCTTTGACAAAAGATAAATGCGTAACCGCGCTAAGCGAACGTTGAACCCAAAGCGACAATTTTCTGTATTTACGGCATAGGCCTGCTTGAGCAAATTTATAGTTTGTTGTCGGCTCGACATAAAAAGCGCGCAAGCTTTGTCTTTTTCGGCTGAGATGCTTTTAGTAGCGCTCTAAAAATGCTAACATGACTATTTAGATGGATGGCTCTTGAATCGACATTTCTTGCAACGTAAAATGCATAACATTTAATTCAACTCTTAATTAATCACGAGCAACTATATTTTGTGCAAATATTTTCCAACGTAGTGTCCCAACATCAGACCTTTGATTTTTTAGGGATTTCATTTGCAAATGACGTGGATATAAACAGCTAAAAAAACACGATACCGAAAGCACTATACGCATATCAATGAATTTACTTGTTACGGGTTTTCTTGTTCCATGTGTTTTATATAACGCTAACGCAATTGCTCTGCTAAAAAAGTCTTTATTCGCTCCTAGACATCGTAAATGGCGCGATTGACATCGCATAAATATCTTCCGCTGGTTAGCGTTAGTTTTTCCATTGACAACAGAATATTTAATTCGGTAGTGCGCCCGTGTACACACGTGTAGCCAGCCAACGGATTCCCGTCGTCTGTGACAAATGACCTAAATGTTCAGCCGATGAGGAAAGGAGGAAGAATGGCGTAAATATAAGCCTAGATAATATCATACCGTTGACCTACAATCTTTACAGCATTGAACGAAAAGTAGCTTAGTTTAATGGGATTCATTACATTGCCAAAATGCCAATTGCTTCTATAAATGCTTTCTATTTCCAGACGAGGCATCAACAGCTTAGCCAACTACCACTGACCAGGCACCCACTACCACTTACCTGAGCCGTCGCAAATAACCTACTTTCCAATCACCACGGACTCATAACCCCTATAGTATAAGAGGCAAAGATATCGTCCGTCTAAGGCTCCTAATATATTTCCCCAGAAGTCAAAACACTGTTCAAAATAAACTCAAAATAATGTTCATAACAAGCCGAATGCAGTACAAATACAAGCAATGCGCCAATAATGTAACTAGACAAACAGTGCCAAAGTAGACAAATGAAGTTCCGCAACATCGTTTGTATAGCCTAATAAGATGTAGGCCTATCTCACAATCTACTTTGGACATTATAAGTCGCAATTTGATAAACAGTGCGAATATATCGTCGGGAGAGTAATTTGCCACAAATCGAGTCTTAGGAAGGCTCAAACGAGTGTAAAACCGGAAAGGAATTTTCAATTCTGTTATTGATATTCTCTGTATGGACGCATATAGTCACCCTGAGGTTCCTTAAAAACAATAACTATTGCACGGAGCTTAAGGGATGGAACAGAGACCTGACCTCGTTTGCTCGTTAATCGGCTGTTGACTTCCATTTCTTGGCCAATGTTCAGACGGTTGTTTATCGTTTGTTAACGATTGAAGCCTCTGATGAACGAATTATATAGCTTCCGGATGTTTCTCATCCGAGTTCAGGCTACCAGTGAGTTGTGTATAATTATCATAACGCGTGATTCACTTTGGTGGTTCTGGTTTAACGACGCAGTGTCATAACAAGGGCACCTCTCTTTTCTTCTTATCAGCATGGTGGCTGATTGGTTACAGCGGTCGGCCGGTAACACTCATTGTGCGCTGAGGGAGCGAGTTTGACTCTCGTCCGAGGCGTCACCGTGTAGGGACCTTGAGCAAGTCCTTTGCGCACCATTGCTCTGCAGTACAACTGCAGTTACACCGGCGAGGCGTGTGTGTACTTCTGAACTGAACTGTAAGAAGGGCGATATCAAATAACAGTTGTATTGTATTGTATGATAATACAATACAATACAACTCGAGTAGTGCCGTCTAGTGACTGGCACTACTCGAACACGCCTGTAGTCAACAGTGCTAATCGATTAAGTTCTACCGCTTTACACCTTAACAAACGTATTTCCTTGGTTTTGTAGGTCACGTTTAGTATATAATCGACGCTAAGGCGTTAGCGACATCTCAAAACAATAAATTAATTAATAAAAACTGACATGAATGCATAGTGATCACAAGTCATAGTATGGACGGATACCTACAAGTCATTAAAGAAACTGAATTTAACAAATGGCGCCCATTTGTCTTACTGCTTGAATGAATGGACGAGCCGACTTTTATTGGGGTATACCGAGAATCGATCCCGCGTGCGTGCTGATCTGTTCTTCTTGCAGGAAGGTTATCGTTATCATACGCCATCTCCCATTGGAAGGCTGTTTGAATGTTTCTTTTCAGTTATGATGTGTCCCTAATAAGTCTAATTTGGTGATTTTCATGTTTCGTAATTGAGATCCGCAGCTAACGAAATTCTAGTATTAGACGTCCCTGTCATCGCTAACATGTTTTCAAATTTTTAAATAAAATGTCTTGCTTGAATAAGTTTAGACAGAAGATTGCATCGAATAGCTAGAGCCAAGACTAGTGACCGATGGCGCTAAAAAAAGTAGGCTAATTTCCGGTACGGAATACCTTAGAATAAGAACACGGATTGACAGACACAACGAAGGAGTGACATAGGGAGATAAAGAGTTGAAGAAAACAAGAGACAGTAGAATAAAGAGAAAAAGATAAAGGAGGAGGAAAGGTTGATAATGTTCTTCAACACAAGAAAGACACTGACGTTTCAGGGTTAGTCCTTTGGTTGTGGCACAAATTTCCACAATGCAGTACAAGAAATCCGTGAAGAACACCTGACTCAGTAATGGGTGCAATAAATTTCAAAGTCGTTTCAATTTAACGACAAATTCATTGTGTCTCGATGTGTTTGACGTCACTGTGTCGCCCCAGAGAAGATTTCCTTTGAGGTGGCGCCTTACCGAAACATTCGTTTCATGAGCTGTCTTAATCATCAGGAAATGATTGATGGCTTCCTATGCATTGACGTCAACATCATAGCAAACGTTGAGCTGAACAAAGCGATAGTCTGCAGTCCGCTGACCACCTGTAACGGCGATACATCACGAGCATTTGCACACAACCAGTTTAGGAGTGAGTGCTAGTGCACTCGTTCGCCCAGTGTGTATATACAAGTAAGCACTGAACATCTCGAAGCATCTCTAACACTGAATTGCACGTATACAGCTATCTTGAGATTTATCAGGACTGGTAATTAGAGTTCCATGCGTGTCTATTATACACATGTACACAAACACTTACCCAAAACTACACCAACACACACGCACACCTACACGCAGACACACACTCGCATACCCATGCACACATACACGCATACACCTACACTGAGACAATCACGCCTACATATACATACACGCTTACACAGTCACGTGCTCACGCACCTGCTTGTCCATGCACACATACATGTATATATATGTATACATACATGTATACACATGTATACCTGCATACATATTTATACATACATGCATATGATCCACAGAGAGATATAAATTATGTCGTCGACGATGATATCGGTTTTATATATTATTAAATGTCTCCTCTTAATTAGAGCCCGTCATAGAAAGGAGTGGCATTTACTCCGGATAATAAGACAGGTGTTATGATAACGTTATGATTTGTATTTCCAGGTCATCCATGTCTGTCATTGTAAAATGAACAATGCCAATATCGAAGTAAATAATAAGGCCCACATAAACTCGTACATACAATTATTTGGTGACGAAGTCGTAACGTGTATGGTGGTATTTAGGTGTGCAATAGTGTAATGTATAACGTAACAGAACCTATGTTTAAGTGTCTCTCAGAATTATATTAGGCCTACGTATTATACGAATGAATGGATGTACGTCACGTCATCCGTAAACTCTGGTTGAGAATCGGTTGGTAGTTGTCTCAGCATCACATCACTGTGTGATAACATAGATCATTGACGTCTCCCTCCTCCTTTATCCATGCTTTGGACATGCACTCAGTGCAAACATTGTAGGATCGAATCTGCTGGTTGAGTCCTAAGTAGGCCTATGTACTTGTGACTCTTATTGTTGTCTCGGTAAAGTTTGTTGTCTGATAAATGTTATGGTCTTAATGACATTTAACATGCCTTAGGTCAATGTTGATTGCTATCCAGGAGAGACGCCATTTAAAAATTCAATAAATAAATAAAATTAACACATACAACGATCGTTGCAATCGTTTCGATGTGCGCCAACGAAGGGAAGAAACATTACTCATCGTATCCTTATATGACATGAATGTCGTACTAGATACGACATTAAGACATCCTGGATACAAGAAATTTTCTGTACCCATTAGCTCAGATATCGAGATATAATTTGTCGTAATCTATAACGACTATTTCGTTGGCGCAATTATTCGTCCCAGTGGGGTATATTGGCATAATGAAGTCTTCCGTAAAATCTCATCTTTTCTATAGGTTGTCATGCGCACTGGATGAAGAAACTAGATGGCATCTGCTGTTGGAGGACAAATAGCATCGGATGTAGACATTTCCATCCACTAGTTCAAATGTTTACTCACTCATTGATACTGCATTTTGTCAGTTTTTCATAGATTTACCATTTGGTGTCACTCCCAATATGTGCACCAATCGAAAAATATTACTTCGTCATATAAATACTAATTCGAAAAATAGTACTAAGGAAAAACGAATGTTATCGAAAGACATTTGATGATGTTTCAATCCAGTTAGCCTTCTTCACTGATGAAGGTTTCTAATTTTGATCAGAACACGTCTGCTAGGCCTTGTAGTCACACATCATGTTGTATCTAACCTACTACTGACTGTGAAAGCGTCAAGCCACAGCGCAGACAATCGTTGATAAAGACTAGATTGCAAGTCTGGATAGATATATCATGCATACATACATTCATACATACATTGACACTTACATTCATACATACATTGACACATACATTCATACATACATTGACACATACGTGATACTAATACTCTAATTGCTAAAACCTAGCTTCGAACAGGACAACATGAAGCAGACCGACAACGCTCAATCCGTTATCCGTCCTTCTCAGTTTGTCATCTCTTATCTTGAGTTTCGACAAGAGTGAATATCCAGGAAGACAATCCGATTCAGTTCCTATGCACACGTCCGGGTCGATGAACAACACAGTAGCGTTGCACTAGTTAAGCCACCGATGCGGTTGTCGATAGCGTACGCGTGGGTACCTCCGCGTGCTCGCACAGCTGGTGTCTTTGCCTCACTTGAACGGGTTTGAATTCTATTCACGTTTATCTACGATCATGTTTTGCCAAGCGCGGTCGAACTCAACCATCCGGATATAAGTCCTCGAAGAACACTCCATGTAATCCGTCAGATACAGAGATCACTAAATTTGTACTCAAGAAGCGTTCTAATGCTCGCCTTAATTCGTGGAAACTGCGCCCCTCCGAAGTTCCAATGCACACACAGTATTGATTGTCAAGGTCAGGGTCGTCAAGATCCGGCTACTGTCTTATACCTATTGATGCATGGCAACGGCTGTTCACGAAAACGAGATTTGGTGATTTAGGTCCACCCTTTAATTATAATTCTAATTACCATTATTGTTCAATGTCGCTCATGTAAGCATTTCTGCGTTATTGTCAGAGTGTGTTATTTCTAAATAAATGAATATCTCATCTCATCATCGTGTTTTCCGAACTTCAATGTTGCAAGAATAGCAGAACTGTGAACCCTTGATTCACAGTTCTACCAATGAAAACTAGGTTCTTGTGAAGCTATTCATCACTGTCAGACTGTCAGTATAACTTTGTACCTACAACATTAAAGATTCAGCCATATACCCATATATATACATATATATATTGGTGTGGCACAGTGGCCGATCGGTTAGAGCGTTAGAACGTTCAGTGTGTGCTGAGAGCGCGGGTTCGAGCCTCGTCCGAGGCGTCACTGTGTAGGGACCTCGAGCAAGTCCTTTGCACACCATTGCTCTGCAGTACAGCTGCAATTGCGCCGTCGAGGCGTGTGTATGCACTTCTGAGAAAAAGATGTTGGAAGAAGGGCGGTATCAAATTTCGGAAATGAATGACTGAATGAATATATGCTTGTATGTGTCGGGACATTTAATGCAAGGCAGGGTTTTTCAACCTTTTCAGTGTGACGGACCGGAAGGTGGAGGGGGATTATCGCATTGCAGCGGTACCAATATATTAATTATTTTCACTTTCCAATCATCTTAAAGATGCATTGAAATTTATTTAAGCGTATGTTTAGACAATTATATTATCGTATTGTCATTTAGGATCAGAGATGGTGCTTTAATCGTTATTTTAAAAAAATGTCTCTCTTAATTCACTCTTCGGATAGACGCCTGATGGCTCACAGATATAAAGCATTTGTGAATTTCTCCAGGGAAGGTACTTAACCTACTACTGACTGTGAAAGCGTCAGGCCACAGCGCAGACAATCGTTGATAAAGAATAGATTGCAAGTCTGGATAGATATATCATGCATACATACATTCATACATACATTCATACACACATTGACACATACGTGATACTAATACTCTAATTGCTAAAACCTAGCTTCGAACAGGACAACATGAAGCAGACCGACAACTCTCAATCCGTTATCCGTCCTTCTCAGTTTGTCATAAGTAACTACCTCTGCACCAGCTCATGCCATGTTAGGTGTTATTCCCAACTCTCTCTATATATATACAAATATATATATATTATATATATATATAATATATATATACAAATATATATGTATAATATACATATAATATATATATACAAATATATATATATAATATATATATATAATATATATATATAATATTAATATAATATATATATATACAAATATATATATATATTATATATATATATATATAATATATATATACAAATATATATATAATATGTGCGTGTATTCCTAAATCTAGGCTATAGCATCAGTTAACAAAACAAAGCACAGTAAATTACAGAGTTATCAGTGGTGGGCCCACCCACACACGTGTAGCCAACCAACGGATTCCCGTCGTCTGTTACAAATGACCTAGATTTTGAGAGCTTCTGGACCAAGTTGAATCGATTGGATCGAACGACGACAGGTGACCACGTTCCCACGCACGGAGAGCAGTCCCTCACTAGTGAAAGATGACGCACGTCCGGATATTGAGTATGTATGTAAATGACCATTTGAATTGCGCATTTTATGAGCCCATCAAGGCTCGTATTACCATATTCCAACAGAGCAAAATTTTTCCGGATTCAAAATCTTATTTAGTATGAGAACTCTTAATCTAATATTTTCACGGTAGGATGGTGCATAAAGATTTCTAGTCTGAGGCGAGACGAGAGATAAAGGTCTATTCGTGATTAATTAAATTAAGCTGCAAATGTAAAAAAAATCTGTATAAAAGGATGATGATCCACGATTGTAATTGCCACATTCAAGACAATGTATTATGAGTCGATAGTGCAACTGGTGCTCATTTGAAGTATAAGGTCTCCCTGGGACAGACAACGAGACAGACAGACAAAGGGATAGACAGCCAGACAGACATAGAGGACACGGAGCGAGAGATACTTAGACTGAGGAAAGAAACAGCCAGGGACATTAATGTGATGAGAAGATAGCGCCAATGAACCAACGGGACAAATCAAGGACACTTTTCCAGTGAATAGAGAGGCATCCGGATGAAAGCATTAGCCTAATGTATATGCGCTATAAAAGCGAACGATGGGATGTTGGGAGATTCTTCATTTCCCAGGATAATGCTGCTAATCCGGTTCACGCAAGGAAGAAAAATTGTGCTGTGGTTGTAGTCGATTAATTCAAGGCGACTAGATACGCTTTCTAATTATTCGGCACATGGACAATTCGGCGCAGGGACAATTCGACGCCAAGCAACAGGGCTCATAGATAATTCTTTGGAAGGACCATTGGGTGCAGGGACAATTATTTGGCGCATGGGCAAATCGGCGCATGAACAAATTCGGCACAGGGATAATTGGGCGCAGGAACAATTCGGCGCAGGTTATCTTCCATGATACCTATTGTTAAATCTAAACAACTTCAATGTAGTATTGTTGTCCAATGTAGTTCTTTAGTTATATTTAGCTGTGCATAACTTTTATTAGGCCTATGTGATTGTATGATGTTGTTTTCAAATAAACAAGTAAACACATATTGAATTTCACTAATTAATAATAATCTATATTGAACACCAAATACTCAGATCATGCTTCAGCCCGTTCTTTCGGAGCGTGGACAGAGCGATGAGAGATTTTATTATTTCCAACCAATTTTTAACTGGCAATATTGATATTTTCGTTCTCGAATAGATGTTCTATCCATAACGGCACGTTGTCCACCTTATAGAATACTCTGGATGGGAATCGTCTGAATAGTTCTACACTAGAGAGTCTGTCAATGACGACTCCAGCAGTAATCTGTGCATGTTTTGCTTTTTGCTTATTGGTCAACCATTTTCTGTCAATAAAAATTTTGACATTCAGATTTTGCAGTCTATTAGTTTTACATGGAATAGCGCTATATAAAGTGAGATTCCGATCGTTTACCGTCCATAATAAAGTACATTTGCATTCAAATTAGTGATGTTAATGTTCTTGTTTATGTTCTTGACCTTCTCATCGTTTGTGAATACTTATACTCTAATTGACTCCCGTCTTCTAAAATCTTGTAGACATGTAGTCATGTTCACGTAGAGCTTTCTGGATGTCCACAAAATGCGCTGTATAAAAGCCCAGATACATATATAATATGCAATATGTGATATTCAGTATATTGAGTAAGTAATCAATCGTCTGCAAACGCACATGTACAGAGAAAAATGTACAAGTACGATCAATACATTATATACTGTATGATATGCGTGTAATACATACATATGCACATGTATACATGCATGCATGATGTACTTATGCATACATGCATATTACATAGATGCATATATATATATATATTATGTTGTTTCTGAAAGGAGAATTTTTGCGAGTCATCTCGCTTTCAAAATTTCTAAAGAACGCGTGCGATGTTTGACATTCAGACGACCGCAGGGTATAGCCTAATGAATGAAAGACGCTTCCAGGTTTGTCATTTCCTTATTTCCACGGATTGTCATTGGCGACCTTACGCGACGCCATTGCCCATATTCAGTAATCTGCAAAGGCTGCTGAAAAGGGTAATAAACCTTTGTCATTTTGTCATGATGACATCACCGAGCTACACAACAGGCAGTATCCAGATAGAACTGCAGCTTCCTGTTAAAGACAACCGATATCATGTGAACCGATATCATGTGAACCGATATCATGTGAACCGATAGCATGTGAACCGATAGCATGTGAACCGATATTATGCAGCATGTAGGTCCTACAATTGAACATGTAGATCATTTGCTATATGTATTGATATTTAACTTTCACTTTATGACTTTGTACATGACTGTCATTTGTTGCAGATTGTCAGCTTGCACATTAAACAAAGATAGGCTCCGAAAAACAGTTCAAAGCTAAATTCTTCATTTTTTGGATCGCAGTCTGCGATGTTGTATATATCTTTGAGTGTGCGACCGTTATATTCTCCGATGACAGTACATGATGATGATCATCATCAGCATCATCATCACACCGTCGTGTAGTCATCATCATTATTACTACAATCGTCCTGATTAACAAATTTCTCACTGTCATAATTGTAATCATCTCCATCAAGCTTTTGCAGGTCACTTAAAGCAAACGTGCTCCATCAGAGAGTTTCTTTACACTGCAGGCTAAAAACAACTACTATGATAATTACATGCAGTTATCATCATCATCATCACCAAGATTGAAAAGTCATCATCACAGGCCACTGTCATCATAACCATCATCATTGTCGTTGTCGCCATCGTCCATGGTATCATATCATAATGCAAAGATACGAATTATTGGAATGTGGTATTAGTAGGGGAAGGACAGGAAGCTGTCATATTGCATATTATGCAGCATATATGCGTATTAACGGATATAATATGCATTTATATATATACATGTATATATATATGTGTATATATATGTGTGTGTGTATATATGTGTGTATATATATGTTGATGTGTGTGCGTTTATGCATGTTTATATGGCATTTAGAATCATAGGCCAGCGCAGAGAGCGCCTCTGAGTAGCTATCTGGAAGGAGCGCTACATAAATTCTCGATGGCATTACACTACATGACATTATGTGTGAGCATGCATAGATGTATAATTGTGTGCACGTATATATGCGAGCACCTCAGATTGAGTGTTTCCAACCCAAAGTTTTGATCTGTTTTTCGTCCCGCTCACACTACAGTTGATATATACATGACCAATATCGTATATATTCATGATGCTGCCTATACACAGCTGTAAAATGTAGGTCTCTGAATACACGAGGCGCTGTTTCCCTTATGCTGCTGCGAGTGGCAAAAGCTGTTTGCTGCTCCACAATCCATTCATTTGACAGAAGTGCTTTTGCCATAGCAGACTAAAGTTCAACCGGAACAGATGTTCAAATGTTCTTGTGTTTCCTTTGGATTCATGAATGCTATCGATTGACCCGGAGTGCATGTGATTCGGATCAACTGGATTCCAAGCGATCCTAACTTTATAGAATACCAACTGTACCAACCGTTACCAGACTTTCTTTATTAATCTTAAAATGTTGTAAAATGTTGTAGCTCTATATAAACGCTAGATCATTGTCAAAGCGTACTAAGTTGACATAGAAAAGAGCCAGTATAAAACAGCGACCTATACTTAGCTAAATATGACTATCTATATAGGCCTATCTAATCAACAGCATGGGTATACATAATTAACTATATGATATACAAATAAATTTCATCAACTACCTACTTACATTACTAACTATGTAACCTGCAAACTAATCAACTGCCTACTTACATGACTAAATATATATAATTATACATGTATCTAGCTTGCAAACTAATCAACTACCTATTATACCAACTTGTCCTAACTCATTGTAATTGCGATTCACCTATATTATTGTACTTCTCTTTTGTCACAGCATGATTATGTTATTTTCTGAGTGATTGACTCGTGTTCTTTTATTCCCATGATCAATTCATGTGTGACGTCTCTCATATTTACATGCTGATTCTAATTTTGAGTGGGACGTCAAGTACGAAGTATAAAGAGGACAGGCTAAGCAGAAATGGATGCCTGTCTAAGACACTTAAGTTTCTTATGTGTCCAGGTACTTTGTATAATTATACGATAAAGTCGTAGATTTTGACCTAGCACCGGGACAAAACGAGAAGCTTGATTTGGTGCAGCGCCTGCGAATAAGCTGGCCTCCCTGACTTGGTTTATTAGGCGCTGAGAAATTTTCTACTATTTGCATTATGTTACTTGTCATTGCATTACAAGAGTAATATGGCTTGTAAATCGAAGCGACAGTTGACCAATTCAGGGCCAAGGTAGGAATGCTCATTCACCGCTGATGTCCCCGAGGACAGAGTGAGTTACTGCAGCCATTCCTCGCAAAGTCCATGCATTATCACATGTTTAGTAGAGGACGACATGGTCTTTAGTTTGAATGGTGTCTTCTGCATGCATGTGTAACTCGAGAAATATATTGATCACCAAGAAACCCTGATAATGACGCTCTTTGGGCCAACAGTTTTGGCAAATATTTACCACCAGCGGCTCGATGCATCGGATCAGCAACGGGCCCAGTGGACGTGACCGTCTTGGATAACTTGCCACGTGCATCATGTTAATTCTTTCAACAATGTCAATGTTACAAACTGAAATTGGAACCCGGTAACATGACCCTGCCAGACAACTCCATGAAGCCGACAAGCGTGCTGAGTTCACTGCAACTGAAAAACTAGGTCGATGTACCTGTAGACGGACTACAGGTCTATATATGTACGCTGCTGCCAATAGCTCTCTGGATGACACGTGATCCATCACAGTCGGTGACGTCGTCAACTGAGTGAGGTATCATCGCTGCGGCATAGACTGCACGCGACGGTTTCCTCTGCAAGCCGCTAGTCGTCTCCTAGTATCCGATCTGCATAATCCCGATCCGTGCGAGAGCGGGAAGGCAATCGTATCTTCACGGAATAGCAGACGGACGACCGTTGTGTTGGACACTCCAGAAAATTGCGCAGGCGAAGACGCAGCATCCTACGGAGCAGCTAGTTATCGGGCGATACAGATTTAGCATCGTAAACAGCTCTGCGGCCTCATACTGTCCGATTTTGAAGACTTGTGACAAGCGCTCTGGAACAACCGAACAACAGGGACTGGACGGCCTGAAGACGAAGGACAGTCGCCCCGTGGGTACTCGTTGATTTATATCATGCGAAGAAGGGAGATTGTGAATCGAGTGCTGGCTGTAAAAGTCTTCGGGAATTCGAGAGACGTTAAGAACAATCGTTTATGATAAGCGCGAATCTTGCTTTCGTTAAACAACTCAAGCAGTTGTACTCGGTCTAATCGGACGGGACATTTGTTCGGCAGATATTTATGATAAGATGTTGACAGGTCATTGAGGTCAGAGGTTGATACAGACAAATAGAACTGCAGTAGCCAACAACAACAACAAGTGAGTTGAATTCGATTCAAGTTCTGTTCTACAGTGTTCTGATTTGTATTCAGCCGCAAAAGATCTGAGTTTTATCGAAACTCTATGCTACCAACAGCGTGCTAGTCTGCCTAACCCAAATTTCAAACACATTATATCTGCCTCAGAATAATTTTGAACACATTATATCTGCCTCAGAATAATTTCAAACACATTATATCTACCTCAGAATAATTTCAAACACATCATATATGCCTCAGAATAATTTCAATTTTGTTATTCTGCGCAAGAATAGTCTCAATAGAAATATTCAGCTTCAAGAATAATCTGAATTACAGGCTGTCTTAGAATAGGCCTAACCTTAATAGCAATTGTCTACTTTAGAACAATCTTATGATCACAAAAGTCTACTTTAAAATTAAAATAATTCTTCTGCGGCCGAAAGTTCGGCCGCTATACTGACAACAATTTTACTTCTACGGCAGAATCCTTACAAATTTTTTAGGTCTTATCTGCGAGTGCGCAACCTTCTGCGCATGCGTTTTGGTAAAAATGCCCAAAAAGTTGAACATGTGTCGTGAGGGTCGGTTTGGATCGGGCTGGGCATCGGCATTGTCGAATAGGGTCAGGTTAGGCGTCGTGAAGATCGGTTGGGGTCAGGGTTAATGTCGTCTTTTAGACATACGCAAAGAACTTTCGGTCGCAGAAGTAAATTTTCCGTGCGTTGACAGTCCGGAGTTTCGGCCGCAGAAGCTCCACTTAAAAAATGATCTCAAGTATCCGTGCCTATTCCATTAAGCACACAAAAACGCATCACAATATTAAAATGATCTTACAAACAGAAATAGACCTGTGCCCTATGCAGTCAAAATATTGCATATGCCAATATGATATTTTATGGTAGCGATATTCGCTATAATAACATTTCACATCCTGGATAATATCAAGTGCAGTATAATTGCACGTCTCAATATTTATTAAACAACGCATTACTCAATTTCACAGTATTTTACACGAAAGGTGTTTCTCATCCTAGCATTCCACGTAATTAATTATCGACCTATTCTTTATATCGCCGATATATTTAGTTGCAGTAGGCTATTCTTCGTCACGGTGTTTCGTAGCAAAAGATCCAACATTGCGACATAGTAATAAATTATTATGCCTACTTTGTACCTACCTAGTACTTCGTCGCTTCTCTGCAGGTCAGCACATCGGGTGATGCATCTTCTCCATCCAACTCAGTCCAACGCCAGCGTCTCGGCCTCATCCCACGACATCTCCAGACACCTCAGGTCATCTCTTATTGTCTCAGACCAGTTTTCCTCGACCTTCTCCTTACCTCCTTCGCTCTCACCAGGACATCGCCTGCTTCGTTCTTCTATCCTCCTCCTACATCCGGCAGACATGTTTCGTCCACCTCAGTCTTTTCCTACTATTATACTACATCACAATATTTTGATTCACGAATTACATAGAATTAGATATCATTATATGACTCTAAAGATTCCAGACGTGCGCTATAAAACCGTCCCGACTGCAAAAATCCTTTAAGTTATTGCACCTATCTAGGGGTCTTTAGACATATGGATAAGACATTGGCTTGTTGAGCAGTGGAAGCGAGTTCGATTCCCGCTACCCTTATAAGGCTGGGTAGTCCCTCTATCGCTAGGTTGTGGCGCTGGCTGAATGAATTCAAAACGTGAGAGGCGCCTTGCATGTCTGCTGACACTTAAATTCGGTTCCCGTTCATTTCGTGGCAGTCACTTCGTCGCAGTTTATTTCGTCGCATTCAATTTCGTCGTAATTCATTTCGTCGAATTTTAAAATACGACACTAACCCTAACCCTGACCCTAAACGAACCTCATAACGCATTACCTGACCCTAACCGACCCTCATGACGCATAACCTGACCATAACCGATCATCAGGATGCTTATCTTGACGAAATGAAATGCGACGAAATGATTTAGGACAAAATTAGGGAGGGGTCACCTTTAAATTTTTATATTCTGCTCCTCAAATAACTCGTCATCATTCGTTCATACGACAGGATTATTGCGGTTTGTCAGTTTGAAATTAAACGAAAATGTCATCATCAGACTCTGACAGGTGCAAAGTAGTCTTCACTTCCAGTGAAATTATTATTCCTATCGAATTCCTCTTTTAATTTAATTCATATTGACAAATCTAATATAGCATATCTAACAAACCCATGTTTATTACTTTTAATGTGTCTCTCGTATGTCTTTCCTTTATAAAGAATTTCCAATAAATGTAATCAATTAATCAATCAAGCAATCAATCAAGAAGACTTGATATAGCTTCCTTCAAGATATAGATCCACTGATTGAAGCAAACAAAAGAAGGACGACAAGTAGACGTCTGCGTATAAAGTTGATTATTAGAGCATTTTTTTGGTTTCCTAATTTGCGCTACCTTACAGAAGTGGAATCGATTGGATTTTGTTGTTGTCGAGTTTCCTTTGAATGGAACAAATTGAAAGATCCAATGAAGAAAGAAGTAGGAGCTTTTCATGCTTTGGAGCTGCTATATTCGATTGGTGACTACAGTTCGCAGACTAGCAACTGTTTGAACACATCGCTTGATTAGCAAGTGCATACTTATCTGACGTATTGTTTACGAGAATGAAGACAAAATGCGTCAACGGCGTTTTAGCAATGACAGATCAATTTTGAGTTGATTTACACGACTGGGTCATTTTGTGCGAGATGGAGCTCACAAACACTGCACCTGTTTGCACATTGACTTCTCCATATGGATCACGACAGTTAAAAATCTTGTGGCTCA
The DNA here is from genome assembly GCA_959347315.1 of Bimastos eiseni. Lineage (NCBI taxonomy): Eukaryota > Metazoa > Annelida > Clitellata > Crassiclitellata > Lumbricidae > Bimastos > Bimastos eiseni. Next base: position 10,035,241 of record OY365820.1, read on the forward strand.
CGGCTGATGCTGTAATTTGCGTATAAGTCCGAAATCGAAGGCAACGACAGAGTATTTATAATGTGAATCTTCAATTGATTTAGTTTGAAGCCATCCGTTTAATCGAAGGACGCCATGCTGTCTAAGTACCTCGCCCATTATGGTAGACCCTGAATTGTCGGCGTTTCGTGTATTTGTGTGCAAACTGCCAGCATCTGTGAAGCTAATGCACATATATATATGTATGTATAAGCCTCTGTCTATATATATATAGACAACCCACAATATATATATAATATAGGTCTATATCTGTTAACAAAATTTACAGCTCTCTAACATAAATCACAGGTGTATTATGTTTGACTACCAAGTACAACGAATAATGATTTCCTATTGATGATCTCTGAACAACTATAAATTCGCAGCCGCATAGATAAATACTACGCTACGATGCTCCTTTTCTAGTATTCTATATATAAATATATATATATATATATATAGTTATGTGTGTTGTTCGAGATTATAAATAAAACATTGTCTGTTGTAATAGTTACATTGAACGGACTTCTGCGCTGATGCGATGGAATGTAATGTAACGATCCAATATAGTGATCAAATGTAATAAAATGGCTGCCATGTTATTTTTAATACATTGAGTAACTCCGTAGCTCCAGTTTCAATCGATGGCGCTACAAAGCCAAGCGGTGTTTTGGCCAGTGTCCATACGACCAGTTCACTCGCTAAGCCTGTAGGAAGGATGAGTGATCTGATATGGAGAAGTAAATGAGAGTGTTATGTGCGCAAGTGCAGAGTTAAATTCACTCAGCTATGATTGGTGAATATCGTTTGATTTGGGGCAGTGTAATTGAACAAGTGTGTGACAACATTTTATTGAGCTAAAACTGGTAAATTTTAGTGAAATCACTTGACTGAGAATAATCTGGTGTAATGATGCAGCCCCTTCTATAGCGGAACGCCCCTAATCGTAATCGTTTGTGAACGTTCGTAAATCGTTCGTAGACGTAAACATTTGTAATCATAATCTTCTTCTTTGCTTCTCTGCCTTTAGGCAGTTTCATATGTCCAATGACGCCACTCCACCCTGTGTTGAGCCTCTTTTTTCATTTTTCCGTATCCACCTTTCTCTATCATCCAGTCTAAAAACATTGTTCCTTGTCTTCCTCTTGCTTTCCCCCTTCCATTCTCCCCTCTATGATGTTTTTAAGTAGTGAATCTTCTCTCATTATTTGTTTCATCCATCTTCTCCGAATCACTGGTAACATTTCTTATTTCTGCTGTTTTCGTAAACGTTCGTAATCATAATCATATAATAACTTAAGAATTTTAGACTTGACTTGACTATATACTTTAGAAGAATAAGTCTTCAACCGAGAACAGAAGGATAGAATGATCAGAATGAACAGAATGATAGAATAATCAGAATGAACAGAATGATAGAATGATCAGAATGAACAGAATGAATAGAATGATAGAATGATCAGAATGAACAGAATGAACAGAATGATCAGAATGAACAGAATGATAAAATGATCAAAATGAAGAGAATGATAGAATGAACAGAATGAACAGAATGAACAGAATGAACAGAATGATCAGAATGAACAGAATGATAGAATGATCAGAATGAACAGAATGAACAGACGCGGGCAGATAATAATTATGAACAGCGTAGTAATCATCATAATATGGGCTTCATTCGATTGCTACTGCTGCTGTTATCAGAGGTAAAAATACAAACGGCAGTATTAAAGAATCCGTAGGAGTTGATTCCACTCACAATAATATAATGACTCTTCTGCAACTCACAACAGCCCAGCAAACTCAATTGAATGTTGACTGTCTCTGTGTCCCTTAATGGGTCTGTTGGTTTCCCCCCATCGAATGTCAATGTGTGTTTTTACTACCAGCAACAAGACCATTACTATAGGTCTTCATCATCACAAAGAGACGTGAAATACATACATGCACACTTACAACATACATTATGCAAACAAAGGCTACATAGACACTAGACACAGACAGACACACAGATAGACAGACAGACCTTCACACTTGCAAAAAAAGTACACGCATTTATATGCATCACAATATATAATTTAGATAATTATTCATTCATTCGTTACGAGAATTTGTGAATAGCGCCTCTTCAAGGTGACTATACTCAGAGGCACTCCCAACCTCATCGCGGCCAAATAAAACCGTCTTAAGATAAGAGAGGAAAGCCTAATTTACACATAGGTCTATACATAATTTACACAAGTGAACACATATGTACACACATACATACATATATACTTCTTATTCTTCACTTTTCTGCCTTTTCTGCAGGTTCGTATGTCAAATGTCGCCACTTCTTTCTGCTCTGGGCCTCCTCCTTCATCCTCCTTCATCCTCCCTCATCCTCCTTCATCCTCCTTCATCCTCCTTCATCCTCCTTCATTCTCCTTCATCCTCCTTCATCCTCCTTCGTCCTCCTTCATCCTCCTTCATCCTCCTTCGTCCACCTTCGTCCTCCTTCGTCCTCCTTCGTCCTCCTTCGTCCTCCTTCGTCCTCCTTCGTCCTCCTTCGTCCTCCTTCGTCCTCCTTCGTCCTCCTTCGTCCTCCTTCGTCCTCCTTCGTCCTCCTTCATCCTCCTTCATCCTCCTTCATCCGCCTTCATCCTCCTTCATTCTCCTTCATCCTCCTTCATCCTCCTTCGTCCTCCTTCATCCTCCTTCATCCTCCTTCATCCGCCTTCATCCTCCTTCATCCTCTTGTAGCCGCCCCTTCCATCATCCAGTCCAAGATCATTGTTCTCGGTCTTCCTCTTGCTTTTCCCTTCATTTTTTCTTCTATCGTTTTTCGCAGTAGGGAGTCACCTCCCACGATGTGTCCTATCCACTTCTATTGTCGTTCTTATTGTCTTCATCATTCATCATTTCTGTCCTACTATTTGTAGTATCATTTCGTTAGTTCTGTGCTCTCTGTCCGACTAACTCATTCCATTATGATACTGCACCAAATCCACATTTCCAATGCTTCTAATCTTTTCTTGTATACATGCACAGTACAATTATATACATTTATAGTATGTAGTTTATATAATTATGTACATAATAATTTTACACACATGAATGATGAATATAACCGTATGCATATGCGCGAACATACCCAGTGTTGCCCATACAAATATGTATCTAAGACAGCAAAAGACACAGGCGTTGTAGTTCACTATGCCGATAGCCTAATAGGCTTTGTCTTGCGCTTCATCCAAGATACAATTGCTGTTCTTTGGCGCGGATGACGAATGCATTTGGAACCGATGAGAGGCTGAGAGTGGCGCAGCCGGCCTCATTGTCCTAGACCAATAAAAGCTCTACAGAACGCATCGATTGTCCCATACACACAAACAACGACCCACCAGTATGACCCGCGGAATCAACCAGCTATGAACAGCTCAATAGTCTCAGTACATTTTCTGCGCTACGTACAAAGCCGAGCGGATGGAGGAAACATTCGGTCCCGATAAGTAACCATCCGGAATGTGATTAATATTGGACGATTTATTGAATTGCTCGTCGTTGGCCGCGAGATGGAGTCTGGCTATCGTCAGCAACAGCAGCTACCGTAGCTACATCGGCAATAGTGAGTGCACCAGTCATAGGAGCTGCAGTAGCTACAGCTGCTATACTCACGAAATCTCGCCGTATTCCGAGGAACTGTTCGCCAGTCTAGATCGATAGGGTTTTGTATTTGGCATGGATTGTGTGTTTGTGTTTGGGTTTGCGATTGCAGTCCTTTGATAATAGCCTTTGGTGCTGGAGAATCCAATTCTTCATCTTCATTGTCTTCGTCTTTTCTTCTTTCTCGGTTGGTTGGGCTCTGGGAGTGTGCAAGAGTCCGCTGGTGTTGATTGATTTTTCGTCTTTGCGCCGTTCTCTTACTGGTCAAATTTTGTGTTTAATATATATATATTATCATCTTTCATTATAGATTTTTTCGTGGGCAGCGCTTTTCTTAAACATAGTAAAGGCGCTATATATTCAGAGCATTGATAACTAACAAGCGGCTAACTGCCACAACGGTTATTATGTAAACCAACGATCATTAACCAAAGGGTTACACATTTACATGTATGTAGGCCTACAGCTATTTAAGAGTAGACCAGGCAATGATTATGAAGCAAAGCCGAGTTAATAATCAATACTGTTTCTATTGAAACAGGGCAAAAAAGCAAACAGTGACAGATTCACTCGATAACATAAAAGGGGATTTGAATCGGAACAATAAATGGGAGGAAATACCTAAGTGACCGAAATGCCGCTAGAGGGAACCAATTGGCGCGTGATATGGGATGACATTAAAGGATCGGTCAAAGTTACTTATTAGCCTAATAACATTCTGTCTCTTTTACACCTCGATCAGCTTCCGAGACGTTGTTCTATGGGGTTCGGAGACCTTCTGGTCTGTTCTGTTGCCGTCTTCGGCACGAAGGTAGGTCGCGTCATGCACAATCCATCTCCATTTCTGTCTGTTCTCGGTAGCCCTCATCATCTGTGTTGTTGAAAGGTCTGTCCATTTTTTTAACATTATCCAGCCAGTTTGTTCTTGGTCTTCCCTTTCCTCTAGCTCTCTCTACTGTTCCTGGCATTATCTCGTTCTCTGTGCCTTCCGCTTCTTTCCTCGTAACATGTTCAAGATACTTTAATTTCGCGCTTCTTTGACAGCACCTAATAATTTTCTTTCCACACCTGCAGCTTCCAACACCCATTCGTTTGTTTTTCTGTCTTTCTAAGATATACCTAGGACAAATCTCAAACACTCCATTTCGAAGGCATCTATTCTTGTTTCTTAAAAATGTTTAAAATGACAGCATTCAATATTTTCTGGCTTGGAAATAAGGTCAAGATATCTTCTCTTAAATTTGGATTGACAAAACTTTTCGAATATTGTCTTAATTCGTTCCCAAACATAGAAATGGGAGATAAGCTCATAAGCCATTTATCCGTGCAAAAATAATTATCTGCCACCGTTTGACGTTGAGAATTGGCCTAAATCTACTTTATCCTGTAAAAATCTTGGGAGACCTCAACGCTCAAATATCCGGTTCCTAACTAATCCCACCAGAGACTTATTTGTCCCCAGTCTCAGCATTTATTGGACTCCAGACAATCGTTTTTAGCTTCCACAAAACCTGCTTATTTCTGAGAATCTGATTATGAAGATGATATTCATTTCATTGTTGTAGAGAAAACATGCCGGATGATAAACCGCATCATGGCTTACAAAAAAGATGATTAGTCTGAAATATAATAAGAGCGTCTAGAGTTTATCCTAGATGATTAGTTGTGTTTAAATTTCTCATCAAGTGGAAGGCTTTCAGCTCGCCTTTACCTGATGATTGATATTCTTGTAAAGGACTCTTGATATAAAGTTTTTATCGTTCGCTAAGGTCAGTTCTGGAAAATCCGTGAACACCAAAGTGGAGGTCGTAGCGGCGTTGGGCTAGCGGCGGAAAAGTCGGCGTAGCATATTGTCACCGTTCCAGGAAGACAAAAACTTAGTTCTTCAAAAAAGTGCAATGTTTATTTAGTGCTGATGACTATGAAGATCTAATTATCAGCATCACTTTGGAAAGAAAAATGTTTAGTCCTGATGACTATAAAGAGCTAATTATTACTTTGGAAAGAGCTTTGATTTGTTTCGAAAAGTCTCATCTACTTATTCTGCTAACGATTTAAGGTTATTGAGCTGCATAGGTTTTATAGGCACAGCGATATCAGCCAAACAGACAAGACCAAATTTGAATCGGATCCACAGTTTAACGACAGCTTTGACAACAAAGGCCGTTGCCGTCGACAGAAAGTTGCTTGGTATATTACAGCACTCAAGGCTTTCGGATTTCAGAACAAATTTTATTCACTAAACGCATTATATGTCGTAGAGATGGAACTCCTCCGCTAGCTCAGACTATCCCGTCAAAGTTCAAAGATATATTATTTTCCTACAAAAATTAGTCACCGGAATTTAAATTTCAGACGCGGAGGTTTTACGGCAGGAGCCTGAAGGTTATTAAGTCTGAGAGCCTTTAAAGGTGGGTAACATACGTCGAGACTGCTGTCGTTAAATATTCTCGCTTAGAACTAAAATTCTAATGAGGAATTTTTATAGGAAGATAATGAACTTTTGGTAGGTTATATTCTGGAAAAATGGGCTACACTCCCGCTCTGTAACTAGTGAACTTCGTGCATTAAATCTGCACTGAGTGAAAAGCTATTACTCAGTTGGTGATGTAACGTTGTGAACATGGTTTCCACAGAGAGAGAGAGACAGAGAGAGAGAGACAGACAGAGAGAGAGAGGGAGGGAGAGAGAGAGAGGGAGAGAGAACGAGGGAGGGAAGGAGAGAGAAACAAAGATGGAGAGAGAAAGAGAGAATAGTAGTGAGAAATGCAAAGTGGAAAAGAGACACAAAGACAGACACAGAGACAGAGACATAGAGAGAAAAAAACAGAGAAAGAGAGATATGGAAAGATCTTTAATTTCCGCATTTCGGACAACACGGACTCATAACATCCGGCAATAACAACGATATAACAACAGACACCTCTGTGTTCTTGATATAATATTCCGTCTGCTGATATATATACGGGCAGTAAACAGCATCTTGATCACGACGTTAGGGCAGCAAATAACATTTCCTCAAAAGAAACCCGTACAAAAATACGGAGTCGCTAAAAATTGTTCTGAATTTTATAGCTGTAAAAATTGCAAAAAAAGTCCTGAGTAAAATCTTGTCGCTGTCAGTCTCTGTTTTAAGACCAGTAGTATAAATATCACCATGACTTAGGCCTGTATGATGCGATGCTAAACTATAGATCATTGAAAGATTGTAATGAAGATAATTTTGATGTCGATGTATTACATAACATTACATCCTGAGTTATTGCATTACGCTGCATGTACATTACATTGCGCGAACTCAAAAAGATCCGCTTTAGCGCTGGTCTGGCTCCACTCTCTGGTCTCTATGGCAGCCATACTCGAACCTTTGCTGGATATCGATCCATGGACGATCCTTCCATTTGGAGCTTAGGATTAGAATCGTGATGATTCGTAACCATGATGATGGTGATAAAAAGCGACTCTGTTGATAGAAATTGTGCAAACGAATAAAAGACTCTGAATATCAATTCCATTTGTCAGCTGTCGACGTGAGCCCGTTTGTTGGCTCCACGTTTTTGTGTGGGCCCACCACTGGTGACTCTTTTGGCTTACTGTGCACTGTTTTGCTAATAATTTGTTCTAACAGTCGTTGAAATGACAATAACATCATGTTGCCTAGCGCAGAGAGCGCCTCTGAGTGGATTTTTTTGAGGGGGCGCTATATCAAGTTGTCATATCATGTCATAAAAGACGAACACCGAACTGATGTTAAGCAATTATTAAATGGATACCAGATGGAAACTAAGCGAATAGTTAACAGATATACTATAGCGAATTCAAAATGTATACTAAATGGAAATAAACGGATTCTAAACGAACACTAAACAAATTGATATCATAGGAGTAATAAACGAATAACTAGCGAATGGCAAACTGACACTAAACGAATATTAAGCGAAGACGAAATTGATATTAAAAGCACATTATGCTAATGCTAAGCGGATACTAAACGGATACTAAACGAATTTTAAAAGGAGATTAATCGGACAGTAAATGAACTTAAAACTGGATGCTGCTGGACGAAACGTAGTGCAGTGTCCTACATAAAAATTAATGACTTCTCTGTCATGATGTGTGTGGACACAACTTGGACAGCGCTGTGTTTGCGGTCGCATGTACTGACGGACCTGGTGGTTTTATGTCTCCTGCGAGATTAGATAATTATGTCATATCCCCAGGTGTATTCCGAACTGAAACAGCTTCTGTTTCTGTACCGGGATGTGACCGAAGAATCTGTCCATCAAAAGAAAATAATTTCATGCATGAAATATCAGCAACCCATTTATGTACATAGTAATGACTCTTTGGTCACGCGAAAACACACAGCCACAACTGTTACAGTGGACTTGTTATTGCATATTTGGTCGTGGATGCGATCAATAAGCTGATAATATATAAAGCAATGAAGTCTTTGTGAATAATAACGCAGAATGTAACCAGCTGTGAGTCTGTACTTATTCATCAACTTTAAAAATAAAATAAATAAATAAATAGTAGGCCTAATACAGTTGGACATAAATACGAAATTTAATCGATCAATTAATTTAAACTCTAAATAGTTTCCGAAACTCGTCTTTGGACAATCTTGTCAAAAAGCCATCGGCTGTATTCAACAAATAATAATAATAATAATAATAATAATAATAATAATAATAATAATAATAATAAATAATTCGGCACCATAGTAGTAGTTTCTAAGTCCCTGGGGAACGAAGTACCTCAGGGCAAAAAAATGATAGTCATATTCAACTTTACCAGAGGATTAGAGTAATAAAATTGATGAAATAGAGCATGAAACTCATAAAGTAATAGTTAAAAAATAAATTCTAATAAAAAGTATAAATTAATAGAAGTGTGTTTTCGATGTTTATGTTGATGATGATGTTGACCTAGTTTATTCCTATCAGATCGCTGATACTGCTGCTGCGTGTTTCTGATTATATGCCTATTGATGTAGATGGTGAGATAATAGCAGGCGCTTTCCACTATAGCCTAGTTATATTAAATTTATTGATGACAAATTTATCTGTGAAGGGATAAAAAAGGCGGAAGGTTAATGTATTAACATTAATGTCCATGCATGAATACATCCAAACGAGTCAGTTGAAAAATCACCAATTACAGAATGTCTCTCTCATTTGAAAGTTTTATCCGTCCAAAGAAGCACCATCTCACGGCGAGGCCTGACCATGGGTACAATGCACATACGCTTATATGCAACACATCGGCTACATGTGCATAGAGGCCTAGGCATCAGTGAACGTTTTCTTGGATTTTTGTGTGTTCTTGACTCGGGTTGTACCTGTCTCCTCGGGTCTGCCTCGGCCTACCATCTGGCCCTCTGCACTAGGGTCTTCTTTAGTTGACACGTGGCTTCCCTTCGTTCCTCTGCCCGCGGACTGCTGGTGGTTCCTCGCATGCGTTCTGCTTCGCCTACGTGGGTCCCACCAGCTGGAACAGCCTTCCCCTCTTTGGTGTAGTTGGTGATCATCAGCTGATGACAGTTAACATAATAGCTATTGTCTTTGTGATTTTGTCAGGTCCTGTGACGCTGGAGGTCATGCCATATTTTCTGCGTTCAGATGACCTGCACTTCAACCGGTCCCAAATGATTGACTTCAACCAAGACGAAGAATCGGAAATTGGTTCCAGGGACGACGAGATCCTCCCCTCCCTCGACAACCAGTCCCTTTCCCTCGACGAAGAATACGACTCGTTCGGCATCGAATTCCACCGGGTAATGGCGATCCTCAACACCTATGTCCTCCCGGTCATCATTCTCATCGGCATCGTCGGCAACACCGTTTCGTTCCTCGTCTACGTCGCCACTCCTCGTCTCTGCCGCCAGAGCTCCAGCCTCTACCTGGCCTTCCTTGCCATGGTCGACAACATCTCCCTGGTGTCGATCTTCGTCGTCTGGTTCGGATGGGTTGGAATTCACATCTTCCACAAGAACGGATGGTGCCAGACGATCCAGTACTGCACCTATGTCTGCAGCTTCCTGTCCGCCTGGACCGTTGTGAGCTTCACCTGCGAGCGCTGGATAGTAGTCTTTCATCCGCTCAAGCGGCACCAGCTCTGCACCCGAAAGCGAGCCATGGCCGTGATGACGTCACTGACGCTGACGTCACTCGTCTTCTATTCGTTCTCGCTGTTCACGACGAGTGTTCACTATCAGAACGGAATGCAGGTGTGCATTGAACGGACCACGTATCGGGTGCCAATGCAGGTACGTTGATTGCTGCTGAGGTTGAGGCTAATTAATGCTGCTCTTTTGAAGCGGACTATATTCTTCTCGTCAGTTACTACAATTTTTATTTGATTGTTATAAGAATAATAACGACACTTACGCGTATATCTGCAGCGAAGTGGACAGACGTCTTAGTCGCCTATGTGTTTTTTAGTATAAATTCCTTAAAGATCAATAATACTTTGGGACACAAATAATCGATCAATTAATTTAAACTCTAAGTAGTTTCCGAAACTCGTCTTTGGACAATCTTGTCAAAAAGCCATGGACTGCATTCAATCAATAATAGTGATAATAGTAATAATAATAATAATAATAATAATAATAATAATAATAATAATGATTGTGATGATAATAATAATAATAATATTAATAATAATAATAATAATATAGCTATCCAAACATTGCATAATAATAATATTAATATTAATATATATTATTATATAAAAATAATGATAATAATAATAATAATAATATTAATAATAATAATAATAATACTTTTTACTCTGTGCCTCAATTCCTCCCCGAGTATAAGGAACCTGCCGGCCTGTTTCGGTCGGTCGGCAGTAGACCTGACAACGTCACACTCATTCCATAATCAGGTTGGACGCCACAGTAGCTATAATATATTTCTTATATAAAACCTCAAGCCGGGTCAATTGGTCCTGCGTCTGTGCTGGTGGCGGCCACACACATCTTCCAATATGGCCATTGGGACATTGGGCCCGATAAATCCATCGGCAACTAATTTCATCAACGAAATTGCCAGTCGTATTTCCTTTATCACTGGTGATAAGCGCGAAGCGATCTTTCTTTACCAACGCATGTCGATATGCATCAAGCTCTATAACCTTTGATCCGAAAAGACGAGACCTGACCATCATGACACATAATTCATTACCTAAATAGTTTATAAGTCCCTGGGAGAACGAGGTACCTCAGAACAAAAAATGATAATTATTATAATAATAGTATTGCTACTTATGATAATAATTATTATAATACTAATGCTAATTGGCGTCAACTTCGTCACGTATTACCATCTGACAAATTAGTGGCGTCATATTCGCTATCATTATCATCATCGATGGCACTACAGTTATTGTACATGTCAACACAACCTCATCTTCATTTTCGTTGTCATTGTTATTATCATTATTACCGATGAAAACATCAACACCTTCGTTAATCACGTCAAGATAGGCAGCGATGATGACGAGGGCTTAAAACAGTCCCGATAATATTATATACAGATATATTCATATAATTACACCCATCAATATATATCATGTATATATATGCGCACATTAATATATACACACATACGAAATAATCACATACAGATATACATGCAAAGTAATCACATACATATTTAGTTAAATGCGTACAAAATAATGATGACCTTCAACGTTGCCTGCGTGTGTCTTTGTCTCTTATAATAATAAGCTCTCCTCAGCAACAAAAGATGAAATTGGAAGTAACCAATTAGATAAGTCTGACTCGTTACAAAACGCCCGTCGTGAAGAACAGCGATTCCTCAAGCAATTTAATAACATGTCCATTATATTTACTCTAAGCGTAATTCCCTTGCAGACAATTTCCCAGTAAAAATCAATGGGTTTTATGCAGAAGAGAAAGATTTGAGGAAACGAAAGTAATGAGCTTCTCAGCTTTGGTAACAAGGACAGGCTAATTGCATTCTCTATTGTGTCATAGAGCACATTGTTAACAGCACACCTTTCATTGTTTAATGCTGATGGACCTACTACTGCGACTGAGGAGTTTCATTTCCTGAAAATGGCGGTATATAAATATACGGTTTTATATACCTACGCAATACGCATCCCGTGGGCAAACCTGTATTAGCCTCTTGTGATCATTATTATTACCAGCATCATCATCATCATCATCGTCGTCGTCGTCGTCGTCATCGCAATCACCATCGCCATCGGCATCATCATCATCCGCAGCAGCAGCAGCAGAAGCAGCAGCGCTTTAGTCAACATGATCATCGTCGTGAACATTGCCATCAAGTACTTAATCATCGCCATCATCATTAGAGTCACTACATTTTATTATTCTCAACTTCATTGGTATCAATAAAATCGTCATCGCTGACGTCATCATCATCAATGTCATCGTAATTACAGCCCGTCGTCATCAATCTCGACCTCTTTCACCCGTCGTCATAGTGACAATTATTCCGTACGGTTACATCATCACTTGTCTTCCTCGGCTTGCCCCAGCTGTCGTGCCTCCAGCCACACCATCTCAAGATTGAAAACCTGTCAGAAATACGATAAAACCGCTCAGATGCTAACGACGGAGCATCAACAACATTACAAGCTGACAAGACGCATCCGGCTTCTATTTATCAGAATCTTCTAAGCCGACAATTAACCATCGAACGTCCGCTTCAGCTCTTACGTCTACACCTTGAGTCGTCGCAGTCACTAAGCCTCCTGTGGCGACGTTCGGCTGTATCTATGGTCCCTTTTACGCTAATGGAAGGCAACGACTTTGACGGACACCTATAGCTCAATGCAAAACCGTGGTTGCTCTGTCACTCTGTCTCTGTTCTATATCGATGCCTCTGTCTCTGTCTATGTCTCTGGCTGTCTCTGTCTCTCTGTCACTCTGTTCTATCTCGATGCCTCTGTCTCTGTTTCTGTCTGTCTCGGTGTCTCGCTGTCTCTCTGCCTCTCTTTCTCCATCTCACGCTGTATCTCTGTCTCTCAGCCTCTCTCTGTCTCTCCCTGTCTCTGTCTCGCCCTGTCTCTGTCTCTGTCTCTCCCTGTCTCTGTCTCTCTCTGTCTCTGTCTCTCTCTGTGTATCTCTCTCTCTCTTTCTGTCTGTTTCTCTCTCACTCTTTCTCTCTCTCCCTCTCTCTCTCTCTCTCTCTCTCACTCTGTTG
>OY365820.1:10050609-10155609 GCA_959347315.1 Bimastos eiseni
TCTTCATCGCCCTCAATATACCAAGCTACGCCTTCAGGATTCATGCCTTCGTCATTAGTATCCGAAAGGAGTCGTTTCCTCGATCGATCCAGGCCTTCATCTGGCAGGAGTTCATTCAGTTCCTCTACTACAGTAACTTCTCGTCGAGGTTCTTTCTCTACAGCGCATGCTCGAGGAACTTTCGCTGCGCCCTTTGTCGTTTCATCTGCAGGAGGAAGAAGGAACGGTAGAGACAGAGAGAGACATAGAGAGAGAAAGAGAGACAGACAGAGACAGGCAGGCAGACAGACAGACAGAGAGACAGACAGAAAGACAGAGTGACTGAGACAGAGAGATGCAGAGAGAAAAAGAGAACAAGACAGAAATATAGACAGAGAAAGAGAGACAGACAGACAGACATACAGACATACAGAGACAGTGAGAACGAGAAGATAGGGACTGAGATAAAAGCAGAGAAACAAAAGACAAACAGAGACAAAGACAGAGACAAAAACAGACAGATACAGATATACACAGACGGAGGCAGAGTGAGAGAGAGACAGAGAGAGACAGATAGAAAGACAGAGAGAGAAAGAAAGAGCGAGAGAGAGAGAGACGGCAGCTGTTACGCCCGAGTTTGCCAGAGGTCGTGCCAAGGGAACGGAATGTTACGCTTCAACTTTATCGCAAAGTCGAAGAGACGCATGAAAAAAATTTCGACAGAAGCCATTTGTTGGTGATTTATTGACTGGAAACTTAAACTTTGTAGTACGTATATGTTGCGGCGTTGCATTGGAACTACTAAGAATTATTCACGGGTCCACGTTAGCCAATAGTCAACGAGAAATTCACCAGAGACAGTAACACTGAATGAATATTTCTGATTCAGTAAAATCCACTATCGAAAAGCCTTCTGCGTATGAAATCTGGAATTACAAAGATGCGTTTTAGGTGCACGAATCTACAGGTCATCGAAATATATAGGGTACGTGTAGTGACAGTTCAATAAAATTTATTCCTTGCTGGCAAACGTCGGGGTTTTACAGCGTTTCTTGTAAATAACAAGGTGATGATAAGCAAATAACTTCAATCATGAAACTTGATGTAGCGCTTCTCCAAACTTGTTCTTGAGCTGCATACCGTCAGTTTTGGAACGACTCTGCATTCCTATAATAGAAGAACATATATATAACGTCCCTTAATACCTACTCAAGATATCTACTAAGAGGCGCTTAATGAAAGAAATTAGTGAAGATTTTAGCAGTTTAAACTATCATCTCATTTAGACATAATATGAATGTGAAGCAGTAGAGTGAGCTCAGAAAACATTATGCTCCATAAAAATGTATAAACAGCTTAGCCGAAAGGCCATATTTTCTTCTGTGTAAGCCGCATAATATTTCCGTAAAGAGAGTAATCCTCACAGATAGCAACGAACCTAAATCTGAACCGATGCACCTGTTTGAGCTGGAATTCATGTATAAAAAATAGAAAAATAAGGTCCCAAAAGGATAACAATTATAATAATAATAATAATAATAATAATAATAATAATAAACCTTATTTTCGTTTCATCTCAAACTGACAAACCGTAGTATGATTGCGTACATAGTGTGAACGAATGATGACAAGTTATTACAGGAGTCAAATATAACTGTCAGGAGCCATGCAAGCCGTCCATTACGTTATACATCTACTTTAACCAACGTCGCCGCCTAGCGAAAGAAAGACTAATTTACCTTACGGGGATGCGTTATCAAACTCGGATCCTCAGCCTTGCGCCTCAGCGTGCTATCCAACACTCTACGGTTCCCAGGATCCGATTTGTCAAAAACGAAGCAGCGGGGTCGAAAATATAATTATAGAGAAAGATCTAATAATAATTTCCTAAGCCGCAATGAGTTTATTAGGCTCAAATCATTTCTTCACGACTGAAATAATTTCGAAGCCTGAAACTCCATGGCCGGAAAACTCTGTTTCGAGTAATGCCTGTGCGCTCAATGAATGTGAGGGGGTCGAGTCGACCACCTCGGGGGTCTATCAGACTTTATAAGCAGCGGGGGTCAAGGGAAAGAAGCATGGGGGTCCAACCCCCTCGACCCCCCCCCCGGCATATCGGACACTGACGGTCCCTCACCGATGCAAAATGGAAAGACAAAGAGTCAGCGAGAGCCTAAATGAAACACTAACTTATAACTAACTATGAGAATCACTGTAGCAGCAAGAGACTCAAAAGAGCCTCCTTATCAACTCAACATTATCGACTCAGCTCATGAGACTCCACACAATCTACTCAACTCTATCGACTCATCTCTATCGCCCAGAGTTGTCAACGGGTTGGGTCGGGCCACTAATATCTGTAGATTAGGCAGGTCGGGTCAAGATCCTAGCGTGTCAGATTGGGTCGGGTCCCAAGCCCGGACCCATTTCGACCCACTATTTGTTTGCATTGTTTTCAACTCAGTGCTATTCATAATGTTGAACAGCTAGAATCAAATAAATTGAATATGGCGAAGGAGTTAACGTAAAAACGTAGGGCAACACCAGATTTGTTCCAATTTACACCGAACTCGGCTCAAGCTGTCGCATGGAATAATCTCTCATGAATTTATGAAAAGACGATAGGTCAACGTATTTATTACAAGCGTGTGAGTTAGCTGAGGAGGCAACGCTGGGACATGCGGACCGAACTCTTACCCACCCAATAATGTGAGAAATTCTTTTGCATATATTTATGGAGAAAGTCAATTAAGGCCAAAATAAATGGAATAAACGAAGGGTATCTTCCCTGATACATTCTCACAAATCATTGAAATCAATATTAAGATCATATACGACAATCTGACTGTGCTGCGTTTTTACGACATTAGAATTTGACGATAAACAATATTATTAAAATTGGCACTAAAGGCGGGTCGGGTCGGATTGGGTCTGGTCATGCAGGCCATTCGGGTCGGGTCGGGTCAGATATTTGGCTCTAAATGTCGGATCGGGTCGGGTCCATTTTCAATGGGTCGGCTTGGGTCGCGTCATGAAAATTGGACCCATGTACAACTCGTCTGTCGCCTCAACTGCTGTAGAAGACAATGCTGAGAGGTTCTCTACAAGTGCTGTATAAATGCTAAAATTTGCTTTAGGCCCTTGTGAATTTATATGACTAACGTTAATTCCGCTGTGGCCGTTTCGGGTGATACCAAACCGATATCGGGATAAAGGAGGAGGGTCACGCGTCCTGAAATAGAAAAAACCTGAAACCGAAGTACGTAGGCTGTAATTACATTTTCATTCAATAGGAGGCGACACTGAATATCTCGCTTGCTCATCCAGCAGATAGAGACAAGAGACCGAGACCGAGACTGACAGAGAGAGAGAGAGAGAGAGAGAGAGAGAGAGAGAGAGAGAGAGAGAGAGAGAGAGAGAGAGATAGAGAGAGAGAGAGAGAGAGAGAGAGAGAGAGAGAGAGAGAGAGAGAGAGAGAGAGAGAGAGAGTAAGAGAGAGAGAAAGACAAACAGACAGACAAGAAACAGGCAGAGACAGATACAGAGACCGAGTACGACAGAGGTCGAGAGAGATACATAAGGACAACGATGAGACGATGTCATAGTGTATTCCCTTTCTTGTTTCTGCCTCAATCCGTCTTCGTCATCTGTAAAAAGCCCAGCGGATGAGGCGTTCGCGTTGTCTCTTCCGAAGACACAGAGTTTCTTCCGCTGGATGGATGTTGCCACTGGGAGACCACCGACCGAATCGGACGATCACCAACCAGCATGACAGTACATAAGTCATCATCATCGGAACTTATCCTCCCGTCGGCTTGTTCACGAGCATCTAATTCTATCAGCCTCTCGTCCGGAGCCCGGTTCATCTCTATGACGCTGCTTTGACGATTATCTTATGCCACCTCTACCATTATCGTATGCCACCTCTACCATTATCTTATGCCACCTCTACCATTATCGTATGCCACCTCTACCATTATCTTATGCCACCTCTACCATTATCGTATGCCACCTCTACCATTATCTTATGCCGCCTCTACCATGATCATTGTATTGCATTGCATTCCGTTTATTTCGATAATAGTATCATAGTTGCTGTCAACAAGCAGCCGCTTGCAAAATAAATGAATAGTCAAATACATGTCCTTATCATCAATAGCACACCGACATCCCACTAATACTACCACTACGACTACCACTACCAACACAATCATTATCATGACCATCATTCGGGGTGTTCTAGTCTCTGAAGCAGTTTCGTTTCCACAACACGCTATCCTCCGTCTCTATTCCGAGTTCGTCTCGTGACCGTATGCAACCCAAAGTTCATTGGGAGCAGGTCATCTTCAGCTGTCCTTGTTCGTGTTCTTGTCCAAATTGAACCAATGACTAATTACTAATAATAGCTTGAGTCTTAGATGGTGTGCAGAACTATTGAAATGGTAGCCTTTGTTGCTGCTATCATAATTATTATCATCAGTATTTTACCATAAAGATAATTATCATCATTGACATTAATATCATCAGTAACAAAGGGTCGTGGTTGTCCAGTGGCTAATGCACTGGGCGGTCAAACGAGATAACTCATACGTTGTTGTTGAGTGTCTACGATTGTATGCCTACGTGCTGAAATAAGTAGGTCAACATATTATAGCGTTAGTTAATCACACTTATTAATAGGCGTTGATATGGTTCTTAGTGTTTTTTTCATATCCTGATTGTATTCAATAGGTTCAGTTTCATGGTACATAAGCTTCGCTTGAATCTTAGTCTGCCACAAAAATTGACGATGTATTTTTAGTGGGTCCATTTTCGTGCTCGTGGGAGATTTTGGGTATTTTGGATGCCTGGACTGTTCCTGTGGATTCGGTTGCTACAATCAAGAAGAAACTGAGTAAATTAAAATATTATGACGAAGGAGAAAGACGGAAGAAGTGGTTCTCACACGGAAGCAAGTCTCTACGACCACATTGAATCACTGTTATATTGGTTCTTCCCGAAATACATGACTTGATGAGATTTTAGTCGTTCATGATTTTTATTTGGTATTTTTACGTTTCGTAGGCTTACATAATTATGAGTGGGGTAGATAATCGCGGTGCTTATTCGGTCTATGTAGGCTATGTTGAAACGAGAAACCTATATGCAAGTGTTGGAATTACAATAATAACTCATAACTGAACTAAGAGACTAGCTGAAGCTTTGGCGATGCATGCCACTAATGATCCATGACGGTAGAAGAGTTTTTCCTGTTCGCATGGGAACCATGTGTCCAAGCCATATCATAATAAGCACGTTATTATGGTAGAGTACGCAACATACTGTCAGAAATTAGTAAAAATATAACGATTATGACGACTGCCATCAGCATCATTGTCATCTATCGTTGCGCTCAATACGTACGTGTTAAAGAAAAACGATGGGATTGGAAAAGACAATACGGTCAACCAGTAAAACGTCAGATGCAAAACGATGGTCTATCTATCTCTGCTGGTTGACGCTGCCCGCTGCACCGAAGGAAGAGGGTAACCAGCGCCATGGATGGAGTGGGAAAGATATAAAGAATGGGGTAAAGGCCCGAGGAGGATACAATGGATTAGTCATGGGGTGGATGCGTTGTTCCACGCGCTTGATCAATACGCAGCGGCAGTAGCGGAGACGATTGGGCTGGAGGCGAGCAGAGGGTAGAGCGTGCTACAGCAGCTGCCTGATGCATATGCAGCCAGCTAGTAAAAAGCATCGCTGTCGGTTTCTGTTGGCTGTTGGTGAAACTGCATTGGGGAACTGGGATAACTTATCGATGGGGAAAATATCACATCTCTAGAACTAGGCCGACGTCTGTGTGTACACTCCCTCGCTCGGCTGTAGACTCTGCGCCCAAGCTGACGTGCAACGACAGGTGTCAAAGAAGACGACGTGAACCCGCACAGGTGAGTCTAAACACACGCTGGCTTAGGGCGCGGATGTGTTAAACAGGAGATGCAGCTTTCCAGGTGTTTTGGGAAAGTTTAAAGGTTTTGATTTATGGCTAGAATAAGGTTGATACAAACCAACCAACTGTACTGAAAGGATTTAAATCTTTATACGTGCGAATTCTTTACTACTCCAATGGCTATAGGCTAGTGATTTTTTACAAAGATTAACTCGTATCGATAATGTCTTGACGGATATGATCCTATTCTAGTCACGAACTTATAAAGCGCCTCTCCCACAGTAGGCCTACAGCCGAATCAAATGCACTTCCAGTGGGAAGAATCTCTCGAAGAAAGAAAAGTCTTAATTAAGAGAACGAGCAGAAACAGTTGTGCTACAAGGTAAGATTTCAGCACGAATTACAACAGAGGTCAATAATTATTATGTTCTTTAATTATATAGGACGAATTAATTTTTATTTTGTCTAATATCGATGCCTCCCATTAGACTTAGTTTGCGAGCGATTCGCGGGCGGTCGGTAGCTCTTCGTCTGCAATAGTTGAAGTGCTCGTTTATTGCACTTGTAAGCGACAACGGGCAAAGCAGCAATTCATAGCTAGAATAAGGTTGTTGGTTGCAATATCTAACAACTCGTCTATGCCTATAGCGGGTAGACACGTTGCAGACGATGTTGTTGATTGTGCATAGCGTCTGTTGAAGGGTGTCTACCTTCGAAATAGACAAATAAGAAACATTAACGTGAAATCAACGCTCGACGAACTTCAAGAATGTAACGTGACTACAAACAGCGTAATGTAAGGCGACATTACAGCTGCGCTAGACCTGTAACATGGAAACGACATGCCATGTGCCTTAAGTGAAAGGTAGACAAGAGGTGCGAAATATGCAAGGCAGAGCAAACAGATGAATTGCGTGAAGAGCAAAAGGGCAAATCTCACCCTTCCTTATACAGGGTTAACTAACATCCTTGTGACATGCCTCTGTTACTCGCGTTGCTACAAGAGAGACAGAGACAGATAGGCCCCATCCCTTTCGAATACAAAATGTGCTATATAATTATGTAGGCCTACTACTGTTTACTCTTCCCCCACTATGCGTTGCCTGCATCATCAACACAATTTTAGTCAAACTTCACGCTGCTTTAGCTACGGTGGCTCTATGTTTAGGAACTTAAACCAAACGCAGACTAGTTTATGGTGTGCGCTCGAGCGCATCTGTGCTCACAGCTATTTGTGGATAGGACTTCTCGTTGTTATGCATTGCAGAAACGATCGTTACGGCTATCTTGTCATCCAGCTTTGCCTCTAAATCTTACACCGGTTTTACATAGCACTGCTATAGCATCTGAGGATTAATTAGGAGTATGCTAAAACTGTGTCGGCAGATTAACTGTGTGAAGTTTCTTATGACCGTATTGAAATAACACACGATGCAAAACGGCATAAAGGAACAGAAACCAAGCGGTTTATTTTTTAATCAAATTTATATTGCGCCTTAATTTTTTTCTTTTGGGAGGCGAAATCATTAGTCGTGCATTGCTGGCAGATAAATACATTTCCAGTCATTTGGAGGAAAATGTAAAAATGCACATGGCTTTCTATAACGACCGTAACGCTTTTCACAGTACTTTTGGCACGACATCAACGCGGACTAATCACCCCATCTCTAATTTGTTTAAATGCTAAGGAGTCGCGTGTTTGTCTCTGGTAATAATAATGATGATAACTCAGCTTCATGCATCTTGACCAACAAAGACGTTAGCGATTCTCCGGCGTAATTCTAATGTCTAGAAAATCAGACCGTACCTCATGCAAACAATATTAATGAATGTTATTGATGTCGTGCATTAAGATTCGTGATTACGACGCCTGAGTGTGGTATAGTGACCGATAAAGAAGTGGCTGGTAAGACGTATCGCTCTGCTTCGTTTCAGGTAATTGCGATGGCGACATTTTGGTCCGCAATCATGGATTTTGTCCTCTCGTCCTCTTCCGGATGAATTGACGCCTAATGCCGTCTTCGCTTGCCTTCATTTATCAGAGCGCAATAATAAGAAATGCATGGCTTGAAATCGGGCGCTGGCTGATGGCGTCACCCGTTGCAGATGGTGTTCGAATATAGCCCTGTAGGAACGCGATATCTGTATCAGCTGCAGCAGCTGAAGGAAGTGATGGAGATGAGGATGATGGAGATCTATGGTCCGTTGACCTTTGTCGTCTGCCTTTTTGGTCTGATTTACTCTGCAGGTAAGTCTCATGTGCTCGCGCGAAATAACTGGACATACTTACTATCACTCGTTCGTCCATGTAGTCATTCATTCATTCGTTCATTCATTGAATCAATAATTTTGTTCATCCGTTCCTTCGTTTATTCGTTCATTCGTTCATTCATATATATATATGTGTGTATATATATATACATATACATAATATATACATGACGTCTCAGGCAAGTGTATTTGCCAATGCTGAGAGGACATTCAAAATAAATGGCATCATCATCATCGTCATCATCAGCATCATCATCGTCATCGTCATCATCATCATCATCGTTATCGCTCAAATCGTCTGTGTCTCTGGTGGAACCACAAATTTAGAGTCAGATTCTTCTGTGAATGAAAAGGGAACAAAGTCTACTAAGTACCGACCGAATTCCACAGAACGCTGAACCGCTAAAATTTAGCGACTAAGCTCCTGCTAGAGGTCATTCACCGTCAGATTCTTCGTTGAGGATGAGAGGCAGTAATAACTGCAGTCATAGCTTCGGTCGACGCGTAGAGTGTCGGCAACAGATATCGTGTTACGTGACGGGCAAGAAATGCCACACTGACCGTCTTTGCCGATTCGTGCGTACATCGCTGTTTTTAGATGAGCGGAGGAGGAGAAGGAGAAGGAGGAGGAGAGGAAAAGAATGTCTTTCTTGCTATGTCTGTCGAGTTCCATGCAACCCTTCTACATGTCTGCCTCTGTCTGGCCGTTTGTCTATGTCTGTAATCTTTCCCAGGCAGACACAAGTTCATCCAATTGTCCTTCTATCTGTCTTCTGAATGATTGTTTGTGTATTCATTCATTCTTTAGAAAATTTATATAGCGCCCCTTCAAGAAACATAATCAAGCTGCATGTGCAGCAAGAGCATAATTTCTCGTGTGTGTAGCCTATCCAGAGCATTTGTCGGATTCACCGTTGTTTGCTATCATGGTTTTCGTTGTCTTGAAATTATCACCAACAAACAGCGTGCAACAGTCGGCATTGTTAGCAATCATCATCAGCAGCATCGTCGTCATCATCATTATTCTTGCCTCTGTCTTTTTCGTTCTTATCGTTTTTGCCGGTTATCCTTGATCTTTATTGCATGGATACTGATGTAGTTAGTTTGGGTCTGTTGAAGTCGTTTCATGAGCAGTGGTATTATAGCACAGATGTCTATGTCTATTGAAACATGCAGTTGAAATCATGGAATTCACTCTATCTTTCTCTGTATCTTTGGCGAAAATGAACAAACCGCTGTGATAGATTTTTATGTCTTTTAGGTGTCATTCGTCTTATGTATACAACTCATGTTTTGTTGTTGCATCTGTCTGTTTGCAACCTTTTCTAGTTTCTACAAGTCTGCATGCACGCAAGTATACATGTACATGTCCGTCCGTCCAACCGTCTGCATTTCTGTTCGTCTATCTGGCTGTCCATCTGTCTGGCTGTCTGTCTGTTCGTCTATCTGTCTGTCTGTCTATCTGTCTGTCTATCTGTCTGTCTGTCTATCTGTCTGTCTATCTGTCTGTCTATCTGTCTGTCTGTTCGTCTACCTGTCCGTTCGTCTGTCTGTTCGTCTGTCTGTCTATCTGTCTATCTGTCTGTCTGTCTGTCTGTTCGTCTGTCTGTTCGTCTGTCTGTCTATCTATCTATCTGTCTGTCTGGCTGTCTGGCTGTCTGGCTGTCTGGCTGTCTGTCTATCTGTCTGTCTATCTGTCTGGCTGTCTGTCTGTTCGTCTATCTGTCTGTCTGTCTGTTCGTCTGTCTGTCTATCTATCTATCTGTCTGTCTGTCTGGCTGTCTGGCTGTCTGGCTGTCTGTCTATCTGTCTGTCTATCTGTCTGGCTGTCTGTCTGTTCGTCTATCTGTCTGTCTGTCTGTTCGTCTGTCTGTCTATCTATCTATCTGTCTGTCTGGCTGTCTGGCTGTCTGGCTGTCTGGCTGTCTGTCTATCTGTCTGTCTATCTGTCTGGCTGTCTGTCTGTTCGTCTATCTGTCTGTCTGTCTGTTCGTCTACCTGTCCGTTCGTCTGTCTGTCTGTCTGTTCGTCTGTCTGTCAATCTGTCTATCTGTCTGTCTGTCTGTCTGTCTGTATGCACGCCTGTCTGTCCATCGTTGCCCGACAACAGTCGGACTGTTCCTCCGTCTGTCTGCTTGTCAATATGTCCGTTTGTATATTTGTCTGCTTACTTGTATACGTCTGTCCTATATGTCGGTCTTTTTATATGTTTATATGCATCTGCCTCCCTCTCTGTATCTATATGTGTGTCTGCCTGACTGCCTGTCTTGATGTCCAAGTATCTCTCTGTTCTCTGTCTGTTGTTCGACCAAGTAATTACGCCGACTTAAAGGCGAATTGTTTCGTCCATCTCTTTACGTCCGAAAATCTGAAACTGGTATTGTTTCGGCCAAATCCCTTTATCCGCGGAGTCTGTCATTGCGAGAGTCCGGCGCCAACCAGACGGGCGCAGAGCGCATTGTCCGAACGAAGGGATGACCAGATGACCCACGTGACATGTCTGAGGTCAGCGGAGGGAGGGTGAGTGGGAAGGAAAACCATCTGGACAGCATCTCATGGCTACAAGATACCATTAGGAAGCGGGGAGGACGAAGGAAAGGCAGAGCTGAACTGGACGATCCTCCTCCTCCTCTTCCTCAGAGAATATTTAATGTAATCGAAAGGCTGGAACCTCCTGTGGAGGCTGAAGCCACCGGGTACGTTGCTACGGGCAACTGTCCACCAATGGAATGAACATCTGCCTGAATACATTGGAAATTATTCCAATGCATGACCATCGTGGTTTCTTAATCGTTGTCATAAACTTGACATTTCTATAGCGCCAACAAAAGCGAACAGGCGCTTCATCAAAACAAAATCGACAGACATGGGGATAATCATCAGTGGTGACTTTTCTGTCGTATAAACGTCATTTTATAATTCAAAATGTCTAGAAAACTTTAAAAAAACTTCTAATCATTATTATTGTGTATTCAAATATACACACATACTAGCATGCGTTTGTAAAGTCTCTATCAATGCAAATTCCGTTCACTTTCGTCCTTTTATATTTGAAGACACGCGCGCACCTAGTAGGGAAAATGCGCTAAATAAATGCTTATATTGAAACCTGTCCTCTTCAATCTCTATTGTCAAGCAGACGCGCTATAAAATCTTTGACTAAACAGCGTTAGGGAAAACTCAGAAAACTCGGTGTATAGCTTCTTTGTTACCAATTTCATACTCAGTTGTAATTTACTGGACTAACTAAACGTAGAGGACATGTAATGTATTGCATGGAGATGTAAGACCACAAAACGTGTAGTTTGATTAAGCCATTTTCTTTGAGGAATTATATAAATGCTAGTATCTAAATAAACAAGTCTTATAATTGATAATAGAAAAGAACAGTTTGTTAAGATATTCCGGAGTCAGACATGGGCATATGAACTGCTAGCGCCTTCATTTTCTTCGCCTCGGCTTATGGCCAGTCATCTCTCTCGCGGTCTCATCTTCCCGCCGATAATGTGCGATCAGTGTACTCATTATAATGGTTGTGTTGGCAGAGTCTTTAAATTGCTACCTTGGCAACTCTGAATTTGTAATTTAGCTTTCAATGGGCCTTAGTGCACGCTAACGTAGACCTGCTTTTCCTGCACGTTTATGTGCGAAGTTCCTGGTGCGTCCATCCGTTGTATACTCAATCGGTAACAGCCCCAACGGATGTGTCAAAAATATAGAACATTTAAAACTATAGGAAAGTATTCCCGCGTGGACCTCACATATCCTACATACGATCCCATCTGGTTGGTGGGACGAGTAAAGCTCGTAAGGGACTATAGCACACGGACCTCATGTACAATAATATGACGTTACTGTCTGTTGGAGAAGAGCAAGAATTCCGAGGCAGTGGTTTCTAGACCATCCTGTCAATAATCCTGCACAGACGCTGTTTAAAGATTAATGGTATTTCAAGCTTAATCAGTGAAATATATTTATTTAAAAAACACAGTGATCTTAAATGGATTTTAAAGGCAAAAATGGATTTTACATAAAAAAATTGATTTTACAAGCAGACTATTTGAATTTTTACAATCTTTTGATTCCCACGCAAATGATGAATATTATTCTCCTGCCCGCATTTCTTTACAACTGTGCTTAATTAATATTTATGGATAGGGGATACGCTTTTAAATTGGCGACAATTCGCATAGCAGAAGAAAGAAGCAAATTTCGGTTAGTAATAGAATGAAATTCAATCCCATAAAAGTCATGGCAATTGTGGCAAGTGGAACAGCAGACCTATCCCGGATTACCCGCATTTCTCTTCGTAAGTCGAAGTTGTATTGAGATGAGATTCTTGTCCCGTTTTTCCCTTTTCCCAAAGCCGCCGTTTTTCCACTTCAGTCGGCAGTAGGGCAATTACCCTTCTGAAAGAAGCGCTTCGTTGTGGCTCTTTCCCAGCCATTCATGGCTGATGCTATCAAACGCTTCGAGCAAACGTCTCAGGCTTTCAACTCATTGACGGTCTGGGCCGACGCCGTCTTTTCGGCCTTGGTCTCTTCTCCGGTCACAATGCCCGTCAATGCGGCTGACAAACGATCTCTGGCGCCCTCTGCTGAGCCTTCTTCTCCCGCTTAGTGTGACTCACTGCCCTCCGTAACGAGGTCCCTGCGGCCATGCAATGCGCGTTCGGTCAGTGGTTAGAAGAAAGCAGCAGAGGGGAGACAGCGTGGAGGATGTACAACAGGATAAAGGATTGGAGAAAATCTCACGACGATCAATGTACATCGTTGGTATTGCAAGATTCCGTACATTACGCTGTCCCCGTAATCCTAATTAGGTCCAAAGTCCACGATAAACTACCATAGTCTGCCTCAGATCAAAGGATACAATCATGCGTCTTGTATATTTGTATACAGCGTCTTTAGCGAACACCGCAGAGGCGCATGCGCGTGGTTATTCTAGAAGACGAGTTTTAATTGAAACTGGGTCAGGTTGTGAACTTGCGGGAAACATACGGGTCTTGGTTGTTGGCAACGCGATAGACACCCTCTGAATTTTCGATTTCCGGCTGTTTAATGGAATTGAGGACCCGTTAAGTCTAGTCAATGAATTCATATTCAGGCAGTGCTGGGCGTAGTCTTTGTTCAAATTTCGAAACACAGAAATGTTGGGCACCTAGGCAGAGCAATTCCGAACCTCTAATCAGAACAGTCTCTTAGACGAAAGTGATCGTGTTTTATGGTAAAAAATGATAATCAGGGTAGGCCTAATATTCAGAAGCTTGAAGTTTGAACTGATTGTAGTTAAGTGTAAGTAATATCATATTTAACAAGGCATAAATCATAGAATCGGTTGTGTGATTACTATTTTTCATATTTGTTGCTCACTCTGCTCGTAGCATTTGCCTCTCTGCTCCCTGTCGGTGAGCCTGCTTTGTTGAAGCGCTGCCAGAAGACAGGAAATTGATCATTTTACCTGGGATGGTCGCCATATAGCCCAAGTTAGGACGACTTTGATGATAATTGCCGGATATCTTGTTAGACCCTTGTTAATGCCATTACAACGTTGCTATGAAGTTATAATCTTAGAACAACCGAAGGAGTCAAGCCTATAACGTTAAAAGTTTCAGCATAAAGACACTATGGTATTAGTTCCTATAACAAAGAGCATTAACGTCTACTTCCTTCTTTATCCAGTTTTGGCACTGGCGCTATCAGAGTACGAACAATGGAGGAGTTTCTTAAAACATTATTCGTGGCACGTTCACTTAAACCGAATGGCAACCCTTATACCCAAAACCAGGAAAAATGAATTGGTTCCTAATTTCTCCTTATTAAAGGAAACCATTCACTTTGTTACTCTCTGTTCGGCTGTACTTAAATCGCGATCGTGCGAAAGAATTATCGAGAGTTGGGAAATGCACTCAGTTTAAATGGGAATTAATTGAACCGTCCTAAACCCTGAGGAATTGAGTTAAGAGTTCTCATCGTGACCGAGTCCGTTGATCTACGCTGTGTATATCGATCCTGTGTTCTATCAGGGTGCCTCGCTATCATTCTATCCGTTTAAAATCTTCTTCTATAGTTGTGCTTTGGATTTAACTCGTGTCATAGATTTGTTGTCCAGGAAGACTGTTATTTTCTTTCTATGGATGTGGTTGCTGATGATCACGATTGTAACGACGACTACGAGGATGATGATGACTACGACGATTAAGATGACGATGATGGTGTTCGTGATCGAGGAGGTGATGATGATGATGATGATGATGATGATGATGATGATGATGATGATGATGATGATGCTGATGATGATGATGATGGTGATGACGATGACGATGACGATGACGATGACGACGATGACGATGACGATGACGACGACGACGACGACGATGATGATGGCGATGATGGCGATGATGGCGATGATGATGAGGATGATGATGATGATGACGATGATGATGACGGTGATGACGATGACGATGACGATGACGATGATGAAAGGAGAATGATTTTAGAAGTCCAGGGCAATTAACGCAGACGCGACTACAGAATCATAAGAAAAGAGGGGGTAAAAGAAAAGGGTACAAAGAAAAAGAGGTCAGGGTGGATAGTAA
Source organism: Bimastos eiseni (assembly GCA_959347315.1). Classification (NCBI taxonomy): domain Eukaryota; kingdom Metazoa; phylum Annelida; class Clitellata; order Crassiclitellata; family Lumbricidae; genus Bimastos; species Bimastos eiseni. The sequence goes on from OY365820.1 coordinate 10,065,390, forward strand.
AAGAAGATAGCAAAAGAAGAGGAAAAACTAATTGAGTAAAAGAGAGCAAAACAGAGTAGACATTGTTTTGGTCTTCTTTTTCTATGCCAGTAGTCTGTGTATCGCGATCAACATTCGACAAGAGACTCATTTATCGCCCAACTCAGACGTATAATCTCCAAGTATGGCCACCATTTTCGAGACAAACCATTACATGGTCTGTCGTCCGAATCTCGACGGACCTAATGTCCAGTGCAATCGGTCGTTCAAGAGGACTGAACCAACTCGGTCCGAACTGTCCTCCGAGATGGAAAACTGGAAAACACAGCCCCCGGCATTCCCAGCGGACCAGATCCGCGGCCGTTCGCTCAATATTTATAAACGCAATTTGATTAGTAAACACGATAAGATCGCGATTGGTCTACTGGCGTCATTATCGAGAATTACGGTCTGTCGGACCGATTCGTCGATTGAAACCAATCACGGGAAGTTGTGCATCGATGTGGTCTGTGACGTGACCATGGCAGCGAAAGGGAACGCGACTGCAATGGAGCACGGTGTATGAGTATTGGATGGTGCTCGGTGTTTGCTCATCTTGCTGAGCAAATGAAATCGAGACTGGCTGAGAAAGGGGTGGAATCACGACGCCATTCGAATCGAGGAAATCACATTAGACAGCTTACATGACCTGCGTTTGTTGACCAACTTCAAATGCTGTTTTGCGGTCGATGTGATGACATCGACTGCGTATCACAGCACATTCCGTCGCTGGAATAACAAGCAACCAAAGGACATGCGGTATTGTAATCATTGTAATCAGGCATTTATATAGCGCCGCTCGAAATAGCGAAGCTCTCTACGGGCGTCTGTGCTTGGGCAAGGGAACAGGAAACTAGCAGAGTGAGAGGGTCAGTACTTCCAGGCGAAGGGACTGTGAAAGACAGTTCCTAGCTGAAAGGGTAAAAAAAGTCACAATCGGGTTCGAGTTTACATCGTCCAGGTTTTGAAACTTAACACGAATGTTAAAGTGCACGTTCTCAATGGCAAACGCATGTAATTTACCCTGTTCACTAGTTCAACGAACCGATCGGGTAAAATTCTTCACCCCTTGACCGTTGATAGGGTGCCACGTCATTTTAGGGTCCACGTGAGCCGATCACCCAAACTCGACATTCAAATCTCCATTTGATTTTATTAATAACTCTCTACTATAATCTCTTAAATTTCATAAAATTACATCATGCAAATGTGTTCCATGCGAATTAGACTTCCTTGAGAAGCAATTTTGCTCGGAGCTCTAAGATGGTATAATGCAAATACACAACATTTCTGAGCATCACACAAAAGCAGCCTCATCATGCAGATCAGCCTATTCATCAAAGCTTCCTCTAGCATCACATATAGATTAGATATATATAATATATATATATATAATATGTGCTAACGGTGCTAATCGTTAGCAGCGAATCTGCGCCGCATCGAAACTTGCATAAGCCGTCATGAGGATCCGATCTCCACAAGCATGCTGAAGTTGGTCATCAGGACCGTGTAGCTAAGCGAATACCAGGATTTCAGGGTTCCTGCTGTTAACAGATCAAGGGTCAAGGTAGGGGTCAACCAGCAACCATTGAATGCTAGATCCGTTCATTTACCGTCGCAATTTAAAATCAAATCAAAATTGTCATGTTGCTGTATCATTTGAGAATCTGAAGAGTAGCATGAGCTGAAGGTGGACAGCGTTTATGACGGCAACAGCTGTTGGCCCAACACATACTGCAGATTATTAGTGAAACCTTTAATATTATATTATGCTTTATCGCTATAAAACCCCAATAAGGTGTCCCAATTTAAGCTGACACAATGCCAGCAAAACCGTTCTCAACGGATGTGACGCGAGATTACGTTCATTGTTATAAGATTGAGAGCAATTTAAAATCCGTGATTATATCTTTGACAGGTGGTCAGAGGGTTATAATAACACCTCAGGGTAACCAGATGACGACAACAGAGAGTGACGTCACTCTGACATGCGCACTCGTCGACTACCGAAAGTCAGATGTCAGACTCACCTGGCTCGGTCCACATTCACAGGAAATTGCGACAACCGACGGCAGGTAAATCGACACTCACCTTCATATGCACAAAGTCCAGCTGCAAGCTGTTTTCGTCAATATAAACGCAATTTATATTGTACCGACTGACACCATGATGTAAGCATGCATGTGTGGCGTGACAATGTGGAGCAATTTAGCATATCTATTTTATATATATATATATACGCATATATTTTATATATATACGCATTAACTGTATATAATGTATGTATGTATCTCACTTTTTATAGCCCATTAAAGTATTATATACTTATGTATATACGCATTTATGTATGATTGTGCACACCGTATGCATGTATATATAGGTAAAAATTACAATCTATGTACATGTGTATCTGTATATGTATATCAGCTTTTTATAGCCCATTTTCAAGACCTATCGCATTAGAGCAATGCTTAATTAATGACGACTATAAGTTCAAAACAGGATTTGAGGTAAATGAGCAGTGGCGCTTTAGAAGTGACGATAATTGCCTTCGACATGCTTTCGTTGCGTAGATCTGATCCATTGAGCTCTGACGAGACTTGATTTATTGCGTTAGCTCTCGTTTCTTCCGGCCGCACGACAATGAACCATAAATTATTCAGAGCCTATCACTCCCTCCGTCGTTTCTCCGTTGCTTTGTCATTCGTTTCTTGCTGGCTTAAATCCCAGGGATTTCTTACTTAAACACGATTTGCCCAGATTCAGTGTGGCGTGTCAAAAACACTGGGAAATAAGTCAAATTCAAGTTGTAAACCCATTGTTTATAGAAATTATGCAGCCGTATAGACTGTCGCGGAAAGAACTATAGGCCTACAGTCAAAAATGTTGGGTCAATTTAGACCCCATAGACAATAATCGTGTAGTGCGAATAAAATAAGGAGTTAGATTGCATGAGTGGGTCATTATTATTATTATTATTATTATTATTATTATTATTATTATTCTTTAGCAACGACCTCTTTTCTTTGGAGGTTCTTGAGTGCCGTCTGATTGTTATGCTCTCTGATAATTCGACGAAAAGTTCCATATCATATCATTGCTGTGCTCCTGTAGCTCTATAGGCAAAGATCTTTTCCCAGTTTCTTGATAAGTAGCCGACGCTTTTCGACTGGAGCTTTGAAATTGAACTAAATTATTCTTGAATTATTATATTGTTTCATTGATTTATTGATTTGCAGAAATTAATTGTTAGTCTCACTTGAGAAATTGAAAGTAGTATTGCGTTCACTGATTTGGCTGGCGGCATTCGTCTGAGTATTTGCACAAAACTACATGTATGTTGTCTTAATATCCTCCAAATCAAGAGAGGCTTCCGATTACGAACCATAGTAGGCCCTGTCGAGATGTGGAGAGACACGGATCGTCTGTGGCTATGTCCTCTTGCCTCATTTTCCTTACTCTTTTCCCGGTGTCTCTGTATGCCTGTCCGTCTGCCTGTCCGTCTGTCTGTCTGTCTGTATGTCTGTCTGTGTGCATTTCTCTGTTTCCCAGTCTCTCTCTGGCGCTCTTTATCTGGCATCTTTGCATATCTGTCATTCCCTCTGGACTCCATTTTCTCCCTATCTCTACCTATCTCTGTCTATCTCTCTATCACTGTCTATCTCTATCTATCTCTCTCTATTTCTGTCTATCTCTCTATCTATGGCTGCCTCTGTTTCTCCTTCCTTCCCACACTCCCATTCTCTGTCTCCTTTCCTCCTTGCCTGCATGCAGTGGCTTGTGCTATTTGTGTCATTTCTCGTTCGATGCCTAATAAAATTCGAGCTTGGACCTATAGAGACGCGAATCCCGATGGAGCCTCACATAAAACATGCGAATTCGGAGAATGCATATAATCCATAGTTGTCTACATATGAATGAATGAAGTTCATACTTAGTCGACCAATGACCACAGATGAAGCGTCATTATAGACATGACCGATTGCCTAATCGATTTATCTGGTCAAAAATCGATTTATTCAAACGACCTAAATCGATTTCCATAGATACAAACATGAAAAACCGCTAAAACGAATTAAACGCTAAGAAGACCAACAGTGGTCTGAAAGCGGGCAACTCATAATAATGTAAATTTGAGCATCCACTTAGTGCAAAATGCCCACCATCGAAATCCAATCAAGCGACTTCACTTACAGATAATATAATATGCGAATGATCCGTGCAAATAAAACCAATGGAAAAGTCAATATAGTTAGTAATTCTGTCAAACCAAGTAGGTCTATTTAAAATTAAATTATTTTAACCACAGCAACAATCGTGAATCAGTATTTCCAAAATCACATCACATGAAACATTAGGCTATTATTAAATGATAGCAAGGCTTACATTTTCCTTGAATACTTAACATAGGTGTTAAAATATATATATCTATATATATATTATATATATCTATACATATTATATATTATATAACTATTTTTTCTTTGCATTACTTTCCTTTTAAAGTTGTTCACCGCCGACAAAATAATTCCTAAAAGTCATGATGCTTATTGTGCTTCCCCTCACGCGGGATATTCTTCCCTTGGGTCCTCCATGATCCTTCGTTCATCTGATAAGGTGTGCTCTATGTGTTCCGTGTTACTATTAATTGATGATACATGTATGTATTTGCGATCTCTGATTGTGTTTAACCTTGTCGTTTGAAAGCAATAAAGGATTTAAACGACTTCAGTTAACTCGCAACAACCTTCAATCACTCATTCAAAAAATCATTTTACACTTTACTGTTTAACTTATGGAGGTTTTGAATCACTTAATATCAGAAAGTTCTAACGAGAATATTAGCCATCGGTGGCTTCCTAATGACCAATAATTATCATTAATTTTCTCAACGCTTTGTATTTGTTCAACACAATGAGAAGAAATGATTCAGTCGATAGTCTAGATGTTGATCAGCTGATATTTTCTATAAATACTAACTTGGTCATTCCAAAGTGTTAATAACCTAATTACTTAAAACTCTGTAAAGCAATTGCTTGGGATTGCATACTTATTCACTGGCTGACACTTACGAGAGATAAGCTGTGACATCAGGTTAATTTCGTTCATCCAGCACCTTAATTGACCATGAAACTATCTTGGTCACAAAAGAAATCTATTGGTGATTAACAAAATCATTGCTGCTTAATAGCCAATTGATAGAATTTGTAAGGCTGCTTTGTAATCATAATAAATGTGACAATTTCCGTATGAGATATGATGCAGTGAGATTCCACAAAACGACTATGTTGTACATGAATCGTTTTGTGTTGTTCGCTAATCTCGATCGTAAGATCACAGTTCCCATTGATTCCTATAAACACGTGTGCAAAAACAAACTCTGAAGTAACTGTGTGACATTAGGATGGTAATAACAATTTTCGTTTTAAGTTAAAACTGACAAATCGAAGTGTGATTACAAACACAATAAGAACGATTGATGACACGTTTTAACCGGAGTCGAATTTAACTTCTGGCGGCCGTGTAAAGCCCTCATTACGTAAAATTACATCCAACTTGACCAACCCTTCGATTAGCGAAAGAAGGACGGGAATCGAACTCGGTTCCTCAGCGCCCCAGTATGTTATCCATTACCCTGCGCCCTCAAATAATGTAACCCTAAACGTCAGTTGACCGTGTTTACTCAAAATTCTAGAATATGCTTCACTTATAAAGCTGAAAACCATGAAGTGTTATTATGCAAGGCCAAAACGTGGGCCTATCAAAGCATCTAAGAAGCACGACCAATTGCAATTTAAAAGACGCTGATGAGTAATAGTGATTGCCTATCCATAGAGGATTACAGTCCAGCGGATTCTCTGGATTTTGACCTGATTACGGATTGGTTTTAGCGCGGTATCAGATGCGGCTGCGTGCAGTAAATAAAACGACGCTAAGACAGTTATTAATTACAATCACAACTGAAGCGGGACTAAAAGAGTAAGATCACTGAGGGTTAGTATGAAGCAAGACCCCATTACGATAGACTAGTTCACAATTCGCTAAGCAAAGTTGGTTAAATTAGACGTAGAACTTTGTGGTGCCTCGCATGGCTCATGCACAGCTAAATTCCGCTCTTGTAATTAATTGTGAGCGTTCGTTCATATTGTGCTTGTAATCATTCTGCGGTTTGTTATTACTATTTTTATCACTTATCAAGTGACGCAGAGCATTAGAATTTTTGCACACAGAAGACAGTTTTGTAATGCATCCCATAGCCTTAATTTTTCTACCAACGATGCTATAAATGAGCGCCTCTGAGTAGGTTTCTTCAAGGGGCGCTATATAAATTTTCGAAATGAATGAGTGAATGAATGTAAATTGTTGAAATTACAATTTACATTTCCAAGTCCAATTTGCAATTACAATTATGGCCTATAACTTGTAATTTACAATAACAGTTCCAATTTGCAACTGTACAATTCCAAAATATACAGCGCCCATCGCAATGTGCAAACACTGACTGCAGGGTTTTAAATACTGAATCGTATACTAAACGACAAAACCCAGGCGAACAAACATTGACGCAAGGCATTGCTTATAAACTGGTAAATAATTAATTAATTGAGCAAGCACAGAGGCGTAAAGACTCGAATAAATATGGCGGACGACAGGAAATGACGCATAGGTCACGTGAGCCAACTCACGATGCATTTTAATTAAGAGCATTCAAACCAGTGACGTTTGCCTCAGGGTGATCTAGATTCTGTCACGGGCGAGATAATATGCGCCGTGGGCTGATAAAAAGCGCTCGGTTTATTAGGCACATCGCGCTCTCGTGTGACCCCGTCTTCAGTCGAGTGCGCCATTGTCAATTCGGGCGGCGTTCATTGAGATCGCCGAAGATAAATCTAGCTTCGGATAGCTGTCGTAGTTCAGCGTAGATCCAAATAGGACCGTCGATGAATGAAACACCGGAAGGTGAGCGACGATAGCCACGTGCCGTTTTTTGAAGCTCACGTGACTTCCGGTAAACCGTGGAGGTGAGTGCCTGCCCCTTCCTCTCCGCTTCGCGTGGGATAACTCTGGCAGACAGGACGCCGCTGTCGTCGTTCACATAATTGCTCGACCGTGGTAAGAATGGCTGCGGTGCCTTTGAAACGATGGCGGCTGATGAGGCAGACACGTTCTGACATCTGTTCCTGTGCGAGGAAGGAGATACGGAGTCTGACACGACTCTATAACGATGCGTTGTTAGTTTAGCTACGATCGAATTCAGATGAACGAGTCTTATGTCAGTGTTGTGACGATGATGACGTGCCAAAAGAACATCCACCTAAAAAGCACAAGGCAATGTTTGTCATCAATCATTCCCTTATTTACCTCTGAATTACAATTTGACAATGTGGTCGCATAATCCATCCATATCTATAGCTGACCAAATTTACTACCAGGCTTTTGATTTTATCAGTTGGCTCTACATGAACCAGAAGCACAATCGCGCAAATTCGTATTAATGTTCCACTCGGATTCGAAGTGGCTGTATGAAGCAGTTACTTAGATAGCGTGATTTCATCTAATGGCTACTATGACCCCGTTACAAATGCACAAAGGCTTCATATAGTTGTAAGGCAAAAGAAACATGCTCAAATTCTGATAGGTAAGGAAACCTAAGTAATGTTTTCTTCGCAATCTTACCTAATTAAACGAGAAAGAATTATTCGGAACAGAGTTACCTATTTGAGTGTCTATACAGCTTAAGTGTTCCTACACTCTTACATGCCCTCATACGTGCTTGCACACAAAGATACATGCAAACATACAAGCATACATACATACATACATAAATGCATACATACATTCATACATGCATACATACATACATACATACATACATACATAAATGCATACATACATTCATACATGCATACATACATACATACATAAAAGCATACATACATACATACATACATACATACATACATACATACATGCATACATACATACATACATACATACGTACATAAATGCATACATACATTCATACATGCATACAGACATACATACATACATACATACATACATACATACATACATACATACATATATATATACATGCATGCATACATACATTCATACATGCATACATACATACATACATACATACATACATACATACATACATACATACATACATATATACATGCATGCATACGTACATTCATACATGCATACATACATACGTACGTACGTACATAAATACATACATACAATGTATGCACACATGAATACAGCAAATACATGTACGTGCATATGCAAACAAAATACGCACACATACATGCACACACACAAACACGACCACGTGCGTGTATACGCGTACAAATAACCATGATAATATATACATCAATAGATTCTTGTGATCGAATATATTTAGCGCAAAGGCCTTGACGTCTGAACGCGGTGTCATTCGGCTGATTAAAAAATATATATATATTCATATCATATATATTACATATATATCATTATCTTATATATATATACACACATATAAATGCACACGCACAGTATGTATGTATGCATGTATATATAAATATTTATGTATGTATATATATGTGATGTTGTCTGTGCAGGATATATATCGTGAGACCTGAGAGACTGGGTTTGCGTCTTCACTTGACGCGAATTGAAGCAAGCGACGGAGGCAGATACCGATGCAGAGCAACCGATCCATCATCCGGTCTAGACTTATCTAGCGAGACTAACATTTCCGTCTATGGTATAGATTTAATACATGACTTGAATATGCATGAGTCATCCTTCATATTATACAATCACACATAGATGCACATACGTACATAAAATCGTCCATCTGACATCCATGGCTTATCTCATCTTCTCCTTTTTAAAAACTCATGCGTGCTCGCCTTCTCACATAAAATGTGTGACCATTATTACTCTACTGGTTTGTTTAGCTAAAAAATGTTTGGCATTAGACAATGTTAAATATGCTAACATTTCATTTGAAATGTAAGGCACTCCCTTCTCATCATCATGTAGCCAACATACGTCCATGCACAAAAATGCATGCGAGGCATCGCACAAGATGAGAACTGAGGTGAACTAGATGAAAATGAATGTATGGCGTCGTAACGTGGACACGTGGAATTGATCAATATCGTCAGATAGATCATTGTTGACTGGTGTCTGCTTTTTCTGTCGCTAGAGGACATTCGTTTCGCTGAAACTCCCACCCTGGAGCGACATCTGTTGGGCAGCAATGTTTTGCTTCAGTGCAGAGCCACTGGTCTACCGAGGCCTCAGGTCACATGGTATCTGAACAACAGAAATATCTTACCAGGTAGTTAATTCCAATTTATCAAGGCGTCGATGCATTCTGTTTCGATCTGTTTGGGGTTCCTGATGATGTGTTTGATCTGATGCCTTCTGAAACCTGTCTGGTATTCTGCCAATGCAGTACTTTTCGGACCTTATTTATTTGACTGGTAGAGCACCTGGTTATGTAATGTAATGTAATGTAATGGAGTACATATCTAGCACCGTTCAACTCTGTAGCGCTCTCAACGGGCCTCTATTTATGCTTGGACCAGCGAACATTAAAGTCTTAAGGCGTTCCCGGAACTGGTAAAGTGAGGTAACATTTATATATACTCATATAATCACACATATGATTATTTACTAGTATAAATTATTATCATATTGTATAGGCTTACTCTTATATGGGATTGTCGCGGGTAAACTCTCGCCACTCCTTCTTCTTGATGGCGCGAGTACCCGCTGGTTCTTTCCTCTATCACCAAGCTCAGCAACACGACAAACTTGATGGTTTTTAATATGTATATTTTTTATGATATATATACCCACCACTCATCCATCCGTCCTTGTTCAGAGTTGGTATGGCCGGTCGTGATCTCGCACCGGTCATCTTTCTCATCGTTCCCCAGACTTTTCCGAGCTTGGTCTTGTCGCTCAGCGTGGTGCAGTAGTCTCTCCAGGAGGTCTTCTGCGCGTTCTTGATGACTCTTTGGGTGATTCCTTTGATGCGTCGGTATTCTTCAGCATCCGCCGGGTGCCTGGTCTTCTGCATCTTCTTGCGGGCCTCTGTGCGCTCCTCGACGTGGCGTGTGCACTCGTCGGTCCAGTACGGCACACTCTTGACCTTCTCCTTGGGAGGAGTCGATCGTGGAATGTGCCGCGTGGCGATCTCCAGCAGCGAGCCGAGGAAGTTGGTGTGGCTCGCTTCGATATCGTCGGTGATGTGTGCGACGGTGAGTTCTGCCCTGCAATCGTCTTTGAAAGCCGTCCAGTCAGCCTTTCGGTGTAGCCACCTAGGGATGAAGGCTTTCTCGACAGGGACTGCTTCCTCGATGTTGATGAGGATGGGCGAGTGGTCGCTTCCCATGGAGTCGTCTAGGACCGTCCAAGTGCACTTCCGTGCCAAGGGCGTCGAGGCCATAGCAAGGTCGAGGTGGCCGGCAGCTCCGGTGGCGTGGCTGGCGGTGGTCGGCGCGCCGCTGTTGAGGGCGACGAAGGCGTTGTCCTCCATGTCGTCCTCTAGTCGGCGTCCTCGTGCATCGGTGGTTCTGCACCCAAAGAGCGTGCTGTGCGCGTTGAAGTCTCCCAGAATGACTGCTGACCTGTCTTGGAAGAATCGAGAGTAGATGTCTGGTGGCAGAGGGTTTCCAGTTTGGCGTGGTCGGTGGTAGACGTTAACAATTTTGATCTTACCTGGTAGTCCGTCGAGGGTGATGGTGATCGACTCCGGGACGTCGGTGGTGCTGGTCGTTGAGAAGGCGATGCCGGTCTTCACGAACGTTGCAACTCCTCCTCCAGCCTCTCCAGTGGTTCGGTCATGCCTCACACAGGTGTAGCCGGGTAGCTCGAACTTGATGTTAGTCCTCAGCCACGTTTCCTGTATGCAGATGATCGTCGGCGGTGTCCGTATCTCGGAGATGCGGTGCCTCAGCTCCCCTACGCGGGGTCTGAGGCTACATGCGTTCCACTGGAGTATTTGGAGGTCCGTGATGGTGGCTGTCGGTTGCAGTGGCTGACGCGGCGCTCGTGGCACCGGAGGAGAGCGCGTAGGCGGTCGTCATCGCGCCGCACACCTGCTCAATCGGAATCCTGAAGACGGCCTGGATGGTGGTAGCTAGGATCTCGATCAGTCTAGAGACAGAGATAGCGCCACCGTTAGTCTCCATGGCTCCGACGAACAGGGTGCAGGCACGGTTCAGAGCGTCAAGCACATCCCTCTGTACCCTACCGGTGTCGGTCGTCGCCACCTCCTCCTGTTGTCCGTCGGGCACGACAGGAGTTGGCGCGGTCGGTGGGTTCACCTGCGACCGTTTACGGACTGGGATACCAGAGGGACGCGAGCCTTCCGACTCCGCCTTAGCACTTGCCCCGGCGCTCGGAGCACCGGCTGTCGCCGTCGTCGTGTTGACCGCACCGGCCGTTGTTCCCGTCGTCTTCGTAGTCATCTTTGTCGCGGAAGCCTCCGTGGTGTTCTTCCGTGAGCGAGCAGTCCGAAGGGCATCGCTGTACAGCCTCCCTTCCTGGACGCTGATGGTGGTAGCGGCCTTGGCCAGCGTGTATTTCGGACAGCTGTTAGTCATCGCCGGATGGGGGCCGCCGCAGGCTGCACACTTCGGCTGCTCGCGCTTCGAACACTCGGTGTGCTTGTGGTCGCCGGCGCAGATCCCGCATCGTTGGTTCTTCCTACAAAATTTGGCTACGTGGCCGAAAGACAGACAGCAGAAACAGCGTGTAGGTGCTGGTATGTAATCATACATTTTGAAACTTAGAAATCCAATATGCAGTTTGGCAGGTGCGACTGAACCAGGTTCCAGTTCAATCTTCACCGCCGTGGTCGGGGTTTTTACCTTATTCTGGATCTTAAGGATCCGTTCTACCTTGGCTACACGGAGGTTTTCCAGACTCTCCAGGCTGCTAAAAATATCGGCATCACTTAAGGTGATGGATACGCCTTTTATTACCTTTTGCACGTACCTGCCTCTGTGTCTCACAACTTCACGTGGCTCGGACACTTTGACCTGGTACCCACAGAGGTCTGTGGTAGTGAGCAGTTGAGCCCTGTGTGCTCTGCTCTCAGGTCCGCCCAAGTGAACACGCACACACGTTGCAGACGGGGCCGGCACATCCGCTGTCAGAGGGCCAAACTGTCTGTTCAGCTCCGCCCTGACCAGTGGAGCGTTAATTTTAGCTAAACAAACGCCAATAAACTCAATGAACAACCGGTTCTCAGCAGACCGGTTTATTGTCACATGGGCGGGAGGGGCCTTCTCCGCTGCCGTCACCAGTGCGGCAGGTTCGGCGCTCTTCGGAACGCTTGGCAGCTTCCGCCTCGCTGGGGCTTTTGCCGATTTCGTCATCGGCTTCTGGACCGTAATCTTACTGTCCTTATGGTAAGAGTCCAGATTTACCTCGGTTTTGCGAATTTTTCGTCGTTTTTCGCGTTTGGCAGCTTTATCTGCCTTGCTGGTGAAGGTCTTAAACACGGCCCCTCTACCATCATCGTCAGAGTCATTTTCTGACTCAGTTGTGCAAATAAAAAATTTGCTTCCGCTACCGTCGGACTCGTCACTGCGGCTCGCCCGTTTTTTAGACGGGGTCAGCACCGTCAGGTCCATTGGCGTGCCAGCATCGGGTCGAGCTCGAGGCTCAGACCCGGAGGCGAGGGGTCTCTCGCTAGAACTCATGTCCAGCGAGAGGCGCGTACACAGTTTTAATCTAGGTTAGTACAGTTATGTTATGCTAAGACTAGTTATATTTAAGCGACAGTTATATCGATAGGGTATTTAGTATTTAAAATATCTAGACGCAAGATTAGGGACGATTACATAGTAGACAATGCAATGTAATACAATGCGCTTACACAATTTTTATTTAAACTAGTATCGTTAAATTAGACTAAAACTAGTTATATTTAGCAACAGTTAGATCGATACAATATTAAAATTTCTGAACGCAATATTTAGAGACGATCATATAATATAGTATACAAAGCAGTTGAATCTAATATCTAACAAACAGTAACAGAAATATTAATCGCAAATGTATATTAAACACGTGTACGACTCACCGCGTGTAATCTTTCTTTTGAATCGATCGAGTGATCTTGGCCAACCGCTGTATTTATACACCTATAATGGTCCATGGGCTGATCAGTCCCTGTTCCTTCCTTGTTGATATAAGTTTATTTAACGACGCATCCATAACGATGATGATATGCGTCAAACACGAACAGTTATACAGAGTACATATTTACATTGTCGATAAGTGTCTTTATGTGTGTCTCTCTTCTAGTTTTAATGTTTCATATGCAATAATGTTTTATAAGTAATATGATATTGTATGGTAGTGTTCATTGTCTATATACAGTAGTCCTAGATCTTCCGACCAGAAACTGCCAGCCACTTGTAGATGGTGTCCAAGCAGCTGGTTTCACCGAGCGCGGTGCTCAGTTCGTACGGCCAGTTTTTCCGTGCGCACATCCGGATGAGTTCGTCCTGGAGGCCCAGCTGGGCCGGGCACTCCAGCAGGAAGTGGCGCACGGTTTCCTGGACGTCACCGCACTCGTCGCAGTTCCCGGTCGGGTGGCGGCCCCACAGCTTCATCTGTGGGTTTAGTATGCAGTGGCCCAACCGGAGTCTGGTCATGATGACTTCCTTACTCCGGTTGGGATCGTTATACTGTTTGGCCATCCTGACGTTTGGCTCCAGGGCTCGGTAGTGCGAGCCAGTGTTGGAGGTGGTCCATTCCGCTTGCCACTTCCCGAGGAAGTGGTCTTTGTACTTCGCTCGAGCTTCCTGGAGCTCGAGCGTCGTCGGAATGGCGATGATGTCATTGTGTAACGCTCGCTTGCAGAGGGTGTCAGCGGTCTCGTTTCCCTCGATGCCGGTATGTCCGGGGATCCAGACCAGGGTTGGGGTCGACTGGGTGCGTTGAGCGTATGCGTCCAGCACGTGGAGCAGTTCCGTGAGCTGCTGTGGTCTGGCAGCGGACTGCTGTCGCTCAACGCTCTGGATCGCGGCGAGGGAGTCGGAGAAGATGACGAGATGGTGTGCATCTGCGCTGGCGGCCCATTCCACAGCCCTCTTTATGGCCTCCAGTTCGGCTGCCAGGACCGATGAGCCGTCGCTCATTCGGCAGCTTTCGTGGTGGCCGCTAGAGGGCACGTAGAATGAGCACGACACCCTACCTGCTGCGTTCTTGGCTCCATCCGTGTAGACAGCCATTCGCGCGTCGTAGGAGTGGATGTGATCTTTGACCAGATCCCTCTTTTTCAGAGGGTCGTTCAGGTCGCCGATCTTCTGTGTCAGAGTGGTGTCTGTCACGGATGGTCGCAGCAGCCACGGTGGTGTTGTGGTGCAGGCGAGCGGTTTGATTTTTGGTGGTTCGATCTCTTGGTCGATGTGTCTTGTTTTGATGCGGATGGGGTCGGTGTCGTCATTGGTGTTTTTCAGCTTCCGACCGCTGGTGATGGATTGCGTCGGGTGGTTCGGGATCGCGTTGACCTTCGTGATGAGCTCCATCATCAACCGTTTGCGTCGTAGGTCGAGTGGCACTTCTCTGCATTCTACCTGCAGTGCAGCCAGACTCGTTCCTCGGAGCGCTCCAGAAGCGATACTCAGTGCCTTGTACTGGATTGTACTAAGCACCTTTTTCTGGTTTCTGGAGGCGCTGTCGTAGGCGACGCAGCCGTAGTCGATGACGGAGCGGATGAGAGCACGGTATATCATCAGGAGGGTGTCTTTCGATGCTCCCCAGTGCGAGCCCGCAATAGCGCGCATCAGGTTGAGGCGCGTCTTGCAGCGATCAGCGATGTAGCTGATGTGGTCGCACCAGGTGAGATGTCGATCGAAGATCACCCCCAGGAACTTGACGTTATTGTTGTAGGTCAACGGAGTGGTCCCGAGCTTCAGCGGTCGGTGGGCTGCAGGTGTGCCGCAGCGGTGAAATTCTACGGCAACCGTTTTTGTTGACGACACCTTGAAGCCCCATCCGTCAAAGTACTTTTTCAGTTGGTCCAGATAGTTTTGGAGATGACGCCGGTTCACTTCCGGGTTTGGGCCAGCTCTCCAGATGGCGCTGTCGTCCGCGTAGAGAGAAACCTGTTCCTTCCTTCCCTTGCTACACTATAAGAACCCTTCTAGAGGCGATTTCGTTCGCCCTCCCAAACGCAAAACTCGTATCTCTATTGGACGAAAAATCACCTGCTGAAATTATTCCTAAACCGGGTTGGTCGGATCCTGATGTCCCTAGCATAACGTCAATCACTAGGAGCATACCGTTAATGTTTGACTAGCGGCTGTCATGGTTGGGCCTTGTCAAATGTCATATACAGGCGATAGGTCCCAGGGATTGCGTTACATCATTATTATCATTATACCGCCTAGTGGGTTGCGCCATTCGTATCGGAAGTGTCCCCTATTCATGATCCGCGTCAACCAGCCGGTCCAAACCAAATCTTCAACTGATTCATGAATTTCTAGTCTGTGGGTCGTAGAGATGGAAGGGGCAGTCGGTTCTGACATCTGCCTCGCGGTGTCGGGTTTCGTTGTTTGACACCCCGATGATCTTTGCATAATTCTCGCCGTTTGTATTGAGGGCGTCTGCCTCCGGCAAAACCCATTGAGGTCTCCTTTCTCAGGTTTCAGGTAGACACATCTTCATCCGTAGTCCTCCCACGCCTGTGCTGCCGGTCGATGACTTTTATATAGCGCCATCTTCCAGAGTGTCGTGCGTGACAGGGATAAAATACTCATGTATATAAACCGCATGAGTCATATAAACCTTGTGCTATCACGTACCTTACATTGTCCTCATGACGGCAAACTAATTAACGTGTCCTTACTATAGTATATAATAAAGGCCATGCATTGTAGGTGATTTCTTAAGAATTACTTAAGCATAATTTATTAGATTTCTTGCTACCATTGTACTTAACATCTTTAGGAAATTCAGCGCAAATCATAAATTTGTTAATTTTAGATCAAGATGGCTAATTGTTGTTCATCGGGTCTTTGAACTGCACGTAATAAATGTTCACTGCTCAATTGGAAAAGAGTCTGACTCTTGGTGCAGTTGATTATTCGACTCTCAAACGTATTGAACAGAGCATCAATATGAGTTCAGTCAAGCAAATGACTTATTTACACAGATGGAATAATTCTCAAAACAGCATTCAGCTTCTTTTTATACCGTTAATAAAACTGTCAAATCGCTTGGATCACATTCCGTAAGATGCTTTCATGCGTCCAGTTATTATCTGGACCTACGCATGTACATGTATACATGTATACATGTATACAGCGCTCTCTCAAAAGTCCTTAAAGACGTTGCTTGGTGGCTCGCAAAACTCAGTTTGCTTACTCACACATAAATATGACTGACTGACCGAATCGTATATTCTATCCAACAGATGGCGGCAAATACGTGATCGATAGAAATGGATTACACATAAGTCAGTTGGACCTGAGGGACTCAGGAATGTACGAATGCAGGGCAGAAGTCCATAGCAACGGAAATGCCAAGTCTAGATTCATATCCCTCGATCTCCTTTGTAAGTATACACCGCGTGCAAATAATAGCAGTGATGCCTCTTTTCGCTTAGTCATATATGCGCGTTACGACTTCTCGTTTTTATGAACATAGTGTAGTGTCAAAAGAGGCTGCATTTATTCCGCAACTTCTGAAGTCGATGTTTGCGGTTGTCTGGATACATAAGCGAGAAGATAGCTTTTTCCATAGAAGAGAGTTTTCCGGTTGACTGCTTCAATCGATGCAGTGACGTGGAACCTATGGCAGCCGCCAGACTGCATCACGCTTCAATGAAGATCGGTATTTGGATGGGATGAGAGTCGACACGGAGGATCCGATGAAACCAATTGAGACACTTAGACGCCAGCTACAACAACAGTGAGAGAGAGCGAGACAGACAGACAGACAGATAGTTAGATAGACTGACAGAGACGCGCTTTATTTCGGAGGTGGTGCCATCTTGCAGGTTCATGTGTCTCTGGGGGCACCTGTGCGAGCGTCAGCGATCTAAGATATCTTTGTCTGCTTAGACGCGTTCAGTCACGTACGTGTGTTTGTGTTTATGAGTGAGTAAGTAAGTAGGTGAGTTAGTACGTTCTCTAATACTCTGTTGCAATAGAATTGAGGTCATCAGAGGTAATTAAAAATATGAAATTATTGAGTATGTGATTGAAATGATTGTAACTGTTGTGTCACCTATGCGGCATTGTGCTTACAAACCCCTTTCCAGTCAACGCATCACAGCCTGGCATTTTTCGATTATGTGAACTAGGCCTAGAGGAGTATCGGGTCACCCATTTAGGAAAAGGTCATGCAGAACACGCCTAGAATTGCCGAGGACAACAGATTAAATGGTTTCATCGACCTTGAATACATCGTGTCAAATGCAAGAGCGTTGGCATTGCCCCGTTTCCTTTTATCGCTGCAGTGGTCAGGAATTATCCCCTTATTATGACGTCTTAGCATGACCTCTGACCCTATGTATACATTCTATTCTGTAGATCCTCCGGTAATTCTGCGTCAGCCGAGCGCAGACAGGGTCATCAAGGGTCAGACGGCGTCGCTCCACTGCAGAGCCGACGGAAATCCACAAGTGAGCTACGAATGGTATCGGGTAAGTGGAGAGCACACTCAATAACGCCGCGCATCACCAGATGACTAGATCACTAGATGGATGGATAGACGGATGGATGGATGGCCGGACGGACGAACGGATGGATGGATGGATAGATGGATGGATGGTGGATGCATGAAAGGATGCATGGATGGGTGAGGATAATGTGGAGAGAGATAGGTAGGTAGGCAGTAAGGTAGGCTGTTTTGTAGGTAGGTGAAGAGATAACTTTAGATCTAGAATGTCTTACAAAGACATTCACTGAAAACTAGAACCTAACAGACGTGCAAACTAACAAAACTAAAATGAAAACAAAACAACTAAATTTACTTAACAGACCTAACCACGTGTAAATGAGGCAGAACTTAATGATCGAAGTAACCAAAATACAATTCAATCGATATATAATATAGAGAGGAGTGTCTTCATTTATCCACATGGATGAAAGTTTATGGCACTGGTGGAATTATCTGCTAAGTCACGCACTTTCTTTGCATACATTCATAACATCATCAGTTATGGTCCTCTAGGGATTAAAGATCGTGCCGATCAGAGGAAAGCAGGGCCTACCTGCTTGATAGATCTTTTTAATAGCGATGCAGCCTTATTCTGTCGATATGAATAGACCTACTCCAACATACTCATATCTGTTGATCGTCTTCGAGAGATTTTGGAGGCGGTTGCTTAATTATTAATATTTTCACAGCGCCATTTGATTCGCAAAAATGCGCTATGATATGACTCAGTTAGTGAGGCGTGTCGTGAGATTAATCTGAGGACCATTCTATAGCTGCATCAGATTAATTAACTATTAATGTCTAGTTCTCTATATTCAAGCGTTGATTTCTAATTATAATCTCAATGGTCTACTGTTTCGTCCAGGAACAGAAGATGTCTGATATGATACGTGTCCGAGTGCGTTTGGCGGAAGTTAGCGAAACGTTTACGATCCCAAAGGTTGACAGCGAAGACGAGGGTCGATACTTCTGTCGTGTCTCTAATCTCCATGGGTTCAAAGAAGTACATGTTGATGTGAAGATGATGGGTGAGTCAAAGTGTGACTCGGTAGCCGAGTAGTTGAAGGGCTTGGGTCAGATACAGCTGAGACAACAGAGTACAGCAGTAGGCCTACATGTATGCATATGGATTTGAGCCTTACGAGTTATTATCCCTATACACTGTATACTGTATATTATATAATGATGTGTAGGAACATTGAGCAAGGTCTTCGCTCCTATCGTTCAATTGTATGGTTTTCAGTGCATTCCAGAATCTAATATAAAAATTACAATGTGAGATACATATGTGTTTTGTAGTATAAACAACTGGAAGTATTTGGTCGGATCGGTTAATTTATCTAACATCTTATATTGCTTATTTGTAAGTCAGTTGATCTCTTGGGATTTCTTTATAGTCATGAAAGCTCTGTGAAAACTGTCGGATTCTCTAGTTGCAGCTGATGGTTGGCCTATTTGCGTTCTCTATCAGAGTGACTCGAGATAATTTTCAGCCAAGACTTCAATTTCTTAGAGGAGTGGACGAGATCTGTTTCTTCGTTGTAGTTCCTCCTTCCATCAAACATTTACCTGCGAGGATGGTTCTCATAGAAGGCCAGACATTGAACGTGTCCTGCGAGGCCTCAGGAACACCGGTTCCAACAATCGTCTGGAACAGAACCTCCAGCGTCGGAAAGATAATCACAGATAAGCAGCAATTGGTCAGCACAAACACAAACTCCTTGCATTACGACTTGCAGAAAAGATAATTAAGGAGAGACACGCGCACTACTTAAGCTGGATAAAGAACTTCTGTAGAATGGGAATAGTACGACGTATGGACTAAATCGTTGAGCGACAAGATATAATACGAAAATCTGTGCCTGTGCCATGTGATATTCAGGTGCATACATGCAAAGAAGAAGTCTTGTTTCTTCTGAAATCAAACTGTTTTCGACTTAATCCTTTAACCAATAACGTATACACAATATATGGTCAAGCCTAAGCAGCTCGTCGTCAAAGGGTAAAGACGATATGAATCAATCCAATGCCAGTAATGAGTTGCCATTATGCCTCATAGGACAGACGTTTTGAATTGATTGGATTGTAAATAGTTTTTTTAAATGCAAGCTACTAATGCCCAAGTTAATATTAGGCCTACAGCGGTCTTAAGATTGGATACCGAAATTGAAATTCAACGATTTGCCTACATCATTGAAAAATCCGACTTATCGATTTATTTCTTTATCTCAAAATAAACATATTTCACTTTTAGAGCCACACATTTTCTTCTTCTGATAGTTATCATTCTAGACAAATTGGGTTTATTAAGATCTGCTTATCAGCGTAGTTCATTAAGCGCATGTTCTGTAGATAAGTATCATTTCGTAGCATGATTTGCGACGTAATGTCGGTTCAGTCATAAAATACTTCTTATCTGCAGATTCTATCTGGGAAGTGGCTGGAGAATCTACAGTCGGGCATGAACTCTCTAATGATTCGAGATCTGGATCGTTCCTTCACCGGATTTCTCCAGTGTTCTGCTCGCAATCTTGCCGGAAACGACACAAGGAACGTCCCATTAACTATCGAATGTGAGTATTCGTAATTTGAAGCTAGTTCGACAAGATGTAAGGAATTCTGTATTCTCAAATTCCCAAATACACCGCGTAATATAACTGTCGAGTAACTTGACATGAGGCATGAAGTTGTTGCAGCATAAAGTGCCCAATGCAAACGATTTATAACAGTTCGGGTACAACGCTATATATCAAAACTTGCTTCGTTAGAATTATTTCCATTAGTAGTTCTTCCTACCCCATTATTTTAAGAGATCCCGATATTGCAAAAACCACCAAATAGCGCTGAGCCATTATTTTCCTAGAGCGTAAACAGGTGCTCAAAAATTGGCTCTTGGTCTTATAGTCATCGCAGAAAATATCTGTTAAATGAGGCAGCGCTTTTGCACTGCTATTTGTTCTGCGCTTGGGTTTAACAAGCGCTTCAGAAATTTTCTAGGAGCTTGTATCGACTCTTCATGATGGTGATCGTGGAACAAAAACTCTGGTGTTGACGATGATGATGATTCTAGTGATGATGATAAGGATCATGGTGTTGATGATGGATCCAGTTTGCCTATGTTGTTTTACGTTTAGTCAGACCTTCCGTATCCGTGGATCAACCGGCGCAGTTTGGATGGTCCGGAGAAACGAGATCGTTCAAGTGCATGACCGATGGTGTTCCACCTCCGACTGTAACATGGTTCCGAGAGGAACAAAACATACAGAACAACAGCATTTATCAGATCATCAACGCACAAACTGATGTCTCTGTCAGCACATTGAAGGTCAGTTTACTAAACAGATTACACATATTCCACACGATGCAGTTATGCAATAATCGCAGTGTAGAATTTTCAGGGGCTTTAGGATGCAGTAGTTATTATCTTATTTTATTTAGGAGTTCTATTTTTGGGTTACTTTGTTTACATCATTTACTCAAAGACCATTGAGATCTTCCAGCAAAGGCGGCTATCTCGTCTGACAGGTGGGGGACACCCAATGAGAGGGGTAGAAAATGTGGGGGGGACAAACGTATGACGTGTCCCCACTTTGTAAAAGGTGGGGAGACTTGTTCCCCTTGACCCCCTGGGGATCGCCGCCTCTGCCTCTCAGGATAGCCTTGTCGTCTGAAACCTTGTAATCTCCTCACGTTTTTGTTAATCTTTAGCCCCCTAATGATGCATGTGATTCGAATGAAAAAACGTCGTGATATTTCAAATCGTAAAACTCAATGTAATCAACTTGTTGAGAAATTAGAATAATTATATGCCCCAAATTATTTGTCTGCAATTCTAATTACAGCTGAGGCTACCGAATGCAGTGACCGCCTCGTACCCACCAATCTACGGCACTTATTATTGCATCGCCAAGAACATTCATGGCCTTGCAAGAGAAGCGCTCAGGCTGACTGAAGCAGGTAAGCCGCTTTGTGATCTTATATTCTTTATCTATTCGTTTGATTCCATAAGTGTTGTCTACTCATTAAGCATTAGTTCCTTGACTGCTCATTATGCTTGAACACTTTATCACTTGTGGAAAGTCATGTATTGGTAGTACTCTGAACCTAAGATGTTTACAGTGGACCATCGTCCGGAGATATTCAACAGATGAAAAGTTAACCATGTTCTAGAGCAAGCTGGATCATAAAGGATGAATTAGGTAGATTTGTAGCACATAATTTATAATTAACTTAAGTTAATGTACCCCATGTCCATACAAATGAAGATGATGGTGATGAGGAGGATGATGACGATGACGACGACGATGACGACGACGATTATGATGAAATCATCATAACCATATTTTAATAATAATAATGAATTTAACTAAATTTATTAAATTAATGATAAATTAATATGCTAATAATCATACATATTCCAGTTCCGCCAGATATGCTGCGCAACGTATCGGTGTTGGAGGAGACTCCGAATACAGTGACCTTGAGAGCGACTTCTCCTTCAGCAAACCCTCATCTACCCTTCCTCTCCTGGATTGTCAAATACGAACTGGCTTCAGATGGATTCGAACAATACACGCGCACATTCAACTTCAGTAAGTCTAAAGTATTTAACGAAATAACATTACTATGTGTCACATTGTAAAAAATTCAATGATAATTTGATTACATACTATGTGGTAGTACTATCCGATGTTTAACTACATATAGGCCTACATTCTGCATGCCATATATGGCCCATATTTACCATATATATATATATATATATATGTAGTTGCAACCGTTACATTATCGTTAGCTATGTTGTACTTCATACATGAAAGTCAACGGTAACACTTTAGTTGCAATACTATCTTGTGTAAGTAAAGACATGTTTTGGTTGGCAGTATATCTGACGTTATCTTACGATTTCATCTACATTACTAATCTGTTCTATACTGTGCCAATTTATCAAACCTCACACTTGCACATACTGGTGGATTTCACCTGTGCTTTAGGTACGGAGAGTCTGGTCGTTAATGGCCTGAACCCTGGAACCACGTACACGTTCTATCTGTCAGTCAGCAACGCCGTCGGATTCAGCAATCCTCTCAAGTTCCGAGTCACAACGCCAAAGAAGCTCCACCTTAAAGAACAGTCGGGTATCAATTACTGTTGCGTATCACTGCAATCGTCGCACTACACTGACCTATGTTGAGAATTTTAGTATAACATGTAATATTATCTTGAATCTAAGCTACATAATTATTTATAATTGAAAATATAGCTGATGTCTGGTCAGAGCCTATTTAATTTTGTTGACAATTAATACATTCTAACACGACATCACATTGAGAATGGTTTGGGTTTCAGCATGTTCTTAGAAACATTGCTAACAAGGTTATTCAAACTGCAACAAGTTTGCGATTTCTAATGATCGACAATGGGCAGTGCGCTGTGCTATATAATAGTGAGATGTTAATTTATTTGAATTTGTCTGTTGAAAGTCAAAGGCTACATAGTGATGATTGATGATTGCAGATGTTCCAAACGGATCCTACGATGAAGATCCGGATCCTCGCCGCGGAACGAAGACTGGATCATCCGAAGAGGCGATTCTCTACTACGACGAAAGCAAGACGGAGATACTCATCGACAAGAGCTTCATGTCCAACAGAGACATGATCATCATCTTAATTGCCATAGCAATCGGATCAATGATTGTCATCCTTTCGATCATAATGGCTGTTGTCTGCGTCGCATGGCGTCGCAAAAAGATCATCCACCGCCACTCCACGTCTTCCGAACCACCATCCGGCCCAGAGTCGGCTGCTGCAACAGGTATCCGGGCATCCGCCTCTTCCTCATCGGAGCCAAGGGACAATCGCATCATGCTTCTGCCGATATGGCAGCCAGCCGAGGAGTCCCTTCCAGATATCGTGAGAAGCGACTGTACCCTGTCCGCGGCCACGACGCCGAAGGATCGCATGAAAAGGAAGCTACCGGAAACGGGTAACCACACACTTCCGGTTGGACACTCGGGTTCACTGCCGTACGGGTCGTATCCGGTCAAGCGGCCGAGTCTTAATACTATACAGCGTCAGCAGCGTTCCTTCGACGAGATCCAGGCGGACAGGAGGGCAGACGAAGGCGTCGAGTGTTTTGACCTGCCTCCTCCTCCTGCCTTTCTCCTCTATCCTTCAGGTGAGGATGCGGGAGGCATAGCACAAGGTATGCTTCGGAGACAGGCGTTCAATCGAGGAGAGCTGTTGGATGGATACCACAGTGGAGATAACGTCGACGACGATATCGATCAGATTGATTATACCATTCGAATTCCGTCCGTTCACAGTCAAATCTTCAAATACTCGTAGACAAAGATAAAAAGAGAGAACACTGATGAAGAAGTCCAATAAATAAGGAACTCGAGTGAATAAACAGCGACGGTATGCCTATTCACAGGCTATTTGATATGAAAGAGAAAGAGAGAGAGAGAGAGAGAGAGAGAGAGAGAGAGAGAGAGAGAGAGAGAGGTAGAGGGAAGGGATTGTTAAGCATAGGCTTAAGCAAAGATGGTTAAGCATAGACTCAAACCTCAAACCGGACTTTGAATATTTACTTATTTATTTATTTCTGACCCGAGATAGGCAGACTCATCGAATCTGAAGCGCAAAGAAGTGCCCACCTTTAGCGTTGAAGATCATTACATGGAGTCTAATCGGAAGGCGCTAACCTGCAATCGTTAGATCATCGGCGTAGAGGGTTACGGAATGGCGCTATTGAAAAAGACTGACGCGAAGATCTGAACGTGAGCAAGAGATTGTTTATTCTCACAGAGCGAGGTGGTCCATGTTTTGGTAGGTTAGAATGTCATTTAAATCACTTTTTGTGGCTTCCATGTTTTGAAAGCGTGTTGTGTTTGAGTAAATTCTAGTCGAGTCGCTTAGATATCGTTTAGAAATGTCCAAACTGCTCTTTTGTGAAGAACAAAGTGAACCCCAATAGTTTAGTTTTGGAGTAATCGAAGTATATGGATGTAGTTTGAGAGTTTTAATAGTCCGGATATCTTTTATTCAATTGCCAGTGCTTAAGAAATTTATACAACAGAATATAATATTTCATGTGCATTATTTAATCGCGGATGTTATCACTGCAGATTATTTATAATTATTATTTATAAAGTTTTATATTAACAGTGCTTATTTTCTGGTTGAACGCTCTCTGACGCCGTTCCGGTACCATTTTTAAATATTACTACTAAAAGATAAAAATGTTAGCTATGCAAAAACTCTGGAATCTGAAATAAAACTTTATGATTTAAATTTTGTACAATCTAAAATTTACAGGTATAGCTCAAAGTGTATTGATTGTGATCATAGTGTCCTACAAAATATATTTTACTTGGTAGTAGACCTAAGCTAATTTTAGTCATTTCTTTCGACTATACCGATGCGTTCCGGAACATTTGTTTCTGGAAAAAGCATTGAATATTAATAATAGTCATCGGTATTTACAAGAATTTAACATAGGCATAATAAGCGCTCTTAAATTTTTATATATATTCGGACTATTCCATCGACCTGTATTAAATCATACAACAGTTGCTGCTGAGGTAAAGGATAGCCTATATAAACGCGATAAAACCAGACTTTTCTAATTTGCAGGTAGGTAACAGTAATTATAAATCTAGCGTCAGCGGTTTGTGCTCAGAAGGGCCTAGTCTGTAGCCCATTGTAAACAAGGCGAATAGTCATTAGTTGTTGGTTTAGCGCATTCTGGACAGTCAGTTACAATGCTTGTTGTGGTATACACTACAACACTACTGCGCGAAGGATCCCTACCTGATATGGATGCAACAGATCATTTATAATAATTTGCCAAAGCTTTTTGTCTGCAATGTAGTATTTGATTCTTCTAACTTAGTTTACTTACGAGCATATGATTTGGACCAATTGCTTCCTTTTACGGTCGAATATTTTCTTACATAAAAGATAGCAGACCCCTTAGAGAAATATCACTGGACAAAGCACCTCCACTGTTTGCACCCTGACAGTGCCAGTCCCAAGCCTGAATGAAGGAGGAGGGCGACGCTAATGAGCTATGTTATCACACAGTGTCGTTAAACTGCAATTAACTAACTAATTACTACTTGACAACAGAATCTTTGTTTCTTGAAAATGATTGGGCGCATCTTATGGATTTTTGGTTGCCAATCACAAAATGATCTTGACATTAGAGAGAGAGAGAGAGAGAGAGACAGACAGACAGACAGACAGACAGAGACAGACAGACAGAGAGAGAGCATTTGATACAATAGTAAACAGTTGCTGTATATATGTTCTGCATTTAACATAACATTAAATATCTTAACATCGAAAAGTCTCCGTTGATTCCGGGCTCAAACAAACTTTCACGCACCGAATAGTAAACGCCAGCTACCTACATCATCGTAAAATCGCTCGCCACCATTACACCTTGGAAGAGGCGATTGGCAAAATCGTCTCTTCCAGTAAACTACCATTGAACATTTGTCATTTATCTAACGTGAGATTTTTCAAGAAACAAATACAAATAATGTTAAACCCATGCATCTTCTACTGGTATGACTGCGTACCACCATATAGCACTGTCATCAATACTCTCATAGGACTTCATGCTTTAATTACGACTTGTATTCATATTGTTGGATGTCGCAATAAGATAGTCTACTTACTGCTAAATCGCTAACGCTATATCTGACAACACTATGTATTTTACTCTATATAGAAAGGCCGGGCACCATTGTCTAGAAAGGGATGGTCAAATCGGCTATATAAGCGAGTGCTTGACTAATTATCGGGCCTTTACTTTCGGTTGCTGTTACTTAGGTAAAGCGAAGGCGCGACGAAGCCATTTAGAAAAAACCTAGAGACGGTTTGGTGGCTTGGAACGGTGGAACAGATATTGGGTATAGTGGTTTTCGCGTTTCGACACCAAGGTGTCTGGTATTGCGAAGGTCCACCGTTCCGTCGCATAGTTAAGACTAGTTGTAAAAACACTAGCTTTCGTTTGCTCTCGGTGCCATGCGTGCTAGCTGACCGAGCTGCTTGAATAGGGTTTTAGTCGTCTGGAAACTCATGAGAGAATCTCGTTTCAGGTTGTGTGTTTTGTTCTCTTTCCGGTATGAAAATATAATTTCCATCTTAAAAACACATCTTTGTCGTCTGTTTAGAGTAAGACCTACGATCACTTGCCTAGACATGCCACAATGTGAATATATTCTCGTTGTGTTGACCTACAGAACGGTGCAACATTAACACTTATTATGTGTTAAGTTTATTCCAAATTCACCTTATGCACGATTCATGAATAATTTATTTCAATTAACTTATATTCCTTAATATAGGCCCCATGGATTAATAATAATATTTAATACGTGAATAAGAAAGTTGGCTCTTATTATATATGTTTTCTGAATCACAGTCCATCGAACAGTATCCATTAAATTTGGCATGTTACATTTAAGTTGTTGCTGAAAATAATAATGATGCTGAATGCTTTCATTATATAGTGGTGTCAGTCCGGATGCTTCGTAGTTGTTGATCGAAGCAGCAATGAACACTATGTTGTAAAATTGTTTGTTCACGAACGTCCAATGTTACAAAGGCGCTATCCAG
Organism: Bimastos eiseni; assembly: GCA_959347315.1. NCBI lineage: Eukaryota > Metazoa > Annelida > Clitellata > Crassiclitellata > Lumbricidae > Bimastos > Bimastos eiseni. The sequence continues at coordinate 10,092,731 of OY365820.1, forward strand.
CCTGTCCTCCTCTCGGCTCCGTCTTACGGGCTTAACACGTACTCCTTAATATTGTTTCAAAAGACGGAAGTAGGTTTTCTCCTTCGAGGGCAATCAATGACGGTCACGCCCATGATATCTTCTGCCTCTGTCGCTACACGTCGCCCGTTTTTGCAGAAATCCCGACGCCTGGAGCACCATCTGCTGATCAGCAATGCGTTATTTCTGTTTAGAGCCACTTGCCTGTCAGAGCCTATAGTCGGGTGGTTTTCAATTACATCTATTACCATGCAATTAAGCCTAATTATTGACTAATATTTTAATTTTAAAAAGTTTAGCTGAATAATTGGCCAATTCCAGGTCAGGGTTAGGGTCAAGGTTAGGGTAGAGTCAGGGTATTGGTAGGGTTAGTGTAGGGTCAGGGTTAATGTAGAGTTAAAGTCTTACAAATTGCCTACAAAATTTCACAAAAACCATGGTTTCACATAATTGCCTGTAACAGATATAAGATTTGAACTTCAAACGCTCAGATTTTGGATTAGGAAAACCTCTCGTATCGTTTGAGATTTAATTCTAGTAGAACAATACCTGATGGCTCCTGCTAGTCGTTTAAATAATGATTATGATTAAAAAAAAGTCATTCAGAGTTTGACATCTATGATATTTTTCTGACAGATTTCTTAGACCAAAATTTAAATTTAAGAAGGCTATACATAAAGCGGGTTATCATAATTCAACAATGTCATTCCAGGTGCAATGTTTCAACACAGCGAAACATTCACTATTATCATAACGATGCATGAGCTTACAATTGGCATCGACTTGGATAAAATTGATCTTTGCTGTTGATTAATCAGTCCAGCAATTAGAATTAGTTCGCAGAGCATAGTAAATTCTATATCAGCAAGTACAAATCTGATTGTAAGAATTTTTATAGGGAAAGTCATCTTTCGTACGGATGATCAGCCACGCAGAACATCATTTTTCCTGCTTCTAAGCGCTCTTCAGTTCGGCAGTTTCTTTGCAGTAAAAGCCTATCATAATATTCTCAATGACTTCCACCCTCTTTGGACCTCCGAGGATCTTTTCGATATCAAGACCTTCGTAAGTGTGTCCCTGGTTGGGATGGTTCGCATAGATGGACGCCTGTCCTCTCAGATATGCTTCATAGGTGACTTTAAGGTTCATCGTTCCCAGGAATGCTCTCAGCTCGACTGTCTCAGATTGTCCAGACTTCAGCTCCAAAGTCACCGATGTCTCCGAAGCCTGGGCAGTCTGTGTGGTATCCGTCCCATTCTTTCCCCAGTTCCGCGTGTAGCCAACATTCGTTGCACCTTCGACGAAAAAGATCTTGTAGTTGATTGACTGTCCGATGTTGACAGTGTTGCCAGGCGTCCATTGGTGGCTCACGGTATTACTTAATGTATGGGACATTTTGGTTGAAAAGGTCGCCGGTGCCTTGCTTCCATTCCTAAGGGATTTAGTGGCCACAATGGTCGGCTTTAACGCGACGCCTAGGATCTCCGACTTCATAGGCTTAAGCACTACTTGTACTTCGGACCATTCGCTGGCCTTGTCGATCTGATCCTCAAGAGCTGGACTGCACAGAAAGACTTTGTATATCGATTTTTTGGTTAAATCTTCGACTTTTTTCTTGAGTTCTTTGTCGCTTCCAATGCCAAAACTGGCTCTATCTGCATCGGTGATGATTCTTACTGTTTCTCCGTGGAATTCCACTTGACTCAATTCCTTGTTGGCTCCAGCTATGATGTCGATTACGATTCCCGACATCTTATTCAGATTGTTATCTACGAAACATCCATGATAAATATGCTTTAATGAAGAATATTATTCAACAAAACTACTTATTTTATATAACTGTAATTGAATTTTAAAATTTTATAATGGAAACAGATACCACGAGCAAATAAGCTGCAATACTTTCACTCATTAGTTGTTGAACTACCCAAGAAGTGGCGTCGCCAGGATTAGTGGCCAGAGGAGGGATTAGGGGTAGTAGGGAGTGTTACTGTATCTCTTCCCTCACCTCAAGATTTTTTTAAATAACACTGTATCAATAATCATGTGTTTGTGACGTTGCCGTAATAATCAAGCAACAGCTTGTTTTAAAACTAAAAAATACACAAAATGTATTAGAGATTGAGAACCATTACAGAATCGCTTTGCTCGAAACGAGGCTAGCAGCTTGCGCAGTTACCGACGAGCTGTCCGGCAGCGTCTCGCAGGTGTCCAATGCAACCTGAACTCGATGATTCAAGAGTTCTCCGCTGCTTCTGTTCTGCAGTGGATTTCTTTCACTTCAAGACAGTTTCTAAAAATTCGAGACACTACCTCGAGACCGAGACCGAGACAGCAGGCTTCCGAGACCGAGACAGAGACACTAAAAAACTGTCTCGAGACGTCTCGAGACCGAAACACTATCTGGAGACCATACAACTCTGATATATACATATGGATGAGACGGGAATAAAGAACATATTTCTGTATAACTGGAAGATGGTTTGATGATATTTTGAACAAACTTCTTATCATCAATCCAGCTTCTACCTTTAAGAAATAATTTTTTTCAACCCATCTTGTAACTTATGAAGATTGTTTGTATCAAACCAGCTCCTAATTATGCATGATTCTTTCAATTAATCAAGCTTTCAATCTAACAAGCAATCTATTTCGATTTCTTTTTGCGCAAGAATTTTAATAATTTCAGCTTCTATTTGAGCAAGATTCTGTTCATCAATACAGCTCCATTTAAGCAATGACTCGTACATCAATCCATTTTCTCACTTGTTTCTCTTCTATATGAGCACGATTCGTTTCATTAGCCAGACCTGTGCTTGAATATGATTCATTTAATCATTCACGCTTCTACTTAAGCATGATTATTTTCATCAGTCTCGCTTCTAATTAAACCTGGTTCTTTGAATCAATTTAGTTTATTGTTAAGCATGAGATTTTTCACCGATCCCGTTTCTAACCATGCAGAATGTTCTTATCGAACCCGCTTCAACTTAAGCCCAATTCATTTATTCAATCCCGCTTCTTCTTAAGCGCGACTCTCTTCATCAATCCCCGCTTCTACTTCAACACGGTTCTCTTCATCAGTCCAGCTTCTACTTAAGCCAAATTATTTTTATCGGCCACGCTTCCATTGAAAGGCATTCTTTTCATCATCCAGACTTCATTTAAGCACGGAACTTTACATCAATCCAGTTCCAAAGATAACCACATTCTTCACATCAATCCAAAACCTGGTAGTGATATAATTCCATCAGGCTTCTACTTTAGACGGTATACAAGTAGAATATTTTCATCAATCAATGTTCAACTTTGGAAGATAATTTGTACTAATCCAACTTCTAGTTAAGAAAATAACTGCTTCATCAAACCAGCTCCTACTCAAACAACAATTATTCCACCAATTCAACATTTGCTTACCTACATGTAGGATTCTATGATCAATTGAACTTTTTTTATTCGCCTGCATTGCGCGAGTAGCAATCTTTTGAACGTAAACAAAATAATGTATGTGAACCTTATGTCTGGAACCTTTTTTCGTTAATCAATTGTCGTATACTATTTGTCGGTAAGCCATTTATGTGTGAACCATTTGTCATGGATTGAACAGAACGGGTATCTGTACTCTGTAATCCATTAGCAAATGTTTTATTACCGTTGAATTTGGAGCGGTCTTTTGATAGTCCCAACGAAGAGGCGCCATACAAATTCGAATGAATGAATGAAATACCCGACCAATGTCGGCGTATAGAATCTTCGGATTATCGAACCTTTAAAACATCGAACCTTCAGACTATCGAATCTCCGGAGACGAACTTTCGGTCTTTAGAATCTTGGCACAATCGACAGTAGACTAATAAACGGAATATCGAACCTTCGGACTATCGAACCTTATGACTATCGAACCTTCGGACTATCGAACGGACACCGCTGCCTTCTGCCTTATGATCGACTGATCTTCTGAATATTGATATATTGCGGCTTGGTTTTGGTGCGGCATTTGTTGAACCTTGTGCTGAAAACTCATGCGCAAAAGAAGTTACGCAATAACTATAATTGCAATTCAGTCAAACCGTGGTCTCTGTTAGAACATTTGGAACCCCCCAAAAAATTCTGTGTTCGTCTGCAACGTTAGATCCTTCCATATATTATGCGATTAAGATCTTGGCTGCTTCAGATAGGAATTAATGCTGAGGCGAATCAATCAATCAATCGACCAATGAAAAAACATGACAGAGGGACTCTTCAAGAAATTCACTCAGAGGCGCTCCCAGTCCAACCTCTGCTAAAGAAGACAGATTCCAGAAATTCCAGAATAGAATAGAAAGGGGACAGAAAGTCTCCTAATCAAGAGCCGAATATCTAATGGGAGGCCATTCCAAACAGTCGGGCCCAGAATCGAAAAACACGATACTGCATAATAGAGTTCCGAGAGATTCATGTTTAATTTCATTTGTTTTTGTATTCATAGTAGTATATTGTGCTAAAAAACTATCCCTTAATATCGCAAAAACAAACTTTATTATCTTTCGTTCTCATAAGGAAGCCTTACCTGAAAATTTGCAGCCAATCAAACTAATGAATTTTCCAATAACCCAGGTCACCTCGTGCTTGTTCCTAGAAGTCATAGTTGATCAGCACTTATCTTGGAAGGAGCATATTAGTGCAATCTCCACAAAATATCCAAAAACCTAGGTATTTTGTTTAGATTAATCAAAATTTTACCTGGTAAAACCCGTTCTACTCTTTACTAATCGCTCATATATCCTTACCTCCGCTATTGTACTATAATCTGGGCCTCGGCATACACATCCAATCTCAATAAATTATCCATCATGCAGAAAAAAGCTACAAGATTTATGGCCGGGTTGCCATTTAATACTCACACTAACGAAGTATTTAAAACGAATAGGCTTCTATCAATCATCCAAATCTAGAAATTACAAATAGCCACTGTTATGTTTCGAAATAGTCGAAAAAAATTACCTGATTATATTTCACCAATACTTTTGTTATAACATGAGCTCCATACACCGCGCCATAAGAAGTTCTCACGTTTTGATGGTTCCCTTTGCCAAAACTAATGCTAGATTAGAATCTATCAAATGCCAAGGTGCCAGAATTTGGAATGCTATTCCAGCCACCATTTACTTGTCCTGCAGCATTAAATCCTTTAGAACCAAAATGATTGCCCATATTCTCGACCAAAATAAGGACAATTGAAGGATTGGGATCCTTAACTCAGAAGGGTTAGGGAGTGATGGGGTGTCGGTCAAATGAATATATCAATCAATTTTTGGACTGATTGAGTGTTAGAATAAAATAAATTAATGTACTGGTTCAATCTTGGCTCGTGTATTAAGAAACCCTGGCGCTCTGGTTTTCTACTTGGCTACATGAATATATTTTTCTGTAGATAACAAGTATCATTTAATTCTCTGTTGCGTTTGTTGTTGTACCTAACTCTTCACCTGCTGGCTACATTTTGTTAGTTAACACTAGTTAAGCTTTATGTTTACACACCGTTGAATCTATTATTTTCTCCCTTTAATCTTCTCTTACCGGCTCTCACTTTTCTTTTTAACCTATCCTACCACGTGGCCCTAACTTGCGGGACCTTTGGTCCCTAATTGGGTTTACTGGGCTTATCTCATCCTCCTTACGTACTCCATGACTTCTTCTCTCGTTTCTCAACTAGAATTAGACTTATTTACTATTTTGTTGTGGATTCGCTGTGCGCTGTTGTATATAACTGTGATCAGCCAAATAAATTTCTTTGATTGATTGATTGATTGATATATATATGCGATGAATGTATGTTAATGAACGTGCCAATTAAACCAGGACGCCGGTTTCTTCTCGGTTTGCGTTTTGATTTCCAGTTAAATACCCTTAAAATTGGCATGTTACATTCTGGTTCAATATGAGAGAGTTATTGATGATAACAATAATGACAAGCTACATGCCAGCATAGCCACAAACATATTCTGTATACACAACATTAGATACAAGCAAACATACATACTCGTACAGTTGCTAAGGCGTTGGTTACCGGGATGTTTCTAGATTTTAGACCGACGAAACGAATCTTGAAATGCAGAGCTGTTTCTTCACGAGCGTCCAGTGGTGCTAACGCGATTTCCTCCTCTAGACTCTGTTTACGGGCCTAAAACGAACTCTTAAATTCTGTTTGAAAATGCGGAAGTAGGTCTGCCACTTAGGACAGGCGGTGAATATCACGAACTTGATACCTCTAGTTTCAATATCTGCTTTGACGAAACACTTCAGCACCATTTGCTGATTAGCCGGTGCTCCGAAAAGTCCTGTAGTCCGTAGGCCTACTAGTCACGAGGTTTGTTTTGGTGAAATCTGGTGTCGTGTGATTAAGTCATATTATCGACCCCTATTCTCAATCACAAATGCTTAACTGAAAAGCGATCCAAATTAGGACAGACGGTGAATATCACGAACTTGATACCTCTAGTTTCGATATCTGCTTTGACGAAAACTCCGACAATTCAGCACCATCTGCTGATTAGCCGGTGCTCCGAAAAGTTCTAGGGTGTCTTCATGAAAGGATGTAGCGTTCAATATGAAATTCTAAATAACCATAACCATAACCATAACCAAAAATTTTATTGGCTACTGAACAACCTATTATGCAAACATAATATTAAGGTCAAGCAGCACAGAAAGGTTGACAGAGCACAAAAGGAAGAACCCTAAAGGGACCGAGGTCCCGCTAGCAGGGACACCCATTACAAAATTGGTAATAACACGATTATGCAAGTAAATTCAACACAATGAACACGAAGATTAGTTACTTAACTAACATGTAACATTATGAAACAGAGGTATTAAGACTGTTACGGCATAAAACTAGGAAGCATAACTATAATCTAGACAAGTAACTCAATAAATTATAATTTTAGCAGGTATTCTTTAAGTTTATTTTTAAACTGAGAGATGGTGGTTTATTGCACGCCTGAGGTCCAGAAACACTTAACGAGAACATACGGGTATTAGTTCGATAGTGGCATGGTCTGAAGTTATCAGCGTTGCAAATGCCATAGGGGTTAAGTTGGAGCACAGTAGAGAAAAAGTTTTCGAAGCATGATGGCAATAAATTATTTAAATACTTGTACATAAATTCATTAAGTTGGAACACAGTTATCTGTTCAAGTTTAAGTATTTGAGAGCACAGGCCCAATGAAGAACTGTCTAAGTTACGACGAATATCGCGAAAGGCCCTACGTTGAAGCATGTGGAGTCTTTTAAGTCTGGAGTGATAGTTAGATGCCCAGATCATATTACAATAAGTTAGAAAAGGATGAACAAGGGAGTAGTAAAGGCTGATGCGGAGAGTTAAAGGCAAGAGATACGCAATACGAGATAAAATTCCGATGTTTTTTGCTAGCTTCGCTGCAATGCTATCAATATGGGTTTTCCACTTAAGTGATTGGTCAACGAAAACACCAAGGAACTTAGTAGAAGTAACTTTAGGTATAGGAATATTATTTAACATAAGAGGCTTATTGATTTCTGGTAAAGTTTTACGATGAGATGCAAATAAAATATAATTCGTTTTTGCAACGTTAAGAGACAGTTTATTCACAGTAAACCAATTAGTTATACTGGCTAATTCGTGATTTAACAGATCAATAAGTTTAAATTATACATGTATTTCTTACTGTACTTGCTATTCTGAGGGTTTACTATAAACGTCTCTTATCAATATGCTCACAAGAAGTACTCTGGTTTTCTGCCAGAGTTCTGTGGGTAGAGAATAGTAGTGCTCACCAAATAGTTCAAGTCATTGAATTGATGTTAACAAGTTAAATTAATAAATAGATAGATAGATAGATAGATGGATGGATGGTCGGATGGATGGATGGATGGATCGATCGATCGATAGATAGATAAATAGATTGATTGATTGAAGAATTAATTCTCCTATTGTATTCGCTGTGGGAGTCAATTTATCCTAGGAGGAATTAACTCCCCTGGAGTCAATTTGTCATAGCGCCTAACATGAGCGCTTAAACACTGTTTTGAGAGACGAGCTTAGTTAAGTAATACGTATTCTAGTAATAACGAGCAGCAAATAACAAGACCTTGTTAAGCCGACGCACATTTCCAGGTCTCTTCCTTTGCTCATGTCTCTCCACTGATCTCTTTATATGTCTCTCTAGCTATGTCTGGCATGTCCGGTTTTAGGATTGTGGTGTTTGTTGACTCGAGGGTTGACGTGGGTGTAGACGTGAAATTCTATGTCGGCCAGAACCTGAGAGTACAGAATTTTTAATTTGTGTGAATATGTCGTGCTTAGAATGACTATTGCTTGAGTAACGTGATTCGGGCAATAAAGAAATCGTTTTTTCAAATGATGTTTCTTTTATCCTCGTCATGTGACTATTTGGGTGCATGCTCACTCGTACGATTAACAGATGTACCTAATCAGCAGATATGGGTCCACCCGGATGATATTCGGTTCGGTTGATCTAGGATGATCAGCTAGCCTATGTGGACCATCATCTCCTCATTTGTTTTCGCATTCAACACTTTGGCGATTGCGTTGCAGTAATACCGTAACTCAATATCCTCAACGATCTGCAACTACATGCGGAGGCGTCACTAGGGCTGGTGTCACTCGATGCGGTAATACATTGCGTCACCCCGCATAAAAATCCTCCTAGAGTGTTGGTATTCGCATATCGTGACCTAAGCCTAAAAGCCGTATATTTTCTGTCTACCCCAAGAATGGAATGGCTCACGAACGCTCTGGCGATAAGAAAATGTTTGCAAAACGTTCCTATGCGAATCTCTCGGTTAAAATGACCATTTTCAGCACTCATTTGGCTTTGCATTCCGATATTGAGACATTTCGTGTTACACACACAGTTCACACACAATCTATACAATTACTACCGCCATTTGCATTCGCATCATCTGAAGACAGTGTTGCTTTTACTTTGCAAATCTGGCGCGCCATTTATATAACTAAAGCCTCACTCGGAGCACTAGCCCAATGAAACACCTGCAATCGGTCGAATTTTTATAATAAAAGCCTTTTTAGACACGTCTGAAATCGTCTAGGCAATTTTAAGCAAGCAAATTCGATAATAATTACCAAACGAAATTATAAATTGTGACTCGCACGCTAACCAGAATAAGTCTTAAGTCACCGTTTCTAGTAGATTCCGGTTTCAGTTTCTAGCGCAAGATTTAAAGACAGTTAACGCGAAACTTATCGAGACCGCTTGTTCGAGACAGAACAAGACTTTCAATTCAAGACAGTTTCTAAAAATTCGAGACTCTACCCCGAGACCGCGACTGAGACAACAGGCCTCCGAGACCGAAACCGAGACACTAAAAGACTGTCTCGAGACGTCTCGAGACCAAGACACTGTCTCGAGACCATATAACTCTGGAATTAGAGGATCAACCAACCGGTGCCATAACTAATTTAGGCTCACACAGTACATATGGCATAATTCCTTTTAGTCTACATGTACTCTGAAAAGCTGACTCTATGCAGTCATCCCAAACGAAACAGGACATTGTGTGCCCCATCCTACACGAAGGAGCTTAATTTCTAGGCTGTTTATTTGTCTAAAACGACAGATTGCATAGACCGAAGTAACAAGTGTAAAACTTGAAAATCCTTACTGCAGATTATCTGTAAAATAATATTATGCTATGTAATCATACAATTACACCTAAAATGCCAATCCAATGATTGCACCATTTGAACAGTTTCTTTGCGGTTTCTAAAGCTTTTCGAAACTCTACAGCAGGCAGAATCGCAGAGCTCAGGACTTATAATTAGGCGTAGCATGAATAGAACAAGAGTTAGTTAGCGCAAGTAGACCAACATTCAGCGGATGAATACAATTTCTCATCAACTTCAGTTGAAAGCGCATTTGCATGTTAACCATGTGATACGTCAATTATAGTTGCTTGTAGTCCTACGCCAAGTCCTTTGAACACTATAAAAGCGATAATTTTGAGCTAAGCCTGTCAGTTCCTCAGAAGATTCGATACAAGGAGGTCGTGCATGTTGAAACTGCTGTTCGTCGAATCTACATCCGAGTCGTTCTCTTCGATGTTCCGATCAGACTTCGCGATGCCAGTAGGTTACTATTTAGGCTATAGTTGGTCAGTAATACATAGACCCGACACACCCGGTCATTTTTTTATACGGAGTGGCTAAATGAAAAACGTCCCACATTTAAACGGCATACCCTGCTGTCTTAGGTAATTGAGAAGAAACTATCGCTGGTTTGTTAAACTTAAAGGAATGCAGTCAACATGAGTTGAAAAGAACAGTTACGCTTAAAGATGATCCCAAGCCGGTACATGCAGTTAACAAACAATACAGATTATAAACTATAGGCTACAAAAGGCACCCCAAAAATGATCGAAATCCCGCTAGCAGGGACACCCAAGTAGCTGAAAATCAACAAGAGGAAAAAGAAATAAGATAACCGTCAATCAATGTTAGTCCTAATTCTAACTCGAGAGGGCCAGGATCATCGAAACAATTAGACAGTCATAAACGCACACAAGTTACCAACTAACCCTCAGGTCCAAACAGAATCTTAAAAAATTTACTTAACTAAAGCGGTTTGTGAGCCCGGACGACGGGTGGTGGACCAAATGCGAGCGAGTGACCAACTGCCCCGTTTGATAGTTGTGGAAATCATATCATCGAGCCATTTCATTTATTAAATAAGTAGGCAAATTATTTTTAGACGTATAAGGGTTGATGGACGAACGGATTTCAAGCGAAATAGCGTTCCAGACCGGCGGACCTGAAGATTTGAGACTGAATTTACAGAGATTTATTCGGGCTCTATCATAGCGGTAAGCGTGGGAGTTCCTTGTGCAGTAGCCAAATAATTTAGGAACACTGATGGGAGTAAACCGCGCTCATAGCGGTAAAAATATATCTATTTGAAGAATTCTTATTTTATCTAATTTTAGAAGCGGCAAATCATAAAATAATGGGTCAGTATGTGCAACTCTATGGGCACCCGCAACCAAACGTATCGCCCTTTTTTGTAGCACCAATAGTTTAGTGAGCCTTGACCTATAATTTGAGGACCAAATTAAATTACAATAGGTTAAGTATGGATAAATCAAGGTATGGTATAATTGAAGTTTAATGGAATTAGGGATAATGCGGGAAACTCTGGATAATATTAGCAATATGATTTATATGTACAGCCCAGGATAGATGGTGGTCGACATATACCCCAAGGAACTTGGCGGATTCAACCTGATCAATCGGTGTGCCTTTTATGTGGAGACTTAGGTTTGGATCCTTTGGTAAGATTTTCCTATTAGAACTGAAAAGAATTAAATTTGTCTTATCCAGGTTGATCGTGAGCTCATTGGCGCAAAACCAATCAGCTACCTTAGATAGCTCCAAGTTCATATTATCAAGAAGTTTATCCAATGATTTATGCGAAAGAAACATATTAGTATCATCTGCAAACAGTATAAAGAATAAAATTGAAGACACGTTGGCTAAGACGTTTATATAAAGAAGGAAAAGGAGCGGTCCTAAGTTGGAGCCCTGCGGAACACCATAAGTAATAATAGCACTATCAGATAGGTGGCCATTGCAGCTAACGCGTTGGGATCGGCTATCAAAATAACTATGAAACCAATTTAATTGGGTACCTCTGATGCCATAGTTTTCTAATGTCTTAGGAGGATTTTATGGTTTGCAGTATCAAACGCTTTCGCGAGGTCGAGAAATATAGCCACAGAGATTTCGCTATTATCATTGGCTTTTGAGATCATATCCTCCATACTTAATAAAGCCATATAAGGGGAATTCCCCGATTGGAAGCCATGCTACGATTTATAGATGATATTGGAGGATTTCACATAATTATTAAGTCTGTCGTACATTATTTTTTCATAAAATTTGGAGAAGAAAGGTAGAACCGATATGGGTCTATAATTAGCAGGAATATCCTTTTCTCCTTTTTTAAAAATTGGAACTACTTTAGCAATTTTTAGCGATTGGGGGACCACCCCACTCATGAAGGAGCAATTGATAAGGTCAGCCAAAACGTCAGCAATGAGTGATATGCTAGGGATGACAATATACGGGTAAATATCGTCAACCCCCTTATTATGAGTGAGTCGAATATCTCGGCTTATATTCATGACTTCTTCAGCTGAAGTCAGAAGGAGCCCCATCGAATTTTGCGTTGGTGCTTGTAGGAAATTCTCAAAAGGTAGAGGAGGGTCCGGTTGGTCTCTGGCAAGGGAGTCAGCAATGCTTAAAAAATACATATTAAGGCCATTTGCCATGATTTCAGCGTCCTCCGTGCTTGATCCATTAATTTTCAATGATTGAATTACGGAATCATTTCCCCTCTGCTTCATAATTGTTCTAATGAGTTTCCAGGTCTTTTTTAAATCGTCTTTGTATTTACAGAATTCCATGGCGTAATAGTTATTTGCTGCATTTAATCTAATAGACTTACATTTATTCCGAAATGTAATAAATTTCTTCTTATTAAGTTCACTGGGCAATTTCAAATATTTCCAATAGAGCCTATTTTTTGTTTTTAACGATTTATATAATCCTGGAGTCATCCATGGCTGCTTATATTTATGTTTGCCATGATAAGAGTGAGGACTGCTTGGATTTATCATAAATATTCTTGTACTTTTTTATAAATATTTCATAGGCCTCGTTTGCATCACCTCTACCACATGTTTCTCGCAACAGGTCCCAATTAGTTTCCTCAAGACCCGATTGGAATTGGGCTTTTCCTTCCTCATTCACCATGCGGAAATGATTTCTGCTAGCCGGTGAGATACTTTTGTGAGGCGCGCCCAATGAGAAACGAGCCTGAATAGGTAAATGGTCAGACAGGTCAGAAACTATGATGGAGGAATTGATAAGTTCAGACCAACAGTTCACAAAGATGTTGTCAATTAAGGTATAGGAGTTTGGTGTAATTCTAGTAGGTCTGGTAATGGTTGGTATAAAATGGTGGGATGTTAAGCAGTTATAGAACTCGTCGGTCTCTGTGTGGTCATTTACTTTTAATAGATCTATATTGAAACCACCTAGAAGTATGACCTCTTTGGCAGTTCTTGTAGTCTGAGTCAGTAGTTCTTCAGTATCGGTGTTAAAGGCTTTCATGCTTAGACCCGGGGGCCTATACACTACTCCCAGCAGAGTTTGCGTAAGTTGATCCCTGGCTTTAGATTATCAATTATGCATTGAACCCAAGGATTGCAGTTTCAAAGAATCAGTTGACTTTCATGTAAGTCATCATCTTACGAGCATTTAAATAGGCGGCTGTTATCACGTAAAGTCCACAGCTGAACCCATCTATGGCCACGAGCACAACTTTCTGCAATAATTGGTAATCAGTTAGGCAGAGGTGTAACTAGGGTATTTTGCGCCCGGGGACAAACTTTGGGGGCCGTCCATAAATGACGTCACGCACCCGGTAGGAGGAAGTCAAACATTGTGACAATGTGTGACGAGGGAATGAGGATATAAGAAATATGACATCACATCAAACATAAAAATTCGCAATTTTATAACAAAATTACTCAATCGAACCAGTTTCATTTAATTAACAGCAATTGTTTAATGCAATTTACCAAAAACAATTATGATTATTGCCATTCTGTGCCAAGTTTGGGATTTTGGAAATTAGGCAGCCATGTTGTAACACGCAAGCAGTAATCAATTATACTGTCCAAATGCATCAGGCCCCGAAAAGTCGCCGCACGTCGGCCAATGTGAACTAATGGTATTAATCGTAAACAAAGTAAATTGAGAGAGTGCAGATTGGATAGACGAAGAAGGGTTGGATCTGAATGGAATATTCATTGAACAGGATTATGAGATCCAAGCCCTCCCTATTTTTTCCATGAAGGGGCATTTTGCTTTTCCGTGGGTGAACGTAGAAGCATAAAGTTGAGATTATTTCAAGTGAATGTTATCAAACATTTTATTTTAAATGTAGTGATTCTACCACAGCTTTTCTTGGTCATATCACGCTCATAGCACGTTCACTCATAGGACTTTCGCATCTGTTCCGTTTATTTGTTTCTAATTAGCGAGTACAAATTTCTAATTGATCAAACAGTGAATCAACTTGTGAACTGGTGCAACTGTCCTGGCGGTCTTGCTATCTATTCTCATTATTGTCTCTTGTCACTTTCTCTGTATATTTAATTGCTTGTCTAATTATGGGAAAAGTAGTAATTAATTTGATATGCCAAATATGTCTATGCTGAGGTAACATCTTTGTTTGTGTAATTGTAGTAGATTTCCATGTCATTGCTAAATATGTTATTTATTTGCTGTATTAGCGAACGTCCGTCCGTATGAGTGAACGTCCTGCTCAGGTAACATTTTTGTTTGTGTAATTGTAGTAGATTTCCATGTCATTGCTAAATATGTTATTTATTTGCTGTATTAGCGAACGTCCGTCCGTCCGTCCGTATGAGTGAACGTCCTATGAGTAAACGTCCTATGAGTGAACGTCCTATGAGTGAACGTCCTATGAGTGAACGTCCTATGAGTGAACGTCCTATGTGTGAACGTCCTATGAGTGAACGTCCTCTGAGTGAACGTCCTATGAGTGAACGTCCGAGAACCCTTTTCATCTTGTGGAATGCATAATGAGTGTAATAATTCTACACTCTCTATTTGTCATCGTTCCACTAGGACTATTTACTTTTAAGTTTTTAATAGTTATAATTACTTTGTTTGATAATTATAAGAAAATGTGCATATATAACATTCTGGACATCTGTTTTTATCCGGAGGGAGATGAAGTGCTTTGCGACGTCATATTTTAGGGTGCTAACTTTTGTCACGGCGTGTGAGGAGGGGAAGGGGGTCAAAATTCGTGCTACGTCATAATTGCGTTACTTCATTTATGGACGGCCACTATTCCAATTTATTTAACATTTTTAAAATATATCTAAAGGCTATTTATACGTGACTGTCATGAACAGTCTATAGAAAATTAATGTTTCTTAATTTAACGATCGCAAATTGGTCAATAACGTTATCAAAATTTTAGGCATTCATCTATATAAGAGTGCAGGAACAAGTAAGATGTGATAAATATGGAGTCATACACACAATACACTGGGCATATAATTTGTTTCCAAAATATACAGACGATTCTAGCATAGGAAAATTAATAGGGAAAGAGCGGGAGATTGAATGAAGTGTTTGGAGATTGAATAATTTTTTTTTGAATTAGCCTAAAACTGGTTTTCAATAACTAATTTTACGAATTTCTTTTGTATCATCATAAAATTTTATTCCTGAAAACATAACCGTATTATGCCTAAACTTCGGCGCCCCAAAAAGATAGACATGGCGCTAAAGAGAATTTAGGCATTATTATAACTAATGTTTTTCACTCGATGTGTGCGAAGGTAATAACGAAATTAAATTAACTAGCGTCCTCTTGCGATTAATATAATACATACTTGCAGCCGACAAGATCATCTGCGTTGTTTTTCATATTTATTATTTTCATCTAAATTTGATTTCAACCTATTGGCTAATATGTCTACACTAACGTTAGTTATAAATAAAAATTATTTATTTATTTTGTGATTTTTTTATACTTTTGTACGTTCAGGTCTATTAGATTAAATTACCTGCGTTTAGTGACGGAAATACTATGTAATAGAACTGCCCAGCAATATTCTTTCTCAGACACATATCATCCTTGTCATGGATGCGTCGTTAAATAAACTTACCACACATTGTTCCCTCTAAGCTGGGGCTGTGGATGCGGCGCACACACGAATTTAGTGTGCCCACACACATCTTTTTCTCGAAAAACAAATAGAGCTATTAAGATGAACTGTAAATAAAATAAATTTAAGGCTAATTACAATGACGTGCAATGCAATACATCATCTGCTCAAACTGCTCTAAGACACATTTTAGACAAGGGACTTTTCATAGGTTATTAGATACTTATCACCATAGACTTTAGATCATTGTTTATGGTATTGATTTAACTATAATCTCATTCAGATGGGACCTGCACACAAAAGTGTAAACCATTTATAAAATGTTGCGCACACAAAATTTTGTGTACACACAGTCTCCAAAAAATTAGAGGGAACATTGTGTGCCCAGTGCCTACATCCTATAGGCCTATCCGTGGTCTATAATATTTTAGTTCAGTAGGAATTAAAGTATGAAACCGTACCGTATCCGAATACATAATCTGTATGATAAGTTACCAGTTACTAGTCTATTCTAATTACTTCACTTACTTACTTCACTTACTATAGTCCCATCATGATTATATGATATTAAATGATTGCGTCGTCGAGACATGTGTGTACTTCTGAACAAAAAATTGTGGAAGATGAGCACTATCAAAAATCAGTTGTAATTAATGTAATAAATTAATCGTCATAATGTATATTATTGAAAACACTCAAATCAGGCGTTTTATGCCTATCCCCCCTTATGCAAAAATTAAGTGATGAAAAAAATAAACAGAGGTGGCTTTTGTACCCTCGCCCCAGTCGGCACTTTGCCTTGCTACGCCACTGGAACAAATAATAGTTATAATCCTCATTTTGGCACCCCTCCAACTTGGCACTCGAGGACACATGTCCCCCTCTGCCAACCCTAGCTACGCCTCTGCAGTTAGGTAGTTTTTCGTACAATTTGAAAGTGTGCGTTTGTCCGCTAAAGAGGTTAGTTGTCCTGTTAAGGATATTTGGATGAATACTGAGAGGAGAGCAGAATACATGGTTTCTGAAGAAGAATGAGGTGGTTGATGGAGCCGAATGCCTTCGACAAATAAAAAATCAGGCAAATACCGCTGGTGCATCAGTGCAGTGCATGAAAATGGAACGCTCGGCTATTAGATGTATTGATATCTGTAATAGCGATTAGCATTTCTCTTTCAAACTTATTAATCAAAGTGATTCATAGACCGATGATCAATCGTCCGGTGATCAATCGTCTAATGATCAATGTGTCCGCAATGATCAATCGTCCGGTGATCAATCATCCTGTGATCAAACGTCCTAGAACCCCTCATTTCTGCCTCGTTTAAGCACAATAACCTAGTTCCTTGAACATGACGTCAGCGTTATTTGCCTGATTTTTTGAACACGCGCATAGGCGGATACGCGGAATGTCCTGGGGAGCACGACCCGATGAACCAGCCTCTGCTTCCAATATACTGCAACGCACGATGCTTCCATTTCTTGGATACCGGTTAACCATGGAAACACAGTTTAGCAAGACCATGGCTTGGGGAAACTCGCAACTTAAAGACAAAAAGAATTTGATTTTAGACTGCCAGTAAGACGATCAATGCAATTTAGATGTTTTTATTCTATTTGCAATTCAATTTTGAACCATTTAGAGTTATATACTGCAACAAACGTGGTCTAAAACTTCTCATTGGTAGATCGGCTTTCCACGTAATATTGTAGGCAAAGTAATAGTTGCGTGGTCGACCTATATTGATGTGGCATAGTGGCTGATCGATTAGAGCGGTCAGCCCGTAACGTTCAGTGTGTGCTGAGCGCGCGGGTTCGAGCCTCGTCCGGGGAGTCACTGTGTAGGGCCTTAAGCAAGTCCTTCGCGCACAATTGCTCTGCAGTACAACTGCAATTGCGCCGTCGAGGCGTGTGTGTGTGTGCACTTCTAAGCACAAAATGTTGGAAGAAGGGCGATATCAAATTTCGGTAATAATAATAATAATATACATAAATTACAATATCATAATCAACGATGGTGCACAGAAATTCGTGTCTGATTGTCGTTGCGACTTCAGTTATGTGGCATGTAGTGCGTCGTGGTCGTTTACTAGGGAGACGCGAATTTTTTTTGCATTTCATCCTTCAGGTTTATTGTATAAGAAGCGACTGGAACCCGTCGCTTGCGCTGGGGTTCGACAGCAACGCTGCGAGTCGTGCAAACCCTGTATTAGTACACATGAGCACGGGCGCCGAGGGCCAACTGTGGTATCCAGATCCAGGCACACAAACCATCCGGAGCAATCTCAACAAAGATTACTGCTTGGACATTGCAAGTAAGGCATTCAACTTTCGTGTTACATTGTATCATTTTGCCTTTTTATTGCTAATATCAAAGTAATGTTTTTTAGAAGCGCAACTCTGACGCTGGGCGCTTGACACCAATTAATTGATGAGCACTGGTAGAAGTGGTAGAAGCAGTAGTTGAAGCACTGTTTCAAACACAGAAGCTAGGAAAATGAAGTTTCAAACATTTCATATTTATGGCTGTCTTGAAGGCTTAGCTGCCTCGGCATAATTGGCTGCTGTTACATCACTGCGTTATAGGATCACTATTTGAGCGTATGCGTCCAAATTGCGTTCCCTGCGGCTGTTTCAAGATTTTGGGGTTCAATGCCATTTGTTCCAGAACATAATTTTTTATAAACAGAGCTGATTCTAGCTAGATGAAAAGAAACTTGCAGAAACCCATTAGGCCTAAAGAAGAAGATGAATGCATGTTGACTGATTTCATTATATAAAACAGGTAACAGTGTGAACTTAACCATGAAAAACACGTAGGCTAAGGTAAGTCCAAAAATGTCCACGATTGCCAGTCACAGCAAATCGGAGTTTTTGGTCACCAGAACTCTGACTGCTCAATTTCCACCCGAGGTTCTGCATTAAAAAATCCCTAGAAGCCAAAACACCAAGTGATTCTCTCTCTCTTTCTATATATATATATATATATATATATATCTGTGACATCCCCGGCTTGGGCAAAAAGAGACAACGATACATGTAAATGTAGGCCTACTTATGATCAATCAGACGCACCGCGGCGTCAGCGATTATGGAGAGCTGTCTTAGGAATTATTAGGCCTACGCATTGATTTGCGATTGTACAATAACTTGATTGCTCAACTTGGAATCATCACCAAATGTGATATTACCCAATTTGAAATAACTTCCTCATTATATTATGCACATATCAGTGAATATTCATACTCGCTCATAAGGCTTAGATCTTGTTTATTATAACTAACACGCTGTCGATTGTCGTAACGCGCTTTGTCCGTTTTGGGAAGGCGCTAAATTAAATATCTTCTTACATATAAATTACATGCAAAATAGCAAAGACATTTGATTCGGTTAATCATCATATTTTACCATCTAACCGAAATGACCTAGGTATGGGCCTACGAGATTTGGCTTTAGCATGGTTCCAGAACTACATGTACTTAGATAATAGACTATTACGGTTCTTGTAATGGCATTACCTCTACAACCAAGCTTATAAATATGTCGTTTCTCTACGCTCCATTCTAGGCCCCATTCTGTTCTTACTTTTCATCAGTGACTTGCCAAATGTCTCATACACTTCTCTGTTTCCTACTTTTTGCTGGTGATACTAGTATTCTTGCTTCCCATTCTTCGTATACTGAACTAATCTCTCTACTAAATCGAGGACTTCTCTTTGCCAGCAACTGGTTCTCAGCGAATAAGCTCTCTCTCAATGCTACTGAAATCAATTATATTCTGCTTGCTTCCCATCGTAAACGACCGCCTCTGTCCGATCATGAACTGCTAATAAATAATAATCCGATACCAGAAGTCATATCTATTAAGTTTCTAGGCGTCCATATTGATCAGTGTCTGACTTGGAAACATTGAAAACATGGCATCTAAAATAGCAAGGAATACCAGAAGCATATCACGTATCGCTCACTGATTACCTTCGTCTGTCTGCGTCAATCTGTATTATTCTATGGTCCATCCTTATTTAACATATTTTAGCCTAATTTGGGCATCGAATTACCAGTCAAGACTAAGTAGGCTTATCTCCCTACAAAACAGAACCTTTCACGTTGTTCGTAAGATCTTTGGATCAACCACATTTAATACTTCCTCTTTTCAACTACGTTTATTGAATATAAACCAATTAACCTTAATGCAACTGAATGAATTTATGTATAAATTTCTAAACAACCAAATACCACCAGGTCTTGCAAATTACTTTACTCCGGTCCACCAAAAATGACCAAATTAACTCATATGGGCTCTGTAATTCTTGCGACCGCAAACCTATCTATGCGCACAAACACCTGGAAATTCTTGGCTACATGTAGTGGTCCTATAGCCTGGAACAATATTCCGAACGAAATACGTGTCTTGAAACACATTGCTTTATTTAAGAACGAACCACGTGAACATTTACTGTATTCCGTTTAATCTTTCTGTCTATTACATAACTTAGTATTTGTTAGTTAACTACTTAAGTTATACAATCTACTATCTTACTTTCATGCGCCACCTATTTTTACTCAACTTGGTGTGAGGTGTCTCTGTTCGGTCCCTTTAGGGCCTAATATTCCATATTGTTTATTGCCAATCGCCATTAAACTATTATGTTATTATAATGTTTTCAATTGCCAGATAATCAATGCAAACGATTCGTTATGGTTATTGGTTATACCTGACATCTTGTTTCCATGACTTAACCGGAGTAGATGTTTATTGCTAAGAATTGTACCTGTTTCATTAATATAAATAATTGGAATGACGATTTAATTGACGTTAACATATTGCTATGCAGAATTTTGCAGATTTTATCACTCAATGCGTATCATGCCAAACATCCGGTTTATACCCACAGGCTTAAGAAAGCACAAGAAACGACAAAACGAAGTAATAGTAATAATAATAACAACGCCGATTTATAAGGCGCCGTAAACGCGGGCCTAATCACTACAAGGGCAAACTAAAAAGAAAGTCAGCAGACAGGATAGGTCTTCTAAAACAGAAAAACTTTCAGTTTTAGTTTAAAATGAGTCTGATGAGTTGGCCAATCTGACAGTAGGTGGGAGACCGTTCCAACACTGCGGACCAGCGGCTGAGAAGGCACGGTCTCCAAAACGCGACCTCATCCTTCGCACACGCAGATCGGTCTTCGCAGATGATCTGAGTCGCAGACCGGACGCGGAGGAGTGAGTCCCGAAGCAGAAACCGCTCAAGTACCCGGGAGCTAATCCGTGTATCGATCTGTAGACGAGCGAGCATAGCTTGAAGTCAATGCGGTGCGGAACAGGAAGCCAGTGCAGACGGAGCTGACGAAAGCAGTAGCCAACCTTTGAAGCGACATGGAGTCTCATGGACAGATTTGACTCCAGCAAGACGCCAAGATCGTGCACCGAGTTCGAAGGTGCTAGTGAGGCCCCACATACGGTCAGCGGGCTGGTGTCAAGGTGTTGACACCGTTTGATAGTAGCGCACCATAGGAAGTCGGTCTTCTCGGTGTTTAACCGCAGTCGATTGGATCGCATCCACTCCGTAATGCGCTCAAGCGACGTGTAAGGCTGCGTGTCATTGGCGTAGAAGTGTGATGACAGCCCATGAGACGCAGCGATCTCTCCAACATCGGCGGTGTATAGCAGGCTTACGAGCGGTCCCAGCACGAAGCCTTGTGGGGCTGAGTGGGCGAGCGAATGAGAAAACCCCGTCAAAGAACACGATCTGGTGGCGATTCCAGAGGTAAGAGCAAAACCAGTCTAATGCGACCAAACGGATACCATACGTGCTCGATAGACGCTCGATTTGGATGTCGCGGTCGAAGGCGCTATTGTCACCGTATCAACTGCCTATGAAAGATCTAGGAGGCCGAGAAGAGCATAGTTACCCGCGTCGTACGCTTCGATGATGTCAGTGACAACCTTCAGGAGGGCAGTCTCAGTCGAGTGGCCACTCCGGCAGGCAGATTGATGGACCGGAAGAAGACCGGATGACACCAGGTATTCAGTCAGCTGGACGCTGACCAAACGCTTGAGAAGCTTCAAAGGACCGACAAGTTGAAAATCGGTCGATAACTCGGAAGTTCGCATCAAAGATGCTTCGACTTCTTGAGACGAGGTGTGACACACGACTCCGTATAGCACGTAGGGAATTCACCGGCGGCTATCGAGATGTTAGAGACGGACGCAATGTACGGGGCGAGTAGGTCGACGCTGGACTTGAGCAACCACGTAGGCACGGGATCTCTCATGGAATACTTTTCGGCGGCATCGCTGACCATCCGGCTTACGACGGCAGGCGTGACGGGCCTGAAGGAGGTGAAGCGATCGGCAGTGGGAATGTCACGAAACTCGGGCGGTGGTGCACCGTTTGTGTCAGACCTGACATCCAAAACTCTCTGGTCAAAGAAGGCGGCTAAGGCCTGAGCGGTGAGACCCATAACCGAGTCTAGGGCGTCGCCTCCTACCCGTCCCAATCCGTCATTTATTGCGTCCCTTAAAGAGGCCGGTTCGCGGCGAGCATCAAGTCTGGATTTTCAGTGCCGACTCTTCCGCGAACGGGTCAGTCGATGCATCGACTCAAACTCTTCCTTCCATTGTTTGTGAGCGTCGGCGGCTCGTGATCTCTAGGAGCGGCGCTTAAGCCATCGGGTGCGACGCTTCGCGGAGCGACACCCCGAGTCGTACCACCTGTCAGCAGAGGATCTCACACGACAGGTGAGATTGACATACGGCGCGTGGGCGTCCAACAAAGCCAAAACAACCTCGTCGAATCGAGTGGCCATCGCGGAGTCATCACCACCGTTCGGCGGGGCCCAGATCGTCCTCGAGAAGGCAGGATGCGCCCAGGTCGGACCTAAACAGCTCCAGGCCGAACTGGCGCCGGATCTGCGGCGTTGAGTTTTGTAAATGGGCGCGGCAGCAGACAACTCGAGGTATGGCCAGACCACCAGCCGTTGGTCGAGTACACAATCGGGAACGCCAACGACATCTATCGCCGACGGCCTCGAGGTAGACCCGGTTATGACGACATGTAGAGTGCCCCTCTGGTCGTGCGTGGCACCAGTGACACATTGCACCGCATCAAACATGTCCAGTAGATGGACACCGCCAAACTAATGTCCTAACTAACTAGAATGTATGGAGTTGATATAGTCTACACCAAATCATCAAAATCCAATTGAAGCAATGACTTTTTACCTACTGTTGTCATACCAATGAAATGTTTTCAGATGGTCAGCTTGTTCTCAATCCTTACATGGCGGGTAAAGTGAGCCAACGTTGGAAATTAAACCATATAGACAAGACAATTGACAATCGCCATGACGATATGGTTCTTCAACTTACAGGTAAAAAGATCTGTCATAAGAACTAAATTTTGTCAAATAGATTGGACAAGAGGACAGATGATCGGATGGAGTTAAATAAACTGTAGGCTACTGGATAATTTCTGCACAAAATAATATTTATTACCGGTGTTTTATGATTTTAAGAAATTTTTGTTAGCTGTCCGCGATGGACTCAATTTAATTTTCCTAAATTCAAATCCCGTCCTTAGCAGAAATTATTTTCAAGATATCGGCCCTTCGCTCCCTCTAGACACCTCAGCTATAACGGGCGCACAGACCTTGCACGCACTTGGGAGGTTAGGTACACCGTAGCAGGAAGAGTAGCCTACTTAGCACATGCCCATGGTGTGGCACAATGGCCGATCGGTTAGAGCGGTCAGCCGCAATGTTCAGTGTGTGCTGAGCGATCGGATCAACCCTCATCCGAGGAGTCACCGTGCAGGGACCCTTAAGCAAGTCCTTCGCGCACCTTTGCTCTGCAGTACAACTGCAATTGCGCCGTCGAGGCATGTGTATGCACTTCTGAACAAAAAGCGTCTGACTGATATAAGTTTACTTGACGACGCTTTCATGACGAGAATGGTATGCGTCAGTCAAGAACATATAATGCATAGTATTCTAGTGTTATGTTTGCGTACCGGATATAATTAATCGGTGACTTTCCCAAGAACTTTTTATGTACGTATAAGAGGCATTTGTTCGCAAGTTGCCTTTTTCCATGTGACTGGTCTCAGCCACGCGAACCGTGTACGCCCTCGGAAGCCGACCGATAATCACAGTGTGGCCATTTATCTA
Source organism: Bimastos eiseni (assembly GCA_959347315.1). Classification (NCBI taxonomy): domain Eukaryota; kingdom Metazoa; phylum Annelida; class Clitellata; order Crassiclitellata; family Lumbricidae; genus Bimastos; species Bimastos eiseni. The sequence goes on from OY365820.1 coordinate 10,116,687, forward strand.
CAGAGTAACATACGACGAATGCCTTTTCTACGCCTTCTTTTGTGCCTCAACGAATATCCGGGAGGGCGCCATCTTCCAATAATGATTGACTACTCGTCGACATCATCCCGTGTCTGCGCTTGCTGTTGACAGTCATCGCTCAATCCTTTCGACGCAACCTGGCCCAGAGACTTCTGACATCCATGCCATATGTTATCTGTCGACCGGAATTCGTTCCACGCGTTTGCGTGGACCCATCACTGCTGACTCTGTCAGCTTACTGTGCATAATTACGCTAATTGCTGTGACACTTATAGTTAAAATGATGCCTAACATCATAACAGGCCAGTGTAGAGAGCGCCTCTGAATAATTGTTCTGTGAGCGGCGCTATGTAAATCTAGAAGCACAATACATTACAATTAACACTCTACGTCCAACAAACCGAAAATAAAGCAAATAAAACCACCAGATTGATCATAATCGAATGATTCACACGCGAATTAAATCGTCCCTCTTGGACCATGTTTGCCGAATGAATACCTTGCTTACATGTAAAAGCAATAAAGTGATACTTTTATGCCTATTGATTTGCAGACAACAGTCCAGGAGCAAACGTGATCAAGGCTGATGCAAACGGTACCGCAAGTCAGAAATGGATCTTTCAGCATTTGTGCGAACCAGCTCAATAAGCACGTCACGTCGCTCGCTGATTCAGAAGCTTGGAAGTGCTATTCAATGCAATGCTATTCAATGCACAACGTCAGCACCGATATACTGACTATAATATACAGAATATAGATTGCATTTGAATTTGATTTAGTCATCATATTCGGTTTATTTTATGCTTTCTAACAATCTATTAATAGTTCTTTCAGTAGAAGTCTTCTATAACCTTAATCGTTAGTTCGCATATTGTAACCGAGCTGTAGAACACAGATTCTTGAATATGCAGCAAACATTAACATTGCCGCTGATTTAAAATGATTATACTTGTTACTCTACTGTTACCGTGATTATATTATAGATCATGTATTTTGTTGGTGAACAATTCAGCATTGATTGATCGATTGAAAAAGACTTTTTTAATGTCTTAAATTTTCGTTTCTCATACTTCATTCTTTGGTTACTTTAATATTTCTTCTTCTACTGGAAAATATGACTAAGCATTATCGTGACGTACGATTCTATGCTATACTTTGCAGCATCTTTTCCACGCTATACGTGGCCACACTAAGAGACTGTCAGATTGTTTTTCATAGCTCTAGTTAATATGATCTTAATTAAGTCTGCGCCAATCTTTCGGTGACTTGTTCATAGCAGCTATCTTGCCCTTCATTTAAAGGCTTCTGTATTTCCATTGAGAAAGCTATGAATCATTCTTGTAGTCAAATCTCACTGGCAATTGTTCGTTAGCCGAGTCAGTAGATCAATCGAGATGACTTCACTGAATAATTGGCATTGTGTTGGAAAAACTGCTGTAATAAATTATTATTAATATGAACTAGATTAATTTTTTTATACGACGGAACTTAGTTAACGCTCAGTTCAGTGTTAAATCCAGCGTCACTTGTTCGCACGTGACCCCTCGCCGCATGAATAAAATTATGTTCTGTAGCGGCATTTAAAGTTTAAATTAAACTAATATTGGTCCCAGTGTTTGGAACAACATCCCATCTGACATGCGGTCTCTCCCGCTCGACCTGTCTGGCTTTTTCTATAAAATTCTTTAGATTTTCCTCTTTGACCGGGCCTAGGTCGGGAGCGCCTCTAAATAGTTATCTTGAAGAGGCGCTATATAAATTTTATTGATTGATTGCTTGATTGATTTATTGATTGATTAAGACCTATTGCATTGCTGCTATATAATCCTTCATAATTATTATTTTATGAATACTCGTGATTGTTGAAATTGTAATTGGAAACATGCGTTGCCTATTAAATAGTTGCTACGCGAGGTGTTTGAGTATGTTTCTTTGTAGAATGTAGAAGACAGCATATCAGCAGGGCCAGACTATATATTTACAACGTAGATATTATATTTATGATTCCAATTGGAACCGCCATCGACGGGATCGAAATTATAGTAGGTCTATTGCTTTCAGCCTCAAATAAAATTCCATGTAAAATATTACCTACCGGACATTCAAACTGCTAAGCATTTAGTCCTCAGTAAATTAGAATACCCTCCAAAGACTTACGTGCGCCTCACCGGGATGGGTTGGGGGTGGGGGGTGAACAGCCAAGTATTTGACTGTCAGACTGCCCGGTGAGGCTATGCCATCAGTGGAGAAAGTGTCGGCCGAAGGACCACCAAGGGCCAAGGGCGATACACGAAGTGGACAGGCTCTCCGGGAACCACGACAATGACCAAAGGAGTGGGGTTAACAGCCAAGTATGGGACTGCCCGATTAGACTACATTATATGTCAATATTACTCCGCAGTGGAGTAATCTTGATATATGCCATCGGTGGAAAAACAATGTCCGCCGAAGGACCACCAAGGGCGATACGCGACACCAATAGGCTCACCGAGAACCTCGGCAATGGCTGGCCAACGCAGTAGGCAGGTGCTGGACGAACACCTGAGGGCATATAATATGAGGCATAGACGATAGGCCCATCGACCTCCTTACCTTATCAGGAGATGAGTGGTCACCACGTGACAAAGGACCAAGAAATCTCAAAACGAATACATACTCAACTGCACAGGTGCTTGAGGCCTAATCGTTGACGGAGGAGAGAGAATAGAAGTAGAAAAGAAACAAGAATTTTGCTATTGGTATTTCGCACAACGTGACCTTAGTCTAAGCAGATTCTAATTAAAAGGCCTTAATCGAGAGAATATCATAATGAAAAATGAAATTGTTTCAAGTCGGATCCAAGTCGGATCATACAATAGTGATTATGTCCAGCTGAATGCTAGACTTCCCTCTCTCCGATATATTGTAAGTGCATTAAAGCGCTAAGAAAATGCAGCAGCCATTAGATTGATTCATTAAAAATGCAAAAAACTCGGTCTTTAGTGACACTTAACTTAAATTTACAGGAACAGGACTCTGATCAAGCCATGAGATAAAGATGAATTGGATGGAGGAGAAGGAAGAGGAGGAGGAGGAGAAGGAGGAGAAGGAAGAGGAGGAACATAACATCGGCCATATCGATCGATTGAAGTGTGCAACTATTCAATGCGCAATATCAGCACTAATATACGAATTAATATACCGAATAGATTTTGACGAATACTTTTATCTAAATGCAGCAATTGCTCAGTTACTTAGGAGATTTTGTAATTTTCTCGTGCTAGGTTTGCGTACCGGACTTATTCGTCGACTTTGTCAAGAATTTTGTGCGTTTAAGACGCATTTTTTTTGCAGATTGCCTAAGCTTTCTGACTGCACCAGACCATCGATTATGAAGCTCTGATGTATATGGTCGAGTCTATGGTCATACCATACGTGCCTCCTTCCCAATTTTGCATGTGTACGATCTGTATAGTGGGCTATCACATTACATGTCATCGCTTTGACCAATCTCGTCTTCAAACAATTTAAGATCATTTTCTTAAATACTAGGAATAGTATAATTTAGCCTTGCTGAATTTTACATCTTACTGCATCTTACCTATTCAAAAGTGCATCAAGTTTGGGATCTTGATGCGTTTGAGTCGATGTCTAGCAGGATTCATTGCATCTTACCTCGACGATTTTTTGGTGTCACTATCTTCCCAATCCAGTGGCGGGACTTCTCTGCTACGCAACACGCGACGGCTTCGTTGTTCAAGCGGCCCTGACTAACACGGTCTAGGATAAAAGTTTTACTGACTTCTTCCAATCCTCCTGGGACAAGCTACCTAATAACCTGTGACATGAGATTCTTTGTCTCAATTCCACAACGCTTGAAAACTATTATCCTAGATATTGGCTTCCCTTTGTTAAGTGGGAAGTGTTTCTGGTGACGCTCTCTTAAAAAGGCGCTAAATAAATTTGCAATTTGCAATTACCGTCTCCATTCACAAGTTAGTGAACACGATCAGGAACTGGTAATATCAGAATACGTGAGAAATACATACCATACGTGCCTCTACCATCTGTAAACTTTCGTCAGATTAGCTAGGGGCGTCGCTCGCTAACAGCTAAAACCGCAACGACTCTGATACATACATTCATTTGCCTCAGAGTCGATATAGTACGGACATGTGTCTGCCTTAATTCTGGAGGAACTGCATTGGTTAACAATAAAAATACCCAGTGGGTTACTGAATCTAATGCCTATTGCCTATGCGATGCGCAACTATATTGCAGGCCAGACACCAGTAAATCTTAGGGAGCTTTGCGTGCCGGTATATATAATCCATAGCAGGCGGTACAATTCTTCGCCCAGGCAATCTAGGCGACTTGGCTGTAATAATGGATCTAGCTTCCACAGTGCTCAATAAATGCTGCGCTGTAGTTGATCCATCTTTTTTGTATAGACCCTCGAGAAATCTCTGTAACAAACATCTTGGTCTTTTTTCATTATCCGCGAGTATTGAAAGTCATTCTTTTTTTTTATCGTGGTTTGGTTTTGTCAGGTCAGAAGTGCCTTTGAGGGGAGTTGCTCATAAACTGGCGCTATAAAAAATTCTGGACTACGATTACGATTATACGACAAGACTTTTTGAATTTTGCAATGCGATTATTAAAACCATAGCGATTACACATAAGAGCTATCAGCTTGTGTCTTCTAGAGTAAATGTATGCTATTTCGCATTATGGCCTACACACATGATTCAATAAACATTAAGAATACTTCAGAAGGATATCGTCCGAGTTGCTAAACTTCATGAAATTCTATATCAGTCGAAGTACAAGATTATCACTAGGTTAATCTTAATTCTATGGACTATAGGTTGAGTGGCTTAATTGAAGCAATTATTATCACATTGTTAAACGGGCAATAAATAAATTCAGAAGGTTATCGTCCAAATTTCTAGATTTCATGAAATTCTATAATCATCCAGAATGTCATAGTAGGCCTACAGGATTTTCCATTTGGTGGGTACATGTATGCCTCTCTTCTAAGGGCCATAACTTGAGTAACGTGATTCGGACAATTCAACTGTGCATTCAAATGATGCTTCATTGATCTGATTTTCCGTCAAGTCCTGGTTCTGCAACTATTCGGATGCATGTTCATTTGGATGATCAGCAGACGGAGGTCCACCAAGGTGATCAGCAGTTTCTGATTCATCTGGATAATCAGCAGGTGTGGGTCCACCTGGATGATATTCGGGCGGGTGTTCACTAGGATGATCAGCCATGTGGAACATCATTTCCTCATTTGTTTTCGCATTCTTCACTCTGGCAGTTGCATTGCAGTAATACCGCAGCTCAATATCATCAACGACCTGTATTTTGTTGGAGCTACCAAGTATCGCCCCAATAGGCAGGCCCCAGAAGTGATGGTTCTTGTATCTATAATAGTAGTTTGCGGCGACCAATCCTATCAGATATGCTTCATAGGTCACTTGAACTTTCAACGTTCCTGAGCTAGCGTTTAGCTCGACAATCGCAGACTCTCCTGGTTTCAGCTCTACACTCACCCCGGTCTCCATGCCCGCGGTCTCCTGCTTGGTCACCGTTTCACTTTTGCCCCAGGTGCTCTCTATGCCAATAGTATGTTCGCCACCTATTCCGGTTCCATTGTAACCAATACTATAACTGACCTTTTTGTCAACGGAGACTTTGAGGCTGTTCGACCATTCGCTGCTGAATGAGCTGGTGACCTGCTCTGAAATTTTGGTGGTATACGTGGCCGTTTTGTTGCTTTCATTCTTAAGGGTGTTAATGGACAGAATGGTTGGTTTAATTTTGCTTTTCAGGATCTGTGCTTTTATTGGCCGCAACACCCTCTGTACTTGAGACCATCCATATGTCTTGTAGAGGTCACCCCAAGGAGTTGGGCTTTTGAGGTAGGCATCTGTTGGTTCTTTTCCGAAATACTTTCCGACGGCTCGCTTGAGTTCAGCGTCGCTTCCAATGTCAAAACTGGCTCTCTCTGAATTGGCGATAACGTCCACTAGTTGTCCTGTGGCAAAGACACTCATGTCTCCTACGGTGGGTCCAGTTTGGATGTGGATGGCTAATCCGGACATCTCTGGGTTGATATCTATAAAGGCATAATCGTCAACGCTCCATTGAAGCATTTTATTTAGCCAAACAATTACCATAGGCATATCTTCTTATTGTGAAACCGAGAATTTGCAATAGAATTATAAAGCTTTAGGGTAGGGTACGCAGTTACGTGCGCTAGCTAACCTCTCAGAAATCGAAAGCCGTATTGTCGTATACTGTCAGATGGTGATAGTTACAGAGTCTTAGGGCATAAAAACGTCAGGTGAAAGGTTGTGTTGCTTCGATGAGGTACGTTCAGTGTCCCATTTGCAGTGTTGGGCACAAGACATAAAATTCAAGACCAAGACCAAAACCAACATACGATACTCTTTTTAACACAATACTTGATGGAGGAAAAAACCTCCTTTAATTGTAGAAGAATAATCAATTATTATGGTCCAGAAAACAGTTTTTCACAGCCATTGCGGTTTCAACGCTTCGCTTCGGCCTAAGAATATCACACTGTATATATATATATATGGGCAAAAATGCTTTAAGACAGTTTAACAAGTAGATTAACGTTGTACCACGGCCCTCGCTAACTGTATTTTGACACTGTGTATACACGTGGCCGATCACTTACTAGATTGTCCCAAAACCTTAAAATTTGTGAACTAAATTTGTATATGGCTGACCCCATTGCAAATGCATTTTTTCTTTCCATGCTTATATCAAGATCCAGAAATTGGGTCAGCACACCATAAATCGGAAACAAACGCGCGCACATCCGGTGTCTCTAATAATCTAAAAATAATTGACAAATATTGATAAATTATTCTAATACGGCAAATGACAAAGACCGCTCCTTTAAGACGGAGACCAATCCCAGGAGAGTTCCTCTAAGACCAAGGCCAATGCATTCGAGACCAAGACCAAGATCGAGACGGCAGTTTTTCGGTCTCGAGATGGTCTTGATACCACATCACTGCCCATTTCCTTGGATTCTTCGAGGATTTTACTCAATCGACTTCTTTTGACCCCACTGATTCTAGATTTGGCTGACCCCTGGGAATAGCATGGTCCCTCAATTTTATTATACACAGCCCTACACCAAGCGATTCCATCGTAATAATGATCTCCATTTTGACCAATCAGACTGATGTACTATAGGTTGATTATGTGATGTGCTCTAAGTAGTTGGATTATCCTTTCAGATAATACAACTATGTCCTTCTCGGCTACCTTACGATTATTTGCTTTCGTAAATTGGTTCCCATGACAGCCTTATTGACATCTATTCTAATTTCGTTGAATTTACTGATTTCCTATATTTGCGCGATTTATACCCGTGACATTGGAAATAATTAAGCGAGTTAGGAGAAGAGATGGGCACAATAATATAAATTGCAGGGCGCTGCAACTGTCATTCAATTAACGAACCTTCAAATCCCACTTTAAGTAGTTTGACTCAGCAGTTAATAACTGAATCTCAACATAATTTAAAAATCTAGGTTAACCGATTAATATTAGCTAAAGATAGATAATTAATGAGAATTATAATTAAGAGCAATTGACATCCAATAGATCGGAATGGAAGCTGAGACCTGGGACGGTCGCTCATATGACGATCGGCCATAGGACGTTCGCCCATCGGATGTTCGCCCATCGGATGATCGCCCATCGGATGATCGCTCAAAGGACACAAAATAAATAGCAACATATCTAGCAAGTAAATAGCATAGAAATCTACTACGCTTTTAGCAATTAAACAAACAAAGATATGCCTCGACATAGAAACATTTCATGTGTCAAATTAATTAATAAATTTTCCGTAATTAGACAACCAAATAAACATACACAAATCCACCTTCTTCTTGGGTGTCACGGGAGTCAAACAACTGAGCACCCGACGTTATCGCATTCTTCGAGATCTTGTCAGTCGCTACTTGCGATAGAACTGACATTCTCACTTATTTACGAGCTGTTGCTAACTTATCTTACAAGTAGTGGATATTCGAATTTCGAAGGTTTTTTTAGGTGTTATCAATTCTTCATACTTCTGTCTAGTTTTAGGGCTTTATGAAAACAGAACTCTGGCTAATGATGTGTACGTTAGACCAACTTTAAAGCTAGTCTGATTTCCTTAAACGTTTTTTAACAACAAAAATAAAAAGACTGTTTTCGTTTACTATTTGCTCGATCACTTAATATTTTGCATCATGTTTGATACTCGTCAACGAAATTAATGTCCAGTGTTTCGATCAACCGGCTTACGAAACAGATGTCTGCGATAGTCCTATGAGCGATCGTCATATTAGCGAACGTCCTGCGACCGGAAGTTGATTAGATAATTGATTAGAACCTTAACAATTAGTTGCCATCTATAGTTAGCAGTCAGCAAACAATGGTAAAGTTCTTCAAACATCCTAGCTTCAATCGTGTAATTGTATTTCGTCTCTCAGTGCAATTTAGCCACGTTCAACGCTTATTATTTTCTTTGCGTAACGAACGGCGTTGCATTATGACCTCTTATATACAGGCCTAAATAGTGGCGTAGCGAGGGGGAGCGAGGGGGGCGAACCGCCCCAGGCGGCACTTGTCCTAGGGGCGGCATTTTCGGGGGAAAAAAGAAAAAATTATTTTTATATAACTTGCACTCTTCAAGATTCTTGCTGCTCTTGTCTAAACCTAAAGCCTTTTTGCTATTTCTTGATTTAAAGCTAACATATACGGTATACCCAAGGACCATCGAATGGCGCCTCGTGTCAATAGACACGCTGCAAAATGGCAATGCCGCCTCTGTCCATATTGCCATGACTCTTGCACCTATAAAATAAAATAAATTTTGAAATAGCAATAATGCGCAAAATGGCCCCAGGCGACCATCGAATGGCGCCTCGTGTCAATAGACACGCTGCAAAATGGCAATGCCGCCTCTGTCCATATTGCCATGACTCTTGCACCTATAAAATAAAATAAATTTTGAAATAGCAATAATGCGCAAAATGGCCCCAGGCGGCACTTGTCCTAGAGGCGGCATTTTTGGCAAAAAATATATAAAAAATTCTTGTTGTATAAATTGCACTCTTCAAGATTCTTGCTGCTCTTGTCTAAACCAGGCACCATATGCTTTCTTGCTTCTTCTCGACTTAAAACTAACATATACGTTAGGCCTATACAGAAGGACCATCGAATGGCACCTAGTGTCATTAGATACGCTGCAAAATGGCAATGCCGCCCTTGTCTATTTTGCCATTACTCTTGCACCTATCAAATGAAATAAATTTTGCAATTATAATAATGCGCAAATTCTTAGATTGATGAAAAATCATTATTTCCTAAGTAAAATGTTGGATTAATTAAGAACAATCTCTGCTTAAATATAAATTTGATTTATGAAAGAACTTGAAAAATGCATCATGTATTGATGCAAATAACGTTTTCTGAAACAGAAGTTTGAGTAATAAATGACGTTTTTGCATACTTTGAGTGATGAAAAAATTAATGCAAAGTTGGATTCACAATCGAAATCTAACTTAAATAGAAGTTGGATTTATCAAAAATCTTTCTTAATTAGAATCTGGGTTGATGAAAGAGTTATTGCCTAAACAGAATTTGGACTTTCAAAACTAAAACTAATTAAAATAAACTAATTAAAACCTATATAAGACCCACAATTAGAGAATCACTACATTCCAATTTAGCAATTCTTTCAATTGAACGCTCTTTGAGAGGCACAATTAATTTTGACAAGGTTATTAGTAATTTTGCTGCAGGGAAAGCAAGAAAGCAAGAAGAGTACATTTTTACATTGTAACAGTTGACAGGTATAATGAAAGTATGAGACCGTACCGTATCCGTATGATAAGTTCATTCATTCATTCATTCATTACGAAAATTTATATAGCACCCCTTCGAGGTTACTACTCATAAGCACTCCAATTAGTCAAAGTTATCAGTTACTAATCTATTCTAAGTACCATACTTACAATGGTCTCACTATGATTAAATTATTGTTTAGGCCTAGGACTTTCTTTTCAATACGTATAGAGAAAGAATAGGCTCTATGATTTGTATTGTTTTATTTTAATTTTATGGGGACTTTTTATAATTTTTGATCTAGCCTGCAAGACGTTTAGTAACTTTATTGTGAGACTTGCTTTATTTGTTTGTCTTATAACTAGCTAATTTCTTAATTAATACAATCTTATTCTATTTTCATATCTTTATATCTAATGATAATGCATTTTAATTAGTCAAAGGACATACAGCTTTAATGTCGACAGTGCATGCTGATGCTGTTACTAAGTGTAGGCCTTACAATCATTTGAATACTGAATAGAATAATCATAATGTATACAAGAGTTTAATGAAGGCACTCAAAACAGGCGCCTTATGCCTATCTCCTTGTGCATATCTCGGGGTAGGCCTATATATGCAAGAACGAAGTGATGGAAAAATAGGCAGAGGCGGCATTTTGTACCTTCGCCCCAGGCGGCGCTTTGCCTCGCTACGCCACTGGGCCTAAAGCTTAGTCATAATTTCATGAGAGGTTCATACATAATCCATTTAACTTAACTTTTATTCTATTATGTAGGTCCTATAGCCTAGTTATATATTAAATGCGTGAATTGTCATCTTAGTGGGCGACCCCAGAGAAGCAGGAATTTGCTCCTTTTAGGCACATCTTCCGGATCACAATTCATCGTACATCAGGTCAATCCATAAAATTTCAATTTGAGATCACCTAGTTGGTAATCGAGAGTTTTGTTGCTTTTGCTGCCAAGCATATCGACACAAATGCGTAGGTCGCATATAATATGATCAGGCAGGCATGCCTGTACACATACCTACGGTCTCAACGGTGGTGGTCGCTCGGACTCGTCTTTGTCGTCGATGCCAACGGTAAACACTACGTTGTAGAGTTGTGTGTTGACGAACTTCCAGTGGTGCAAACGCGATCTTCTCTCGACTCCGTTTAGCTGGCTTAACATGAACGCTTAAATACTGCTTCAAAAGGCGGAAGTATGTCTACTAGGCCTACTTTGGACAAGCAGTGAATGCCACGCCCTACATGAATTCAGCTTATTAAATTTTACTTTTGATATCCGTTTTGCCAAAACTTCGACCCTGGGCACCATCTGCGGATCAGCGAAACATTGTTTCAGTTGATTCTAGACTAAAGTGGTGCCTTCCTGATCAACCGATGTTGCTCTAGGGGCGAGTAACGAAATTAACTGGATGCATCGAGGGCGTAGCATTCATTGTATGGTTAGCGATGTCTGCAGTTACGTGATATTTGAACATCATCTTTACCATGTGGTTATGTCTATTTTTTTAACTTTTACTTAGTTAGTAACCACGTCATCGTGAGGGTATAATATAACCGACCTCTGTCAAAGCGGGTTTACTATAAATAACCTCTCAACGAATCCAGAGAGAGTAACTTGATTCTACCAGTCTTCTGCGGGAATTGCATTTTTGCTACTTAACCTGAATCTGCAACACCCTTATCAGTATGTCGCGAGTTAGTCGAAAACATGTTTCAGAAAGGAGAAACAAGGTTTCAAGTTTTCTAATCTGTTTACACAACAATGTAGAAGTCATGTGAGTTAACGCTTCCTTGTTTAAGACATAATACGGTCCTCGAAGCAACAAAGAACAGACGAAATTTCAAAAAAAGATAATCCGAACACATGAACGTTGAAGCCTAGCTGATTTCACAATTCATCAACTCGTGCGTCTATAGTCCATGGTCCTTCCTTTTTCTTACGTGCAAAGCGTTGTTGGGTCTAGCTTCACGCTATCTTCGTGATCTTATCATGTCACCTATCTCGCCTACCTCCGCTCTTTAGACGGTCAGAACCTTCTAGTACCTCGGTCTAGAACTGCCAAAGCTCTGCATCGTGCCTATGTGCCTCTGTTTTCCCTTCGCTATGGAACAGCCTTCCTGCTGTAACTCGTGCTGTAATCTTATCTAGAAGTACAACTGTTACTGCTCGTTCTCTTGAGACTTTTCTTTTCTCTATGGGGTTCTTCGCACTGGGATCGCCTCTGATTAGGTTGTACCTTGAGAGGCGCTTTATAATTCCGTAAATAGAATAGAATAGAATTACAGATGCACGTAGATTCGCCTCAGACCCAACGCACAAGCAGCTCCAGTAACCGACACCAGCGTCGACAACGCCAACAGTTTGTTATAGTATACCCGTAACCTCCAGACTTCTAAAACACCTTAAAGCCAAGTTCAGGGCACCAACCTATTCACGAGCGCCGCAGCTCTAGTCTCGCTTTGCTTTCTTAGTTGTGCTCCATCTTACTTGTGCGATTCTGATCGCCACGTAGTCTAATGCTGATTTCTAACTACCTCACTGGTCTAATGCAGCTTTTCCCAATCTTTTTAGGCCGTGGAACCCTTTTGATCTTAAATATTTTAGCGGAGGCCCCGTTCAAAGCTAAACGTATTCTGTTCTAGGCACACACGCATGAGACTGCAGACAATAATATTCAAGATTAAGGCCTAGATTAGATTAACAACAACACAAATATCGATTGCAATGACATATGAATTTTCTTTCATACAAAGTTATGTATATACAGATTTTAAGCAATGAGCGTCCTATGAAAAAATTGTTCACACTGGATTCCGCAGAACACAGTGTGAGAAACGCTAATCTAATGCCTCGTTCAGAAACAAATTATTGTGTCTGATATGATGCTCGTTCGGGTGCGCTTGGCGGAGGTGAGCGAGACATCTACAAAAACTCTGAAGGTCGCTTGCTCAGTCGAGTCTCCGATCTTCATGACTCCAAAGATGACGCACATTGATGCGAGTTAATATAGAGATTACCGCTTGCGATAAATTTATTTGACTTCATGTGCTTTGCCTGTTCAACTTAAAATTTAATGCGCTTTCCTGAGATAGTTAACTCTTATCAAAATTCATATTGTCGCTCTTATATTCTCCGAACTTCGGCAGACATCAAGAATGTTATATTCATTTTTCTTGTCACATCACACCTGTCTGATGAATGATGCTCTCAAGCTAATGAGCTGATGTTATCTCATAACATAAAATTATGATAGGCATCACACCTGACTATATATATATAAATATATATATATATCTACACCGAATTACCTGTCCGTGTAGGCCTTCTTTCTGCCTCAAGAATTTTTGACCTACTGATCTTGTCCAGTAGATTGTAATTTTGGAATGCGATTTTACAAAGAAGCGGGCAAGTGTAAAGGCGCTACAATAAATGTGAGTTCGGTTTGGTAGAATTAGATCTAAGATTCTAACTTCATATGCTTTGATTTAAGCTCAGCTAAGCATTTCTCAACTACATGATTATTTAGTCCTACATAATTTGGAACACTTGTTTCAGAATGCCTACTATTGTCTCACTTGATGACAATGTACAGAAAATACCCCTTTGTCAATCAGAAAATAACTTCTGAGCTGTTTTTTTCTGAAATGACAGAAGAAAATGACACAATGACCGAAGTGAACAGTTTAAGAAGATAATGTTGTTGATCTGATTTTAATTAAGTAGTTTGATTGTACTTCGAAGATCTTAGTCATGAATGCATATTATGCATTCATGACTAAGATCTTCGAAGTACAGCCAAAATACTTAATTAAAATCCGATCACTTAGCAATGCGCTTGGTACATGCATAACGATAACATTCAAAAGCTTATATCATTTATGTCTACCTGGAAATCAGTGTTACAGATTAACTTATAATGCAATGTCAGTCAGGCACTCGCACTGTTTGAAAAGAGTTTAGCTGCGGTTTCAAACGCTTAGGCCTATCTTAACCTTAAACCAGGCAGCCTCGCAGAGCGCAGGACTTATTATTCGACGTAGCGTGAATAGAACAAGATAACGCTACATTCAGCGGATTAGTGCCATTTCTCATCAACTTCACTTGGAGACGCATTTGAGTGGTGAGCTATGTGGTACGTCAACTTCTCGTTGGTCTTCGGGTTCTTCACTGTGGCATTTGCATTGGAGTAATAGCCCACCTCAGTATCATCGACGACCTGCACCTCGTTTGGACCACTGAGGACACCTCTAATATCTAGAGCCCAGAAGTAATGATCCTTGATTCCTTGTATGTAGGTTTGTAGTGAACGGCCGTCATTCCTGTCAGATGCGCTGCATAGGTGATTCGAACGCGCATGGTTCGGAGCTCAGCTCGACAATCGCTGAATCTCCCAGTTTTAGCTCTACAGTCAGCCCGGTCTCAGTGCCAACCGTGCTCTGTTTGCTCACTGTTTCATTCTTGCCCCACCCCTGCTCGAAACTAAACTTTGTTCCACCATCTGCTTCGGTTCCCAGGAAACCCACCTTGTACTCGAACGACGGTGAGTGTGCCGCTGTTCGACCATTCGTTGCTCACGGTGTTAGTGACTTGTTCGGAAATGCTGGCGGTGAAAGTTGCCGCGAATTTGCTATCATTATGAAGGGTTTTAGTAGACAAAATGGTCGGATTTCTAAGATCTGTCCTGCAATTGGTCGAAGCACTCTTTGTACCTGTTCCCATCCTTCAGTCTTGTAGAGGTCTCCAAATGAGTAGGACTTTTGAGGAAGGCATCATCCGGCCATTTTTCCAAAGTACTTCTCAACTTGATCCTTTAGATCATCGTCGCATCCAATGCCAAAACTGGATCTCTCAGAATCGGTGATGATGTTAACTTGTTCTCCTATGGCAGTGACACTCGACTTTTCGACGGTAGAGGAGTTCTTAGCCAAGAGTCGAAGATCCAACGAGAGGCCAATCCAAGCAAGCAATTTTGCCAGATACGCTGGAACTTAACATTTGGTTTGGTTTTAGCTCTAAACTTAAAACTGATCAGATCAAATCAATAATTTTTTCTCTAACCATTTTTGAGTTAAGATCACTGAGATGCTTGTTATATATATATATAAATATATATAAAACACTATTTATCATTGCGACTTATTAAACAATAAGTCAGTCAATCTATCAATCAATGAAAGCCAATAATAGCGCCACTTCAGAATATGTACTTTGAGGCGCTTAGGGTCCAACCTCTGCGAAATAAGACATACTTCAGAGTTGAATAAAATGGGGTAGAGGAGTTCCTAGCCAAGAGCCGAAGATCCAACGAGAGGCCAATCCAAGCAAGCAATCAGGCCCACAACTCATCCCTACATGTAGATGCTCATTGTCCACTCTGATTGTTCATCCGTCCTGCTAAAATAGGATTGGGTTGGGACTTGTCTGAAAAGTTACAGACCACAGGCTCTATATAAATATCCGTCAAGATTAACTGAATGAATTATGTTGAACGCATACATTGGCTGCTGGTGATGATTGCATATCATATAATATCCCACAAGAGCAAGGTACCAAAATTAAAATTTCAGTTTCCTTTCACCTGCTGTTAGCACTGAACTAATATTCATATGTGCTGCTCTTAATGTGAATAGGCCTATTACTATGTTTCACAAAACGTACTGCTCGTACATGACTTATTTGAATCGTGTTCTTATAATTCTACCCAAAGATTGCCGTTGACTATTTGAAAACAAACGACTCAATATGATAAAGATGTTGGTCTTTTTGGGTCTAAAAGCGCACTGACCTTAAAAGATGATGATGTCATTTTGGATCAATAACAGTTTGTTGTAAATGATACTAGTATTTATGATATGTGCTGCAAATATATAGCTCTGAACATAGCTTTTACATAAAAGTAGATAGAGGCAAACTCTTATATGTTGAAGAGTTCTTTATTCAAGAACGATCAGTAGAACACACGTGATCGTCTCGTCTCCAATTCTTCACATGGATTAACGTGAACGGTCAAATGCTGTTTCAAGAGGCGATCTTAGGACTACCGCATGTAGCTTCGACAAGAAGTTAATATAGGCCTGCCATGGACTTGTCACGTCTATGCACATTCCATATATCTGCCACTGCGCATCCTTATCCCTATCTCTCCTTCTCTTTCTCTGTCTCTGTCTTTGTCTCCTAACAAGAAGAACAAAAGAAACTTCTCATCTCCGCTTTTTTTGTCACATGCTTGTCGCGAAGGCTAAAATGCTGTATCAGGAAGAGACCTTGAGTCAGACAAGCGAATTTGCAGTAAATACCAGGATCTTGCGAGCCTCTCCTCTTCTTATCTCCACCGCCAAATCTGTATGCCCCCACGTTTAATTATCACGCGAACATGACAAACGCAATTAATTCCAAAAACCTCATTATATGGACACGTAAACACGCACACCACTTGACACAAGCACGCACGTGCACTTGATTTCGAGTGGCTGATAATGTTTAGAGCATGGGCTCCAACTAACAGGATCGGCCACTGTGCAACGTAATAAAAGATTCAGGTTCTATATCAGTTTCCTTCCAATTTTTACTGGGATCTTGTCAAAGGTTTATGTTCTTATCTCACATACGTAGGCCTATAACCATTGTTTGGTAGCCTCCAAAATATTTTCCATTTTCTCATTAAAAAGTTCCAAATGCGTAAAAAATAATTTATAAAATGTGCACATATAGGGAAAATTTTATAATTCCATTTGGTATTGAACTTTAGGTAGTCTTCTTAAATGATGTGCGACTGATTTATATTCATAGTTGCATTTTCATGACATGTGCATGTTTACTCAACGACTGCGCACGTATGAACCGTGTCTACTAAAAAGAAAAGATACTCATAATTATTTTTATTAGAACCTGTGTAGCTTATTTAAATTAATTTTCTAAATCAATGCTCGTGTTTTTTTCTATTTTGACTCGGGTTTCAATTCCGATCTATCATGTCACATTCTGGCATGGTAACCCACAAATTCGTGTATAACGCAGGTGCATTTACAGAAAGAAATCAAGGCACCCCGAATTGGTGTTTTTCTTTAGGTAAGGTTTGCTCATTCGAAAAGATTCTTTCCAATTTTCTTATTAAGCAGCATTCAGACTATAAAGTCAATAATTACAGTAATAGATATTCTTTATTAATTCAAACTGACAAGTGCGCAAGAATATTACAAGACAAATAGGCGCTTTGTGAGTAATTATCATGTGATTAAAGTATCTTCGTGTTCCTGAAGCAAATTATGCATCAATGATCTAGATATTCTATACGAGAATATACCAGTTCATCCTTGTATCGGGTATTTTGTAGACCTTTTAGGTATCTGGAGTGCGTGTATTTTGAGCTGTGATTTTGTTAAGAAGCCACATGCGATTGATGTCCTGTGCACTTTGGAAATCGCTTTCTCCATCTGTCCTCTCTAAAATTCTATCTGGCAGTCTATCAACCTCTTTTGCTTTTCTCAAAAGCTACTTCTTCTCGCGGGGTCTTGCGCACTGGCAGTACTTCTGAACGGTTCGCCCTTCAAGAGGCGCCTTATAAATCTTTAAATACAATACACTGTGCATAAATAACACAGTGCTTTAGAAGTGTGTCTGGAATATATGAGCGGCAACACTGCCAGCGCAATAGAACTCATCTCTCGATCTCTCGATGTTAACCAATTGACACCAAATAAATGCTACTATGATCAAATTCAAGTGTTAAGTTTTGGATTGAGAGCAGTAAAGCCTACGAATTTTATAAAATTTTGTCTGAGACTCGAACCAAAACTGCTCCGGATTTCGAGGCTGTAACAGTGTTCTCTTTTGTCACGTTTCAGAGACTGGCTGGCGATACGGGATTAATTACATGGAGTCTGAAACACCTGTTTTATAGTGCCTACCATTGTCTAAAATGAACAAAATACAAAAACTCATGTCGTTCAAGTTTTCTGAATTCAACTTCTAACCTGTTTATTTGTCTAAAATGACAGATTGCAAAGACCGGTGTGAAAAGCGAAAAACAGTGTATTATCGAATACGACCACTTCGTAATTATTGCAAAACGACTTCGAGGATAATCAGATAACATGGCAATGCAAAGGCACAAGGATTACACTCAGAAGCTTATATAATTGGCATCTACCCGATAATCCATGCTGAAGATTAGCTCTAAATATAATATTATTTAATATAATCATAATACTACGCCAACATTGTCAACCAAGCGATTGCACTATTTGAAGAGAGTCGTTGCAGTTTCTAACGCTTATCGAAACTCAACAGCAGGTAGACTATTAGGCGTAGCATGAATAGAACAAGTCAGCGCAGCATTTAAATTATTTCTGAATATGAACATTCCAAAAGTAGGCATTTTATACAATTTATCCTCTGGCCATCAACATATTCTATTATAAAGCACATTGCTACGAGTTATATGCGGAATACGAACAGATTCAAAGCAAAGCTACTATTTATGTTGTGAATATGAACAGAATTAAAAATAAAAAGAACCAACTTTTCTACAATTTATATTCGGAGTACAGACAGATTCCAAGAGTAAGGGCATTGTTAAGATTCATATTTAGAACATGAACGAATATTTATTATTATGAACAAATTTCAGGAACATGGCCACAAGCTAGCGCCCATCAACCAATAATCAATCAATTTTATCATAATTGTTTTTAACAGAGGTTGAAATCATCCGATCGGACAAATTTATGTTCGGACCAGTTCATGGCATCATTATGCCTTAGATGTTGGAGGGTATACCTAGATTTCAAACACCCTCATATTGAAGAACAGCGGTGATTTATATTAAATAGAGAAACAGATAAGTGTTTGCGATTTATTAATGCTCTAAAACTGTCAAAACCTTCAAGGGTCCTCTAATAATTTAATATTTTAACACCATAATACAAAATGCTCGGCAAAAAGATCTCCATCACCCAATAAGCTTAATATACATCGCAACGTATGGTGTCATCTTTCAAAACCAACACTTTGCATTCGAAGCGTTAAGTAGGTAAGGTGTTACTGCAAAATCTTTTGTGCAAGGAGTCCTTTCCTGTGCAAATGTTTAATTGTTGTAATCTTGCGATTGTATCGTGTAGGGTCTAATGATCTGTATTGTATGCGATGGTCTTTCTATATTTATTTAAAAATAAAAAAATGTTTCTTTTGTACCCCTCGGCAACACCTGGCCTCTCGTATCGTATCGTATCTGATTATTTAAATAGCGCTTCTTACAGTTCTAGCTATCCAGAAGCGCTCTCAGCGTGACAGCCCCGAGGCGTACGCCCAATAGGTACGTTCCACCGGTTGAAAACCGCTGTTCTAATAATTTGTTTCGATCTAGCGTTCATGTATGTGATGGTCTTTTTTGATAGATTGCAAACTCGAAGATGTCTGGCCTAGTAATCAAAATCAAAGCTGGATCCACCGTCGAGGAGTCGAGTGTCACTGCCATAGGAGAGCAAGTCAACATCATCGCCGATTCAGAGAGATCCAGTTTTGGCATTGGAAGTGATTCCGACCTCAAAAGACAAGTTGAGAAGTACTTTGGAAAATGGCCGAATGATGCTTATCTTCACAGCCCAACTCCTTGGGGAGACCTGTACAAGTCCTACGGATGGGAACAGGTACAAAGAGTGCTTCGACCAATAAAAGCACAGATCCTGGAAATCACCAGTAAACCAACCATTTTATCCACTAAGACCCTTCATAATGACAGTGACTTCACGGCAACTTTCACCACCAGCATTACAGAACAAGTCACTAATACCGTGAGCAACGAATGGTCGAACAGCAGCACACTCTCCGTTTCGCAGTCGATCAGCTATGAAGTGGGTTTTTTGGGAACCGGAGTAGGTGGCGAAACATCGTTTGGATTCGAGCAGAGTTGGGGCAAGAACGAAACAGTCAGCAAGGAGACTACAGTGGGCACGGAGACTGGAGTGAGCGTCGAATTGAAACCAGGAGAGAAAGCGATTGTCGAGCTGAGCGCTAGCTCCGGAACCATGCGCGTTCGAATCACCTACAAAGCGCATCTGAAAGGAATGACTGCCGTCAACTACAATCCGGCATTCCAAGGCCACCACTTCTGGGGCCTAGGCATTGGAGGTGTACTCAGTGGTCCAAACGAGGTGCAGGTCGTCCAGGACATTGAAGTGGGCTATTACTCCAATGCGGATGCTATTTTGAGTAGACTAAAATAACTCTCTACTGCCTTGTCCACGGTATCGCAGTATCAGCCTTCTCATTTCTATATTTAGTTAGATTAGCTCCATCTATATTTTATGCAGACTGACCGAATGATGCAATAATTACACGCAGTTAACTGTTTACTTTTAGTTTATGTATTAAATTTACTGAACTGAAACTTTTGCTAACCCTTAAAACTTTGAAAATTGTCGGTAGACCTATTTTGCACACTATTTGCATTCGTATTTGACCGAATTGTTGGTCCCATTATTCGTATTCGGCCGAATAGTGAAAATCACCTATTCGGTACAGCCCAAGAATGAACAAACCTTACCTTATGAAGAAAACCGAGTTTGGGGCGCATTGATTAATTGCTCAAAATTTACGTTCTTTAAACGAGAGCTCGTGGGTTATCATGCAAGAATGTTAACCGAGAGATTGGAATTGCAATTCCAGTCAATACGCGGACAAACATGAACAGTGATTTTAAAATATTAAACATCTATAAGATATACAAACATCTTAGGTTTTTTATTTGTTAGTAGACATGAAGCATAAGCGCGCTGCCGTTGAATGAACACGCACTTGTCACGAAAGCACATTCTAAAATGTATACAACTGTAAGAACGCTGAGGGTTCTACTTAAAACTAGCTCTACTATTATATTAGATGCTTAATGAATTTTAGATTATGTTAGGGGCAACTAGCTACACGTGAAGAGACAGTACAGATACAAACTATCTTTATTAAACAAGGAACAGATAGGTATAACATAAATATGGTTGCCTAAATACAGAATGATATAAATACCCGCAAGATGATGATGATGTGAGATGCTAGAGGTTGAACGAGAAACTAAGTTATTAATAAATTATATATATTATAATAGACAGATCTGACGTGCTAAGTTACCTGATAATATCGGAAGTCAGACTGCAAACTTCTAAACAGTGCTGTAGCTTATAAGAGACTTTCCTCAGCCAAAGAGATAACTGACCTATCCTAGATCAGACTACTTTGATTGGCTAAGTACTGACCACTCAAGGATCAACTACTGACCACTCTAGCAATGAGGGCTGACTGCAACTGCTAGAGCCTAGACGAGTGACTGACAGAACCTATACTGTCAGAATTAGTGAATGTTCAGCTAAATCTAATGTATAATAATGATCTCTATATATATTGTCCAAGGCTATCTATTGTATTGTAAAGTTCATAATAATCACGGTTACAGTCGGTCGGCCTTTGAAAACCGAACCTCCTGGTTCGACACAAGGCACAGTAACAAAACTAAGACTAAAGAACTACAGTCGTCTTGAATTCGTCTTTCTCTCATTGTTCCACGTATCTTGTACAGAGTTAAACAGAAGATCGTGTGAGAGTGACAGCGATGAGTTGGCTGTATATAATCGTCACAGCCGTCACGTGGAAGATGTGAATACGTTTCCCGTGACTCATCCGTAGGCGAATTCAAGTCGAAGGATAACACGACACGAGTATAACATGAAATAAAACACAATCAGAAATGTTAAAAACACGCAATGTAAATAAGAACGCGGAAAATAGTAATATGTAATGCAGTGTAGAAACAAGACGATACAGAAGTTAAGCCATGAGGTAAACCTAAATGCTTATGATGGATGACTAGTAATGCGATACAAAAGTTAAGCATCGAATTCTCGAACTAAAAAAAGTGAGGCGTGGCACATTAATTTTTGTCACGATCTGCAGGATTAAATTATTCTCGCATGTTCGACGAAGTTGATCTTAGATATTAAGTGAACAAGTAGATCTTCTAAAATAATAATTATTATGCATAGTGTTTGCTATGTATCGATAATGTTAGATAATGTATGATTAAAAGATTAAATAATGCTAACGCTAAAAAGTAAATCTGCGTAACAATAAGGCACACGAAGAACTACGTCTATTCAGACAACTCTGAAGTTATATAAATAAATAAGTTCACACTTATCGGGGGTCGGCCGCTGAAAACCGGGCCGCCTGGTCCGTAAAAATAAACAAATATAAGAACAAAAGCAAAAACATGATATAAGAAGAAATGTCCGTAAAATAGCTCGTATAAATATGAAGCGCAAACCAAACAAACACGAAGACTAAGGTATCATAAGACGGTGGCCCTGAAAACGCGTCGCTACAGAAAACGACTTCAGACAAATGGAAGTCATTGCGTCGTACAAACGTACCACGAAGCGACGATGTATGAGCTTAGCGGTATGTGAAATGCACAGCCAACACGGTTGATTGAAAGGTGACAGTGCTCATCCATAAAGCGTGTTCAAAGAGTCACGTAGAAAGAGTGTAACCCATGTCGTAAAAATAAAACACAAACATGATCATGAGCTATCATTGCAGCAATTTTAAAACGCTGAAACACCGTAATGCGCAATCTAGAAGAGAAGAGCAAATAACGATGAGTGGACTGATGCAGCATAGTAAAATCAGCCCAAGTAAGAAGCAACTCGGGACGAAACCAACCGGAAACACGTAGGTCAGTACAAGAAAAAGTACCAGAAATAATGTAATCAGTAGGGCAACCCAACACGGTCTGTAGAGGGACGAACAGACAATGAGAGGCGGACTTAAGCTCTAGATAAATAACAAAAGAAGGCCGGGAGCCAATGGAAGGACGACGACAACGCCACAGTTTACGTGCCACGTAAATACAAACTAATAAAAAGAAGGTGTAAAGGTAAAAATCTGGGGGTATCGCCTGGTGTAAAGAAGGAAAAGTGGGGAGAGGAGTGGAAGGAGGTGCGGTGACAAGTAGAAGTGTAGGAAAGGGAAGCGAACGAGCCGTGTGGACGTTGTGGAGAAGAACAGCCAACGCGGTGGAAGTTAAACGAAGTCGATAAGCAAGACAGAAGGAAAATAGGAGTTGGAAAGTCACGGTCGCCGCAGTGGCCGTTGCCAAATAACCGGGAGGGGAGGTAAAATAGGTGGAAGGAACAGACAAGTCACCAGTAAGCAGAGGGTCGGCAATGGAACGAAAGATGGTTACGTCCGCTTTGGTAGCGTTGATGACCCTGTCAAGACGAAGACGGACGGTATGGGAAGCGGCCAGTTGGTCATCAAAAGAGTGGTTGAAAAATTTCATGGGGGGAAGTTGTACAGGAAGAGGGGAAGTGAGAAGAGTATTATTGAGGAAAACGCCGAGGGTGTCATTAGCAAAGAAATGCTGGAGAAGAGCAAGGTTGACGGGATAGCGAAGAACGGAAGTATCAGAGTCAGAAGAAGAATTGCATTGAGAGAGACGAGGAGGGAGGAAACAGAGAGAGGTGGAAACAGAACAAGCGCAGGGAACAGAATAAAAGCAAAAGTGACACGGAGGAGGTTGGGGAACAGGAGAAGGACAGGAGACGGAGACATTGAGAGCGTTGTGCAACAGGATTTCCGGGTAATCCAAGACGTACATATCGGTGGAAAGAGATGGACTCTCGATGACGTCAAAATCACACAAAGACTTAATAAGATGCGGAACGTCGTGAAAAAGAGCGAAGAGACAAGAAGGAGCAGAACGTGCACGCAACAGGTCAGAGGCGAATGTGGCAGGTGGTGCGTTGAAACGGGTAACTTCCGCATAGTAAAGAGAATCCGTGGAGAGAAGGAAATAGTTGTGAGGCATCTGTAAGGAAGTGAGGAGAGAGGGGTTGTCGTGAAAGGGTACTGGGAAAATGGTAAGTGAATAAACGTTAAGGTTAGTCAGGAAAACTGGGGTAACAGGAAACTTGACGGTAATGTACAAATCGTTGGCAGAACGAAAATAAAAAAAATCAGCGTGTGATAAATAATATACAGGGTCATGAATGGCCAGGTGAAGATGAGGAAAACGACTTGTGAGTGACAAGCTGATGTCCGTAAGAGCTTGACGAAGAGTCGAGACAGAAAGTAAGAAAGTAGGTAATCTGCCTAAGGTTAACAATTCAATGGCGTTATATAACTGATCGACCTGATGTTGTAGGACAGTATAATCGTAACCTTTTGAAAACATGTGATACAATATAAGGTTCAACCGTGACTCATGCTGCAGTAGCCGATGTCGGTCACCGACGATAGTGGCGAACAAATCAGTGTAATCGCTCTGAAGGACGTACTCGAGATGATTCATGCGCTCCTGAGATAAGGACATGAAAGAGGACATGTGCGCGGAAGCGGTTTGAAATCCAGATAAAAGTTGTGATTGGGATTTGCTAATGGCCTGAACATGTGCGGAGAGGATGTCCACATCGGCGGTAGTAGCGGTCCCAAAAAGACTCTTGGTAATGGAACCGATGATGGGCAAGAGTGCACGTTTGGGTTTGCCAGAGGAAGGGGGTACGCAGAGTTAGGTAACAAGTCGTAAGCGGCTTGTAACGTATGGTGAAATTGAAAATGAGTTTGGTTGGTGTAAGAGACAACCAGACTACTGAAGGAGGGAAATTCGTCGCAAACGGCGTGGTAGATGGGAACGGAACACCAGTTGGGGTTGAAGTTCCATCGTCGCAGCGTTGGCAGGGTGTAATGAAAGGTATGCAACCAGGAACCACTGTCAGTTGTGGCTGTGCGCACGCGTTGAAACAAAACGCCGTAGTTGTAACGCTTCACCGTCGTAGGCAGGAATTCATCGGCGAGGATGGTGTGTATCCCAAATGCTAGAAGCAGACACGGAAGGGAAGGAAGATGGATCATTCTAGACACAGAGAAACAGAATGGACGAAAAAATTTTAAATAATGAAGAAAATACCGTAATGTGTAAAAACTATAACGTAAGGTAATCGTAATAGGAACATGAATGATAAGGAACGTGTCGTAAGTGACTCCCGAAAAGGGTAGCGCAAGAAGTGTGACACAAGGGGAATTACAGCGTTAACGCGTAGCTTACGGCAGTGGCGAAGTTATGGGGAACGAAGATCAGTAAATGTTATAAATGTGATGCAAGCGAGTGTGGTGCGAGAAAAAAAAGGGTCGAAAATAAAATCAGAAGGGTTGACAATAAGGTCAATAAGCGAAATGCGCTATAGAAGTTACGACCTGTCTGAAAGGACGATCCATGGCAATGAAACTAAAAAGAAATCTAATATCAGTGAAAGACTGAAAAATGGTGTTATATGAACACAAAATGACGCGAAACACGATGGCTAGGACCCGCTGTTCGACGTTATAATGACAATTAGTAATAATGGTGATAAGAGAGGACGGAAATGGTGAAAAGAATAATAATCGGGTGTGTGGTGTGACAGGAAAATTTGAGGTGGATGAATCTTGTTTACAAAGATCAAACAATTGTGAATATTCAGCATGAGAGGAGGTTGATCAAGTCCACCAAACAATACCGATCCGACAATTATGTGACCAAATATGAACAAAGATTGAATTTAGAAGTGCGCTGCAGCGACGAGATAATAATAAGAAATAATGGGAAGAATGTAATATCATGATAATAAACGAACTAGTTCTTGGAAATAATAAATGAAAATAACGTCTACAGAGTAAGGGCCCTTTTGCGTTTGCGACCTTGTAAGGTGTGTGTCAGATGGTAATGGTGCTTAAGGGCATCTGAAACATTCTGTTCTGACTGCCACGAAGGTGGGTAAGTCGTGTCTTGCCACTCTACGCGATAATGCCGGGTGCCATTTATAATTTTGCAGCCCAATAGCCGGTTGGCTTGATACCACTGAGAAGCAGTGGGGGTCGGGGTCATGGCAGGAGGTGGTCGGCTGGTAGAAGGTGGTGACGAGGATGGGAGAACGACGTCATCAAGAAGAATGTCCTGCATCGGATTCTGGTCGGTGACTGCTGTCGATGCGAGGTCATCCGATGGAGTGTCGATCGGGGGTGGATCCAATACCGATGCTTGGTCATCCGGCGTAGGGGAAACGGTGACTGGATCCGGAACTGGAGTAGAAGTATCCAGTGGAGTAATGACTGTGTCGGATAGTGACGTGCGTTGTGAGTCAGTGACCGGCGGCGTAGGCGCCGCTATGAGGTCCTGGAACCGAGCAAACAATATATCTTGGTTGTCGACAAAGGCTTTCAGGCGATTAGTGTGTACTGGTGCCTGTAGACTCTTGTTCGTGTGGGCGTTACACAAAAAATACGTGTCACGCGCGCCACACTGCACGTTGTAGTAAGGTCCAATGAATTTTCTCCGAAGCTTGTTTGATGAGCCCTTCGGATTGTATTCATCTCTTAACCATACATAATCACCAGGTGCATAGGATGCCGGGTGCTGCTTGGCGTCGTAATGTTTCTTGTATGCGTGTTGAGCAGCGAGAATGTTGTCACGGGCGATTTGGCGGGCTACGTGAAGTCTTGGTAATAATTCAGCTATGTGATTGTCGGCTGTGATTCTGCCAGTTGATGGTGGAACCAAGGCTGTTTGTAGCGGTAGGTTCATCTCGCGTCCATATGCGAGGAAGGTGGGGGAGTATTTGGTGGATAAGGACGGAGTTGCACGCAATGCGTGAAGAACGGCGGGTATGTACAGATCCCATTCTTTCTGGGTTAAGCAGTAAGATCGGAGGGCTGCCCAGATAACTCTCCAGTAGCGCTCAACCTGCCCATTAGTCTCAGGGTGATAAGAAGCAGTGAGAAGGCGCTGGATGTGGAACCGAGAACATAAGTCCTTGACCACAGTCGCCATGAAGGACTTCCCACGGTCGGAGACCAAAAATTTCGGTGCTCCATACCGAGTGATGATGTGGTTATACAACGCTGTGGCCACGGTGGTGGCTTTCTGGTCAGCTGTTGGAATCATTTCCGTGTATTTGGTCAAGGAATCCACAAAAAGTAAGATGTATTTGTGACCTTGGGCTGTGGTTGGCAAGGGTCCAGCAAAATCATAATGCCAGCGCTCGAATGGGCCTGCTGCGGGTATGGGGTGAAGTGGAGCGCGAGTTGAAACTGGCCCCTGTTTGGATCGTTGGCAAATGTCGCAACTCGTAATGAACTGAAGTAGATCTTGGTACATTCCTTTCCAGTAGAAACGAGCGCGTAAGACTAGGTAACACCTGTCTATTGCCGAATGCCCAAGATGTGAATGGCACTGCTCCAACACTAGTCGACGCAACGACGCAGGGATCACTAACTGTTTGAGAATCGTGACTGACTGATCGTTGAGTTTTGCACGTGGTTTGAAGAACCTCATTAGAATACTGTCACTTAAGACGAAGTGTTCAGCATGTAAAATGATTTCTCGTGCAGACTTATTGTCGCTAGGTAAAAGATTAAACGCTAGGTACTCGAGTAACGGTCTAAGTTCAGCGCACTCAGACTGTGCCTTACGAATGTCTAGTTGTGCATCGAATAACACATAGTCACTAACTGCGTGAACCTTAGTGTGAAATTCGACAGCCGACTGATCGAGCATCGTATTTGAATCAGCGTCCATGGCGTCATTATATTCGTCCGGGGGAACTAGAGGTCTGAGGTATAAATCGTCATTAGCGAAAACATCGTCTGCTGCAGGAGGAGGAGTGTCCTCGTAAGTGCGGCGAGAGAGACAATCTGCCGCTGCGTTCTGTGTTCCGGGCTTGTGTAACACATTGAAATTATAATTTTGTAGTAACAACGCCCAACGGGTAGTTCGGCCGGAAGTTGCCTTCATGAGATTCAGCCACTTGAGGCTAATATGATCTGTGTATACCGTAAAGGTGTTGTTAATGAGGTACTGGTGGAAACGTTTCACTCCAGTGACAAGAGCGAGTCCTTCTAAATCAGTGATCATGTAGTTTCTCTCGGACCCGCGAAGATTTCTTCCACCGTACTCGATGGGGTGTGAAATGCCGGCGGCGTCCTTCTGACTAAGGATAAAACCGACTGCTTGTGCTGATGCATCGATCGTGAGATCAAAAGGCCGATTCATGTCCGGAAAAGCAAGTACCGGTGCAGTGGTTAGGGCAGTCTTTAAGGTCTCGAAAGCGTGTTGACAAGCGTCCGTCCAAAGGAAGTTAATGTCCTTCCTTAGTAACTCGTTGAGTGGTGCGGAAATCTTGGCGTATCCTTGGATAAACCGACGATGGTAGGAGCTCAACCCAAGAAACTGTTTGACTTGTGTGGCATTCTGTGGTGTTGGAAAGCCGGTGACAGCATCAATCTTTGCGGGGTCAACTGCGATACCTTCCGCAGACAATATGTGACCCAGGAATTTGACCTTGGTTTGTGCCCACTGGCACTTTTTGGGGTGGAGTCTTAGACGAGCTTCTCTGAAACGAGTGAAAACTTGTTGCAGATGGTGCAGGTGTTGTGGAAAACTTTTGGAGTACACCAAACAATCATCCAAATAACAAAGGACGAATTGATTTAATTCGGCTCGGAATACCGTGTGCATGAGCCTCTGAAACGTTTGAGACGCTCCGGACAAGCCGAAAGGCATGCGGTTAAAGTGGTAGGCTCCTGATGCCGTGACAAAGCCTGTTTTCCGTCGTGATTCTTCGTCAAGGAAGATTTGATGGTAACCACTTTTCAAGTCGATGGCACTATAATATTCGGGATGGCTGTCTGCCATTTGATCCAGGATAGTGTCTAAGGTCGGTAGGGGATACGTAGTGGAGGTCGTTTGAGCATTAAGCCGCCGATAGTCAATGACGAAACGAGGGCAAAGGTCATTTTTCTTGGCCACGAGTATCACTGGAGCGTTCCATGGGGTGTCACTAGGACTGACGATTCCACACCTAACCATTTCTTCTGTTTGCCTTTCGATTTCAACTCTAGCTGCTGGAGAATGGCGATAAGGACGCTGCATGGCTGGTTTGCCGGTGGTCTCTATGTGATGACAAATAATGTCTGTTCCAGGTAATTTGGAAACGTCAGTGGTGAAAAGGTCTCTGTGTTCGAAGAGCGTGTCGGAAAGCTGGTGGAATTGATCGGAGGTGAGCTTATCTGCATCGATCTGGAGTCCGATATCTTGTAGAATTTGGTCACGAGCTGACTGGTCAATTGTAGCAGCCAGTGGTGTAGGTGGAGAAGATTTCGTGGGTGATGTAGTATTCGGAGACTGTAGTGAGCTGTTGTCTGCGAGTTGGATGAACGCGATGGGGAATCTTTTGGGCAAGGTCACGGTGGTGTTCGTGGGGTTAAGTATGTTAATGATCGAGACACAGTTACTAGGTTGTACTAATATGTTAGCCACTAGAAAGGTCTGGTCAGGTGCTATCTGTAACGGTTGAATTATCGCGGCTTGACCTTGAAAATGTGGGGGGATGTGGACCGGCGCTAGAAGTACGCTGCGCGGTGCTACAGAAATTGAAGATCGCAAATGCAAAATGGCTCCTATGGGTTTCTCGTGTTTAAGACACAAGCCAACCGTCAAAAGGTCATTGAAAAACGTGACAGTACGATTACGATAATTAATCACAGCTTGCGTGTGATGCAGAAAATCGGCTCCAAGGAGGACGGGGTTGACAAGTTGGGGAATCACCAAAAAATCAAAATGTATGGTTAAACCCTGAATTTGTATGGGCAGAGAAAGTTTGCCGAGCAATTTGATCGGTTTGCGATCAGCTGCACATAACCTAATTTCTTCAACGGGAAGAAGTTTTTGGTGGTGCTTGGGCAGCTGATTGTACACTCTTTCACTGATGGCAGAATAAAAAGCACCAGTGTCCACAAGTGTTGATCTGTGCTGGTTAAAAATGAAAACTGAAATTTCGCCGGTAGTGCTGAATTTCTGGCACACGGCTGGTTGTTGGGCATGTGAAGCCGCCAAGTTGTGTTGTCTGTCCTCGAGTAAACGTACTCGAGTCGACGACGATGTTGTGGATGAAAGTGCAGGTGTGTGCGAGAAAAAACGAGGGTTTTGTCCGCGTGTGTTCAAGTGTGTTTGTCGTGAGTGGTTATGTGTGGCTTGCGATGTTGGGCGTGTAGCTCTGATGACTTCCGCTTTTGGTGGTAATGATGACGGAGTTGATTGAACAGTTGGTATCGCTGTTGTAGTTGTGGTTGTCGACGTGGTTAACATCGTTGATTGTGCGTCTGGAATCACCGTTGTGTTCGTGTTTGATCGTGGCGATGATGTGTTGTATTGGTTACGGAGGTCGGAGTGATGATTATAGTCGCGTGTGGTTATGGTCGATGATGATGATGGTACGGCTACGTTCGTTGATGATGAAGGGCAACGATGTTGTCGCTGGTCGTGTACGAATACCCGTTCGAGTTGTTGCGTTCGTACTCGTTTTCGACGTTGTAGTTGTTGTGGCTGTGGGTGCTGTGGGTGGAGCTGTTGTTGTTGTCGTTGTTGTTGTGGTTGTTGTAGTTGTTGTTGTTGTGGTTGTTGTAGTTGTGGTTGTAGTTGTTGTTGTTGTCGTTGTTGTGGTAGTTGTTGTTGTAGTTGTTGTTGTGGTAGTTGTTGTAGTCGTTGTTGTTGTCGTTGTTGTGGTAGTTGTTGTTTTTGTTGTTGTGGTAGTTGTTGTTGTAGTTGTTGTTGTTGTAATCGTTGTTGCTGTTGTTGTAGTTGTTGTTGTAGTGGTTGTTGTTGTTGTTGTAGTCGTTGTTGTTGTTGCTTGATGGCCTGGTGTGGTTTACTATGTAAGTCCGTCGAAGAGGGTGACGGGTCTTGCGGTAATTGCTATATGGAAGGTCGTCTCCCGGAACGACACATTTTAGCGATGTGGTTTAATCTGTTGCATGAAGTGCACTGTATCCCGAAGGCGGGACAGTCGCCTCTCCTATGTGCGGCTCCACAGTTGGGACAAGTGTCGTGGAATCGTTGTCTGGGGGTATTGTCTGTGAATTCAGGTTGTTGTGCTGTATGAGTATGATAACGTTGCTGTGGTGGTGATCTATCGAATGGTTGGTAAGTTGGCTGTGGGTAGCGTTGTTGCTGAGTTGTTTGCCTACTGTATTGTTGTATTGGGGGTTGTTGGTGTTCTTGTGGGTGGTAAGGTGTGTAGGTCGAATGTACGGGTGATGGTGACGTTTCCCTAGAATGACGACCAAATGAGCGGTACGCTAGCTCAGTTGGTTGTATGTCAAAGGACACGTGTTTGTCGCGTTGGGGTGGCCTGACTGCTGCCACCTGAGGCGTAGTGATTTCCTCCAATTTGTCCTGTATATGTTTTAAGGTGTGTGCAATCTGTGAAGAGTATTGAGGGTCTGGCCCGAGGGCAATCTCACAAATCGAAGCCGCTTCGAGAATGTCCTCAACTGATTTCGATCCGCGTTGTAAAATCGCATGTCGCACGGTCGGGGATAGCCCGTTAAGAAGGATCATGTACGTATGATCTTTATCCAGGTGCAGCGTTTCTGCCTTCGCTAGTAAACGTGTAATAAAATCTGCTGCGGTCTCGTCCTCGCGCTGACGGGAGTTCCACAAATCAGCTGTCACTTTCCACTGTTTTTGGTAAAGAGTGAAACGTTTAATAAACAACTCTGCCAGTTGTTCGAAAGTAGTGAAACGACTGTGATCTAACGTGGCAAACCACGATGCGGCATTGCCTCGTAGGGAAAGCGCAAAAGCGTCAACGCAATTTTGAGTGTCTAAGTCTTGGAAACGACTCCATAAATTGAACGACCTTAGGAACGAACGCGGGCATTCATCCTTGAGTCCCTCGAAGGGGGAAGGGAGGAAAAGGCCAGATTTTACAACATGGCGTCTAGCGATGTGCGGTGTTGTAAGGGTGGAAGGGTCCCCACTTGCGATGTGTGTGGGAGTAACCGTCACCTGTGACGTGTGAGGTGGCGGAGGGGCGTCCCTGTTACCATCGATTGTGTATGCAATGGGGCAAGTGGTAGCTACTTGCGTAGGATCTGGTGGAGGAAGGATGTTCTTGTCCCCCTTTATCGCGTAGTAACCTGCGCCTACGACCTGCTGTGCCAACGGAGGCACAGTAAGCTGTTCTGCTGAATGGTGCAGATCATGTGGCAATGGTGGGCGGAAGTTGCCCCCCCCATGCCTGAATCACCCTGTTCGTACACTATTTGGGGATTCAACGATGGCGTTGGATAATAATCCCCGACACACTGTATGTCGTGTTGAAACGACTGTGTGTGTCGTGAGGGCACCATATAATCAGGTAGTGGTTGACTGTACTGGGGACTCCTTAACTGTACTACTGATGAACGATAACCGACGGCTGATGGTTGTGATGACGATATGACGTAGGGATCCAATGTATGTGGCTGAGGGACCGTCGAGGGGTATGAGGGTTGATGGTATGTCCGCATGGGACACTGTTCCTTCTCTATTGATGGACAAGTTCTGTTGCTAGACGGTTGCCATAGCGACTCGCTTAAAGAAGGGTGTGGAGGGTGATGCTCGTATGTTTGTGTGTAGTTGCTATGTTCCAACTGCATCGTCCCAGGATTAGTGGAGGCCACATGTGTGGGTGCCTGTTGAATGATGGGACAGGATGGTGCTGGGCTTTGCTGATGAGTTTCGCGAAAGGCGACGGTGTTTGAAGATGGTAATGGATGAAAGGGGTTAAGTGATGGACCGACATCTGTGGTCAGCATTGGAGGGGGTCGGTTATCTGAGTGTGAGTCGGTAATGCCGGTTGTGATGGGTGGAGAGGGATGGCTGCGTTGATGTTCGATGCGGGTCTGCAAATTAGTGTGTTGGCCGCATTCTAAAACTGGTGCCAGTGGTCGGAAAGATCGGGATTCCTTAGGAAAGACGATCGGTGGATTGTGGTCCATAACAGAATTATACCTGTCCGACTGAATGTTTGTCGGTAAGGAGAGATAATGAACAGGGGATGGCGATGCATCAATGCGGCATTCCACTGCTGTTGTGACTGATCGTTCACCCGGTGTTGGGGGTGTCGGTGGTTCGTGAACAGCTGTGGGTTCGTTCCAGGCAGATATGTCATGGTCTGACAGTTTCTGCTGTGAAGGTCGAGGAGGTACGGAGTGGTCGGGAATTTGGTCAGCTGAGGGTTGTGGGGAGGTAACGAAGGGAATCTGTTGCAGGTCATAATGAACAGACGGTGGTGTGGGCGAAGATAGCTCATAATGGATGGTCGTAGGGTGGGAGGTTAACCGACCGACTGTTGTGTGTAAATCATGATCAGACCTTCCCTCTCTGGGCGAAATGTGCGGAGGGGTCTTAGACATGAATTCTTCAAAAGGTGAATCTAAATAAGATGGATGAACAAGGCGGTGTGGTGTGCGGGGTGCAGATGATTGTAAGTTAACTTCGACAGATGATGGACCAACTATTGACTGAAGCTTGCTTCTTGTGTTATGACTAGGTCCACCATAGGAACGTACAAGTCTACTGGGATCGAAAAGAATCTTTGGTGGGGATTGGTTGGCCATTATGCGTTATAGAAGTTAGTAGTCTAATGGATTGCCAACCGTAAAACTAGTGTGAAACTCGTTAAATGTGAAACAAACAATGAGAATCCCTTGTACACGAAAATGTTCCTGCCGACTGGCACTGTCTGTGCCAGTCTCAAGGCTTAGCAAGGGTGAGGGCAACGACAATGGTCTGTGTTCTCACGTAGTGTCGTTAATCGGCAACTATCTAGGTGGAATACCTAGCAGATGCAAGAGAGAGTTGTGTGGCAAAATGAACTCAATGTTAAAGGACGAAACGAACCCACACGGTTCTCTAATAGTGAGGCGCAATATAAAGTGTGGTATGGTGTATGTGTATATGTGTGTATGTATGTATGTATGTATGTATGTATGTGTGTGTGGTAAGGTCAGACGTCGCTGCTCTGTTTTTGTCTTTTCTTAAAACTGTAATGTTTGACGGTGGTTAGGGTGGGAGTGCTTCTGAGTAGAAGGCCTAAAAAGGTGGCGCTATATAAAATTGCTGTAATAATACTAATAACGATAAGGTAAGAAGTGGGAATGAGTAGCAGAGCAGATGGTAAAATAATTAGGATGAACTCACGCAAGGAACGAACGGATACGAGTTAATGATTGATTTCGAGGAGACTAGGTGGGATAAATTAGTAGGTGGTCGAGAATTTAGACCACCGAAGTAGGAAGGCGGGTGGTGATTTAGGGGCACAGGAGCAGGATGAGTCCAAGGCTGTATGTAAGTATTTGTATGTGTGTTGAAGTATGAAGATTGGTATGGCGTTTTATAAGTGCCCAGTTACTCGAGTGTTATACAAATGAACTGATAATCAAATTATAACAGCGACAATAGTAAATGGTTCCGCATAAATGTGCTAACTATATAAGTGAAACTAAGACAAGAAAGCACAGAGTGTGGTTGTATATAAGTGGTGTACTTAGCCTGCTAGGCCTTTATGAATCAAGATGAATGACTACGTCTATATGAATTGATGATGGTGAGAGATAATGCAAAGCGATTGAGGAATATGACTATCCTTACTAATGTCCGTCGAAGTGATTAGTTTAAGCACAGTGGATTCGGAGATCAAAAGATATAGTAAGTAATAGCAAGAGGGTTATACTTGATTGCTCGATCACCAGGCGCAAGATAAGTTGTAACAACGTGCCCACAGTGTTGTTAGAATGCTATGTCTTCCACAAATATAGGAATAGTACAACAAGGATTGGGTGTGTAATGGAGAGTGCCCTGCTCTGAATGTATATATATATATATATATGTGTGTGTGTAAATGTGACTGGATCTATGTGATTGATGAGCGATCAAGGAATCGATGATGTTAGCGAGAATCTATCGTGTCTGGTGCTGTCTGGCGCTAAATAAGTTTTCCCATCGAGTGATGGTTATCTCCGACTGAGAGTAAATGCGACCAGAGTGATCAGCCACGAGTGAAAACTAAACAACTTATGCCAGAGGAAATGAGTGAATGTATGTGACGTGTTGAGACGACATAATTATGCAATATGGGAGTAATATATTCAATGAAATAGGTAAGTAAAGAGTGTTTGAATGTGAAGCTGTGCGCAAGAATTTGTGTTTGTATGCGTGTAGGGATGAATAATAAATTTGGACTTACCTGACGTTGTGAGTGATGAGCTGAACGCCCAGGTATCGGAAATGGCGATGAGACGTCCGTCCGTGAGGTCCGGCTGTCCGTGGTGTGCGGCAGGAACTCGAGAGGGTGATTGGAAGCAGCGTAACTAGCTGTAGATTGATTGATGAGACCGGTCGTCTGGTGGTGATTAGTTGTGAAACTTCTGATGAACGTTGAACGAACTTTGCGAGGCGGTGAAATCACGCGACGGATTAATAATACGAAACGCCTGATGTGGGGTGATGACTGATAAGAGAAAAACTGATAAAGACTATTCAATTAGCGGTGAAACGATAAACGGTGCTATATGAGTGCGAAGTTAAAAAAAATGGTGATCGCGAAGGCGATGGGGAAGTGATTACGATGACCACATGGAACTGTACTGGTACAATTAAGCTAAGATGAGATAGGTGGAGTGTTTACACAGATGGCCTTAAAGATGATACTATGTGAAGTAGAAGAAGACAGCTGTAGAACTAAAGATAAAGGATCATTGCCATAAGGGTTCGTCGGGAGGTAAGGGAATTGAAACGTTGGTTACGTCCGGAAGGGGTAGGTAGTCGGCGGGATGTAGACGTTGGTCGATAAGGTCGTCTAACAGCGATATTAAGCACCCGCAATACCCGCCGTTTGGATGGGCTATGGGATAATGAGTTTGCCACCACTGCTGGAGATACAGCTCGTCATCGAGCGATAAAAAGACTGCAGGGTCTGAAACTGTTGTGGTGCCTAGTACAAGGTCCGGTAGACCGGGATCCGATGATGACATGAGGAAATTAAAAGAAAAGAAATTGTGAGGTTAAATAAGGAAAACCGTGAAAAAAGGTACGGTTCGTTGTAGTTCTCCACCATGTAAGAACGCTGAGGGTTCTACTTAAAACTAGCTCTACTATTATATTAGATGCTTAATGAATTTTAGATTATGTTAGGGGCAACTAGCTACACGTGAAGAGACAGTACAGATACAAACTATCTTTATTAAACAAGGAACAGATAGGTATAACATAAATATGGTTGCCTAAATACAGAATGATATAAATACCCGCAAGATGATGATGATGTGAGATGCTAGAGGTTGAACGAGAAACTAAGTTATTAATAAATTATATATATTATAATAGACAGATCTGACGTGCTAAGTTACCTGATAATATCGGAAGTCAGACTGCAAACTTCTAAACAGTGCTGTAGCTTATAAGAGACTTTCCTCAGCCAAAGAGGTAACTGACCTATCCTAGATCAGACTACTTTGATTGGCTAAGTACTGACCACTCAAGGATCAACTACTGACCACTCTAGCAATGAGGGCTGACTGCAACTGCTAGAGCCTAGACGAGTGACTGACAGAACCTATACTGTCAGAATTAGTGAATGTTTAGCTAAATCTAATGTATAATAATGATCTCTATATATATTGTCCAAGGCTATCTATTGTATTGTAAAGTTCATAATAATCACGGTTACACAACTATATAAAATAGTCAACATATTAATTAAGAAGATGATTTGAAATTCAATAATAAATTAAATAATCAAAGGTTTCTTTTATGTGATAATTGCATGAATTTCTGACGCACTGGAACTTTTAAAAAAAAAGGAAAATGTTTTGGAGACCACCAAACTATGGCTGCAATTATTGTTAAAGGTTGTATCAGCTCTGGTGCGACTGTTGATGGTACGGACTTGGTGCAGCTTTCTACATCAACAAAATATTGCTTAACTCCATCAGTTACATGTACCGAATCTACTCAAATGAAACTAAAACTGTTCTAATAATAAGAATCAAATCTTTGTTTCCAAATGCTCAAACACAATCATCGCTTCTGAACGGTTCATCCTACTACATGTAGAAGCGCTAGAGAACTGTTTAAATACAATACAAGAAGAAAGAGGATACGAATCAAGAAGCAATGATTTAAATGGTATGTAAATATGAGATAAGAACAAAACAAAAGACAAGAACCGAGCCTGAATTTTCACAGTGGTCGGCCTGGTTAGCCAGAATCCATACACACCACATAATCAGCCACTCGCGGTCACATGTAAGTGCATGTGCGTGCGTGTTTCATGTGACGTGCATGTATCCGTGTGCATGTAATGAGGCAATTTAGGATTTATAACGTTTATGATGTTCGCACATTAATTATACATGTGGACGAAGAGATGCAGAGGTTATAGGTAATTAGGAGAGAATTTATCAGGATTTAGAAGATCCTGGTACTTAGTGCAAATTTTGTTGTCTGACTAAAGGTCTCTTCCTGAAACAGAACGTTAGCCTTCGTGATAGTCTATGCTTGTGACAAGTAGCAGAGACGAGAAATTCCCGTTTGTTCTTCCTATTTGTTTGTAAATGACATACGACCAAGAGCGAGAGCCAAGAGAGAGGGAGAGTGAGTGAGAATTAGAGGGAGTGGGACAGAGAGAGAGAGAGACAGAGACAGAGACAGAGAGAGAGAGAGAGGAGCGACTGCCGTCAACTACAATCCTCCATTCCAGGGCCACCATTTCTGGGGCCTAGGCATTGGAGGTGTACTCAGTGGTCCAAACGAGGTGCAGGTCGTCCAGGACATTGAAGTGGGCTATTACTCCAATGCACATGCCACAGTGAGGAACGCGAAGACAAGCGAGAAGATGATGTTCTACATGGCTCAACATCCAAACGGCCATCCAACCGCATATATCAAATAGAACTAACATCTATTCCTTGTATGTCGCCCAATTGTCACTCAAACATCGACAATGCAAGATAAGCATTGCGCTGACGGATTGCAGTCCGCTCACGGGGAACAAGTAACTCCGTTTGGGCAACAGAGCGCAACGAGTCATGGCGTAGAACAATGACAGTGGGGCAAAATAATTCTACGAGGTTCAGGGGCGCCAGGCCTTCAATACAGCGCTCCCCATCGCACAGACTCGCAGACTCGGTAAACAAAAATGCGCTGCGGATAAGGAAGCCGTTTCAGGACATCACTCATGTATCCAGAGACTCTGTCAAACTTAGAAATGAGGCCTACCAGTCGGGCGGCCTTGCTCAAGACCCTGTCAAGGCTGATAACGATACAAATGGACAAAGAGCTACTCCTTATTAGAGATATGTGCAATAGAGGTCTGCGGGTAGTGCTTTCTGGCTACCTGACCCGTATTCGTAACACAGGAAAGTACCCGTACTAGACCCGTAGGCCTACCCATGATTGATACCCGACCCGACCGTACCCGCGGGTATACCCGTACCCGCGACGTCATTAGCATGCCTTCACAAAATACTTCTGCCTACCAGGCTAATGGGAACTACTTACAAGGAATGAGGATCAGTTGGAGTAGGGGAGTAGGAAAGCAGGAGCAAGACGAGAAGCAGGAGGGGAAGAAGAGAAGGACGGATGCAGGAGGAGGATTTGAAACATATCTTCTTAAATAGAAGCTGGTTTGATGGAAACCATCAGGCTTAAATGGAAGCTGGATAGATGAAAGGGCGAAAAAAGAGCAATGGAGAAAAAATGACCGGGGAAAAACGTGCGCTGTCGAAAAATCGATGACGAAAAATTGATGGCGAAAACACCGTGTCGGTCACCCTTTTGTCGTTATCATCACTAGGCCTATGTACTTTTCACTTGAATATTGTCTTTGCCTCGACCGAAGAAGACTAACATGTTTGGTTTTTTTGTCTTCTCCATTTTGTATTGTTTCATATTTTACGAAAGAAATAATTTGCTTCTTAAATACCACAAAACAATACTACAAAAACTACCGGCCAACTCGTGACGACGTAAATTTTGAGAGAAAAAACACAGATATCGTAAACTAAACGACAAAACAAATGATGCATTGAAAGTTAAAGGTTTCACACACATATATACAGGACGCATTAGTCACCAAAGGACGCTCTTTTTGCACTGTAAAACTATATATTAT
>OY365820.1:10158109-10380609 GCA_959347315.1 Bimastos eiseni
GAAATGACAATTAATAGCCAGGAAACAAATTATAAATGTGTTACATAGTGTGATCATGGTCTTTTTAATAGATGAAAATTTAGAAGATGTCGGGTGTAGTCATCAAAATCAACGCAGGATCCACCGTGGAGGAGTCAAGTGTCACTGCCACCGGAGAGCAAGTCAACATCATCGCCGATTTAGAGCGAGCGAGTTTTGGCATTGGAAGTGACTCCGACCTCAAGGAGCAAGTTAAGAACTACTTTGGAAAATGGCCGAATGATGCTTATCTTCACAGCCCAACTCCTTGGGGAGACCTGTACAAGTCCTACGGATGGGAACAGGTACAAAGAGTGCTTCGACCAATAAAAGCACAGATCCTGGAAATCACCAGTAAACCAACCATTTTATCCACTAAGACCCTTCATAATGACAGTGACTTCACGGTAACTTTCACCACCAGCATTACAGAACAAGTCACTAATACCGTGAGCAACGAATGGTCGAACAGCAGCACACTCTCCGTTTCGCAGTCGATCAGCTATGAAGTGGGTTTTTTGGGAACCGGAGTAGGTGGCGAAACATCGTTTGGATTCGAGCAGAGTTGGGGCAAGAACG
The DNA here is from genome assembly GCA_959347315.1 of Bimastos eiseni. Classification (NCBI taxonomy): domain Eukaryota; kingdom Metazoa; phylum Annelida; class Clitellata; order Crassiclitellata; family Lumbricidae; genus Bimastos; species Bimastos eiseni. Next base: position 10,158,707 of record OY365820.1, read on the forward strand.
AAACAGTCAGCAAGGAGACTACAGTGGGCACGGAGACTGGAGTGAGCGTCGAATTGAAACCAAGAGAGAAAGCGATTGTCGAGCTGAGCGCTAGCTCCGGAACCATGCGCGTTCGAATCACCTACGAAGCGCATCTGAAAGGAATGACTGCCGTCAACTACAATCCGGTATTCAAAGGCCACCACTTCTGGGGCCTAGGCATTGGAGGTGTACTCAGTGGTCCAAACGAGGTGCAGGTCGTCCAGGATATTGAAGTGGGCTATTACTCCAATGCAGATGCCACAGTGAGGAACGCGAAGACAAACGAGAAGATGATGTTCCACATGGCTCAACATCCAGATGAACCTCCAACAGCAGATGATGAGTAATAACATTCATCCGTTGAATGTAGCGCTTACTTGTTCTATTCTTGCTACACCTAATTATATTACAGCGCTCTTCGAGTATGCTTGCTATGGAGTTCCGATAAGCGTTAGAAACCGCAAAGAAACTCTTAAGATAGTGGTTGACATTGTAGACTTAGTATTATGATTATATAATATAATATTATATTTAGAGGTAATCTGCAGCATGGATATTTTTAAGGTAGATGCCAATTATATACGCATTTTAAATGTAATTTTTTCGCCTACGCTTCGCTATGTAATCCGAGTATCTGTGAAGCGGTTTCGTAATATTACGAAATGATCGTATTCGTTAATACACTTCTTTGCGCTTTCACTTCTGTCGTTGCAATCTGTCATTATAGACAAATAAACAGCTTAGAAGTTGAATTCTGAAAATTGAACAACATTAGCCTTCACGTGTTCCTCACATGAGACAATGATAGGCACTGTTCCAAACTCCATGTAAATAATCACGCATCTGCAGCTAGTTAATCTGACAAAATAAGACAAAAGAAAACTCTGTTACCACATCGAAAACCCGATTGGTAGGCCTACGTGTGTTGGTTCGATTCTCAGATCGAATTTAATAATTCAATTTATTAAATTCGTAAGCTTTTCTGCTCTCAAAACAAGAGTTCAGGCTTCAGTTTGAGTATAAAACGGTTAACCCAGAGAGATGAGTTGCTTACTGTGTTGTCGCTAATATATTCCAGAAACACTTCTTAAGCACTGTAATCTTTAATCGCCTTCGCATATGTGACAAACGGTAGCGGAATCGAATAGCGCCTGTTCTTTCTTTCCGAATATCATTTTCTTAGGAAATTTAAATCGATCACAAATATCTTTTTTATTTTCTGTGTAATGCATAGTACATCATTCGCTTATGGCTTCTTAACAAAATCACAGTTTCAAATAAAGGGCCCCCGATGCCTACAAGATTTACAAAATACCGAGTACATGGATGAAATGTGCAGCCTATTTTTATGCATAGGATATCTAAGTCATTCATGAAATATTCGCTTCAGAAACATGAAGGTACTTTATTCACATGACAATTACCCATATAACGTTAAAATGGAAACGTTGTTGAAGCTAGGTAAGAATGGCAATAATTACACCAGCACAAACGATATTGTTATTAAGCTCTTGTTCAACGTCTAGGTTGGGCATGAATCTCGTTTCTGCGGATGACAATAGATTGTGAGTAGTAAGAAATTGAATAAACTAGGACAATTGACCAATATAATGGTCAATTCACCTACTTAATACGTTTTGCAACCTATTATTAACCTATAATTAGGTTACAAAATCACCAAAAATTACAACAACCCACATCATGGTTCTAATACCAACCAAATAGGTCACCATAAAATTGAAAAATGAGCGACAATTCATGCGCAGACCAGAGCCCCTGGTCAAAACGTCAGCCAATTGGTCAAAAGTCACGGGAATGTTTCATAGTTTCGATGATGAGTCATCACGTGACCACCAAGTCTTCATTATCAACACATGAATTAAATGACTCAGGATAACCAACCCATTTTACCAGTGATTTGTTTTCTCGTTTCCTGATAACTTTTTCTATTTTAAATATTTGTTGAGTAGTCTTTTGTAGCCCCTGTTCGTAAAATGAGCCCTGTATTTCCTCACCATTATAATCAGTGATCTTATCACTGTTGGTGGATCCGTGTATCGAATCTTTGAAATTGTGAAGATCTCTTCCGTCTATCTCGGTGTAAAACCTTTTTCAAAGATGTTCTGCTTCTTCGTTATTCTAACTTTATCACCGATCTAAAACCTGGGTATAATAGGTTCCGAGATCTCATCACCGTATAAGTTCATCCAAACTATCTTTTCATTCATATTCAAACTAGCTTTAGAGGGTGTCATTTTAATGGAAGAATGTCCAGTTTCATTATAATTACTAATAGGTGCTGCTACTGATTCGAACGGGCATGGTTCCGGAGCTAGCGCTCAGCTCGACAATCGCTGAATCTCCCGGTTTTAGCTAGACGCTCACACCAGTCTCCGTGCCAACCATGCTCTGCTATTGTTAACGGGTTGACCCGTTGACGCTCATGAACTGGTGTACTAATCAAGTCGAAGTGTTAAATTTTATTTGGAGAGAAATAAAGCATACAAATTGTATTGCATTAGGTCTAGGAGTCGAACAAAATCAACTCAGGTTTTATAAATTGTAACGGTGATCGCTTTTGTATAACTTTAGCTTAACTAGTTGCAAATTGGTGATAATTTACATAGTTTGGAGGAAAATTTATATGTGGCACAGTGGCTATTATTGCCTCACTTGATGATAATGCTAAGTAAATTATCCCTCAGCAACCCAGAATTTAACTTCTAAGCTGTCTATTTGTAGAAAATGACAGAAGAAAATGACAGAATAACCAAAGCGAAAAGTGAAATAAAACGTGTATTCGTGAGGAAGGTCTTCAAAGTACAACAAAACTATTTCATATATAATCAGATAGCATAGCAATGCGCTTACTACAAGCATAACAATTACATTCAAAAGCTAATATAATTTTCATCTAGGCCTACCTAAACACCAATGCTACACATTAACTCAATAATTTTAATTTTGCACCTACAATGTCAATCAAGCACTTGCATTGTTTGAATAGAGTTTCGTTGCGGTTACTATCGTTTAGCTATCATGCCCCTCAGCAGGTAGAATTATAGAGAGCAGTTAATTAGGTATTCATTAGGCGTGATGTCGCTTCCGTATCATGATTAGAACAATTGGGCGACATACAAGGAACGGATGTTAGTTCTATTTGATATATGCGGTTGGATGGCCGTTTGGATGTTGAGCCATGTAGAACATCATCTTCTCGCTTGTCTTCGCGTTCCTCACTGTGGCATGTGCATTGGAGTAATAGCCCACTTCAATGTCCTGGACGACCTGCACCTCGTTTGGACCACTAAGTACACCTCCAATGCCTAGGCCCCAGAAGTGGTGGCCTTGGAATGCCGGATTGTAGTTGACGGCAGTCATTCCTTTCAGATGCGCTTTGTAGGTGATTCGAACGCGCATGGTTCCGGAGCTAGCGCTCAGCTCGACAATCGCTTTCTCTCCTGGTTTCAATTCGACGCTCACTCCAGTCTCCGTGCCCACTGTAGTCTCCTTGCTGACTGTTTCGTTCTTGCCCCAACTCTGCTCGAATCCAAACGATGTTTCGCCACCTACTCCGGTTCCCAAAAAACCCACTTCATAGCTGATCGACTGCGAAACGGAGAGTGTGCTGCTGTTCGACCATTCGTTGCTCACGGTATTAGTGACTTGTTCTGTAATGCTGGTGGTGAAAGTTGCCGTGAAGTCACTGTCATTATGAAGGGTCTTAGTGGATAAAATGGTTGGTTTACTGGTGATTTCCAGGATCTGTGCTTTTATTGGTCGAAGCACTCTTTGTACCTGTTCCCATCCGTAGGACTTGTACAGGTCTCCCCAAGGAGTTGGGCTGTGAAGATAAGCATCATTCGGCCATTTTCCAAAGTACTTCTCAACTTGTCTTTTGAGGTCGGAATCACTTCCAATGCCAAAACTGGATCTCTCTGAATCGGCGATGATGTTGACTTGCTCTCCGGTGGCAGTGACACTCGACTCCTCGACGGTGGATCCAGCTTTGATTTTGATTACTAGGCCAGACATCTTCGAGTTTGCAATCTATCAAAAAAGACCATCACATACATGAACGCTAGATCGAAACAAATTATTAGAACAGCGGTTTTCAACCGGTGGAACGTACCTATTGGGCGTACGCCTCGGGGCTGTCACGCTGAGAGCGCTTCTGGATAGCTAGAACTGTAAGAAGCGCTATTTAAATAATCAGATACGATACGATACGAGAGGCCAGGTGTTGCCGAGGGGTACAAAAGAAACATTTTTTTATTTTTAAATAAATATAGAAAGACCATCGCATACAATACAGATCATTAGACCCTACACGATACAATCGCAAGATTACAACAATTAAACATTTGCACAGGAAAGGACTCCTTGCACAAAAGATTTTGCAGTAACACCTTACCTACTTAACGCTTCGAATGCAAAGTGTTGGTTTTGAAAGATGACACCATACGTTGCGATGTATATTAAGCTTATTGGGTGATGGAGATCTTTTTGCCGAGCATTTTGTATTATGGTGTTAAAATATTAAATTATTAGAGGACCCTTGAAGGTTTTGACAGTTTTAGAGCATTAATAAATCGCAAACACTTATCTGTTTCTCTATTTAATATAAATCACCGCTGTTCTTCAATATGAGGGTGTTTGAAATCTAGGTATACCCTCCAACATCTAAGGCATAATGATGCCATGAACTGGTCCGAACATAAATTTGTCCGATCGGATGATTTCAACCTCTGTTAAAAACAATTATGATAAAATTGATTGATTATTGGTTGATGGGCGCTAGCTTGTGACCATGTTCATGGGTATGACGTCAGCAACAGCGCGACTAAACGCGGGTGCTGTCTTGGATTCCTATTCCATTGTCATAACCAAATACTTTATTTGTCCGTCAAGAAAACAAGCATATAATGTACAACAATGAATTGGAACAAACGATTGACACTGAGCAATTGGGAAGGAAGTCAAACCGACATGGGGCCGCGGCCCCACTCATCACGTAGGCTATAGGCCTATGTAGGTGGTTGATGACTTGATGTCGGTATTCGTAATAATAATTAGCTTGTTTATTTGAGAAAAAGAGACTTGACTTAATTAGTTAACTCAACGAAGTTTTACAAGTTATGAGTAGAACGATATAGTGCTCACTCACTTGTAAGTTAGTAACAAACACGATTGTTAGGAATCACAGTAAAAATATTATTTTCAGTAGGCTACGATATGAGGTCGTAGTTTAAGTTTAAACAAAAAGGCGTTGAGAAGACAGCGTCGTTCTGCCGGAACTCGGTTCCATATGCTTACATTAGGACCAGAGCATCGAATCAAGAATTTTCGGTTGCTTGTGCAATTGACCTATAATTCGTAGACGAGAGTAGTTTATACGGGTTCACTTGAGTCACTGGTATATAATTGTCTAAGTTAGAGGGTAGTTGGTTCATCATACTATACAGTTTAAACCCCTTTCCCTTGTTTACTCAAATGCCTTGTTGGGGTGGCCCCAATCCAACTAAGCTTTTTCTACACTCTGTTTCTACACTCTGTTTCTCTCTTTATCTGCAAAGGCTTCATTGCAATCTTACACTCACTGGAGTGCGATCTGCTACGGTCCAATTCAGAAGCTGTTCCTATGTTGGCCAGCTGTTCCTATGTTGGCCATTCAGCTTGCGACTCTCTTAGACAGTCCCTGAGTCTAGAATTACTAGTCCTCTCACCTTTCTAGTTCCGGAGGCGCCTATAGACATTCTGGTTTTCTGACCCAAGCGCAGACGGCCGTACAGAGCGCTGTTAATTTTAAGCGGCGCAATACAAACGTTCGATTACATTACATTGCTATGCATCTAGGATTTCATAATTTTGGCGAACACCACAGCGTATTTAATTTTCTGCTATGTTTACCGCATTCAGCTTGAAAGATGAAATTCTTTTCATTTCAAATTTTTACGAAACTGTAGGCCTATGCTGTTAAACGTTATTGAAAAATCATGTGAAATTTTTTGCAAACAAATCAGTTATCCTTATAATTTGTTATATCAATAAATTAATTAACCAAAGTGTTATTTACCAGTCCAATAAGCAGAACAGAAAAAAGTTACAATTATTACACATTATACAATTGCTATCGGATCACCCAGGAGACTCAATTAGAGATCGGAAGATCAGCTGGTTAGGGCAGTCAGGAGATGTTCGAAGTAAAAAGTAAGCAATGGGACTAATTAAAGTTTTAGAACTACTACACGTTTTTACGTAGAAGCAATTCTTTACATGATATTAGCTAAAACCAACTACTAGACCTAATTAATGACATAGCTATACTAGTCACAGTTGTGGGTATACCAAGCACGATAGTTAGCCCATTGTAATAACGCCAGCCACATATATCCTCACTTTACAGTTTATGTTTTATCTTTGTCCGTGCTTTATCTTTGCTGTTTCTTTTATCTTATTTATTAGTAAACATCGTACAGTCTATGCCACTAAAGTTTCTAGTAAGTTACATGATAGTCACTCTTTGCAAAAAGTCGCTTTCGCACAACTCAACTTACCTGAGCAGGTTTCTTCTACAAACAGTCGATCTTCGAACACAACTGATTGGAGCTGTTGACGTGAAGACAAGATTCCTCTTCAGATGATCTTAGGAAATGATTGTCTTGAAGGTGTTTTATACTGTAGGAAAGGAGGACGAAAAACAGTCGGACAATTTTAATTACACGAATTGAAAATCAGATCAAAGTAAATGGAACAGATAAAATTTAAAAATACTCCTACAAAATATCAAGTCAATTGGGTCAGTCGAAACAATAGTCGGATTTACGACTCCAGATATAGGTTACGTTCAACAATGTCTGGGTCAACCTGGATGGGAGATGAGGAGGCTTTAAGTCCAGTGATGAATTAGGTGCAAAGAAATATAAGCAGTACCATAAACACTATCTGATTGGAGTGAGGAAGGGTCCCTCTACCGATCATTCTACTTTGGCCCCATAAAGAACTGCCTGTCATTGTCAACTATGTAGTTTGCAAAGCTACGATTATATGTAAGTAGGGACTTTACGAGGGACTTGTGAGGCGCTAAATGAATGACCAGGCACACGTATACAATACGACTGAATTCATCATAGCTATTCGTAATCAAACGAAAGATTGATCAATCGACAGGTCATAGATAGTTATCAACCAGACCAATTAGTCAAAATCGGTATATTAATTAACAATGTTATCAGTGGTATATAATAGACATTAGACAACCATGACTTTGGTAAAATCCTCGAAATTCTTCCAGGTCACAGCTAAATAACTCACAATTGGAATTTTTCAAAGTGATTCGCAACAAAGCTTTAGATCTTTAGCCTACGTGTCCCATAAATTCAACTTACATTTGAACTAAACTAATTAAAACCATGGGTGCAAAGTTGTTAGCCCCACTTTGAACAATTCAAAATTCAACCTCATCCGGTCAAACAAGTGCAATGACCTGATTTGCTGTTTGTATTTTTCGAGTCGGGCATAAACGGGACCAAGAAGTGTTCGGTTGAACGAGACCGCACTAGGTGACGTGCATTATACGACTATTAGCTCTGTCTGTCTCTGTCTGTCTGTCTATCTATCAATCTATATATCTCGTTGGAAGCGATATTTCAACGCTGATCTACACCTAATAAGCAATGAGAGACAAAATACTCCAAAAGTTTTCAATAGGAAAGAGGTCAGAAGAGTTGGGTGGCTAATCTCTCGTCTTTGTGGGTGACGGGAGGTTTTTGTCTGTCCACCTCGTCCACAGAGCTAACGTATCATAGCGATCACTACCCTTGCGGAAATACTCTCAAGATCATTTTAAAAAAATAACTTTCGCAGCATAACACTGCCATTGTCTTATTGTCTATCTAACACTGGCTTCACGATTTGCTCGAAAATGTTTGTAATGTAGCTATGCGAGTTCAGCCTGGTACCATCTGGCACAAAGTGATGGCCATTGAGATCTCTGGCCGTCGACGAACTAAACGTCACTTGCCTCTTGTGAACCTAAGCAGGAACCTGTATTGTTTTGTGCAATCGGCACATAAAAGACCTTAAGCGGTGACTCACCGGTAAACATAACATTAGACCAGACTTCCACTTTCCAGTGTCAGGGTTAGGATTAGGGTTAGACTAATCCTAACCCATTCCAGTGTCGATGCTCTTATGGTTACTCAACAAGCGGTGACGTCATATCCAGACACGAACCAGAAATATACCAAGCGTGCCGCGTTATACTTTGTGCACTTAACGCACGTTCGACTTCAAATTTTTTAGGTATATAATATTCGTGATTCGACTCATTAGTAATAATAGACAATTTTCAATCAGATCCATTAGGGTTAGGGTTAGGGTTATGATAGGGTTAGGGTTAAAGTTAGGGTTAGGGTTAGGATTATGCGTGCATATATAGCCCTCACCCTAACCCCAAAATTATATACATTTATGCAACTATATGCATACAAATTGCACATAATTATTAAATAGCCCTAACCCTAGCCCTAACCCTAACCCTACCCTAACCCTAACCCTAACCAAAACCCTAACCCTAAACTTGTTGTTTGTCATTTTCTCATGGTTTTGTGGTTACCAAATGAATTGAAATTGAAAAAATCCCAGAATATGGTACCGGTATACTAAACGCATTTCGTCAAAAGGTATGTGACTGTTGTTGTCCAGTTACAGCGTGTGCTTTATTATAGGCTAAGACGTTAAATGCCTTTTGACACTCGAGGCATATGAACTGACGTTTGGTGCCAAAATAATATTATGGCACAGGAATGTGATCACCTGTGAGTTTCAGAAGTTGGTCTCAAGGGTAAAAGTAATCGCAAGCTCAGTTCTACTAAACGCTACTCGAGCACCGAAGGCAGCTAATATCGATAGATGAAAGTATAGATGCATAGGCTATATGTACGAAGGCTCGCTAACGCTAGTCAGATATAATAAATGACAATATACTAACAACTAGATAAATGTATATCCATAAAAATAATGATTAAGTAGATGCACGATTGCATAGTTACAGGAACTAACTGGAGAGTATGAGGCTGATAAAGCAAATTGATAGACGGTTATGGCCCACCGCAAGACGCTTTTGACTCGATAAAATAATAGCCCTCGGTATATCAGAAGTATGTTGACGAGACATAGTCTGGGATACGCGTATGCTCCAGACATCTTGACCATTCAAAAACCAAATCTGTTAACTATTCTGTCTCGCTTTAGAATCGTTAGCTACAAATCTTTGATGCTAACCATTCAGGACAGCTGATTCAAAGTGAGGATTGATCTCTAAATAATTAAACCACAAAAACACAGCACTGATTCAGCACATTCAGATTATGGCTGCCACGTTCTTCTATTTTTTAAAGTAGCAACAGAGATCTTTAAGCTAAAAATATTGTTCTAAAAAGCGCTGATTCGTGAGCACTAAAATCATTTAGATTTAGCACATTAAGACTTTGAATGCCACGTTGTTCTATTGTATAGAAAGGACAAAGTTCCTTAAGCGAAGTTATATAGTTTTTAAAATGTTAATTCATGAGCTACTATAGATAAGCGACCTCAGATTGGAAGCCACAGAAGCGATAGATTTCTTATAGTTCTGATTGCATGCAAAAGCCTTGATTGGCAACTTTTGGAATTAACAACAGTTACTGTTAGATAATATTATGAGCTCTATTATTGTATGCGACAAGAATATTGAGCTAGCAGTTAAACCGTTTGATGGCGTTTTCTGTGTATTAGCCAGAATGTCATAACGCATGATATTAGCAAGTCTTTCTTTTTGTCATATATTATAGGCCTAGCAAAATTAATCCGTATAGTCATTGGTTGCTGTTTGCTTCTCGTTTTCTTCCAGGTTTACGATTCTATTGGGGGCTCATCTGGAAATTCAGCGAAGTAGAAGCTCATATCCTCGTTTGACTTCGCGTTCTTCACTTTGGCGGTTGAGTTGCAGTAGAAGCCGACGTCAATATCCTCAACGACTTGCACTTTGTTGGAACCTCTGATTACATTTCCAATGGGCTGGCCCCAGAAGTGATGTCCCTTGTAGGCGGGGCTGTAGTTAAGGGCCGTGTTTCCCTTGAGATACGCCTCGTAGTTGATTCTCACACGCATTGTTCCAGAGTTGGCGCTCAGCTCCACAATCGCCGACTCTCCTGGTTTCAGCTCGACGCTCACCCCAGTCTCCATGCCAACGGAAGACTCCTTGGTGACGGTTTCACTCCTGCCCCACTCTTGCTCAAAGCCAAAAGAAGTTTCGCCCCCTGCACCGATTCCGAGGAATCGAAACTTATACTCGATCGTCTGTTCAAAGGAAACTTTGCTGCTGTTCGACCAAGTATTGCTCACCGTATCAGTGACGTTTTTGGATATTTTGCTTGTGAATGTTGCCGTAAAGTCACTTTCATTCGTCAGGGTGTTGGTATTAAGAATTGTCGGCTTAGTGTTGACTTCCAAGATTTGTGCGCTCTTCGGTTCAAGCACCGTCTGTACTTGTGGCCATCCGTATGATTTGTACAGATCATTCCACGGGGTCGGGCTTTTCAGATAGGCATCTGTGGGTTCTTTGCCGAAATAGTTATCGACGGCCTTCTTGAGGTCCTTGTCGCTTCCAATACCAAAGCTGGATCTTTCTGATTCGTAGATGACGTGGACTAGTTGTCCAGTCGCAGAAACACTCGACTCTTCGAAGGTGGCTCCTGCCTTAACGTTGATTATGATTCCAGACATCTTTGGGCTATCAGCTGAAATTACCATAAGAAACGCTGGATTGAAACATGTTATGAAAGCCAGTCAAACATTAGATCATTTGTAATAAGACGGTGACAGAAATAAGTGTATAGATCACACTGAAACAAGCTATAGCAACCCAGAAACTCACTCTAAAGAACGAGGCCATCTCGCTGTCCAATTTACGCGCACAATTACTAAGCAAAATCGTGCCTTCTCAGTGGTTAATTTGGCCCCTCGCTCTGGGACAGGCTCCCGTTGACGCCGCACTTGTCACTTAGGGTCCACTCTACTATTTTTACGCTCGCCTTCAAAACTTTCGCAGGTAATGCGAAAAGCAATACTAGGTTACCACAAGAGATTCAGGATTGGAGGGAAGACTATAAATAACCTTAGATATGCTGATGACATCGTGCTACTGGCCACTTCACCAGAGGATTTACAGGAGTTGGTGCAACGTGTTGAGATATCAGCAAAAGAATACAGTATGCTGATTAACGTAGCAAAGACAAAAGTAATGACAATCAACAATGACGCACTTCTGATCAAGGTGGACGGATACAAACAGGAACAAGTGAACTCATTTACATACTTGGGGAACAGAGTAACGAAGGACGGTGACTGCGCGAGTGACGTAAAATCAAGATTAGCTATGGGAATGTCAGTCATGTTTAAGTTGGTAAGCCTCTGGAAGAATAAATCAGTCAGTGCTAAAACCAAACTGCGACTCATGAAGGCCTTGGCTTGGCCAGTAGCAACTTACATTTGTGAGGCGTGGACAATAAAGAAAGAAGAAGAGAAACGTATACAAGCATTTGAAAACAAGTGCATGAGGAAACTGCTCAGAATTCCATGGACAGCAATGGTGACCACCGAACAAGTGTACCAAATGGCGAAAGTTGACTGCAAACTGTTGGCCCACATCAAATCCAGAAAACTGCGGTACTTCGGACACATTTTCGTAATGAATGAAGGAATTGCAATTGGTCGGCTGTTAGCTTTATTGTGCTTCAACCAATTTTTGGGGATTTCTTCAACTCTGGATCTGAGCCCTGAGAACTAAAACATAAAACAGCAGAAGCGAGCGCAAGATTTTCTTGATTAACTATTATTATGCTATTTTACCGACCAGTAGGCCTACACTTTCGCTTCTACCGACCACGATAATAGCAGTGCACATGTATGTAGGTCGACGTAGAGTCACGGTGGCCGACTAGCTTGAGCGCTCGGCTGTAACGCGGAGCGAACGGGTAGGCCCTACGTAACTTCTGATTCGTGGGATTCGTAAGTCCTTCATGCGCGGTTTGTTTTCCTCAGCGCAATCGATACTCTGTCGAATGACCTCATGCACTAATGTATTATATTCATTTATTAGCTGCCAGGTTGATAAACGCAGCCACTGCTCGTAGGCCTACCCTTGCTGTGCGTCAACCCAAGCCTGGAATAGTGAGAAATGAGTAAAATGCTTAATTAAGAAGATGGAATTTCAGATAGGGTCAGGTTTGTGTCTTTTAGACAATGATGCAAGCACGTGCAGGAAGCAATGTACAAATAAGCTTAGACATTTATTCTAGTCAGTTATTCTTAACAAAACATTGGGACAATTATATCAAAACAATAATTCTCAGTATTCAAATGCACTACTCACCGTCTGGGAACTGACTCCTTCTAGAACTGACTCCTTCTAGAACTGACTCCTTCTAGAACTGACTCCTTCTAGAACTGACTGCCTCTGATTATTTTATGTTGCCCAGCACGCGCCTTTTATAACCCATTTCAAACAGGGTCAGTGACCTTATATGTCATATGCCACTTGATTTCGTTTTTGACATACAGAGTATTGTGTTCAGTACACAAGCACTCTAAACTCCACATGATTGTGTTCTTGTCATCATATAATGCCTTTTAGTCGCTGGAATTGATACAACGTAATGCATGTAATGTAAATCTTCGAATATTTCTCAACGCCTATTAAAGACACATCAGGGAGGCCATTATATTCACCGGCGCTATATCACAAGACTTATTTGCGTTGTTTTGGTTGCAAGCTTTGTTTTACCTGGGTGGGTTGCAAGTCCACCGCAGAACCCTCCTCCTTTATCCTGACTTGGGACTGACTAAGACCTCCGGAGAGGTCTGAGGCGGAGTTATATCACATGAAGCGAACAATAATAGCCAAGCTGCACTGCAGATCTGTTCTTTCCGGTGCCAGCTCAAAATCAGAGGAGTTCCTGAGAACCTCAGTCCCACTCGACGCCAGTCCTATGCAAACCAGGACTATATCCCTTAATTTGGATTACAGGTACTCAGCCTTGGACTCAGAAGTTCAGAACCAAAGCCACTCAACTCGAATTTGATTTTTCAACCCGATTCCCGATTCATATGGTTTGATCTCGTGAGAGAACTACATATAGACCTATGACTTCGCAACTTTGCTTACTTACGCATCTGAAATAGGTGACTCGTTTAAAACAACGGGTGTGTTAATAGATAATATTTATACGACACAACTTCCAGTTTTCCATTGGTTTTTAAACGATACAACTTCCAGTTTTCCATTGGTTTACGTTTCCTTTGCCTCAAAGTAGGTCTACATTAATAAACTAAGTGACAGCTTGGTCTTCTAATGAAACGAATATTGATTTGAAACGAATGGAAACCTGACTTCAAACATTGCGTCTTTAAATCGTAATTGTAGCAATAGCATTATGTCGAAAGTATCGAAGCCTTGCAAAAGTGTTAACGCATACTTTAAGAAGCCTGCTAAGGTCATGCGAAAACCATGCATGCCGCATGCAGATGGATATTTAATAAATTATCTAAAGTTGTGTGACTAAAGTTCAGGTCAACTGCTCCGTTTGGATTTTAGTGGCAGTTTTAGACATTCGCGCCACGAATATAGTCCGTGGAGAGCGTATAACAGTAGATTTATTGTCATGCATCCTTATTTGGAGCGCTCATGCATAGGCCTAGACCTCTATGTTCTTGAAGGGACGCGATGTAAATTTTCCATATAAATACATTAACTAAATTGTGGTTGATAATCTAACAAAATTGATTCGGGGCAAGTTGAGCAAGTTCTTCATGCGCTATTGCTAAGCGCAAATTGCTCAATTGATCCTTTTGTCAAATAGGCGCCGTGCTATCAAGTGTAATTTTGACAAATTATAATTATTTTTTACATTTCTTTTTGCATTATATAGGCTAACACTGTTATATTTCTTTGCCGCTGAATTGGGTTTTCTTTTTCTATGTACGGCTAAAAATCCCAGAAGAAATCCACTTCGAAGTCCTATATCACAGCTGTAGCCTACATCTCTACATTGCCTACAACACTTCAAGCACAAATATCTTCGCGAACTCTTCACCATCCAGCCACCCTGCTCTACCCGATCGTCATCATTTCTCAGTGTGACGCAAAAATTGAGCTGATGGAAAAATCGATTTGAACTGTAGGCCTATACAATATAATTATATTCAACTGTCCTAACAATGTATAAAAGTATTATTAGAACAATGTATAAAAGTATTAATAGAAGGAAGAAATATTTGAAATTTTTGAACGGTGTCAATGTGAATTAATAGCCGCGTATATTTCCGAATATTCGCTATTTATAAATAGGCCAGAGAAGTAGAGGAAGGAAATTGAGTTAGGTCACAGGACGGGCCTGGACTAATCTGCGATGTCAATGTTACACGTAATAATGCTCTTAGTTCACATGTTTTCTCGATAGCTCATGTTATATGATCATGTCCCATGTGCATTTTAGTCACACACTGTTATTTCCCATGAAGCAAGATATGTGGTCCAGCTTACAGAAGTTCAACTGGTGCAATGGAAATTATACGAGGCTTTATCAGTGGGTCAGTTATCTGTGGGTCATCAAACTTTAATAGTTCAAAGACCGCGCGCGATTTCTGGACATCAATTCTTTAATAATAATCTACATGTAGGCTCTGGCCTAGTTTAATTCAGCGGTTCTCAACCTTTTTGACATGGGGACCCACTGTGTAGTATCTAGATCCTAACGAGACCCACCATTCCAAAATCTGGGAGCATGTATGTATGTATGTATGTATGTATGTATGTATGTATGTATGTATGTATGTATGTATGTATGTATGTATGTATGTATGTATGTATGTATGTATGTATGTATGTATGTATGTATGTATGTATGTAGGCCCCTATCAGCCAATTTACATGGCGCCTTATAAGAACCTCTCGAAGGCGCTAAACGTAGCTCCCCAATAGATTTAGACAAATGCGATTTGAGTAATTTAGAAAAGTTGGCTGCAAGCAGTGCAATGTTGCGAAGTTGTAACGGAAGAGCGTTCCAGTATGATGGTCCAATGCAAGAGATGGCACGGTTTGTCTGGATCGATGTACGGGAGCGCGGGACCATCAAGTCCCCACGAGCCGCCGCACGCAAGGATCGACGACCTGGCTGGCTGGAGACGGGAAGACAGAGCTCTCTGATGTATTCTGGAGCCGTGCCGACCACCGATGACCGTCCCATGAGGATGATCTTGAATGTGATCCTATCCTCAACCGGGAGCAAGTGCAGTGTGTCACGCATATAGCTTGTTGAAATATGCGAGTACTTTGGCAGCTTGGCGACGACTCGAGTGGCGCAATTGAGAACGGATTGAAGCTGATTTATCCGGAACTTTGGCACGGACACCATTGCAGTAGTCCAGGCGAGTCATGCGAAGGAGTTATTAAGAGTTATAGCGGCGTCAATTGACAGATTTCGCCGAATGACTAATCTGGCGCAATTGATAAAAGCAAGACTGCACAGGGAACTGACATGTTCCTCCAAGGACATGTCTTGATCCAGAACAACTCCCAGGTCCCGGACGACGCGTTGAACCTTCCAATGAGGAAATGATGCTTTAATCGCCTCCTTGTCAACCCTCGAACGCGCTTGTCTCCTGCCCAGTCACATAAATTCAGTTTTTTCCGGGTTCAATCTTAGCCGATTGGAGGACATCCAGATCTGCACTTATTCCACAATTGCCAAGATTTTTGACACGCACTTCAGTGCCTCAGATGGGCGGCATGTCAAATACAATTGGGAGTCGTCGGCATATTGATGAACCCGGGCTCCAAGAGCACATAATTATCAGTGGTTGAAGTGGTTTGGGTGAGCAGTGGGAACTCCAAAGTTTGAGTTGACTCGATAGGAGACAGGACCATCAATGTCTAGTCTACCCCTAACCAGGCCTTATGTAAATTTAAGAATTGTATTCTTCGATGAAACCGCATCCCACTTATTAAAAATGTAAAAGAGAATACATTAAAAAATTCAAAAAATAAAAATAATTTACATTGATTTTTTAACATGTATCATCTTTCTTTCCCTAAAAATAAATATGAATCATGCAGATTTTTTGAATAAATAGATATACATGTATACGGCCTAATGTCTATAATGTGTCGAGTTCAAACTCAGAGAGCAAGGGTTCGGATCACAGGTACAGTTAGGCCTATATTGAGCCAGTCAAATAGCCAACTGTAGCTACATGGGCCATAACAAAAGAGAAGTGTTAAAGAAATTCTATTCAGTCTATGATGTTGTCTTCACAAGAAAAACTCAATAGACAGCTGTAACCTGAGTGTTGTGCAGAATTAATATATTCATTTCACTGAACCCCTTTCACACTCGCTGTGCATAGCCTACTGGTTATATATTATATATATATATATTATATATATATATATAGGCCTACATCTGTGTGTGTGTATATCAACATGTAGACTGTTTTGTTTAAGTGTTGATTTTTCTCCGCATTTAAATTGAATTAAGATTCCATGTGTTCAGGTGTCCATAATCATTACTCGGCAATACTCGTGTTTAACATTTCTACACATTACTGGAAAGGTTCAACAATATATCGTGCTTTCTTATTAGACCTACACAATCGGGACAAAATTGTATTGTATAGAAAACTCGATGTTGCCAGTAACTTAACCGCTTTAACTGCCCTCTTATTGCATATGGTTATACAATTAAGTTCGTAGGTTTCCAGACTATTAACTCCGACGCAATTGGTGTTGCTAAGATTCGGTGCATGAGTGAAGGAATCAGTTTAAACAAGAAATTCTCCACTCATTCGTGAGCATTTCAATTCAGGGTTTTACGAGCGAAGAGGTCGGAGAGAGCAGCTGGAAGATGAGGTGAGCAAATGAGATCTCAGAGATATTCTGGAGAACATAATAAATAAATTCACACAAGCAATAAGAATATCATAGGCACACCTAGCACAGTAAATGAAAGTTCAGCACGGTTCTACCTAATGAAGGTAATACATCCATCCGGTAAGAAGAATATCATAGGCACACCTAGCACAGTAAATGAAAGTTCAGTACGGTTGTACCTAATGAAGGTAATACATCCATCCGGTAAGAAGAATATCATAGGCACATCTGGCTCAGGTAATGAAAGTCATGGTTAAAAAGGTTATCAGAAGCAACAACGGACCCTGACTAATACAGAGTCAATTCATGGAGGTATATTCATGCAGACTACAAAATTTATTGCACAAGAAATTGATTAACTAGAGCTTTTGATAATTAGATAACTTCAAAACTGCAGAAATGATACAAGAGAAACCGAAATAACAATTAGATAATAATTTAACAATTGCAGATTATAATATAACAAAACTAATAACTGTTTACTAAAATTAAATTTCAATGCAGATGAAAAAGACCTCACAAAAAGAGGTCTTTAGCGTATGTTTTTATTATCTTCACTCAATGTGGATGTCATCGCCCAAAACTCACCATGAGAAAGTACACATGAGATATTGCTATTTTATCATTCACACTAATATCAATATTACAAGTATTACTATAATAATTAGTAGTTTATCATACTACATACATATATGATCCCTAAGAATTGAAAATGTTAGCATACACATTTATCTAAATGCCTGGGAACAAAACCGTGGTTACTGTTGTTTAAGGTGGACCCTATTTAAATGAAAATGCCGTAAATCTGTGCATGAAAAATTGACCAAGAAAACCATCCGCCTGATCGTTCGGCTCAAGACAAAACACCCAGTAGCTTTAGCAAAAGAGAAAACACGCAAATAATTGGACATTATCCATAAGACAAAAGTCCAAACCAATTGAGATCGGTCTTGGGACAGAGTGAATTAGTACCAGGAACCACATGCACAATCTCAAACCCTTTTTCATATATTACATTTCCCTCTTCACGATGATTCATCAATTAACACTTGGTACAATAGACATTCGTTAAAATGCAGGCTTCAGGACCTCCAATGAAAAAATCCACCTAGTGAGATCATCCCATAATAAACATCTTTAAGTCATTTTTGAAAAAAAAAACTTTTTCTTCTGCTACATTTTCCTGTTCACAATGCCCTTGCAAGGTTTTTAAAGGTGCTAAAAAAATAGCCAGATATGTATATGCACATAAACGTACCACATACACACATACACATATGCAAAGTTACTTGGAGGGCTTAGATCCTTGACCATGTATCAGAATTCATGTTGCAATGAATCAAGTCCTTACAGGTGTCCATAGTAACTAATCCACCAGCAACTGTCAGTGATTAAAATGCAGCAATACAATAAACAACAACAGTGAAAAGTGAAGCGTGACAATTATAGTAATCATATGCAAGCATTGACTGATCCGAAAAGATTCTGATCAAACTACATTCGTTGCCGGGCAGGGTCAAAAGTTGAAAAGATTAGACGAAATCAAGTGACAGACACGTGATAACTAACCCACAACATACCTAAGGTAATGAGAGTCAAAGAATTGAAACAAAATGTCTTAATCGTGCTTCACGAAATGTGTAAAAATGATCAAGAAATGAGAATGCCTGAAGCTCAGATGAATTCCAAGCAGATAATGCCGAGAAAACCACTTTAGTTACGCAAGGTAATGCAGGTCTAAGGCAAGGTAATGCAGGGCTCAGGCAAGATAATGTAGGTCTAAGGCAAGGTAACGTAGGTTTAAGGCAAGGTAACGAAGGTCTAAGGCAAGGTAATGTAGGTCTAAGGCAAGGTAACGTAGGTCTAAGGCAAGGTAATGTAGGTCTAAGGCAAGGTAACAAAGGTCTAAGGCAAGGTTAGATAGGATAACTGTTCACTCACGAAAACCTCTTCCAACGATAATCATTGTCATCTTTGTCACAAAAGCCTGCCTGGTCACAGGTTTATTATAAGGCCGTTCACTGACGATTTCATACTATGAGTTCATACAATCAATAGATTCACATCGCTTTATTATCAGTGACATTGACTAGTGACTAGAGACTCGGAAATGCCACACAATCATATTTGGATCTGCAAACTGTTAAAGCCTTCCACAATTTACAGGTTTCTATTTGTTAACTCTTTTGTGTTCCAGACTTAAGTAGAAAACAAGCAGAATAACAATAATAAATAAATTCTTATATATTTTTAAAACCAAAATAAAAATTATAATCATTCAGGAGCAAAGATACTTTTGAATTTTAATCCCTTACAACATTTTATCACTGACGATAAGTATCACCGATAATAACACTGATAATCAGAATAACAAAAACAATTCTTATATATTTAGTTTTTAAACCAAGGTAAAATGATTGATAAAGCATAATGTATGTTACATCCTGAAAAAGTTTTTATTTCCTTAGTAATAAATATCCTAACAATAAATTATAATAAAAATAATTTTCATGATTATTCTGATCCAAAAAAGCATGTCCAAAGGTTTTGAAAATGATTTTAAAAGGAAACTTTATCTAGCAGGGCAAATCTTCAGCAAAGTAACACAAAATATAATTAATATCATCAAAGTTAATATTTGTACAATTGAACAATATCAAGCCATGTAATGCATCTTGCTCTTACTGCAAGCTTAGGTACAGCCTGCATATTTTATGGACAATCCTAATAAGTTCAGAAAAGAGCAAAATAAAAAAATCACAATTAACGACGAAATAACACAAAAAGTGGCAGCATATATATTTTATAAAAAGCAGTATAACTAAGAAAGCAATTTCATCAATCCAAAAATACAAATGGTAACAGATAGCCAACCTTAGAGCTCCTTGTAACAACTCACTTTGGAGTACAAGAACCAATTTCTGAAAGATTTTGCCCAACATTCTAAGAGAAAAATACTCATCTGCCACACATGTGTAAGTGCTTCAAAACGATTCTCTGATTGTGAGTTTCTGCTTTACAGAGCATATCTAATCAGTTTCTATATAGGTATTCGTAATTACAAGGACAAATTTATAACGATATTTAATCAATTTTCATTCAAAATTGAACTAACCTTAGGAATCCATTGCGCAGAGCGTGTCATAATTTATCTGTATTCACGCTACAAAGATTCATTTTATATGGAGGTACCAGAGTAGTATTAGTACAAGGTAAAAATCCTATTTATCAAACATCATATGTGCATCATGGTGACACAGAGTCCACTCAGACTCCTTTTATACTCGCCTTAAAACTGTTCTTTTTAGCCGTACCGGAGTCGGGAGTGCTCCTGAGTAGTAGCCTTGTAGGGACGCTATATAAATCTTCCCACTAGAGGCACCATTCACAGTCTAGTGAATGAATGAAATGTCGTTGACACTGGTGATAGAGAGGAGACAACTAAACTGCATCTGTCAGCTTTTCATCATGAGAATAATTCTCTCCTGAGAATAATTCTCTCCTGAGAATAATTCTCTTCTGAGAATAGTGCTCAAGGGACAGCTAAAGCAAAAGATAATTAGTGCAAAGAAAGCTGCAAGAATGCTAAAAACTATGCTACTGGCAGTGGCACAGCTAGATGGGGCGAGTCGTGCATTGGTGAATTTAAAATTTCTATCTTTGGTTGGGATGTTATTACCATCACTTTCCTTATATGGAAAAATGCCTAGTTACACCACTGGCTATTGGACTAGATGATGGTTAAGGAAGTTGCTACATTATACAAGTTAAGGAAACTGTACAAAATATAGGCCCAGCTGAATTCAGGGACCTGCCTTAGGGCAAGACACTGAAGAAGTGTGTTGTATTTGGCCAAATGCCCTAGAGTTAAAACGATTACACAAGCGAAAAAACACAAACCAACTAGAAACTTAAATTTAAATACAGGTAGTGCAAATACTAATAAATGGTGTTACCAAAACAAACACGCACGTTCTATAACAAGGGACACACAATCCACTTGGGAACTTATAGACAAAAGAAGTTCATCACCAGAGTGAATTCCAAAAACTACACAATGCCATCATCATCATAACCATCATCATAATTCGATTAGTACATAGAAAAGCTCTAGGAAAATTACTCTCACCAAGGCAAGTTAGTACATCACAAACAACTACACCAGTCAAAATATACGATCAATGAACTTCTTTACAAACAGGACCTGCTCGTTTTCCCATGGAAGCGGTCGGTGCAAAATGGGTATATAAGCAAACGAGCAAAGACGTTCATTCCAACAGGTTAAATGTCCATTCTCTCTCTCTCTTTCTCGGTCTCCATCTCTTCTCCATCTGTCCGTGTCTCTTGTTGAGAATTGAAAGCCCATGATGGCTACTAAAAATCTCATACCTGATGAAAATCACTCTATCATGACCAGCCAATGCAACAAGGAAAGGCTTAAATGCAGACACGAGCACAAACACAGTCTTCAACGTAACACCATAATCATAATCAAGCACTTTCAGTAATCAAATGCACACTACACTCACCATTCTACAAGAACATGGTAGAAACGACCACCATGAAAAGTGACGTGCAAAACACCATCTTATAAAAGGCAACAAGACGATGTGGGAAATAATCACCAGCAAACAAAAAAACAAGTGAACCTGCTTAGATATTGTATCAACAACTTCCAAACCCTTCTACAATAATAAACCGTAAGAACTCTAAAGCAACAATTCGCGATACGCAAAGACGCGGGGCACCGTATCACAATGGTGATAAAAATTCAATCAATTCGCTCAGATTCCAAAAACTGTTCGGCACTTGAGGGAAAGCAGAGAAAAATAAAATCTCGGATGATGCCCAGTTCAAAAACACATCAAAACTAAATATATGTACAGACATTCAAAAAGAAGTAACAACAACACTTCCGTCAGCTCGCGCGTATAATGAAACTGCTCAATGACTGAGAGAATTCTAAATCGTGTAGACCTGAGGGCGAGAAGGTATGCTGACTGTGCCACGCTCGAATGGCCAAGGCTTCTAAAGCCATAAAAAACGCCTTTACTGCTCTGAAGATCAAACTTCTTCTTCGGGTCGAGCGACCTTCCAACAACCGGAACCAAACGCAACCAGGAGATCTGGCGAAACCTTCACAAGCTTAAAGTTGAGCGTCACTTCAAACGAATTTTCAGATCAGGCAACATCGCAGCCATGGTGGCGTTACCACCAGGGAAACCAGAGACCAGACAGAGGGTGGCGATTCACAACTGGTCGAGACGGAAGGAATCTTCGGTGGCTGGGTCGGCTATGACGTTCGGGTTCGTCAACATCTGAAGCTCCTCCAATTCAAGTGGGTTAAGTCCAACTTTAAGGGCCTCGTCGATTGAAAACAATTCCGTATCGAAAGGTTCCGACAACCCAGACAGCGTTTCCTTTGTAAAGCGATCGTCATGGCCAAGGCTGTCATCCACACCTGAAATGAAGAGACAAAAGTCTAAATGGTTTACACAAATCTGGTATTGTATTGCTTTTATTCATAATATCCAGCTTCGGATAGCAGTGGCCGTTCAGTAGCGCATTCAGCATGAGAACTAATGACTAATAAACTTCTATAGCGCCGCCATAATAATGCCCAGGGCATCAACCGACGGCGCACCAAAATAATCCGAAATCAGGTCAAATCCAAAAGGTCAGTCATAAGAGACAGAGAGTCAGTCTCAGGAGGGTAGGAAAGGGTAAACCAACAGAGTAGAAACAGGTTTTGAGGATGGAGATGGATAAAAGAAAAGATACTGACAGAAAGGTAACACATAGAAACATAATTAGTATACTCTTAAGTAAAACCGATGCAATAAGGTCATTTAACTTGGTATAAATTTAAGTCTTGAATTTAGCAGATTATGAAAACTAAAAAAAGACATTTCCGTAATCTCAAAGATGCTGGACGGCCAACAAAAATGCAATGCGAAGTCAAGCTAAAATGTATGTACTTGCAGGCTTGGACTGGGCAGCCGGGATACCAGGATATTCCCGGTGGGCCGGTGGCCGCGGACTGCCAGAAAAAAGTCATTATATTTTTAATTACATTTTAATTTACCGTTGATTATAGGCTAACGTATCTGACAGCAGCCGCACAGAAATCGTTTAATAAACTTGATTTCGCGCCGCCCTCATTGAGCGGCGCATTAGTACTCAAAAAACGCAGTCACACGTTCAATATACTGAACAATAAATAGCCTGGAACTTGGTGAGCTTATCAACCTTCCGTCTAATTTATAGTTCAGTTGTTCAATTGTAATGGGATTGTTTTCAATTGCCGTCGGAGGGCAGAAGTTTTTATCTAATTGTTAAAGGGAAGGGCGCTCCAAACGCACCCAGATGGCAATTGAAAACAAGCTCATTGTATATTTTACTTTTGGTCGGTTATTCACTCTTTTAAATTCTGTTTCCGTTTTGACTTTTGAGGAGTTGGCGGCAGCGTATCAACATTTAGTCTACTTTTAAGTAATAAAAGAATGATTTTGACGTGTTTAAACAAATTTGGTTTTAATTTTTAAAATTTTTAATTTTATTTCTGGTATACCCCAAAGAAAAAATGAATAAACGAAAAGGAGGTGCTGAGAAAGAACGAATAAGAAATAAAACAAGTTTAAAGAACCATGCCCATAAATATCAAAAGTTAACGAACATGTTTGCAACATCTTCCAGTACCAACTCAACTGTTAATATAGCAAGAGCAGAAATAATTACGGATCCTCATTCAATTTGCGATGCCACTGATGCGGTATTATTATTACCACCCAATGAGGCACATGATTCTAAAATTAAAGCGGCAGATAGTTATGAATCTTTCGATGCCAATGGTGTCAATGCAAGCCCAACTGCTTACCCCAACTCTGACGTTCAATATAATTTGAACATTAGTCAGTGTGAGCCAAGTGAAGAAACTCAAAACAATTATAATTATTTTTTGAAACCACCAGCAGATTGTTTGAGAACTTTTTTTAAATTTCATCCGAAACAAAAAAATTTTGATCTCAACGTTAAACTCAATTACCAGAACGTTTATTTCAGAAAAAATAAGCCTCGTCAATGGCTGACCTACGACAACAACACACAAAAATTGTTTTGTTCATTTTGTCTGGCATTTAGCAAAGCCTCAGATCAATCAACATTCATTAGTGGATATAACATTACAAATTCCAAGCATATCTATCAAAGAACATGAAAGCAGTGCACTGCATGCAGCCTGCACAGAGTCATATGTTTTAAAAATCAATTCCAAAGATATTGTAAGCATTTATACGCGTCGAAATGCTGAAGAGATTCAAAAGAATCGTTTAATTTTAGAAAGAATCATAGAAACTTTAAAAGTTATTGGTAAGCGTGGACTTAGCTACAGGGGTGCAGAAGAGTCTGGGTACACATTGCTCGATGACAGTATGGATCATGGGAAGTTTTTGGAGATTCTTTTGCTTGTTAGCAAATTTTATCCGTTGTTGGAAGCACATATCGAGGAAGTGGTTCGAAAAAGCAAATCCCGGCATTTACCCCTCTATTTGCAGAAATTAAAAGGCACTTACAACTTACAGACGTGTCTTTGAAATATTTATTTTTATCAATATTTTAGTTGGTAAGTTTAAAATTCCTTTTTTATATATAAAATAATAATAAATACCAAAAACATATATATAAATTTAAAATTAAATTTAAAAATCCGTAAACAAATTAAATAATTACAAAAATCCATATGAAATGAATAATGAAGTGGGCCGCCATGACCAAATTTCCCGGCCCGCTTTTTCAAGCCAGTCCAACCCTGTGTACTTGTGAATACTACAAGACTGCACTTGATATACAGGATATCCACGTTTCAGAAGTGTATACATGGCATATCAAGGGCTCCAAGCAACAGTACACAAAGAAGTCGCTCAAGGTGCCTTAGTAGCCACCTCAGAATAGGTACAAACTCACATTTTCCACCTTAGAGGCCAATCACACTAACCACTCAGCAATCACGCCCTTCCACATGTAACATGGTGCCTGCCCTTGAAAGTCACACAAAAGACCCTGCGTGTTAGATCAGAAGCACCTTTGACGAGTCTCTTTTGAAGTGGTGCTATATAAATTTGCAATAACCATCCTCAAAGGACGCTGGTCATCAGAGTGTGCCCACCTGTTAATATGATGTCTGGAATTTTATTACCAGCTTTTGACTGGTTGAACGACTTGGGCATAGAGAAATGAGGTCGCTTGGGTGAGGCTGGCATGTGGCAGAGGGTGGAGGCTGGCGACCCCTGGATGGAGTAGAGATGGGGCGACGATGACAGGTGCTGATAGTAGACGTCAGGCATCAGCTGCTGCAGCTGAGGGTTAAAATCTAGGTTTTGAGTTTTGCCAGGCACTGACGGCAAGTTGCCAAAGTGAAGACCCATTCCACCCTGTTGCTGCTGCTGCTGTTGTTGCTGCATCAGTAGGCCGTACAGACCCATAGAACTGTTGCTGCTGTTCTGTGACAATGGTGAATCCTGAAGCTACCAATGAAAGAAAGACACCATCATCAGATCACTCATCGTTATCATTCATAGCATTGCAATGAAGTAACATTTATGCTGGTGAACATGAAGAAATAATTAGACATCAGATGCAAGCGATGTACAATATGATCCAATTATTTTTCAAACTGACAACAACGCACTATGATTACAGACGTTGATATTATGACGTATGATATTACGAACGAATGATGTTGGCAGCCATGCAAGGTGGCCATTACGCTATGCATCTAATTTAATCGAATTAGCGCCGCTGCCGGGTTTCGAACTTGGTTCCTCGGTTCTGCGCCCCAGTGTGTTATCCATAACTCTACGCCTGCCCCCTGATGGTGAGGAACAGTTTCAAAATTACAATTATTATCTGATAATGGCAACAACCATACCCAGAAACAATAACAGATCATAAAATAATCAAATCATTTAAAAATGTAACTGGAGTATCATGTTCCTAGATATTAAGCTGAGAATTGTAAATACATGTTATGCATTGTTTTTACCATTGAGAACTGCTCAAACTGTTGTTGAAGGATGCTGGCCTGTTGCTGTTGCTGCTGTAAGCTGTAGATGTCTGTGAATGGTGAGTTGTTGAGTGTGCAGTTGGGTAGACCGGGCGATTCAGATGGCGAGTATGAATGCTGTGAGAGGGGAGACGTTGGAGACTGTGGACACTCGGAACTGTTCCGATACTACAACAGGTACAGTCTAAAAGTCAATCAACCCAAATCATGCCTAACAGTCAGTTACTACTCCGGAGAACTGCCCAGCTACAACTGAAGAAAAAGCTTCAAGTGACTTATAAAACCTAGATGGGTTATATCTTAAGACTTATATAGTTCTCCTAAAGATGGCATTCTAAGGAGATAAATCATACTACATTCAATCTCTCACACTATTCCTACCATCAATCTCAATGCGTTTCCTCTGCTCTGTGTGTTGGAACAACCCAATTTTACATCTTCCCGCTAGAGGCACCATTCACAGTCTAGTCAAACCTCACATCAGTTTCTAATTATTTATTTAATTACCGAAATTTGATACCGCCCTTGTTCCAAAATTTGTGCTCAGCAGTGCACACCCACGCCTCGACGGCACAATTGCAGTGGTACTGCAGAGCAATTGTGCACGAAGGACTTGCTCAAGGTCCCTACACAGTGACTCCGGACAAGGGTCAAACCCGCTCACTCAGCGCATACTGAACGTACCGGGCTGACCGTTCTAACCGATCGGCCACCGTGCCACACTAATAATGAGATATCAGCAAAACTTTGCAGACAGATCAATTACAACCAGCTCCAGAAAGTGATCCATTAGGAATTTTTTGCAAATTGTCTAATATAGAGCTCCTATATTAACTTTAAACAAAGACAAACGAACATCAAACACATCATAGTGAAGAGGAAGCAGTCATGCAACATGCGAGTTGGATAACATGGAAGCACATAAAATTAATCGCTAAACCAAAATTAGAGTGCTCAAACGACGAATATGCAATTGATTTTGTTAGCAAACATATGAAAAATTAAAATCCATAGCAACAGATTATAATAATGTGCATTACTCAAGTTAATGCATTATTTAAATCAATTAATAATTAATAAATCAAATTGCAATGCCCAAGAAATAAGACAATGTTGACAAGTGTTGATTATGGAACATGTTATCTACTCCCACACTAAAGAGTCAGACAAATAAGAGACTGATTCCGATGTGCAGTAAAGCAAGCAAATTCTGCATAAGACCTGAGGTATCTTGACCTAATCAAGTCAGTCAGGGTTTTATGCAATTACGCATAAAAAAGAAAGAAGAAAACATGAAATGGATGTTCAAGCATCGTTATTACTGTATTTATCAAGCGCTGCTAACTGATGTCTAATAATCAGGTGAAGGTGTCGTGCAATTGCGTTAACTACTTGCTCAAGATCCACAATATGTGCTCAAACCAATTGGGATAACGCAGATTATATAAGAGCACAACTTTAGTTCAATCACTGGCACTCGAAAAGGAGAGAGAATGAAAACCAAGGCTTAGCATTTGCTTAACCCTTAAATGACCATAGTTATTGATTATGCCTTGCATTTTACTATGCGCTGGTCATTAAAGAGTTAAGAAATACACTTATTTAAATTGGTAAACTGCAATTGACCGGGTTGAGACGTACCTGACAGTAAGAGCCACCAAGCTGTTTAAACTCTGTATGCGAGCAGGGCAGCATTTGGCTACAGTTATTTGCTTGACCATTCACAAAGCTTACTGGTGACCCTCGTTGACTTGCGTGACAAAGAGAACAGTTAAGCGCACATTCCGATCCGTCTAAAGTCAACGAAGATGGCCGAAGGTCACGACTCGAGTGGTTACTGGCGTATAAGCTATTTCCGTTTATGTCACAAGGTTCATAGGTCATGTCATCATCGAAATCTATACACGAATGGTCGACCAGACCACTGGCCGTCATTTCAGAAACCGTTATTTTTGGAGGTCGATGAGTAAAGTTTGCGCCGCGACAATCCTGGGCGTCGTGCTTAAGATGATGCTGATGTGGAGGCTGGTAAGAGTTCTGCTCGTAGTTTGGACGGCAGCAGGTGAAGGATTCTAAGTCTACTCTATTCGTGTTAGTGTCTAGACTACAATCCTATTCAACAATAACAACAACAAAAGCATTTAGAGAAAATGACGAAGATCAAGCAGACAACTAATAAAAAAACAAGGAATCAAACAGATAAATAAATGCAATTGTGTAAATAAACTGATAACTACAAAAACATTCAATAAAAACCCATTTAAACCCAGCATTTGTTTCACAGCAACAAAAGTACAACAAACTCTGGTCTTAAAAGAAAATAAATTAACAATATTTAACAAAGATTTTGTTCTCTGAAGAACACATGTTCTCTCTTCAGGAAAATATCTCACATAACATCTTTTAAGGAAGAACTTACTTATACCTAGCATATTTCTTATGTCCCATATCGCCACTTACTTTCAATTTACCCTTTTACTTACCAGAGTACTTTCTAGCTTGGCATTGTTAATCATGTGCAAAAATCCTATGGTTGAATCTTGATACAAATCTTCCATGCAATATAAACGAACAGATACTCGACAGGATGACACGGAATAACCACGCCTATCAGCACAACATCAATCTGATTTTTCCATATACTTGGCAAATAACCAATCAATAACCAACAACAATCACCAAACCAAGCAGACAGTAATGACACTAAACTAGACATGCAAGCAAGGAAAAGTAGAAAACCTGAGGCAGGATGCCATGCACGCCAGAATGCGTTGGACTGGAAC
The DNA here is from genome assembly GCA_959347315.1 of Bimastos eiseni. Taxonomy (NCBI): domain Eukaryota; kingdom Metazoa; phylum Annelida; class Clitellata; order Crassiclitellata; family Lumbricidae; genus Bimastos; species Bimastos eiseni. The sequence goes on from OY365820.1 coordinate 10,187,541, forward strand.
CATAGAGAACAAGTGGGGTCGGTCCCGCGTGGGCCTGGCGATGTCTTGAACCCGAACTATTCTGCTGACCCGTGCGCACCGGACCGATGTGGCCCGCGTGCTGGGAGCCGAGGGTCATGCTGTTCGAGTGGCTGTAGACCTGATCGCCGCCGTCCATGAGGCTCCCTCCGAGCGACGATGTAAACTGCAGGTTGGACAGATCGGGCAGAGAGTCTGTGTTGGTTGAGATGCCGGAGTCGTTCAAAGGAGATGGATAAATACTGGAAAAGTAAAACGTAATCACTGAATTTTGCAAATAGTGTCCTGTGCAATTCAGCTCATTTGCTATGGACTTCAGTGGCTGTCACACATTGCATAACACCACTTCTTAATTTTAAAGGCAATCTAGTAAATCTGCTTAGTTAATTTAATCTTTGACATCATCCTGTCACACTAATATATGCTGTTAAACTTCTACAAAAAATATACAATATATATACATACATATATATATATATATATATATATATTGTATATTTTTTCACTATTTTTTCAGAATTTTCCACTAAATTTTCTGTAAATAATAAATAGTGACAAGTTTTTCCTAGATAAATCTAAATAATTTAAGTTGCAGTTTCAAAGAAATTCGGCTTTTCTTAAATGACTTGCCTAATTCCAGGTACATCGCGAGATCTTCCCGGGCAATGTGGCACCTGGAAAGAAATTCATTTTCGATTTAGACTTCAACACTCTAACTTCAAATTTTCTTGTTTAAACTGGTCTCCAGACATAATAGACATCTGATGGCACTTAAAAATTTGATAAACACCTTATCAGTCATGCACTACCAGCCGATTTTACACAGCAGAACGCTGGTAGAAAATAACATTCCACTAGCTTGGATCTAAGTCTTCTGTGACAATTTCATAATTTATTGCTAAATAAGCATCTGTAGTCTATTTCAGCAAAACATCCCTCCTCCATGTTTGTATTTTTTTGCCATGTTCCTCTTCCTCTCACTCTTACCTATTCGGTACTGTTCATGTCGTATAATGATAAAAGTTTCCTGTTCTCAAACTGACAGATCGATTTGACTTAAATGCTACCCTAGAAGGTTCATTTAGCAAGCGACAAATGATTCCCTTCCTTCATCAAGGTCCCATATGATAATTACAGAAAGCTAACTTACATTCTCCAGGCTCCATATATCATTGGCTTTCAGTGCTTCATTTGATGACAAGAGATCAGCTGCAAAACAAGACATACAATACAGTTGATTTGCTAAACTGACAGTTCTAAATTAGGTCACATATTATATGAATTAAAATAATATTTTCAGTTGCTACACATCAAATTTGCACAATAAAATACCAAACAAGGAAACTAGGTACAAATAAAAACCTCTTTGCTGGCCAAAAAAATAGCTCCTTATTATTTATAAGGCTCATTTCATGCCAACATAAAACTGATACTTTAATAATGTCAAATCTGCGCAACACCCAAGAGATAAATATACTAATAAAATGAAAGCAGTAGTTCTTAGATGGCAGCTCGCCAACAAATTAAACTAAGATAGCCCTCCAAGCCCCACACCAAATATATCATGTAATTTTTCATGGACGATACCAAGACACGTTGAAAATTGTCGTAATGGTCTGATACACACCATGCCTGTTGATAGGGGATGTTGGGCTTGGTGGAGAGTGCTGCTGCTGTGGTGACTGGCAAGGATCCATAGTACTAGAGTGTATTGCGGAATCAGAATTAGTCCTACAAGAAAACATGGTCAACATAACAGTTTATTCTCCATATCAAGATTGGGTAGCCAACCCTGAAACCAATTCCGGGACATTTTCCAGTCCCCAGAATGATGAATGACAAACTGCCAAACACCAAATTCACAAAGTTTCCCGCATTCCACTAGGCTTATGAATTTTGAATGACCTTCAAGACTTACGAACCTCAATCGAAATCGATAAGTCAAAACACTTATGATTAAATTATGGTCATAAACATTGAAAATTAAGATGCTGTATTAAAGAAACTAGGTACACAGAAAAAAATTTATGTTTTGCTTTGGTTCCAAATGTCATGTTGCTTGGATTTGGATAATGTCATTGAATCGCATAATCTCTGGCAATTATTTTCCTGTTCCTGGATTACGGTACCAAATAAGCATTGCCCGGGATACGGGTTGGCCTGGGTCGATTCCGGGACTGTCTCAGCCAGTTGGCAACCCTAAATCCAGACCACTCGTTAATCGAAAAAAATCCGTAAAAATCCTCACATCTCAGTTTCTCAATCATTTAATGTCCAGTTCTTGCGAATGTGTGAAACTATCGAAGAAACTTGGTCCAAAGACTCTGAACATGATCCGTCAACTGCAGATGAGTATCCATTGGATTCTAGGATGTTTGGTCAATGAACGTTTGGTCAACATTGGTCACGAACGATTGGTCAAGCGGACTGTCAAAAGGTCTGTTGATCAAGGGTCATTTCGTCAAGAGTAAGTAGGTAAGTAAGCAAGTATCTTCTTTAATGATAATGCTTGCAATGCACAGCATGTACAACATACTCCGGATTACGGGCGGTTGATCAGAAATTTTTTATAAATAGATATTGGAGATGCTTTTAAAATAAGTCAGTTGTCTTATTAATACAAACAAATGCACTGGCACAGCAACATGACAAAATGATATCGATGACCACTAATTACATACGTCAGATGTCAGTTCTCTTATCGGTACATGAAGAAATCGACGAACGCATTAAAGTGTAATGTTTTTGGGAATAACAGTGCCCATCTATTTCATAATTTACTAGCTAAGTACCCGGGTAGTCCTTACAATTCTTAAATGTGTTGAACACTGCTGTCCCCATGCTCGTGCTAGCCTATAAGGAGGCATTTACAATATATGCAAATGACTGGCCACTTTTGTCAGGCATATGCACATATTGTAAATGCCTCATTACAGCAGAGCACGGGGAAGAATTTTGGGATTGCGAACCCCGTATGATTTATCTCCGCTGCCAAAAAGTATTCTTGCAAAATTTGGGAGCAATCGATCGAGTGGATCAAAAGTCTTTGTGGAACATACCTATTTATCTTCTTAATATATAGCGATTGATCAATAAACTATAAACTTTATAACACACTTCACCTCTTTACACAAATATTTTTTGACCAACCTCGTTCAGTGCTTTATAAACTATAAACTTTATAGCCTCATTAATTGCTTTAAAAACTATACACATTATGACTTTATTGATCGCTTCATTAACTATATACTGTTTTAAAATGTCACCTTTTATTCAAATATTTCTTAAACAACCTCATTGATTGCTTTATAACAGACTATTGATCTTCTGACGTAAGGGCCCTTGATCAACAGTCCTCTTGACGAATACTCCATTGACCAATCATCCGTGATCAACCGTCCGTTGACCAAACATCCTCATACCATCCATTGCCTTAGATCCATATGGCTCCTGGATCCAAATGGGCCTGCTCTAGTCCTCTGGGCATTGTTTTCCCACATAATGAAGCTTCAGTGGAATTATGGCATGAGACTGTATGTCTAATTTACAAATGTGTGTACAGCGTACACTGTACATGTATGTGCTGGTATGTGCATAAATTCCTGGTTTGTGCCAGTACCATTTGTACCATACGCAAAGCACCAATGTTATCCAAATAAACGTTGCACTTGTAATAGCTAATTCATTTTTCTTTTTTGAAATAAATAATCAATGAAAATGATGGGCATGACTTTCATTGTGGATTTTAAATTGTGATTTTCTGGAGAATAATAAATTAAACAAAGTTTAACAAAAAAGCTTATGATTTAAACGTACAACTATTTGTATTAGTACATAATTCTTCAATAGTTTACTGCCCTTTTGGCAGGTTTGCATGTCCAATGCCACAACTTCTCTGTTCTGGGCCTCCTCTTGTAGCCGTCCCCTTCATCCAGTTCAGGATCATTGTTCTCAGTCTTCTTCTGGTCTTTTTTTATTTTTGCTGAGCTAAAACTATCTAAATAAATCTAACTTCCGAAAATGTGATTTTCAGCCAAGGCGAATGTCCTAGCGGCTTTCCAGATGATGTCTAGTTTCATTGATATACTCTAATTAAACTGGAATTACACTAGATGTTTTTAAGGAACAAAGTCTAACCTTCTCCAGCTGGTATCAGGCGGAGGAGAGAGATATGTCAGGCCGTAAGGAGAACAATCAACCTGAAAGACTAGAGTCAAGGTTAACCATCTAATAGCAACGATCTTCACCATCACAACCCCACATTCACTCTTTGTTAACCATAATCATAACGAAGTGCTTGTATTGATCCCATATAACAAAAAAAAGATATAAATGATGACAATATGCTGGGGATCAATAGGGACAGATAGAAACCCTTAAAGGACAAGTCCTATACAGGTCACCCTTCCATTTCATGAGTAGTTGCAGCTGGTTAGGACTAAATACATTGCACTTCTGTAGCCCAAGATAACCACTCAGAGGTGCTCCCGGCATAACCTCAGTGGAAAAGAACTGTATTGAAGTGACTACGGAAAGTGCATGTAGGATCCATGCTCCCCTAGCTATGACAAGATGCAGATACAGCAAAGGTTCATCTCGCTGAGGCACATTCCATCAAGGTGCATGCAAAGGGAACAACTAATTTATCACAACCAAAGTCTAAAAATATCACCACATGGTCTAGCACATATCATAGGTACATAACCTCCTACAGAAACAGCTAAATATTATAAATGCCAGATGTCAGTAAATTGTATGGTATGAATTGTATTATAATACAAGACAATTGTATTGTATAATAATACAATGCATAAAATACAATGTACACAATAAGATATTATGACACAGACTAGCAATGACCATAGAGTCATTTCGACGTTTGCACAGTTCAGTAATTGCTTCCTGCGGTCCATTAACTACACAACAATCATTGTATCAGTACAGACAGGTCAAGGATCTTGCTTAATACAAGGATACGGTCTGTCATCACCTCCATGCTCTGCACTGTCGATGGACACAACGCAAAGCTCAAAACCCTTAACACATTAGTCATCAGCTTGAGATGATGGTAGATAACATAGCTCAAGGCGAAGATAACGTTCGGTAAACACACCACACACACACGTCTGTTGAGTTTACACAATGTATCCTTTGGCTACATACAGCATATCTTGCCTGACTAAATTAATTGCATTTGTTTTGATAATCAAGCAGCAACCATGTCTGGCACCTCAGAGGTGCCATATTAAGTGTACTACACACATTTGGTGTGGCACGGTGGCCGATCGATTAGAGCGGTCGGTCCGTAATATTCAGTGTGCGTTGAGCGAGCGGGTTCGACCCTCGTCCGGGGAGTCACTGTGAAGGGACCTTGAGCAAGTCCTTCATGCATAATTGCTTTGCAGTACAACTGCAATTGCGCCATTGAGGCGTGTGTGTGCACTTCTGAGCAAAAAAATGTTGGAAGAAGGGTGGTATAAAAGTTCGGTAATAAAATAAAAGTGCAAACATCAATTTACAATACAATATATTTAATACATTATAACTCAATGCAGTATTGCCCTTCTTCCAAAGTTCAGAAGTGCATATACGACCAGACGACAGCACTTCGATAGAGTTGTGCAAAATTAGTTTCTGCCAAAACAAGATGATTATATTTTGAGCAATGTAGGGCATCTCCTCCCTTGCCATAAATTAAGATTTATTACTCATTCAGTAAGTGTCCTGGAGAAAACAAAAGACATAAAAATAAAAAGAACAATGGCAACAATTAACATGGGGCGTTGATAAAACAATTTAAAAATTCATGCGTATTATAACCACGATCAACACGAAATGCTGATAAAATAAAAAGAACCATAACCACAATCAACATAATAAGTTGAAATAAACCTTGCATCCAATACAAACTACTCCTCTCAGTCCTAAGAACTCAACAGGATAGACCCTGTAAATATCTGTGACCTAATGTAAATACCTCTGTCTGCAGATCAACTTGATATTCTTGTTCCATGGGCAAGGACTGCTATAACTTAACACCGTGCCTTTGCCATCGTGGGCCCTTCTATGTGGAATGACCCACCCACATAATCTATTGCTCAAGCTTCTCTAATTGGGCTCCTACCCTCATCCATTCGCTGCCTGAAGACTATCTCATTTTCCAGGGGCTGCCACACTGAGAGCGCTTCTGAATAGCTAGTACTGTAAGAATCGCTATATAAATCATCAGATACGATATAATAATTAAATAAATACAAGACTAATAGCCACCAGGGGTAGCAATCCTGAGGGGGACAAGTAGGTCCCACCTTTCACAGAGAGGGGACACATTATACGTTTGTCCCCCACATTTCTTACCCATCTCATTGGGTGTCCCCGCACCTGTCAAACAAGATTGCCGCTTCTGATGGCCACAAACTAGATATTATAAAAGGAAGACAAGATTGACGAATTGATCAAAGGATACCCGCTTTTCAAGCGGAAACTGCCTTCGCTGGTTCTGTGAGTGTGTCTGGCGATTTCGATCCCGATGGAACTTGTCGATGAGACTCTGGCGGCCGCAGCCCTGTTTCATATCTTCCAGACAGTGCAACGCACTCTGACAACATCACAAACAAAATCATACATGTAACACCTGATGGTGATGAGTTTTCTGCCGGAAGGCAGGTCCATTGCCTCTTATGCCATTAGTGAAGTGGTTGCTCATTGCATTCCTCACAGACAAATGTGGGTATGCAACTTGTCCATGGTCATAACCACTGCGGATTCATAGCCTGCAAGAATTCTTTTAAATTACAATGCTGTAAATATATTGCATACCATTGTTCGGATATGCAGTTGGCCAAATAAAGAATATGCTTACTTACTTACTACTTACTTACTACACAGCACCTTGAGGTAATTTCGAACCTGCAACCCACCAGTTACAAGGCACAGAGGTGATTGAACATACCGCTATACAACTGCATCTCACTACCCTTATCATACTTTTAAAACAATAAAATTAGCTAAAACCAAAAGAGACATGAATATAAGCTTTGTCACAAAACATCCATTACATAAGTTTAATGGGCCTGTCACAGATGACTCAAGTTTCTAGTTTTGTTATTAATTACATGTGATATCAGGCTAGTACACAGGGTGCCTCTGATTAGGTTTAATTTGATGCAGAGCTATATTAAATTTCCAATTAAAATGACAAAACAAAGGCTTTGTAAGAACCGACAGTGTTATTAAATATTGAAGTTCTCTTTACAGCGAATGAATAGTAGGGTATAACCGGAAATCGCCTCGGACATTCGAATATCCCGTTTTTCAGGATTATTCGGACGTATTCGCCTCGGCAAATAATACAAAACAAATAAATACAAAAAATTAAAAAAAATTAATTTAACAATCTAAAAACGAAAAATATAAATATAAAGCTGTATTAGTAGTAATTACAGGCACAGACATTTATTTGGCAAATTTTTCATTACGCAAAATGGCAAAAGTGACGAAAGTTACTTACAGGGCACTATACAAGGGTTCTGGTGCATAAAAATACATACAATAATCAACAAGTGATCAACTAACTCCGCCGCTGCTTGCAATCCAGCAGTACCAGTCCAAGCCAGGACAAAGGAGGAGGATGGCAACGCTAATGATCTTTGCTATCACAGTGTCATTAAAGAGTAACTAACTAAGTGATCAATTGAAAATCACACATGACATTTGAAGTTGCTGTCAGCTGATGCATGTGCAATTCTCACACCAGATCGATATGGCCTCAAATGAATCTTCACCTGAAGGTCGATGGAATTGCCGCTGCTCATCTGGCTGACGTTAGGCAGTGATCCCCCTCTGTAGACCATCATATTTGGCTGTGTGAGATGCTGTGTTGGCTGCTGCTGCAGCTGGTGTGGCTGCTGATGTTGCTTTTCCATTGCTGCCTGCAACAGTAATAAAACGCTTATTTTATTCAATTTCTATCCATGCAAGACAACTTGAAATAGGTCTACGGTATTCCCAGAAATTTCAACATATTACCCACTGCATTGGCAGTAGTATAGTAACTATCAGGTCAAACCCAAACAAAAGATTTTAAATTTAAACTAAAATAAATCGGATATAGAGGAGCACTGAGCACGGCGAATAAACTGCATTCACGTTAAAAAACAGTGCAACAGAGGCCTACATTTGAACTGCTACACTAATGAATCACACACACGCTCCATATGGAAATCAATCGACGAAGCTTGATCTTCCTGTAGCATTTGAAACGTGGGGTAAGCAATAATTTTGCGCTAAGCAAATCCGGATTAAAGGAGGCCAAAGTCACGATCCAAGTGATCTCCATACAGACCTACAAGCGTCAATGACAACTATATTATATGACATCGATCGACATCTGATAATCGTCGTATTTCGTTTTTATATGCTCGCCTACCCTCGTCGTGGCAGAGACATCGCGTAGTACGGCCTCAAAAGCGGCCGTTTCTTCGGCCTGCTTCTTGTTGTGGAGAGCGATCTTCTCGCTGAATTTCCTTGGACTTGACGACATGTTCTTCTTCAATTTTTTCAACACACACAGATACATACGGACCACGGATTACATATTTTTTCGAGTCGCCAATTCATGACGTAATTAACAGTTCTTACCTATACAGAATGTGTAAGTGTTGCTAGAAATTAAATCTACTGCGCTGTAGTCTGTAACCCCGTTTGGCTTCACTATTTCATTTAGCATTTTTTTAAATTATGACACAAGTCATCCTTTTTTATCGTTTGATACTATAAATCACAGCTAATGGTTGAATCCTAGTTGTGCCACTTTGGTGCCAGTGTCTGCATTCCTGGTCATCCCGGAATCATAGGTAACGAGAACGGATATTTCAGATGTGATCCAGAACTTAGAGTAACAAAACCGCATCATAGCTTGAGGAACTGATGAAAGCACGCAGCTAGGCTAAATGGAGGAAGACGACAAAATTTTATAGATGTCGTTTCTATTGTATGGTCGTTTTTTTATTGTAGATATAGTGGTATCTGGTCTCCGATCCGCAGTAATGAGGAAGGACAAGTCAAGTCATAGGCTATACATAGACTATATATGTATCGGTTTCTATTGCACAGGCTTCTGCAAAGAACAATCTAGTAAATTTTTCGAAAAGACGCTTTGTCCATGATAGGACTTAAGCGTAGCCTACCTCAAGTTTCACAAGAGATTGTATTGCCGGCCACATGATCAACCCATCTTTTAACCTCCGAGCATGATATTCGTTGATTGTGATAATTGTTGATTCAATACTGCGGTTAGTGTGATGATGCCACGTAGTTGCAATCTTGAAATTTTCACAGCACCTGAATATAAGTCATTGGCGATTAATTAGTCAAAGCATAGGCCCTATTTGGTTTCAGGTCAAAACTGCAGGCAAGGTGGATAGTGATGGGAAGAACGTGTCGTTAAAAAATTAACAGGAACACATTCTGTAATAACTTATGCATTTTATACCTTCATCCTGAGACTGTAGTAGCAGTTTCATCATTTATTAATAAAAGTTTTAAAAAAATGACATCTTTTAAGTGACGAGCGCGCCAATACGTAAGCATATATATATATATATATAGGCTATGGACTAAATTGATTCATAATTCTTTGAAATAGGAAAATAGCTTAGCCTATGGCTTAGCCTAGGCCTATATTTGCGCATCGTTATTTGTTGTCAGTAATCATCACTAGACGATGGTAAGCAAAGTATGACGTTTTAAGCGGCTACCTATATGTTCTGACAACTATACTCCGTGTTTGTGCTTTTGCATTTCTTATTTCTTCCTGTAACACTGCCGCAGGGAGTTCCGTTAAATGGGGATGTGGTTAACTCCCTGTTTCTTTCCAGATTTTCAGTGCAGACAGTTATGAAAAATGGAAGACGGTGAAGCGAATCATAAGCCTACACTGCTCAGTTTGTGGATCGAGGCCGACGAGTCATCCAGATACGGCGTCGGTAAGTGATGGATGCCAATGGGAATACAGACGTAGGGTAGGCTCTCCTCAGCGGTTGCATCTAAATGTCCAGCTATTTTACGCTAAAGCACCGTTGTCCTTCAAGGTGATCGCATACTTCTAGCGCGTCATGTTTTAACGCACGAGCTTCAATTGAAGAGCAGTTGTGCTGGTAGTGTTCTTATTTGTTCTTAGGATAGTGAAAATCGTTGCTGTTTTATTTTATTGATACTTCCTCTCCAGTGATAACGCTACAAACGAAATCACCACAAGTCACCATACAATGCCGAAAGTCAATCATAACTCCACTATTCTTCAGTAGTCGATATTGCCAAATATCAGCTTTTGGGTGTGAAGATGCTGGCAAGGTTTTAGATTTTCTTGACAGCTTACAAAAATTAACGTTGCATTCAGCAATTTTTCCTATCATTGTAGTTAGTCCACAAGTGTGAAACTAACTACCATCTTATATTATAAGAGCAGCAGCTCTTGAGAAAATGACCACTCACCTTACCTATAAAGAATTTGACTACCGCAGACTGCAGGCGGCAGTTTTAAATTTGTAACTTATACATGGTGCTAGTGTTTAATGCACAAGAACGAAGTCATACCAGGTCAACATCCAGAGGGTCAGTCTGCTGAGATAGAAAACAATCTTAAACAAGCTTATCAATCAATCAATCAATCAATTATTAATACTTGATGTAGCGCATCTTCAAGATATCTACTCAGAGGCGCTCGCGGCTTAATCTTTGGCTGAAAAGGACAGTTTTAAGAGAGGCGTAAAATAAAGATGAGGAGTTCTTAGGTAGTAGACTGAGCTCTATGGGAAGTCCATTCCAGATGGTAGGATGACAATCCCAGGACCGAGAAAGCCCGATGCTGCATTACGAAAGTGCGTGCAAAAGGTACGATCAGGTTGCCATGAATTGCAGAATGAAGTGGTCGTCGACCACTACTGGCTGTGATAGGGCGACATAGCTCCTGCAAATAAGCAGGCACAGTCCACCAAGGTAACGCAAAACAAAAGCAGATGCCCTAAATATGGTAGATGAGTGATGATAAAAGGATAAGCTTTAAAGTTGAGAATGAGATAAAAGATATTCCCAAGCAGAATGATAATGAGTGTGATCTACGGTCATTGGAAATGATGTGGCATGGAAGTTGAATTGTGTTTTAACAATATGATGCACAGATTCACCAACTGTACTGAGAAAATGTGTGAAAATAGCTTAAAATGGCCCTTTTCCATGTTTCATGCCAAATCTGACCCACTTGCTCACCACATTAAATCAGTTTGTGATTATTTTCTGATAGAATAGGTGTGTTACTGATGGTAGGAAGCATATGATACATAGATTCACCAACTGAACTGAGAAAATGTGCGAAAATAGCTTATAATGGATCTTACCCGTATTTCGTTCCAAATCTGGCACACTTACCCACCACATTAAATCAGTTTGTGATTATTTTATGAAAATCTCGGTGTGTTACTCATGATAGGAAGAATATAATGCACAGATTCTCCAAATTTTGAAGAATTAGTTGTAGTGTCTGTTTTCAGAAGATAACCCATTTCTTATGATTTTCTAGCAATCTTTAACTACCGTGAAAATGGTCAAAATAGACTATTGCTGGAGGTTGGTGATACTGTTAACATCATCTATCATACAGAAGGTAGGCATTACGACTTCGTCATTTATTAAAAAGTAGTATTTGTTTGTGCCAGCACAATAATATAAAGTATCCATTGCAGTCTTTTTCACATCTCTTTCAAAATTGCTGCCGTTCTCAGAACGACTTTACTGGGCATATTGTCGTCAGAGCTTCCCATTTGAAAATAAATTATAGGGTCATTCCAGCTCAACTTAACCAATGCCTCCCACCTGACCATCTTTGAATTGGCTGAAAATCGTTACCACATGTTGCTAGATATATTGGATGTAGAAATCTAAAATCTTTTTGCATAAGTGAATTAATCGATTAAATTTAGTGTTCTTTGGTGGTCTATCAAACTACATACTCTGTTGACGTGCTAACAATGTGCAAATATCAAGAAGCTTGTATATTTATAAAGTTTTGTGTGCATAGGATGACAATGTTGCATCATTATCTGCTTCTTTGACAATGGGACAAACGAATGATGGCTACGGATTCCTGAGGTTGTCTTAGCTGCACTGTAACGCTTGTTCAACTTGAAAAACTTCTCATGCTTCTCAACTGAGGCTTTTGTAATTCAAAAGAAATAGATACCTTTCATGTTTTTATTTTCAAATTGAGTCAAATGGATTCAAAATTTTATCTTCGATGGTGGCTTGCAGACTAGCATGTGCAGTCAGGCGCTTCACAGTCCCCCGATATCATTAGAGGGACTTTTTCCATGTGCTAGTATCAATTTGAAAATAAAAACATGAAAGGTATCTATTTCTTTTGAATTACAAAAGCCTCAGTTGAGAAGCATGAGAAGTTTGTCAAGTTGAACAAGCGTTACAGTGCAGCTAAGACAACCTCAGGAATCCGTAGCCATCATTCGTTTGTCCCATTGTCAAAGAAGCAGATAATGATGCAACATTGTCATCCTATGCACACAAAACTTTATAAATATACAAGCTTCTTGATATTTGCACATTGTTAGCACGTCAACAGAGTATGTAGTTTGATAGACCACCGAAGAACACTAAATTTAATCGATTAATTCACTTTAGTTATGATAAAGAAAAGTTTATGTTTTCAGTAGCTTTAATAAGAATAACCTATGTTATGTTTCACTTATGTTAAAAATATTATCACATTGGTTTCACAGTTTTGACCAAAAAACTTCTTTTAAACAATAGAAATCCTGACAATTTTCATAAACATTTAGTCCTTGTGTGAATGGTGTGCATCACTGCCAACTTACCTACAATTAGCAGGTGCATATATGAGATAGCAATTCATAGTGGAGTCCAGTAACTTGCAGACATTTCCGCTCATGTAATTCAAATGTATAAATTTCTGTGTTGCCGAAAATTCAGCAAATTAACCTTCCTCAAAATTGGTTGAGTTGAGCTGGAATGACCCTATAGACAGTTTGAACATCGATTACGCTGAATTGAGTAGGCGAGCGATGTGCAGTTGAGCTTTTGCACATGGCATATTTGTGCATCGTGTTAGTATGGCTGCATATAGTACTAATCTTGTAGGGCTATCGCAATTCAGTTGTATTAACCGTTCTGCGTGGTTGTTTTAGCATGCTACATGATGATAATTAGTATGAGTGAATTAAAGTAATGCATTTTAATTACTAATCAAGTGATGACCGAAAGTGCAGTGCCTTCATCTAGACAAGTGATTTTATTGCTGGGTAGTGGGAAGCTCTGATTTGTATTAACTTTTTAAGCTTGTTTTGTCATAATGCTCTGCTAAGTGAATACATTGCATCTGCTGATTACAATGGATTGGATGTATTTGACATACAGATACTAACCATGATTGTTAATTTTTGCAAATAGAATGACCATTCAGATATTTGCATCATTAGTTCAGATGTTATCTTCATCATGATGTTGTCTTCATCATGAGTTCAGATTAAAGACCAATATAGGCAATGTTCCCAAAGTCCACCCTGGAGCAGATCAAGGCATGCACTAATGACGTCACCGCATGCAGTGGCGAACAGAGCGAAGTTGGTGCAAATGGTAGAATCAAGAGCGAGAGTCTGCATTGACATGGTCAATGAGGGATGGGTGGGGTTAAGGAGGAGACCCAAAACCAGAACAGTGGAGGAGAAAGAAAGTTGGAGGAAGGTCTGACAAGGTTATTTTTTCTGTTAAAAGAAAACTTTGTCATTTACTGGAATGTGGTTGATGTCTTTGCTGATATGGTGCAGTATGCACTTAGCTTTTGAGAGTGACTTGTATGTAACCTTATGATATGTTGCTATAAATGTTTTCTATTGAATTTGCTACAGGTTGGTACTATGGCTTCAAAACCAAGAACCATTCACTTCGTGGAGTTTTTCCGAAGGAGTTCATTTGCATTCGTGACTCCATAATTGATCGCTCAGGGTACATCGAGTGCTTTATGGATATAACTTAACATTGGTCATTGGTAATAAATGTTTTGTGTCAGTTATAAGTCACTTGTGATGAAATTGGAATAAGCATGAATACAGGTTTGTTGGTATATTCTTTTGCAACTGGTGACCTGGCTTGTTTGGAATCTTGTCCAAATTCACCAATTGGCATTAAGATTATGTTGTAAATTTTAATGCAACCGCAAGAGATTCTTAAATATCACCTGTTTTAAGTTGCTTACCCCACAGTTAGCAGTTAGTCTTCTAGTAACACATATCTAAGCTGTGTAGCTATGCTAAACAGACTGATTTTGGAATGAAATTTTGCTTAGATGCTGAAGAATTAGGAATTCAAGTTGGTGACTGGTTTCTGGTTTTGTTTTTAGAAGTAGACGAATCACTTTCATTCTGTATGCTGTGACGATGCACGTTTTGTAGAACTTGCAGTGTGTGGTAATATTATTAAGTAACTGCAATGTTCTTTGTTGTTTAAGAGTTGATTTGTGCATTAAATAAAACATGTGTTCTTTTTCTAGGCCTTACGAAATAGTTCTTCCAGTTGAGCCACCAATTGTTCATGAAATAACAGCAGTTCTGAGGGAATGGGGAAGTATCTGGAAGGATTTGTACATGGTAAGGTTCAGAGCTTCAGAAGTGTTATAAAGTATAACTGATTCAAGTAATTTGAAAGAGATATTGTTTAGTTGTTTACAGTTCAATTTAAAAATCTGCTCGGTGCTGCTAACTTTTGGGGGTAGGAGGGACAAGTGACCGAGTTGTTAATGATGTGTCTTTCCTTCAAGATTTAATTCTAGTCCCACCTATCCATGTGAGAAAGGTTGCCTCAAGGGTGATGGCAGGCTATTGTTTAAAGCTACAGCAAATCTCAAAGTTGGACGTATCACTTTCATCCTTTAAATTTATAAAATGATATGCAACAGTCTATAAAATAACATATTCATTAGTTAATACATGTAACTGTATTTAACATTTTTCTTTTAACTTATTGATTATTATTTAATTATCTTCTGATAGTCTATTTTTATTTAATTGTTTCTTGTTATAATTTGTCTTGTATTTTCGTAGTTAATTAATTGATGCATGTAACTTTATTTAGCATTTTTCTTTTAACTTATTACAGCAGAGCAAAGGTCGACAAAGGTCAGACTTTGCGATTATTCAAGAGATGATGCTAGAACTGATTAACTTTCGAAGGCTCATCATGTCTCGAAAACTTCCGATGGTATGACTAATTGTCTCATAAATCTCCTGTGGAATGATTTATTGTCTCGTAAATCTCCTGTGGTGTGACTTATTGTCTCGTAAATCTTGCTCGGTACTGATTATTATGTCCAGCAGGTATCATCAATTTTTAATTTCCAGTTTAATTCATTTATGTGAAGTTAGGTAATTATTCAATCATCATGTTATTTATGTTCCTCTGTTATATTGCTGTTCCAAGCAATAGGTAAAACATTGGGATATTATGTAAGCGTTGATGGCATTGAATTAGTTTTGCAAGGATTTAGTGGCTTTATAGGCATTGGCTTTATGATGGTGAAGATAAATCAGTTCTTTACATGCCTCAAAGTCATCACCTTTATGATGGTGAAGGTAAATCACTTTTTTAGATGCCTTGAAGGCATTACCTTTCTGAAGGTGAGGGTATATCAATTCTTTACATGCATCAGAGGCATTACCTTTAGTATTGTAAAGGTATATCAATTCTTTGTGTGTCTCACATGCATTACCTTTATGATGATATAGGTACATAGTTTCTGAAATAGCACTGTCTTAGACACTGATCCCAAGATTGGTTAATCTATAGAAATTGAACTCATCCAATGCGACCTCCTCGTCATGAGCCAGTTCTTGATGTGACTCTAAATCTAATCCAAGCCATCAACACAATGTCTGTCCAAGACATCTCTGTGTTAGGATCACGATGGCTAAAGGCAGATCCTTTGCCTGCATGTGTCCCAATCTTTGGAATAGACTGTCCTTTCTCTGTGCTCTACCATCCTTCCTGGTGGAATCCCTGCCTCTTTCGCTCACCTTAAAACCTTCCATTGCATCGGGGAAAACTTCTGAAAGGTTTGTTATGTGAGAAGTGCTCTGTGAATATTGAAAACAATACAATACAAAGAGACATCAATTGATGGTTGCTTGGAGTAAAATTTTAGTCAGAATTGTACTGCATTTGTAATATCAAAATCAATGTTATAATGAAATGAAGATTGAGGGAAAAATGGGTCATATTTTTGCAGTTGCATTTATGTTGTTAAGGGACTTGTGGCAAAGAGAAAGAGATTATACAGTGAATTGCTTCATCTTTTTTTAAAGGATGAACTGAAGGAAGTCCAGCAGAGAGTCACAAACAAAATAGATATGGGAAATGCGTAAGTTTTCATCGGTTCTCTTTAGTTTCTTCAAGACGTTTGGAGTTTATTGGATATGAAAATTATTGAATTTGCTCTTGTGAGTGCTTCCAACTGTTATGATTGTTCTAATGCAAGTTTTAGAAGAATTCTGCTAATCTCTTTTTTTGCTCGCCTTCTGAACATTTCTCAAGTTCAATATCGTAAACTAATACAGTAATACTGTAGTCATCCAAACGATTGTACGAGACACGGTTGCCGCCTTGATAGAGTGCTCAGCCTGTGTTATAGAGAGTATAAATTCGAGCCTCCACTCAGGTGGTAACAGTGTATGACTTCAAGGAAGTCCTTTGCTCACAATTGCTGTGTGCTATCCAGGACTGTCCTTAGGCATTATACGACAATACAGGGCCACCAATGTTGATGATGCCTTCTATAATAAGTTCTTATTAACTCTAAAAACTCCAGAAACATGGAAATGGGGATCAGGGTTGTAGTGGACACCTACGGGTCTTTGGGAATATGCAGCAGCCTTGGTCTTTGGAAGCAGTGATCAAGATTGCATTGGACACCTGCAGGGCTTTGACCCATGGACCACGATGATAATGATGATATTAATTTGACACGTGAGGCTTCAGTCTACATCCTTGGAATTTGTGATTGTCAAAGAATATCAGTTTGCATCAGGCGGCCCAAATATGTTTGTTCCATCGATGAACTTTGGGCGGAAGGCAATATCAAAGTGTAGTTGTATTTCCACATTAGTTTATGGGCACTTTCTTGTGTGTTTAAGGCGTCTTGGTCTTGATCTGGTCGTGAGAGATGAGCGTGGCAACATAGTTGATCCACTGAAGAACAGCACCATCAGCCTTTATCGACTGGTAGGTGACAAATTGACATCTTGCAGTTCATGCAGTCATTCAACTGGGTGCATCAAACATTTTCAAGCTGTCTTAAAATGCACTGCATAATGTAGATCAGTTTAATAGTTTAATGCTGCCTTTGTTAGGTGTTTGAAACTAGTGTAGTGAGTGTTCTGATATACACATACAATACTTACATATATATATGTGCATGCATACGTACATACATGCACACGCATACGTCGTATAGTCATATATACATACATACATTCCTGAAGTTTAGATGCAGCACGAACAAGTCACGATTCTTTGATTTTGTATTTTTCACTGAACAAATTCAAGTTTATTTTTCATATATTACGGGTGACTTCATCATTGGTGTTATTTTAAAGTCATAATTTGATTGTTTAGACTTGAAAATAAAGGTCCTTATGATGGTAGGTTGACAATGAACTTGCACTATTTGGAGAACAGTAATTGGTTGAAAACATGCAATCAGTTTTTGTTAAGCATTTGTTTAGTTCCTGGGGACTGAATCCAGGCAGGGGGTAGCAACCGTTATGCAACACAGCAAATCGAATTCCAAACCGGAGATTTTTGTTAAAGATTTTATATGTTAGTAGTAATGCATTCGGAATTGAACCCTGAAAACTAATGGAGAAAGCCTATTGTCACAGCCACCTTACTGCAAATTGAAGCAACATCTTATCAAGTGGTATTTTGTAATTGTAAAAATCATGACAACTGACAACAATGTTTTAATTTAGCAATTATTCTTAATAAATTCAGGAGATCACTTACTATCTAAGGCTGAGTTGGTTAATTTCACATGCTGTTCTAAGTGATTATTTTTGATTGGTCTTGGTGAAGTTGTTTAAGATTTGACTGAACTTAACATGTGATGCACTTGATTTGGCTAAGTCTGAAATTCCAATTTATGTTGAGCTTTGTTAACCAATTCCCCCCCGCCGAGAGTGGCATATCAGTGCTTACTTGATTTAACGCTTTAATGACAAGCTGCTTTGATTTCCAATTCGCTTTTTGCATACTCTAGTTGTTAAATGTTATTGCTTGTGACTGAGTTTGCGTAATAGACACAGCTTTTTACAATGTACAAGATGTAATAAAATTCTAGTGTATGTTGAGTTGTTACGTTACCATGGAAGTTTTTGATTGTAACTGGTAACTTCCATCACACTGGTTTCTAATATACGAAGGCTTCAACTGATGGCCAACTTAAGGGTGTAATAATGTGGATGTCCAGAAATATCGGGTCTCTAAGACAGAGAGGAAATACTGTTGGTGTAAATTTTTTTTAAAGAGCAAACTGTTGGTTGAGGCAGCTGTGTTGAAAATCTGTTTACTTTACAAAACTGTTCTCTCATATTGAAGTCTTCCAGATCTGTGGAACATCTTGCAAAGCTACAGACCGAACTGTGCAATCTGAGTGAACAAGTATTCCTAAATGAATGTGTTGCTTCGAGTTGTTGTTTTATGTTCTTTATTACACAAGTTTTTGTTAACCAATTTCCCCCCTCCTGTTTTCTCAGTTCTTATTCATTCATAATCTGTTTTATTTTTAAATCATTTTATTTTGGTATCAGTTAACTTTAAGTGTTGACACTGCTCGAAGCTATACCTGTTCATTGTTGAGGTTTCTGTTATGTCTGTTTCCTTTTTATCTGACAGTGAAGTTAAATTGTTTTTGATTTAAACGTTTTGTGAATTTGTTGTTGTGCCCTTTGTAATAGAGTTTCTGGGTTAATATCTTTTGTTTTGTAAACATTTCAGTTGTTCGTGAATTGTGTTTTGGTTTGAAGGACATTAAGTTTAGCATAGAATATTTAAAATATATCGTTCTTTCGTAAGATGTAAATTAATAATTTTAGGGCATTAAAAAATTACATTAAATGTTGTAGGAGAGTCTGTTGTCCTTATTGAGGGCAGTTGATTAAGGAAGATGTTTAGAAACAGGCAGAGAAAGGGGTTGAGGTGGAGGCAGAAGTGGAGGAGGAGGACGATTAGCAAGAGGTGGAGACAGGCTGAGGAGGAAAGTGGTAAGGTTGAGGAAGAAGAGGAAGAGAAGAATGGAAATTGAGGAGGAGGTAGAGGATGAGGTAGAGAATGAGATGAGGAAGATGCGGTATTGCTGGATGACATTTGTTAATAGGTTAAGTAAGTAAGATGAGGTGGAAGAAGAGGTGATGGAAGGCAGAGGAAGTCGGCTGTGTTTGTGATGGAGTGGTGGACAATTAATCATTTTATATGATTTGTCACTCCTCTCTTTTGTCATTTTTTGGATAGATAAAGGTGTGTCCAGGGGGCAGTTTAACAGATGAGTACTGGTATTTGCAGATGGTTTTAAAATGAGCAACATCTGTGGCTTCTGGTGTCTGCCAGACAATATGTCCTTCAATATATAGCGCAACCATAGTCAGGTCATTACCACAAAATCTGTTGTATCTGCTGAGAAACTGGGAATAATGACAGTCGTGTAGCAGAATTTTAATAAAATGAATGTGTTGCAGAAATGGCTTTTTTGTGTACATTTTTTAACAGATTTTAACAAATGAACTTTTGTTTATGCAGCATCAGCTCGCAACAAAACGAATCGAAGAAGAAAAGGGATTGGTGAGCAGTGACATTGATGCTAATTTCATATACCATGTGTGTTATATCGGCTAGCGGCTCTGCATTCCCTTTCTATAAACGCTTTCTCATTTGCCCATATTTTTATTAGTGTAAAATACTTGCTGGACTTATTGGTACAGATATTTATTTTTCATCTGGGTGTGAACTAATGTTTTGAACCTCCTATGTGCAAACATTCAACTGGTTTCAGACGCGTGACCGTTATGCATCTAAAAAGGTTTCCAGTTTTAACCTCTACGTCAACGTCAAAAACTTTGTTTGCCGAATTGGAGAGAACGCTGATATCCTGTTGACGCTCTATGATGCAAAGGAAGGACAGTTCGTAAGGTTTGAAATACCATTCATCTTTTTCTGAAATGTACGGCTCCAGGTTGAAGATTGTACTGACTGACTTGATAGGAATTTTTCATTTGAAGGACCACTTGTCAGTGAGTTACGTAAGTAATAGTAGTAGTTTAATGACACTGTGATAACAAAGATCATTAGCGTTGCCCTCCTCCTTTATCCAGTCTTGGGACTGGCACTGTCATATAACACACCTATTTATATAACAGGGTGCAAACAGTTGCAGAGTTTTTTTTATAAGTATGTAAGAATGTGCTTTGATTGACCATTTGCCTACTGCAGTTTGGTGTGCAAATAATTTAGTCAGTATGTTTCCTTTGAGGATATTTCTCCAATTATTATTATAAGATTTGACTTGAAATGTGAGGATTTGGCCTTTGCTTAATATGATCTTATTTTAATCAATAATAGTTTGAAAAGCTTTTGTGTTTGCTATTGCAGTATCTAAACTGCTTTTACATATATCTCAAGGACTGTTTATTGTTCCTTTGTTTATGGTCAATTGTCTAAATAATTAGTTGATTGACATATTTTTCTGTTCTTTGATTGATTAATTTTCTTGCTGACTTTTATGCTTTGTAACAGTCTGGACAGTTGACCCTATTGCTGTTTGTATTGCTTTTAATTAACTTATATATTAAGCATGACTAAAAATGCTGCACAGTGTTTAAACTGATGTCACCCATAATTATTAATTGATCAGCTAACATTGATATGCATGACTTTGTCCAGCTTAAGTTTGGTTGAAGCCAGTATGAAAATCCATACTATTAAATATACAAGATTTGTTTTTGAATAGAACACATGTGAACTGATGGATGTGTAATATGAATATAAATAGGTGTGTTATATGAACACAAATTGTTAGGCTATATGAATTTAAATAGGTATGTAATATGAATATTTCCTATGACAAAACCGTCGTTGATGCTGGCTTCTTTTTCTGTTATACAGTGACAACTATATCATGAAATGGGGTAACCAGGGAATGCCAAAAGACTTGGACATGCTCAACAACCTTCGTGTCATCTTTACTGTAAGTATAATGAAGGGGAGGAGTGATATAAATATGTGCATTGACTTCAGGTTGGGTACATCTGATGTCTTTGGCCCATGCAACCATAACACTGCTTACTACAAGCATATGCAATGTAATGCGTGTACAATGTTATGTCTCACATTTCTGAGTTTAATGTTTTTATTTTGAATTGAAGTAGCAGGGTGGATTGTTCTGGCTCACTATTTGTCCTTTCAGCAAGTGTTGAAAAAACTTTGCTAAGTAGCTTGTGTTGAAGAATTTTCGGCAACACAGAAATTTATACATTTGAATTACATGAGCGGAAATGTCTGCAAGTTACTGGACTCCACTATGAATTGCTGATCTCATATATGCACCTGCTAATTGTAGGTAAGTTGGCAGTGATGCACACCATTCACACAAGGACTAAATGTTTATGAAAATTGTCAGGATTTCTATTGTTTAAAAGAAGTTTTTTGGTAGAATAGTTATTAAATAACCTTTCTACCAAAAAACTTGTGTAATAAATACCTGATTTATGATAAATTTCGTCATCGGCCAAGTATTCATTGCACTTGTTTGTTAAATTGGTCCTATTCTGATGTAATGTAGTCCTCCAAACAACATCACTTTTTTCAAGGCAGTAATGAACGATTACTTCAAGTAGCAGCATAGTCAAAAGTCAGAATCCTGGTTGAAGTCAAAGTGGTCTTAAAATAGGTCCTGGGAACATCGCTCATAGGACTATCACTCGTAGAGACCATCGCCCACAGGGCCTTTACCTTGTAGTACCATCGCTCATATGCAGCGTGAAATTATGCATTCAGTGAATTTCCTTGCAATAAGGAAGTGTTATTTAAGCCTACAAGTTATTATCTTGATAAGTTTTCTTAATGTGCAGTTGGTACTTGGAGCAGAGACCAGTTCAGTTGATTACTTTTACAATTAATAGATTTATGATTGGAAGTTTGCCATAATTGCTCACGTCATACGAGCGACAGTCCTGGTTGCAAGGCCCTATGAGCAAAATGTTCCACACGAGTTATAGTCGTATGAGCAAATAATCCTGTAAGCAATGGTCAAATTATGACCTACCTACATTTTGTAAGCTGCTAAAGATGTTTCCTTTTGGCCGTTGCTGGGCTGGGAGCACCTCTAAGTAGTTTCCCTTGAAGAGGCACTATATAAATTATCGAATTGAATGAATGAAATGAATACCTCAAAATCAAGAAGACGTGCAACAGTGCAATTAAGGAACAAGCCAATCAGACCATAGCATCATAATTATCCTGTTCCAATTATAACTGTGAACTGTTGTGTTATCAGTCTGCTAGGGCTTCTTTCAAGTGGCATTTGATCACAGCAGCTGTTTGTGTGCATAAATCTTTCATTCTTTTCAATTTATTAGGATCTGAGTTTACGAGACAGCGCACGAGAGAAAGTCTTCCTTGTGTGTCAGATCATACGAATTGGCAAGTTGATTTACTTCTGTAATGTGCTGTTACTTAGAATGCGACTGCTTTTTAATCCCAGTGCAGAAACATTCATCAATGTGGGGCAGTGTTCAGTTTTGTTGCAAACTGATACAGCTAATATGTACTAAGCTAGCCTTAGAGGCAGCCTTGGGTATGAAGTGATATAAATCTGGACATGACATCACTTGGACTGATTTATGTGGGGAGCAATGAACTTGACAAATGATCAGAGAAATGAAGATAATTTATTTGTAACCATCTCTGCAAAATGGCTGATATGAGGAACTAATGATGGATGCTCATATTGAAGCTAATACAGGCTTGTTTATTAAGCTGGAAGTTGCTGTTATTCAGGACTTTTGTTATAATGTGTTCTTTAAAATCCATGTAAATAACTATTTATTTATTTATTAATTTTACTCTAACTACTGTGAGGATGTCTGTTATGTAATTGCTTGTTATGATCATTTTGTGCCTCTACATTCTTTGATTGTTCATATTATGATGTGCCTGCAGTGCGTTTGCAATAAAGTACATACTTACTTACTTAACGACTGTTATAAAGAAGTCAAAAATTATTATAAGCAGTTTTACAGTTGGTGTTCTAGATGAATTTGTCTTAAAATGAAGTGTGTTTTTGTGGGTCTCTGGTGTCTTTGAGATCAATCTAATCCTATGTGGTTGGCTTTGATAGGACGAATGGATCTGAAGGAAGCTGATTCCAAGAAGCAGGCGAAAGGGATGAGGCGGCCGTTTGGAGTTGCAGCCATCGAAGTAACCGAAATTCTTAATGGAAAAGTTGACTCGGACGACGAGAGGCAGTATTTCATTCCGTTTCTCCAGTAAGCGGACATAATTCGTTATGATATAAGCCAGTCAGAAGAACGGAATTCATCTGTAGATTTTGGTGAACTGATGCTGTATATACACTTGACCGTAAGTGGGTCTAAACTCTTCCACTGTTTGTCTGTGCCAGGCAGTGCCAGTCCCAAGCGTGGATGAAGGAGGAGGGTGATACTGATGAGTTTTGTTATCACACAGTGTTGTAAAACTGGAACCATTAGGCCTAACAAAAGAATGTACGGTTTGAGTGCAGCATGTAACTGTTTTCTTGTGTGAAACCTGATTTACTTTCTGTTAAATAAAGACACTCTTCTGAGATTTTGTACAGTTTACAAGGCACTGATTAAAATTTCAATTAAGTAATTAAAATGTTATTGTGGTGTAGAAGATTATTTACTTAAGCCGACCATTAAATAACGTTATTAATTAGGAACTTGTGTGATGTATAATGCACGCGATATTAAGCAACCATAATTGGGCTGCAGCTGCAAAAATACCGTGGAAGTCAGTCCACTGAGAGTGAAAAGATCGCATGGACTATGGTGGATAAGCCAAGTGAAAAAATGTAAGCCTTTGGTGGCTGAACCATGAGAAAAATTTAAGTCTTAATTTGCGACAGAAGTTACATTACTGACCAGGATATGGGTGGATGTAGGAAAAGAGCTTCAAATTCAATTCTTACAAAGAAATAAATTTGATTTGTTTTCGTACTGTGCTTATAATCATGCTGCAGTTAGTCAGTTTGAAATTAAACGAATATATTATTATTTGAATTTGGTTTCTAAGTTCCTTGTGCTGTTTTCATATGATGTAGATGTGGTGAGCGCGACTTTATGGAGAATATCATAAAGAAGGCGATAACGGCTCGAGATATCAACCACAAGGGACAAGGACTCTGGGTGACGATGCGAAAGCTTCCTGGCGACACGGCTCAGGTAGACTACCAGTTGCAGTTTCTCTTTGTTTCTGTCATTGTGATTTTAAAATGAGATTTGGTTTAACGCAGCTCATGTTAAAGAAACACAAGGCCCTATGTATATTTTAATAAAAGCAGGATCATGCAGAACTGTCATCCACACTCGTCCAGTATAACAATTGCTTTGGCATTTAAGCAGGTTGTTTAAATGTCAAATCACTTGTTACATTATATGACTGAGGATGACAGTTTAGCATGATCTTACTATTATTAAAATATGTAGGACTTTTACATTAGTTTGGGTCAGATTTATGTTTGTTTTTGTCATCTTGATAAAGAGGCAGTTTATGTTTTCTTTTACAGTTGCAGAAGGAGTATCCACACATCTTGACCAGTACGACAGCGATAGCTAGAAAAATGGGCTTTCCCGATGTCATCATGCCAGGTTACTTAAACTTTAAACAATATGCCTAGAAATGAGTCTTTTTTCATTTAATAATTATAAGTTAACAGATTGTTAGTATGCTTGTTAATTCTTATGAGTACAGCCATCCAGTTTGGCATAAATGTTGTTCAATGGAAAAATGGTATAGTTTACTTTTTGAAGTGCACTGGTCGTAACTAGCAGCATTTTCGCTGGTTTACAGTGTCAGATTTTTATTATTTCACAGGGGATGTTCGAAACGACCTCTATGTGACATTGATGCAGGGTGAATTCCGTAAAGGGGGCAAAGTTGCTGACAAGAATGTTGAAGTTACCCTGACCGTGTGCAACCAAGATGGAGATGTCATTGAAGTGAGTCATATGGAGACTGTATCAATCATGACTTAGTGCCATATTATTACTGTTTGGTTCTATTATTTTCTCACCTTTCTTTGTTTGATGTTGTTGTATATCATTGTTATGGCGGCATAGTCTTTTGCCCTGATCAAACTGTGATTGGGAAGATCCGACCACGAGAGAGAGGAATGTTCAGGGCTAATAAACTCCAGTCACATAACACTTCACATCTATGTATGTATACGTATGTTTACGTACGTACGTATGTATACATGAACTTGTGTATCTGTGTATCAGGACCATTTATATAGAAGATTGAAAGTGACTCACAGATGCACGTCATCTGTAAATATCTTACAGATATAAACAGATTTTTTCCAATGCTTGTGATTTCTGTAAATGATGTTGTCTTGTGTAGAGCGTGATAAGCGAAGGAGCTGGAGGAGATATGGTCACTCAGTTCAAATCGATTATTTACTACCACGAAGATAAGCCGAGATGGTATGAAACTGTGAAGGTGAGTAAGGTCTCAGTATGATTTTAGATCAGTGCATGATGGGATTTCTTGGTCCATGTTGGTTGCAGGCCACGGTTTTCTGGAACTTTCTAGCTCTGGGTCAGAGGTCCGCATGTCTTGGTCTGTATATGCTGATTAAATCAATATTGTATTTTTATAGAGCGCAGGTTAATGTAGCAAAACAAAACACAGCAGAAGCTTGCCTTAATCAGATGATATCAACAAGTCTTTGTTTTCTTACTGAGCTTTTGATGGAAAGTTTCATAACATGTAGTTTGACAGTCTGGACATTCCAAACCTCTGGGTCAGAGGCAGCGAATTTTCTTCTGTGTGTCCTTGGGTCATTTCTATTTGGCATAAAACTCCGTTCTGTCATTTTGATTTAAATCGCGGAGTCATCGCCTTCAAATTGTTTACGCATCCCAGCCTAACTTCTGCATTTCCTAAGGAGTTTGGCTTGTCTCCAACAGGTTATAATAATATTATTATGATTATTATTATTTCATTAGGATTAGTATTATTGCTGACTGGAGAAATAGTATATTTTACTTTTTTAAATGCACTGATGGTTCCTTGTATTTCAGACTTAATTTTTTGGGCAGGGAGTTTCAAAACGAATATTATTTTTATTATTATTATGATTCTATTCTATTACAGATTTATAAATCGCCTCTCACAGTACAACCTAATCGGAGGCGCTCCCAGTGCGAAGAACCCCCTAGAGACTGATTGTTCTTGCTATTCATTTTATCGATTGACTTCTTAAAGTTTGCATATTTATTTTTGCCTTCTACAGTTGGCGATTCCCATCACAGATTTTTACGGTTCTCATCTCAGGTTTACCTTCAAACACAGGTCAACATCTGAAGGTAATTTAGACTTCTATTTAACTTATTCCAGAAAATAGTGAAATCTTATTATGGGGCTTTTAATGGGCATAATGATAGGATACTTTACTTAATATTGAAGTAAATGGTTTTTAATGTAAATAAAAAATTTCAAGGAGAAGTGGTTTATGAAAGTGAATTACTTCTGCTGTTCTTGGTCCAAGCAGCTTTTTCATTGGTAGCTGCATTATTTTAATGAGCTGTATTAGATAATTGGTGCTATGCACGGCGGCATAAAGCTTATTAGAATATTCTTAATTATAGCTCGAATTCGGACATTGGAGAGTTGAGAATTACATATTAGAGCATGACGTCATTATGCAGTATCTCTTGATAAGGCTCCATTCAGGATTCTTGTGCACTGTAGGTTTTATTTGAAAAGAAATTGAAGAAAAGGGACCCATTTTTGCTCACTAGATCGGCCAGAAAGTGTCTTTTATCATAAGAGCATGAGTGTTGATTTTGCATCTAAATAATGCTTCTGCAGCTCAGACTCGCTGTACTACAAATTGTAGTATACCACATGATGTATTAGGGCCATATTCAGTTATTAATGCATCGGGTAGACACAGGTTGAATTCTCGTGTGTGATTTCCTGACAATGATATTGTATGTTTTTGAGAAAAGCGTGGCATACATTTTGGACCAAAAATTATGGAATATTGAGCCTTATTTACCAAGTGTATAGGCTATTTAAGACAGTAATCAGTCTATTCCCAACATGTGGCTCTTTTTTTGACCTTAGGTATTATTATTATTATGATTCTATTCTATTTATGGATTTATAAAAACCCCTAGAGACTGATTGTTCTTGTTATTCATTTAAAATTATTCATTTCTTGAGGGGTGCTAAATAAATGTTAAGATGAATGAAGGAGCATAATTATGATAGACCTCAATACAAATTCGCACATTTTTTATTTGTTCTATCTGGTTAATTATCTAGCAAAGGACAGATCTGAGAAGAACTTTGCAATGAGTTTCATTCGACTGATGAATGACGATGGAACAACACTCAGCGACACAGATCACGACCTTCTTATGTTCAGGGTCAGTTCAACTGGGGTCAAGGCCAAATATTCTAAAGTTAACACTAGTAAGGCGTTTGACCAGGCTTTTCCTACAGATTATGAAAAAAATCTTTGAATTGAATTCTGAGACACGATGGCCTGTTGGTTAGAGTGCATGCTTCACAATTGTGCCACCGATTTATAATTTATGTTTCATCATTAGGAGGTGGAGCTTAGTGAATGAATAATTAAACTTAAAAATAAATTTGAGCAATATTAATGGCTAATTGATGATTAATAAATAATAATAAATAAATAATTAATAATCGCTTAATGAATTGTTGTTAAGGTGCTTTTGTTACTTGGCTTGAAACAAATTATTTGTACACAGTGGTATTTAAAATGCATATATACAACCATACAATACAATACAACTAAGCGTTTATAACGTGCTTTAACAAAACAAGTCTTGCACGAAATATATACAAGGAAAGAGATCAAAGCATTCTCAATCTGCCAAATGAACCAGTTTCATTTGGTGATTTAGTTGAGCTGTCTTTGAGAGTGGGATGGATGTAGACTGACTACTGCCCATATATAACCATCTGTTCCAATTCTGTTACCCAATATTCAAGGATGCCAATGAACCATACTCGCTGTAGCTGCCTGGAGACCATTACTCAATTGTTGAGATTATATTCTAAATATAGCACCCCCTCAAGATACTTACACAGAGGTGCTCCTGACCCAGCCACTGCAGAAGAGATCAGCCAATTACGATTAGAAACATTTCTGGTTTTGTGGTTGGAATAGATCGATCCGAAGAGGCCAGAGGATGCTCACAACAGTCGTAATTACTTCACGCTGCCTTCGACACAGAAGGACCTTCATAGAAACTCATCAGGCCAACCACTGAAGCAGTTACAGCAGATATCAGCCGGAGGACTGTCCCTTAATGCGTCCGACAGTTTCCAGATTTCCACGCTTGTCTGTTCAACTAAACTCACTCACAATGGTATTTGTAAAAAATTTGCTATTCTGTCTTTGTGCCATGCCACTGAATATTAATCACTGTTCGGGCAAGAATGCATTTTCTGGAAAAGTAGTTTTGTTGGCCAAATTTTATACCAAACTATGATTATTTGGGTTACTTATTTTGTATGTTACCACAAACAGTGCTGAGAAGGAAGCTGAGTTTTTTTTGGACATGTTATGCGATCAAATGGATTGGAAAAAGAAATGATGTTGGTGTGCAGAGAAGGAAAGAGAAAACAAGGGTGCCCAAGGAAGAAATGGATGGACGAGATGCAAGAAAGAACCGGAATGAATCTGGAGGAATTAAGGGACACGACCTCGGTGAAAGAGCAGTGGAGAAGGTTTATCACGGCGGTCGCTAGAGTTCAACGAACTGAAAGCACATGGTGACAAGGTGATTATGTACTTAGGGTTGCTGTAGCCCTTTTTAAAAAGAAACAGTCTTTGGCTGTATCGACCCTGTAACGATTCCTGAATAATATCCCAAGACTAATAAGATCACGCCTTGAACGATTTTAACTTGTGAAGCTTGTAGCTTAACGAGAAGTTCCGATTTTGGTTAATAGTCACTACAAGTTGGTAGCTATAACTTCTACATACCGTGTGTATGGTGTGTGTATGCCCTGTGCTTATTCATGTTGTAAAGTTGAAATTTTCCTTAATTCCTCATCGGATTTTTTGTTTGACCTATTTCAAATTGATTTACTTCAGTCGACCTAATGGGATTGTTAAAGTGGCGTGATAATCGGAGCAGTCTTCAGCGACACTTGGAGAAGTTGATGTCGGTTGATGGGGAGGAAGTGGTGAAGGTGAGTGTCAACTAAGAACGGGGATTTTCCTAGTTATCTCACTGAATGAGCATTTTCATGTTATATAAAAGTCTTTTTGTCGTTGCCCATTGAGTAATAATTCTCTTATCACTTCCTTTTCTTGTATGGTCATTTTTTGGTTTTTTCTCAGATGCAGTACTGTGTTGCAAGTTCTCTTATAGTTTCTTATATTTTTTCGAGGTCCTCTTTAGTATAGTGGTTGATTGTGTCAGTTGATTGGAGTGCAGTTCAAATCCCTGCCAGCACAGAAATTTTTTTGAGATTTCTGGTCTGCCTGCGCTAGTACGCCCCTAAACGAACTTGGCAGTAATGAACGTGTACACTGACTGTACACTGTCGCTGGGACGGTGATACAGCGAGGGAGAAAACTTGCCATCTGCTCACGCATCCGAGACTAGGAAAATTAAGTCACTAGCATTTCATACCATGGCTGCCTCTTGACTCTTCTAAATTTTAATGTGGGCTCTCATAGGATGGAGAAAGTAACCTTTTGGAAGTTGTTGCCTGGAGCTGTTTTGTGTTTCAGCAGCAAGTAACCGTCACTAGCAACACCCATGTCACACAATCTTTCAAAGCATGAAATGATGAAAGAAAGAGAAAGTTTTCTGATTTTTATTTATTTGTTCTGAAATTTGATATCGCCCTTCTTCCAACATTTTTTGCTCAGAAGTGCAGGCGCCTCGACGCAGTTGCAGTTGTAATACAGAACAATTGTGTGCGAAGGACTTGCTCAAGGTCCCTACACAGCGACGCATCGGACGAGGGTCGAACCCGCTCACTCAGCACACGCCAAGTGTTACGGGCCAACCGCTCTAACCGATCAGCTATCGTGCCACACTAACAATATAACTTAACAATATAATAGTTTTTCATCAAATTTTCCACCAAGTTTTTCGTTTATTATTCTGTGGAATTTATACGGTTGCTTTCTTAGACTGTAGTTAAAATAACAGCCTATCCCTCACATTGTGTCACTTCTGCCAGAGAGACCAATGAAGTCACGAAATAGTTTACAAGTGATGAAGCTATCAATTAACCTTTCTTGTTTTCAGTTTCTGCAAGACACGCTTGATGCTCTGTTCAACATTTTGATGGAAAACTCGGATTCAGATGCCTTTGATAATCTAGTCTTCGATGCTCTGGTAAGAATTTATTTGAACTTGCTCAAATTTCTACAACATCGGTTCTCAACCTGTGGGTCACGACCCTTTGGCTTCACCTTGCAATTTGTCAGGTGTCAGCTCAAACCTTCAGGAATTTGTAAATAAATCTGTTATTATTATAGTATCTTATGTTTAATATTCATGTACTTATGATTAGTACACTAACTACTACACTACTGTAACCCAAATTAATATTTTCTTATTTCTTGTACTATAATTTGTGGTGGCATTGGTTAGATTAGATGTATAATGTAATAGACGCCTTGGATGGCTGCCAACAGTTAAATTTGACTGCTGTAATAACTTCTCATTGTTTGTTCATACTATATATGTATTCATTCTGCAGTTTGTCAGTTTGAAACTAAACAAAGATATAAAATTATTTTTATGGTACTCTTTCTTTGTTCCTGTGATTACTCCAGTTAAACTGTTCTCATGATTCTTTTAGATATTTATTATGGGCATCATTTCTGACCATAAATACCGCCAGTTTCGTCCTGTCCTCGAGCTCTACATCCGTGAGACATTCAGCGCCGCGCTTGCTTACAAGTAATGTTTGGCTTATTAAAAGTGTCGCCCTTTGTCAGTTTAAGATTTTGAATAAGTTGATTTCACATTGTAGATTAGCAAAATGTATGATGTTAAATTTCGTTGATGATATATTGGTTAGTGATGAACTTTTACTGATGAACTTTTACTAAAGAACTATAACTGATGAAGAATTTTTACTGATGACCTTTTACTGAAGAACTTTTACTGAAGAACTATTACTGCTGGACTCTACTGATGGGCTTTTGCTGATGAACCTTTTCCTCCTAAATCCTAATCACTATTACATTATATGAGCTAACATGATAGATAAATAGAAAACAGTTAATCAGTTTTCTTGCCTAACTAGTATCTAAAACTAATACATAAGGGATATGAAGCCACAACGTGTCAGCCAATCATTGATTGTCTTTTCTGATGCATTGCTGGCAATGTCTGTAATCGGTTATGTAACGAATAAAGTGACATCTGAGTAACTTTTAATGTATAATAAACGGAAAGTTCATGTAACATTTTGCCACTCTGGTAAAAATCTTCCTATGAGCACATTTTTATTTATATTGCAGTCAATTTATTTCGTTAATAAAACTGCCGAATTGTCCTGCAAAAGTCCAGGATGTAGTCACAGGCATAATCTAGGTCAATGACCCAGTTTTCGTCGACTTCATTTTCCTTCCATATCAGTCCTAGCCAGTTTTTAAATATTTAGTGTGGAAGTTTTCTATTAGTTCTTCGTTGATTCGGTTGAGATATTATTTGTTTTTCTCTTAGTAAGTTGATGGCTGTACTCAAGTCATATATTGAAGATGTGAGCAGTCCGACACGAATAATCTCCCTACAGCGGACGATGATGACCATCGAATACATCTTTAAGTTTATCGTTCGATCACGGGGCATGTTTGCGGCGTAAGACATTCTTCAGAATCCTATGTTTGCATTGCATTGGCTGTACTTTGAATATATTGAAGAATTAGGAGGCCTTTTCGAAGTTGAACACTGGTATTTTTAAAATTTAATTTACAAATTCACGATGGCTTTAGTATCAAGTGTAGCAGTTTATTGGTTTTATCAATTGAATTTCGTTTTTTATTGCCTCGTTCATTCATTCATTCTGAATATTTATATAGCACCCCTTTCTACTCTGAGTCACTGCCTTCGCTGATCTAAATGACGTTGAAGTCGATATGTTCAAACAGTCTATCAAAAACGAACTCGGCTCAACTAACATATTGCTAGAAGAGTCACCGATAACAGTGTCCCGTGCACACGGAGACCTCAGCCAATGGATTCTTGTATGAGATTTGAAGCATTGGAGACTTGATTGTGATAATGGATGGTAGTTAGACATCGTTCGGGAAACAGAAATTTTGAATTATGCAATACAATACAGCTGAAATTTGATATTGCCCTTCTTAAAATCAGCTCAGAAGAGCACACACGCCTCGATGGCACAACTGCAGTTGTAATGCAGAGCAATTGTGCACGAACTTGGACTTGCTCAAATTCCCTACACCGTGACTCTTCGGACGAGGGTCGAACCCGCACACTCAGAGCACACTGAGAGTTACGGAACGACTGCTCTAACCAATCGGCCACCATGTCCCAACACTCTCTATCCTGACCTGGGTTTGAACTCCTGCATGCGAGTTGTAAGGTCAGCATGCCAATTGATTGACTAATGTATTCACATTTATATTACCACATTTATTTTTAATACCAGGCTTAACGAGAATCGGGAAAAGCAGCAGTTTGAAATATCCCTTCGCCAATTGTTCGCTGCCATCAATCGATTGGTACGAGACGTGAACGAGACGACACTGTTGGTCTGTGAAATGGTCATCAAGTACCTGCCTAGCATCATCACTGATGTCATCTCTGTATACAGCCCTCTAGAGTTCAGGTAAGCTGGTCAGCATCACCTCCACCGCACAGACAAATAGCATCATTAGGACTAGCACAGAGGGCGCCTCTGAGTAGAAATCTTGAAGGAGCGCGATATATAAATGTTTTATTACGTTACGTTTGTTTGCATTACATTACATTACACAGAGGTTCCTGTAAACTGTTCACGTAGTACCTGACAGCATGGAATGAGCTCTGTCGGGCAATATGGTCATTGCCCATCTGCTCTCAGTTCCTTCTGCCACTGAAGACTACTTTCTTCCACTTGGCCTGGACTGGGAGTGCCTCAGGGTAGAGATCTTAAAGGATGCTATAGTAATCCGTATTGATTGTTATAGAAATTCTAAGTGATTGATTGGTATAGAAATTCTGATTGATTGATTAATTAATTGATTGATTGTTGTAGAAATTCTGATTAATTGATTGTTTTTGAAATTTTGATTGATTATTTTTGAAATTCTGATCGATTGATTGTTATGGAAATTCGGACTGATTGTGAGATTGATTGAATGTCAGTTATTTACAGTGTTGCTTTTAATGGGGTTCATTGCATATTACCCACATGATTTGGAGGATTTGGTCACAGAGTAAAAGTGTGCTAGTTGTATGGAAATAGACGGTTTTGTTTTTACAGTATAGATTTTGATGAAATGCATTTAAAATCCTTTTTCCATTACGTGTTTTGGAACTGGTGGTAAAATACTGATGATGCTTTCTTTTCTTTTCTAGTGGCATTTTGATTGAATTCATAAACAGTGTTCCACGAGATCGACTGACTAGGCACAAAATGCAGTGCATCAATGATCTGGTGCATAGTCCTGTATTTCTTATCCCAGGTGAGAATTCACTTGTTGCTGCGTGTATTTTTTGTATCCCAGGTGAGAATTCACATGTCACTTAATGTATTTGTTGTCCCAGGGGAAAATTTGTCATGTTGCTACATTTATGATATTTCTTCCTGATTAATTTGATGATGTAATTGCAATTTTTGTTTAAAATTCTTATTATATACTGACCAGTGTTTCAAATGAGCATTTGTGAAACTCTTGGCAATAGTGTGCCTCAAATTTTGTCTGTAAGTAAGTAGTAAGCACTAACAATTACAGTATTTGCGTTTTAGCTAGATCGATTGTTGTTTTTTAAATTAATAAATCCAATTTTCGTTTCAAAAGAGAAAATCGGAAAGATTAGTACTCGGACCCATTGTTTGTCCGAGTCCAAGCTTGGGCCGAGCCGAGCTCCGATCCGAGTTTTGGTTCATCCTTAAGGGTTAGCACATGGGACTTCTTCTGTTCATATGTTATTCATGTTGTAAATGTGACTGAATTTTGCAGACTGTCGAAGAATTTTGCTACCAGTCATGCTGAACCATGTTGAGCAATTGCTGACCAACCATGATCAGTTGGAACTATGCGTTAAAATTCTGGGTGATATAATGGATCTACTGTATAATGCTGAACGTGTGGTGAGTTTGTTGTTTTGGGAATTAGTTCTAGAATTGGTTGTTTTGGGAATTAGTTCTAGAATTGGTTGATTTCAGAATTAGTCCTAGAAGTGATTGATTTCAGAATTAGTTCTAGAAATGGTTGTTTTCTAATTTAGTTCTAGAAATGGTTGATTTCAGAATTAGTTTTAGAAATGGTTAATTTCATAATTATTTCTAAAATTGGTTGATTTCCGAATAAGTTCTAGAATCCCAGTGATAATGAATTCTTCGAATTCTGCCTGAAGACATCTATTGACTTTTATGCCACCCAGGGTTAAGATGAGTGTGGGTGAGTAACTTGTCTAGGGTCGCTACACACTGGCTTGATGTAGATTTGAACCTGTGACCCTCTGGTTACAAGGCACAGAACATGCTGCTACACCAACATGTTCCATTATGATCCCAGTATATACATATAGCTTATTTCATACATTTCACATGATGTAGGAAGATACTTGTCTCGTATTTCTCTCTTTTTTTCTACAGTATCCATGGCTGTTGGTTTATGACGTGTGTTGTTGGCTGTGGTTATTGTGTCTCTGTGATTAAAGCATTTGTTATAATCGGTTTGTAGGGGGACACACATGAAGACTTGAAAACCATCAGCCTCTCTATGTTACGAACTGTCATCCAAACTGTCATCTATATGGTGGAGATTCGCATTGGTTCCGTTGTACGTAATTCACAATCATCTTGTTTGAAGGCGGACTAGGCTGTTCAACCATTTTATTACATAATGTAAAGCGTTTGTAAAGTTCTGCTTGCTGTAAAAGTTCTGGCAGTATAAATGAGTTGTGCAAGTAAACAGTGCTGTTTATCAAAAGTTTTGACAGAAAAAGCGAGTCATGCAAACATATGTTCCAACATTTTTTTCATAACTAACTTTAGATGCGGCTTTGAAATGGTGTTTTGCTATGGCATGATAACAGATGCTTTTGCTTTTCAGTGCTAGAGTTACTTTTTGACTTCAAATGCTCAACATTTAATGTCTTGACATCAATTGAGTTAACTTACTCTTCACAGTTGTTAATTCATTGATGATGTTACCCATATCAGAATTTTATTCAGCTGTTAGATGCAGCTGTTATATATTTCAATCCTAAGCCTGTGCCATTGAGAATTATTGTTGCTAGTAGGATGTGGTAGATTGAATAAAAGCTGTATCTGAACTAATATTGAACACATCTTGTCGGGATAGGACAGTGCGGTTGCGGTGATGACGTCAATTTTGAGACAGATGACGCAGCGTCACTATGATAACTATATCGATCAGTTTGAGACAGCAATCGATGTGAATGATTTTCTCATGGAAATACTGACAGTGATCGAAGATCTTGTCCGACGAAATGTATATCCAGCTGACTGGAATGAAATGATCATGTTGCAGAATTGGTTCGTTTCTTGCCTTTATTTCAAATAAAAATAATAATAATGATGATGCTGATGATGCTCATGATAGTAATAATAATAGTAATAATAATTATGATAACAATTTTGACACCGTGGCTCCATCATATCTCCAAGCGACGTCATCTTCGGTGGGGGCTGCAGCAGAGGTGGCTACCACCAGGAAGACCATCAAGTACAGCCAGCTTGCTGTCAGCTATCTCTTCATTCCATTGGCCTTTGAGACCATGGGCCCAGTCAATAACGAAGGAATAGACTTCATCAAAGACTTGGGTCGCCTTCTGACACATGTCACCAGAGACCCTAGAGAGACAAGCTACTTGTTCCAACGATTGTCAGTTTGCATCCAGCGCTTCAACGCAGTTGCCTTCAGAGGCTCTTTTGTGCAGCTGTAGTTTAACCAAACAATATAAACATTCGTATAATAATAATAATAATAAAAATTATGATACTAATATTCGTTTAGTAATTCAAGGTGACAAGTACTCAGAGATTGCATGATATGGTAGTAATCGGATGATAGCAGATGCTACAGTTGTTAAATTTGACTGTTTGGCAGCATGTCCTATTTTATTGTACAGTCGTTCTTCTGAGAGTAGAATGGCTGATTCAACATTATTGGGCTCGTGGGTGTCGAACCCATGACCTTTTGAGCTACGTGCCAGTGTGTCATGATTCAACCATATTTCCGCCCAACTTTATTTCATTTCAGATGCTCTTATAGCCTATATGTTTCGTCTTATTATTTTCTTTAGAATTTGGCAGATTTATTTCCTTTTTAATATATTCCATGGCTTGTTTCTGATTAGAATTTTGGAGTCTTCTGTTTTTCATTTTACTCTCTGTCTGTTTGCCCCTTTTTAGTTTTATCTTTTCTGATTGAATATTGTAAAATAAATAAGTCGTTTTGCCAAAATTATTTTTCTTGTGTATGTAAATTGTTGCATTTTCATGCTTTTTTGATCCAGATTAAATATTGTAAGGCAAGTGAATGATTGCTGACACCTTTAAACATGTGTAACATTAATAAGTTACCCTGTTCTAGCTCTTGAATATATATGCAATTCTGATCTTTTTCAGGGTTTTCCTCAAAGCACTACTGTATTTTTCAAAAACTATTCAGAAAAAATTTAGCTCTCCGTTTCTGTTCGAGGTGAGTCATTATTTTGTGTGTGAGCAGCTTCACTCTTTTGCAAATTAACTCTAAGCAATTTATTGTTAATTATTTAATTTTAACGGTAATTATTGCTAGCATATCTTGTATATTTTAGTGAACAAAATGTACTGAAATGTCATTAAGTTAAATTTGACCGTTTGAGAGTCATATCATTGACAGTCTTGTAATGTGGTTAGGCTCTACTTTTTCTTCTTCTGCAGTCTTCTGCCAATGAGCAGGTTTATGACATGGACGATTCTTGTCTCCCATCCTTTCTCTCCAGCTCCCTCTGTCGTTCGCTTTCCTCTTTGTAGTCGCATAAGGTTCTCCATTGTCCAGATATCACTCGGCATGCTCAATCTTTTCCTCCACCTTGTTGTCTTCCCCAGGTTATGCTATACAATACAATATTCACTTTAATTCACTACAAGGTTTTCAAACTATCATAACCACAACTTCAATTACACTGTGTCTGTCTGTATAGTCTTTACACTGCGATATCTATAATACGCACAGAAAACTCTTCCGTAACAATACAGAAACCATTTTCGCAACCTGATAGAACTAGTATTATATCAGGGCATGTTGTAAGGATCTTCCAGTGCTCCAGATTATTTCCATTTGTGCTCCACCTGTGAGATGTGGTTCATGGTGGTTGATTAGTTGGAGTGATCAACTTGTAACAATTAGAGAATGGGTCTAAGTCGCATGTAACACAGTTTCTGTGTTGGGACCTTTTGAGCCAGTCCTTCACGTAAAATTTACCACTGTGATCAATCTATGCTTTGGTCTTTAGATTGTGGCATTTAATAAAAGCATGCTAATTTATGTGGATAAGATCCAAATTTATTGTTCTGTTTAGCAGATTCTGTGCTTAATAAGCTGTAAAGGTTTTTTCTTTCTTTTTGTGTATGACCTCATATTGTTTTGTGTTATGTCTGCCTAGGTGTGGAGACGTTTTTTCTTCAGTGCTATTGCCTTTCTTACTCAAAATCCTCTTCAACTGGAGCAGTTTTCAGAGGTCAAACGCAGCAAAATCCTTAGCCGGTGAAGACAACTATTTATTCTTTCTCTTAGTATTAACTGTGACTTTTGCAACCAGGAACTCTCGGTCTTGTCAGGGTATCAATACAAGTCCAATACACTCCCGATTTACTCGGAGGTTGTTGCTATGCAACCCATTCCAGAGACCGTGTACATTGAGCACTGTAGAAGTGTTATAAAAATTCCCAGATTATTATTAGTATTTATTAATATATTAATACCAAATGCATTAATACCATTTCATGTTGCGAGAAGTGGGGGTTATGTCCTCATAGTTAATAACTTACTATACTAATAAATACTATACTAATATTTGTTTATTGAAAATAATGACACAGCAACACTTTGCAGCAGAAACTAAACCAGGGAAAGATTGAGGTGAACAAATTAGAGTTAATGTCTTGACATCAATTGAGTTAACTTACTTGCGGAGAAGGAAAGAGAAAACGAGGGCGCCCAATGAAGAAATGGATGGACGAGATACAAGAAAGAACTGGAATGAATCTGGAGAAATTAAGGGACGTTACTACTTGGAGAGAAAGCAATGGAGAAGGTATATCATGACGGTCGCTAGAGTTCAACGAACTGAAAGCACAAGGTGACAATACAAAATATGAGATGTTCTTCTTGCATGCAGATTACATGACAGTTTTGTTAGACAGCGGAAGATTGGCTTTTTGTAATTACATGTTTTTTAATATATCATTTCTCAGGTATAAAGACATGAGAAGAGAGGGCGGATTTGGAATTCGGTCAATGTGGTTCAACTTGGGTGAGGCAACTTTTGAACCATTTATTTAATAGTATCAATATTGTGCCTGCATGTCTCACTACTAGTGGTGCCATCTATAACAGAATAAAAGTACACTTGGAATGTAGTGCCTGGCTACCAACATTAATTGGTGATCACTATGACCTTAATATCTCCAGTCATAAAATCATAGGTGCGTTAGTGCGTGCTGGCTATCCGCAGAAAACATGGTGTCAGTATGGTCGTTTGTGAGGTGCCCTTGTTGTGGTGTGGCCGCATTACGATGTCATATGAATTGCCGTTATCACTGTTAATATTATTATTATTATCAGCACCAGGCTAATTGTTCAGAAGTTTCTGCATTTTTTTGTCTAACTTGCCAACTTTCTGTCGTGTCAACTTCCAAGACTCGTAACTAATGAACTCGGTCGATTGTGCATATCATTCCGCCCATACAAGAGACAAGGACTTTAGTCAGCATGTATTTTCTGTTGCTGATTCCATGCTCTGAAGGCTTTCTTGGCTCATGTGTCGTCTGCAGCATCTTTGATGGCCTTTAGATCTCGATTTAACCCTTTAACGACCAGCGTTACTGATTATGCCTTGCGCTTTAGTACACGATGGTCGTTAAAGGGTTAAACTTGTCTTTTCTGGGGTCTCATTACCTCCTGTTTAGGCTGTTTGATGTCATCTCAGATTTTTCTCTTGGTGTATGACCATACCTATTGGAATTGTGGTCGGCAATGACCTTTCGCTGATGGTCAATTCAATTCATTTTATTGCAACTATTGAAACCAAAAATAAATACAAATTGTTTACGTTACATTCTGTTCGAAGCGACTCATTTTTCGATTAGTTTAGTTTTAGTGTTTTGAGCTATGTGAATGGTTTTATGTTGCGCTTTGTTGGGATTGTTTTGAGCAGTACTAACGTTGTTACATTGTGTTTTAGGTCAGCACAAGATAGAATTCATTCCAGAAATAGTTGGTCTTATTTTGGAGATGACTCTGATTCCAGAACCGGGTAAAAACACGTGCTTTCGTTAAATTTTAATAGGGATGAAATGAGAGACATTGCTATTTCTTCTGCACTACCGAGACCTGAATTTCCCCTCCTTTAGAAGCCGTTCGCTTCCAATAAATCGCTTGTCAATAAATAGTTTACTCACTTACTTACAAAGAACTATGATTTTCTATCAGATTGTGCAACAAAGATTTGTTACATTGAGAGGTATCATTTCGCCTTTCGTCTATGGTTTATTCAAATGCGTTTTATACTAGACCATTCTATTCAGCCTGGGTTGGGTTGGGAGTGCTTCTGAGTATTAACCTTGAAGGGGCACTATATAAATTTTCTTAATGAATGAGTGAATCTCTGATATATGATTCATCCCCCAATGCCGTACGTTTTGTGTTTGTCAGAGCTTCGCCGTCATACGATTCCCATCTTCTTTGATATGATGCAGTGTGAATTCATGAGTATAAGACCAGACACGAAGCATCACATGAGAAATTTCAACAAGGTACTTTATTCATCATTGTATCAGAAATCGAAGCAAAGTTCTTTATATGTTATGGTATGAAAATTTCTAATGAGGTACTTTTTCCATGATTGTATCAGAAATTGAAGCAAAATTCTGTATAAGCTATTGTATGAAAATTTCAATGAGGTACTTTATTCATCGTTGTATCAGAAATGTAAACAAAACTCTTTATTCATTATTGTTTGAAAATTTCAACAAGGTACTTTATTCATCATTGTATCAGAAATTGACGCAAAGTTCTTTATTCGTTATGGTATGAAAATTTCAATGATGTACTTTATCCATGATTGTGTGAGAAAGTTTGACAAGGTAAGTTTAGACTATTGTTTTTCATTGTTTTCTTCTATGATATGTTGATTAGTTCATTTGTCTTAAAGTTTGAGTAATTAAGCAGTCTATACTTGCAGTGACATTGAAATAATTGTGAGCTTACTGAAGTACCCAAACAAAGTTCTAAAAGTCTTGGACAATGTCATTTATGCTCATTGTTAAAGGATTACTGAAATATTGATTGGCAGTCTGATTATAGCTTTTTGTATGTTGACACCTATGTAAGAGTCTTTGAGTAAGTTTATGAAGGATGAGTTGGTTCATATTTAATGTTAGCTGAAAGGTCTGTTTGCATTGATCTATTAAAGTTTGAACGGGAGGTGATAACTAAATTGGATGAACTGGTTGGAGCAGACCACGGCGACAAGGATTTTCAGGAGAAGTTTTATGAAATGTGAGTACAAGAAAATTGGGTTTAGGCATCTTTTTTATCCTTTTATTCATCATGTGTCATAGTTCGTGAATTAACTCTGATTAATAGCTGTGTGAAATTATGATTCCTATTGCATGTGCAATTAGTGTGCGTTGCGCTGTGAAAGAGTTGGTCATTTTAATAGATTAGATTTGAGAGGCCAAGCAGATCTGACATGGATAAGTGCTGATATGAACATGACATATTGCTTGTGCCTAAAAATTATCCTAATGAATGTCCAGTTTTAAAATTCAGAAACAACTTTCGAGTGTTTGAAGGAAAAATAAGATCTGTAATGGAGTTATAGAGATTACAAATCCTCCTCCTGATAATATATACGTGCAATGGTAAACTTAGGTAAGCCGCTATCAATCATTGATGAGCGATTTCCTAAATCTTTTTGTGGATATGGAACTGATTTTGAGGGTGTTTATTTTCGTTTTATTAAGCCCTTGAGTCAGATGGGGAGCAATCTCATCATCTAGGAAGTGTCTTTTACTTCCCTGCTTGCAATGATACCAAACAATATGCCCTTGTAGCGATATTGCCGCTTACGGTGCCATATTAGTTGTCGTAATTATTATTACTTTTGTTGTTGTTGGTATTGGTGTTGTTTTTGTTATTATTGTTATTATTATTGTTATTACTATTATTATTATCATATTTATTTGTGAACCAACGTACATTGATACAGACTCATTAGTTTGTTATTAATTATGTTAGAGTCAATCAGTTTCTGATCTCACTATAGTTCCATTCAGATTCTGAGGTGCCCAGATTATTATTATTATTGTTATTATTAGTATTATTACTGGCCTGTGTCAAAGACATTTGTGCATGAGCACTTTGCCCATATGGATGTTACATAAAGCAGGCTCAAACCTGAAACACTGTCCATATGGTGCTTTTCCTGGCTTCTTGTGTGCTTTATATTTGCCGTCATTCTATGACCGCTCTGAACTGGTTATTTTAATTGCAGTATAAAGGAGAAATGTGAGCATCATTCAACAATGCGAGAGTTGGGCTGTACCTTTGTCGATACAATCAAACATCTGATGCAGTTGCTGCTTGAATACAGAGATGTCATCAAGGAAGAGAATGTCGACAACAAAATGAGTTGCACTGTCAGTCTTTTGGTATGTAAAAACATACAGTAATCTACCTGCATCCAAATACATAATACATTTCAACTGTTGATTTTATAATGCTCTCCTTCCTTGCAGAGTTCGGAGGTGTAGGTTGAAGACGATCGCCAGGGAACAGATCCATAAGTCGACTGGAATAGGTTAAGTTTTCTGATAGATTAAAAAATTATGTCAAGACATAGTTGTCCTAGTTGTAATAGTTGTCCTTAAACTGAATTAAATCTCTCTGACAATTAACAGTAGCCTAATAATCTCACAAAAGGTTACAGTCCAATTGATCTGCCATGTTGTATTCCCTCAGATAGTCTAGTGTGTTGCTGAACTTTATGTGATGGCTTGCCACTACGATGTCTTTGTGCAGAATTTCTACCATGACATCAGCAGACGTGAGCTCTTTCTACAGTACGCCCAGAAGTTGTGCAAGCTTCATCTAGAATCAGATAACTTCACCGAGGCTGCCTACAGTCTTATGATCTATGCAAAGCACCTCCAGGTTTGTACCAGATCTTCTTTTACTGTTAAACTTAGATTTGTCTATAGCACAAAGTAAGTAAGTTTAACAACTTGAAATTAGAAATGTGGTTGGCAGGTTTTAAATTATTAAAGCATATTATTGTGTGGCACGGTGGCCGATTGGTTAGAGCGGTCGGCTCGTAATGCTCAGTGTGCGCTGAGTGAGTGGGTTCGACACTGTGTAGAGACCTTGAGCAAGTCCTTCGCGCCCAATTGCTCTGCAGTATGACTGCAATTGCACTGTCAAGGCGTGTGCACTTCTGAGCAAAAAATTTTGGAAGAAGGGTGATATCAAATTTCAGAATAAATAAATAAATATTATGAAGATTTGTAAAATGCAAATTAAATGTACATCCCGTGATCAATAATGACTTTTGGTTATGTAATGTGTTGAGAGATTTGTTATTATTATGCTATGGTTTACAAAGGGCTAGTTATTGCATCTAATACACATTAAATGTGCCATTAGTAGCTTGGCTTAGTTACTAGTGCATGGTAGTGCACTGTCAAATTCCTAATTAGACTGCATATAGACACTGGCTGTACCAACATTGGAGTTCATGAGAGGTCTTATGTTTATTCAATTAGAAATCTTGTTTTTCCAGTAGCTTTAAGTACATCGTCATGTGTGAAGTGTTAAAGATGACTAGTTGACTTGGCTGAGGTTTCATGCTTTCCTCTAGTGGTCAAACAATTTCCTACCACCTTATCTGATGAACAGCAAATACTCCGAAGAACAACTGCATCGTAATCTGAAAGAGAGGATATACTACGATATCATCAGCTACTTCGACCAGGGAAAGGTCAGTGTGAAGTTGATTATCGTAACATATTCTCTGCTTCTCCCAATCTCCTCTGTGCCTCTCCACTGTTCGATATCT
Source organism: Bimastos eiseni (assembly GCA_959347315.1). NCBI lineage: Eukaryota > Metazoa > Annelida > Clitellata > Crassiclitellata > Lumbricidae > Bimastos > Bimastos eiseni. The sequence continues at coordinate 10,231,430 of OY365820.1, forward strand.
CTTCCCACTTCCATTCTTCAATCTCCTCAATGTGTTTTTTATGGTGTTGTTGTCCGTTATGTAGATGATGTTGTGGACTCTTGCTTATATGCAGAAAAATACAGTTTTCTAATCACTTTAAATCACCCTCTTGTTTATATGCAGAAAAATACAGTTTTCTTTTCACTTTAAATCACCCTATTGCTTACATGCAGAAAAATACAGCTTTCTAATCACTTTAAATCACCCTCTTGCTTATATGCAGAAAAATACAGTTTTCTAATCACTGCAAATCACCAGTTTCAGAGTTTTGAAATAATTTTGAATGGGCTGTTGCTCCGGTGAACCTTGACAAGTTCAAGCTGCTCCAGAACTTTTAATTCTCTGGAGAATTCCTTAAGTCCTGGTGGATTATATCTACCTTCAGTAAAACCAATGCTATGAGACTGTTTTGCTGTATTTAGATGTGGGAGAAAGGCATCGAACTTTGCAAAGAGCTGGCTGTTCAATACGAAACGCAGACCTTTGACTACGTGCAATTATCCGTGACTCTGGTTGGTTGCAACAGTTCTCTTTTGGCAAATTTTTATGTATTTGCACTAGTAATTTATTACAAAATGATGTAATGTGATTAGATAATTATGTTGCTTTGATAGCTGATCTCATTGGAAAGCTAGATATGATATTTATGTGTGTGCAATGTGAATGACATTGCCATTAAATGTGCTGCTGGATTATAAGCTGTATTGATCCTAGATTTTGGATTGAATTTGGGGTTCGATCATCTATTGAAAATAAGTGCTTTATAGTTATCAGATGAGATTCAATTTAAATTGTACTAACATGAATAAGCATGAATGTTTGATGCATTTTTCCATCTAAGACCTTTTTCTTTTCTACGTCTTTAAATGATTGATGAATTTTGCAATCATGACCTGTTTCCCTTAGGACTTGCAGAGCTTCTGAATGAAAATTGAATTTAATGTCTTAATGTTTTTATGTTTATGAATTCATTGTCATCAGTCTGTAAATGCATTGTGTGTATTATGCGCCATGTATGAAATTCACAGAGGAAACAGGCAGAGCTGTATGATTCCATTATGACGAAGGTCCGCCCTGAACCAGAATACTTCCGTGTTGGATACTATGGAATGGCTTTCCCATCATTCCTGCAGGTAAATAATGCCAATATTGAGATATACTTGTACCATGCTTTGAACATTCAGTCTATTTGTCCTTCTGTCAATTTGTCCCTAAGTCAATTTGTCCATCAGTCAATTTGTTCTTCAGTCAATTTATGCTCCAGTCTATTGTTCTTTCAGTCATTTTTTTTCTTTCACATAGTGTTTGAGAATCATATTGAACAATATATTTGATGCTTAATGGATTTTAATCTGACTTCACCAGACTACAATTGCTATAGATTGGCTCCACGTTTACTCCACCTACTTTTACTAACTGATGTTATAGTTTAGTTCTAATGATATTTAGCATCATTCTTGCAAAGGGAGCCAGTTGTTACCTTTGTACACACTTTTAAGACACAACAGCCAGAGCGCCTCTGAGTTGTCATCTTTGAAGAGCGATATAGTAGTCCTCTAAATGAAGAAATTATACAGAGTACCTGGGTTTTTTTCTCTCTGAGTGGTGCTATATAATTGTTGAACTGCAACTACGATTGGCTTGTTTTGTCATCAATTTTTATCGTACAATTGCCTTTTTCTGTAACCCTGTTATTCTGTTACCCTTTTTCTTTAGAATCGTGTCTATATATATCGTGGAAAGGAGTATGAGAGGCTGTCAGATTTTACAGCACGTCTTCAGAATCAGTTTCCAAATGCACAGGTATATATGTCATCACTGTCTTAAATTGTCTCACTCTGGTGTGAAGGGAATCATTTAGTCAGTTTAACACAGTTTAATGGTTGCATCGAGCATTATGAGAATTTGAAACTTTAATAATTTATTTCGAAATTGCACCATACAATGAATATTTTGGGTTAAGGTCGCTTTATTTGGAAAACTTGAATGATTGAGAAGTTCACTGACGTGTGAAAAAAATCCAGAAAGATCTGATTTGTGCTGAGGATGTTTCGTGTTTTCTGTGTCATTCCAGCTAATGAAGACACTTAATGCTCCAACAGAAGACATCAAGAAGCTGCGACACCAGTGTGAGTGCTTCCTTTGATAAGTTTGAGATAGGACATAATCAAGTAAACAATTTCCTCCAAGTGCCAAATCCAAGTATTTGGATGCACTATTTGCTGGGTCCGGGTGCGAACCGAGTGGCAGTGGCAACTCTGGCCCGGCGAGTACCATCCGCAGGTGAAGCTTAAAATTTTTGACTTTCACCGTTTCTTGTAACGAAAAATTTGCAAAATAAATGTTTTGTGCCCATAATAACTAATAATACAGCTTTAAATTTTTAATTTTGTCTTTAGATTGTTAAATGTTTGAAAAAATTACTGAAATGCATTTTGTTTTATTTTCAACTATTTGTGTGTATACAATTTGTCAAGACGAATACTTCAACTCTCTTTCAGTTATGTTCCCATCAACCTACAGTGCAATCTATGTTAAGTGTGATTATTACCCTCTTGTATTAACCTCTTTTCTTTATCTTGGCTTGTGTAAAGTTTGTCATGGTTAGACGTCGGTTCGTTGGTTCGTCAGAGTCCTTTCAACTCTTTTTTCGACAGAGCTGAAATTTTGCACACATTTCAGGCTTGCATGACAATGCAATGTATCAAATTTTTACGGACATAACTCAAAAATTGAGGAAAAAATGACCCAAAAATTGAGCAAAAAATGACCAAAATTTAAAAAATTAAATATTTTTTAACCACTCGAATGAGTCCATCTTGACGAGCTCCACTTTTGGCAAGTTTACATCATCAATGATATCTAATAAAAAATCTCTTAAGGATATGGAACGAATGCTCCATCTACCAGATAATAGAAGGTCCAGAAAAACCCATGTTTTTACTTTAACTTATTAGTATTGTCAGTTTGATGTGTAGCTTTAATTCAGCTGAACTTTTAGATCTTCAGATAAATAAAGTGACTCCAATTCTTGAGCTGAAGAATCATCTCATTGATAAACGACTCAGTGAACAGATTCTAAAGTAAGTTGAAGCCATGTTCTCTTATCTTCTTGGTCAAGGCAGGCATTCACACTACTTGAATATGATGAGTTCCCTGTTCTTATGATTGAAGTTTATAAGCTTGATGTTGCTGAAATGCACATGTAGAGTGTTGTGTTGTGTCGGCATGAATGAATTTAGAAGATAGAGGAAATTCTTTAAAATTAGTCATTTAGAAATTGCAATTTTGAATCGCTGAGACGAATATCCGTATTTCTGCATATATATGACTTGATTAAATATTAAATGTTTTATCATTTTTTTGATCTCTCATATCCAGTACCATCATTCTTGATAATGGCATGCAAATGAACTAACCAATTACCTTACTTAACTTGTGAAGGTATTACAAAGTGAACGATGTTCAGAAGTTCACTTATTCAAGAAAGAAAGACGAGTCTTCGAGTGACCCAGCGGTAAGGTTCTTAGATTTATACATTGCTGAATATTTTATAAGGGAAAATAATTCATCTTAAATTATCTCTGACTGATTAGTAGTTATCTCTGCAATGTGCAGTTGTGAGTGTGCAGGCTAATAGAAACAATCAGAAAATGCAAGAGAAAGTGGTTGGGTCATATGGAATCGGGATGATTGATCACTGGACGATTGATCACTGGATGATGCGTCATGCTGCACTCATGAATAAGCTGGTGCCCTTCACTTAGCTTTTATGTATGACTTTAGAGATGTTGAGGTTAAGATTACAAAACTCTGAACCTGAGAAAGCTAGAGGAACTGAAATTTTCATAGGTTCTACATTTGTGGCTTTAAATAGAATTTTCCGAGAGCTTAGCCCATCATCTTTGTGCATCTGTTCTGACCTCTCGAGCAATCCACAGAAATACGTTTTAGTCATTGAATTAAGTGAGACTTAATTATTTTGTGTCTCAATTTGACGTTAGAATCTGTGGCTGGAGAGAACGAACCTCGTGACTTCCTTTCCGTTCCCTGGAATTCTGCGCTGGTTCCCTGTGACTTCAACGCACACGGTCAGTTAAATCTTGTTGCTCCTTTATATTTGTACCATTGATTTGTTCATTAGATGATGGAGCTAAACAAATGCATGATAATAATAATAACACAAACGACCTTTTGCTGATGCGTATTTGTCAGAATGGATATGCTGATTCGAAACATTAATTTTCATTCTCAGCCTGAGTTTCGTAGTACTCGGCATAAACTTCGACTCAGAGAAACAATGGGTCCGAGTTATAATCTTTCCGATTTTATATTTTGAAAGCAAAAATGAAATTTTTTAATTTACAAACAAAAATAGACCTAACTGATAACACAAATGCTGCTACCATTAGTACTTGCTAGTTACTACTTCCTGGTGTAAACTAAGGAAAACTAAAAAAATTCAGAAAAGTTGTTGCAAACTACCGAACTAATAATCAAGAGAATGAGACTAAACTCAAACTCTAACTCAGCAGGAAATTCAAATTCGGTTCATCTCTAATCTTTTTGCTAAATAATAATAATAACATAAAGGACCTTTTGCTGATAAGTAGGCCTTATTGCCAGAATGGATATGCTGACACTAAACATATCTTTTATTTTCATGCTAACATTGTTATCGTTGTGTGCTGGCAGTTTGATGTGAGTCCACTGGAGCTCGCGATCGAAGTAATTGATGAGATAAACGAGAAGATCCGATCACTGATCGATCAGCACTGTTCCGATCCCACCCTGCGTGTCGATCCGTTGGGTATGGTGCTGCATGGAGTGGTGGATGCGGCGGTCAACGGTGGTATCGCTAATTACAAGGTAAATTTCTCATATGTTCTATTGGAATTTTATCTCTGCTGTTCCTCTTTTCAGCCATCTAGCTCCTTATGAAATGAACAGTTTTGAAGTGCTGCAATGATCAGTATGTGATTAAGAAAACGTAATTAACTGTTGAACTCTGTTTTATTGTAATGTAAAGGGATGTGATATAACCGAGCGTTTATGTAGCTCCCCTTCAAGATATCTACTCTGCGCTGGCTTAAATGATGTTAAATGTCATAGGGTCAGTAAGCTGAAAAGAGTCACCGTGGTCTGACAGTTGAGTTGTATGGCTTTGAAATGTCTGTACAGCAGTAGGAAGGTTTGTGATATAAGCATGTTGTAAATTGAGATAGGATTTGAACAAAGGAAGGGTGTACCACAGTGCTTCCCAACCTGTGGCCTGCAGGCCAAAATGTGGCCCTCAACCTATCAAAGATATAAAAAATGTATGTGCAAAAAAATGAATATTTGATGGAATAATTAATTTCAATTGTAAATCGTTATATTTTGCTGATATTTATAAGTAACTTTAAATAAATATTACTCATCTAAAATGATTAAACCGAAATTTATCATGTGTAATTTACTTGTATGATAAAATAAAAATCTGTTAACATTTAAAACAATTATTTCTTTGACCCTGTGTCCTCCAACTAAATGAAAGTGGCCTTAAGTCAAGAAAGGCTGGGAACCACTGGCCACAGGATAATTGCAATCGCCGGAGCAGAATCTCATGGTCCACCATATCAGAAGCAGAAGATATGTCAAAGTGTCTACAGACAGATGAGACTGGTCATTGACTACATAACTATATATATGACAATAGGGAGAAGAGCCCAGATTGCTGAAAATGGGGAAGAAACTGAAGTGAAACTAGTATTTTTGTGTTTTCAAGGTCGTGATATAAATGATGACCCACGTTTTGGGAGTGAGGAAGATACCCCCCAGTGATCTGATCTATTAATAATGCTTATAATTTACTCGAATGATGCAGCCTTTCTTTTTGTCTATGACAGATATTCTATACAGACGACTTCCTCAAAGGTCTGCAGTATGAAGCAGAAAAGGATCAGATTGGCCGTCTTCGTACTGGCACCAAGACCCAGGTAACCTTAATTGCTAAACAGTCTAACCAATTCGTTGTAATTTCTACAGGGTTTTGGCTAAAATTTGAATATTCATCAACAGTGGGACACCGTAGCCGATCCTTAGCATTCTCGTCTTGTATTGTGGAGAGTACAGTTTCAAGCCTCCCATGGGACGAAGAGATTATACACCTTCACTCAATACGAGGGCCCTGTGCTGTCGATTTATGCCTGCTTATTGGATGGTTGTGCCTAATAAATTAATATGATTAAAGAACAGAAATGTCCTCATATCAGTCAGCCAGTAATGTTATGCTACAGTAACTGTCTTGGGAACGTTCGAGTCCACAAGCTCTGTGCTTGAAAGGTGAAAAAGGGACTCGGTAAATAAATACCATGTCAAATAATGAGCTTTAGATGTAGAGTCTGTGGACACCTACGTGGTAACAGTTGTCACATCTTTCTAAATCAGGGGTGTCAAAGAGCTGGCCCACAATTGAGAATAAAAGGTCTAACTTGTCATTTTGAAGCTTTATGCATTTTCTGTGATGTTTGTAATACCAGAATCACATTTTCAAGGTCTAATTCAACTGTATGTATGGCCCCCTCTGAGATCCTACCCTGTTTTCCTTGTGTGCCCTTGGCACTGTGGCCCCCCACTTGCTAAATTTTGCTGCTGGCCTGGCCTGCCATCACAAAAAAATAACACCTTTGTTCTAAATTATCCTAACAGGTGCATGTGAAGGGTATCATAGCATATTGCTATAGTCATCTCTTGGTAAATTTGAAAACATGATTTGAAAATCTCACAGATGACTTGATGTTTTTAACATTTCAGCTGATGTTGCTGAAGAAGGGACTGGACATTCATCGTGAGAAAGCGCCGGAGAGTCTGCTGCCCTTCCAGGCGCATCTCGAACAGAGATACACCCAGATGAAGAATGTTCTGGAAAAGGAATATGGCATCAAGGTTATTATTTATCAAAGACTAATTTACTTTTTCTGATGTTACCTAAGTAGGTCAGAGATCTGTTGACGTTCCTCCTATGCAGAAGAAAAGGTGATCTGTTTTATATAGCATACTGCTCTAAGATTCATTCATACACTCACATAAACACAGTACTGTAATGACTGGAGACATTTGTCCTGCATTTTCTGCTGTATTCTCTTTAAAAGTCATGGATTCTTATTCTCGCAGTTGTGCATTTTTTCTCTATTAGGGCATATAATCTATTTACAAGATTTTCAGAACAATGTAGCTAAATTATGTATGATTTTTTTTAGTCTAATCTGCCAGTGGCATCTAACTCCCCCCCCCCTCCCGACCCGGAATGGGAGAACAAACCCACACTCTGGCCATTGATGTTATCAGAATTCAAAAGCCCCTAGTGTGCGTCCAAAGTGTTAAACCGCACTTCTGGAGACCATGGGAAAATTCGTTTTCCCAAGCCCCATTGATAGATGCCACTGTTTCCACAATCAGTGTCTGTGTTTCTCAGGTGACAGATGAAGATTTCCTCAACCAGAGTGTAGATATCATTCCAATCACAACCTCTGTGAAGCGGGTTCAGAGCATGCCCGCCTCACGTCACATTCAGCAAAACAGGTATTCGCTCGGAACAAGTTTGATGATTGCAGAATTGTGCCTTCTCGGTGGTTGCCCCTCGCTCTGTAACACGCTCCAGTTGGCGTTGCGCTTGTCGCCCAGGGTCCACTCAGACTCTTTTTATATTTGCCTTAAAGCTGTTCTCTTCAGCTGTGCTGGGGTTGGGAGTGCTCTTGATTAGTAGCCCTGAAGGGGTGCTATATAAATCTTTGTAATAAATGAATGAGTGTATTTTAGATTTTGTTTTATTTATGTTTTACTGGTGAACAAGTAGGTGGCATTGATGAATTTTTAGAGATCATGTAGTCGACGAATATTAAGGTATAAATATTAAAATTGGAGAATTTGAAGAAATTTTATTACAATGTTAATTACAGGTTATGACGAATGAGTTCTTAGGAATAATAATTGCAGTCTTATATCTTCATTGTGTTTTTATCTAACTAAATAACCTTTGTTTACGTGTGAGCGCTTCTTAACACTTTGAAGATGAGCTGAATTCGTTTCCAAGTCACTCTTAGTGGACGCTTGTGGCTTGTGTTGAGCAATTACTTGGTTTGGGACTTGGCTGCCTTATCTAACGCTGAGAGTGGATTTTTCTACTGTTATGTTTTTAATTTAGCTTATTATTTTAAACAGATGTTCAATATGTTTAAAATTTTACATATTTTACCAGTGGCCAGAATCTTTAGCATTGTTGATGCGGGTTTAGTAGCAACACCTTCTTTCGTTTGCTGTTGCTGGCATAGGTCTATGTTACTAAGAACTAACTGTTTTCAGAATAAAGTTTCCTTATTTTGTTCTCGTTGTACCTGAATGATGATCTATCCTTCCTACTTTTGCAGATTATTTCTTGCATTAATAACAACAGTAAACTTGTGGAACAAATCTTCCTAGAAACCTTACTAACCCTTCTGTATTGCAGCATGATAATTTTATTGTTCACTTGCTGTAGTGGAAAAGCTGCTGTACAAATAGTTTTTAAGTTTAAATCCGCAATTTTAAATTATGAAATAATATTTTAGACATAGTTATTTGCCCGTAGGTGAGAAATGCTGCTTGGGAAATTCATTAAGTGATTTTTATTACAATTTTTTGCACATTAGAAGCAAATAACGCAAAGTGCATGTAATTGGATAAAATGCATTTTCCAATACAGTTAATCAGTTAATCGCATTTCTCAAGCAAAGCATGAGTTTGCAATTTTCTCAGGCTGAGTCAATGTTATATCAGCAAACTAAATGCATTTTGCAATGTAACGAATGCAAGTCAGACAGAAGGAGCATATAACAAGTTACAGGAATATTAATTGAAATTTTAAGCAATGTTTTAATGGATACTGTATCTCAGATTTCGATCTTTGCGCAACTATGTGGACATGAAAAAAATGTCATTAACAATATAGTGCTATCCTGTACTGGCATTACAACAATAGTCGATGCTAGGGATGAACCGGAACTCGACTCGGCCCGAGTTTCATAGTACTCAGCATAAACTCGGACTTGGACAAACTCTGGCTCAGAGTTTTGATCTTTCAGATTTTCTGTTTTGAAAACGAATATCTGATTTTTAATGTACTATAATAACATCGACCTAACTAAAAACACAAATACTATAATTTTTATTTAAAAAGCAATAATCGACCTATGCATTGCTATTATTAGTGCTTACCAGTTACTGTTTCCTAGTGTTAGCTAAAGGAAAACTTTAAAAAATCATAAATTTCGTGCCAATTACAAAACTAAAAAAAAAAACACTGAGACTTTTTAAATTGAAATTTTTAAATTGAAATTCTTAAAATTTGATATCGCCCTTCTTCCAAAATTTTTTGCTCAGAAGTGCGCATGCCTCGGCGCAATTGCACTCAGCGCACACTGAATGTTACGGGCCGACCGCTCTAACCGATCAGCCACCGTGCCACACAAAGTTGTACTTAAATATTCTGAACTAGGAATCGGCAAAATTCAACTCGTAAAACTCGGTACTCTGCAGGAAATTCTAACTCGGTTCATCTCTAGTCGATACCTATTGATTGTGTTATGTTTCTCAGCACTTTATGTGAGAAGTTAGAGCTTGTAAATCTGAATTGAGTTTGGAGAATATTCTGACCAGTGCTGTGTGGACTAGGTCCTCGCAAACCCTCTCTTCGAGGTCTAATGCATCGCTTAGGATACAAATCCAACAGGGACATTTGCGGTCAAAGTGAGTTCTTGAGCTTCACGGCCATCCTATGTGAAGGCTGTGATTTCCGCAGAGATCCTGGTATCATAGAGCATAGCTGTAAAGCACCGTGTGCGTATCATCATCTCCAAACGTGTACATTGTTTATGCATGTGTGGTTTATCAGCAGGATATGTGCACCAACTTGCATTTATCAGTGAACACTCCTCTAGCTTGGTGCAATTTTTTGAAAGGACTAATCAAATTTCTTACTTATATGTCATGATTGAGACACTTATGATTAAAACGAGAATGATCTATTACTCATGAAGTGGGAGTCAAATTATCATATTTCTTATTAAAATTAGCATACATGTTGTAACGTAGCAAGCAACAAGCATTGCTTTACTGGTAGCTGGAGTCAATCCTGAAAGTTAAGCTTTGTGGCAAGGTTGGTGTTACTGTAATATGATAACAACCAAACAGTTTCATTTGGATTAACACTGAGCATTTATCAAACAACTAATTCAAAGGAATATTGTTATATTTTTGAAACTTGAACATTAGCTCCAGACATAAAAATCCTCTAAATCCCTAATTGAACATCTAATTGATATTCCTGAACTAAAAGAAACTGTCTTGTTTAATCTGTAATATAGTACTTCACCATTTTCTTTCCTGAGCAAACCTTGATATGTATAGGTCTAATCAGGCTGCCTTACTTTTTCCCATCCTGTTCCATTCTATGGGGTTTTGAATGTCTTGCCTTAGCTACTGAATGAAGTAATAGGAAGCCATTGGCCAACCTTTGCAAACACATCACTTTTACTCTAGCTTAGAATTTAAAACTCTACTGGTTGCTAAACAAATTGATTTTGTGTAGAGATGAGGCACACTAGTTGTAGCCTCTAGCGCGATACAACAGGAAGCCTTTTTCTGGTCATCCTGCTGAAATGTCTACTTGCAGCCTGTAGAAAAGTGGTGAAATTAATGTCAGAAGTGATCGAGTGTTAATTTTATGGCCTGCAGACATCTTGTTATTTTAATTAAATTGCCAGGTTTAAGCTTTGTTGCCCTGGCAGATGATACCAAGATCTCTGGAAATTATTTTGTATCTCATCCTATTTGCATTTCGTGCATTGCTTTACTTACAGCTTCTTGCTTCTCACACCGAATATAGCATCGTGTATCTGGATTTTTATGATGTTATTCGGAGTCTACGCGTCTTATTGTATGCAGTTGAAATCGCCATCTATTTGATGCATATCTCCCATGTACGCAATGTAGGTCTTCTGTATATGCCCTTTGATGAGCTTGGGTCTTATCTTCTGCATGAGATACCTACGAGCATGACTTCTGATTTTCAGTCTGACAGCTGCTTAGTGTTGTTTTGTGACCAAAGACACGAGTATGGTGATTTAGCAATTACATCCCATTAGCAACAAAGCATAGACAATATCAACTGTAGAGGTGGAGATTATAAATGACAGACAGACATAAGCTGAGGTAGACAGAGGTAAAAAGAAGGATAGCGATAGGAAAAGCTGCAATGAGTGGATTAGTGAAGATATGGAAGGACAAACACGTGATCATAGACACAAAAAAGACTTGTGAGGGCAAGATCTTCCCTACAATACTATGTGGATGCGAGACGTGGACAACGACAAAGGACATGGAGAAGAAGATCGACACATGTGAAATGTGGGTATGGAAGAAGTTCCAGAGAATATCATGGATGGAGAAGAAGACAAATGAAGAGGTGCGCAGGAAGATTGGAGTCGAGAATGATGAGACGTTACAACAAACAGTGTTGGGAAGGAAGCTGGGGTTTTTTGGACATGTTATGCGATCAAATGGAATGGAAAAAGAAATGGTGTTGGTGTGCGAAGAAGGAAAGAGAAAAAGAGGGTGCCCAAGGAAGAAATGGATGGACGAGATACAAGAAAGAACCGGAATAAATCTGGAGGTGAAAAAGCAATGGAGAAGGTTTAGCATGATGGTCGCTAGAGTTCAACGTACTGAAAGCACAAGGTGACAAGATGAGACAGAGAGAACGAAGACAGAGAGAAAGACAGGCTTGATTGAAATTATTTAGATGACAGTCTTGAATGAAATTAGTAAACGGCAGACTTGATTGAAATTAGTAAAACGACAGACTTGATTGAAATTAATAAAATGACAGGCTTGTTGTAGTGAAATATTTTGTCTATATTGATTACTGCTTTTTTCACAGATTCTTTATGACTAACTGCCTGAATGTTTGCAATCAACTTATACCATATTAATCGGAATCATATGAATGCTTGCTTGCAATTACAGACACACCCAGACACTTCTTATGATGTTGCTTCTGGCAGCCATATTTCATACTCTGCTGATAAAAGGCTTTATTAAAAAGCCAAATTAAACTTTACATCCACATTCCCTGCTTTATTCTTTTAACGAAAAGAGGGATTAGTTTTACTTGCATTTTTGGTCTATCATTCGTCGGTAAAGTGTTTAATCAGTGTTGACGTAAAGATAAGGAGTCTCTCTCTCTCTCTGATTTAATCCCTCCTAGGGGAAGGGTCAGCCACACGGACCTTCTGATCAGGAATATACTCAGATCGCCTGTATGAAATGTTTTTAATACTGGATGCGCTTCCTGACATCAAGCCATTTTCACTGGGAAGCTGGCAGCTTAGCCTTTGGTGCACGCACCTACTCGCAAGACTCATTTGAAGGACGACCTGTGTTTGTCCTGTTACGCGACTGTCATAGCGCATCTGTGGCGTTTATCATAATATGGGCGCCACTCACGTCCTATACCACGCGCTGTTAGCCCTATAGCGGTTGGTTCATGGCAGCTTCTTTATAAATTTGGGTTTACCTGATTATTTTGCCCCTGGCCTCTGTATCTGGAAGTTGCTCCACTCACTGCCTGCCACCTATTGAGTTATAATATTTATGTGATAGCTCGACCCAACAACATTAAAAATAAGAAGTGTCTGGGTTTTTTTGTCTATATATGATAGCACTAGATAGTTTGACAAATGATTCAAGACTTGTTTCTCGAGATTTTCACCATCGTCCATTGTGCCTCATGTCTTTTTAAAGCTAACTTCGAAAGACCTATACAGTTTTTTTTTTAATGGTTACCTCAGATGTAGAAACTCAACAGTCCAGTGGAGAATAGACCTAGGAATTGTTATTATTTTGATTATTATTATTATTACTATTGTTACTATTTTTTTATTATTGCAATTATTATTATTTTTAGTTGTATTATTATTATTACTATGCAGTTAATTCAGCACCGCTATGTCAGTTCCCAATTATCGGTTGTTGATGCTGAGCAGTTGTGATTTTATCAACGTTCCTACACAATTTCCATGTGAAGGGAGACTCAGATCCGTGTACTCGTTGTATTAAGGGTGGGCACTTTAGTCAATGAGCATCTATGCTCCCACTGTGGAAATATGAAGTCAGACTTCGGTGGGTAAAGTATTGATTCTCTGAAGACTCGAGTCTTGCTTTTGTAAGAATTGCATTCTTCTACCGACTTTCGTAATTCAAAATATTTTTAAACTTGAAGATGATTGGTTCAAAATATTCAGTAATTGAAAAGTGCTGCTCAGATATGATAATATACTGGCAAGGAGTTTTAAGAGTCTTAAACCAATACGCTAGTTTCTGTTTTTCACATTGGTGATCTGTATGTCAATTTTACTGACAAATGATTAAATTAAAATTTGGGGAACCTTGTGTTGTGAAATGTTAGAAAATTTGCCTGGCATGTGATATCTCAGACCAACCTAAGATTTTAAATGAAAAGTGATCTCTATTGCTTTAAGAATTTTTTAATTGAACCCCAATTTATCTTTAACAGGTTATATCTTTAGTACGAAAAACACGTGAGAGGTAGAATTACTGGATCTACTGATGGTTTTTGTTTTCTGTTTTCTATCACCGTAATAAAAAAAGACAAGAGAAGGAGGGGTATCCATTCTTAGGAAATGCTTTACAAAGAATTTTAACTGGTTTACTATAAAATGATTTAAGGATTGACTCGGACACTTTCAGTCGCAGTACGATGGGTGCATCGACTCCAAACATTGCCGCTCCAGTGACTCCTATCTCCATGACACCGATTGTCGAGTCTGCAGCCAAGTCGATCATGCGAGCCGTTTCTTCGATCAACGTTGGAAGTCTTGCTGGTGACGCATCGGTGTCGTCGCGCACTCTGCCCCATCGCAAGAGTTCGTCGCAGAGAGACTCCGTTATTTCAGGGACATCGACTTCGTCTCTTGGCAAAGATGGCTCAGTTATTGAACTCAGCCAAGAGGTCTGAAATCAGCAGTAGTTCGACTACAAATAATTATTAATCTGTTCTGTGGAAACTCAATGACATATACTCTTTGGAGAATGTCCTATAATGCAGCACATGAACCAGACTATGTGTGAAGTGCAATTCTGCTAACAAGTCAATATTTTGTCATTAGCATGTTAATACTTTAACGATAAGTGTGTTTGAAGTGAGGTTTTTGTGTTCTAAAACATAATTTTAGTAACAATAATTATAATTGTTTATTAATTCAAGCAGACAAGTACGCTGTAAGGTTTCACGATGAAAAGTTTAAAAGGGGTCAAATTTGACTGTATGGTGACCTGCAAGGTGCACATCAGACTTGGTCATTTTCAGTTGCCCTTAGAGAGGTGAACTCATTGGTCTGGCAGTATTGAATGCACATTCATGTAACTTTCATGCCACCTTAAACTATTAAACTATTTATCATCTGTTACTTCTTAGTCATGTAATCTTATGTAATCAGTCATGTAAGCTTGTCAGTTTGAAATGATAAAGAACATTATTAGTATTTCATCATAGCATGAATTCTGACATCATACGATCGGAAATAATAGCAAATAAACTTGTTCCAATAACCTTTGTGTAAGATTGTCCTTGATATGGCGGCTCCTAGATACAGCGATATGAACAGTTTTTGGTGTAATTGTTTTTTTTAATTGTTATTATCATGTTGATCTTTCAGCTTACCCCGATGCGACCGCTGAGGCCAGAAAACGAATCGAAGAACCGACCCCCGAGCGGTCACCTCAAGCAGGTGCGTACGTTGACGGTGACCCCAAGCACATCACCAATCGACAGCCCCGATGGAGCGGGGGTCAGGAACAATACAGAATTGCCTCCGCCACTGCCGGAGAAGTCCAGCCAGGCGGATTACGCAAACATCGGATCTGACGAACCAAACTCAGCCACATACGACGTTCAATGCCTGATGCGTCGGGGAACTCACAAGGATCGGGTAGGGGTCTTTATCGTCATCTCTATCATCGTCTTTATCATCATTTTATCGTCATCTTTATCGCCTTCTTGTAAAATGTCTCTTGATAAACATATGTTGGTTCTTTTCTTTACATGCTGTGGTACAATTGCATGGCATCGGTGTTTGTCTCAATTATTTCTTAGCTTTAAATAGTTGAACGCATTGTATGTAAGCATGCCTGTATGTATGATATTTTATGTATGAATAAATCTGTAGCATTTGCGTCGTATGTGTGGACAATACATTTATATAGCAATTTTACCAGTTTGGCTGTCTAAACTATTGTCGAAAATGTCTGTTCCAACATGGTTGTTTCCCATATGTCTAAGCAGATGTATACACTGAATTATTCATTACTTGACTATTTGTTACAAATATTTTCAGCCCCATATCCCGCTGCCAACGACTCCCACGCAACCGTTGCCTCCGAAGAAAGCCTCCGCTGCGGGCGACTCGGTTCTAAAGACCCGTTCGTTGCAGGAAGATGACAACAATACCTTTTAGCGCGATGGTCACTCTTCTGGAGTGCTAACAGAACGGTTCTGGCACTTTGTTTCTGCGCTCTGTAGGAATCACTTGTTGTTCACTGAAGTATTAACCTGGCATTAGTTTGCCATCTGCGATTGAAAATTAGTCAATTTCTATTTTCTGGTGCGAAGTAAGTGACAAGAAATTTCCGCGTATTCGCTGGACTGGGCTGTACATAGTTGTAGCCAGCCTAAGATACGTGCATGCGAGAATTGCGTCTTATACAAAAAGTGCATTTGCCTGTGTACATTTTTGATTCTATTTCTGGTGAGACATTTCCGTGGGTGCTACATGCTGCAGTGGTGTGATGAAAGGCAAGCATGGATTTTTTGATGCTCTGGCAGTGGAGACTGTAAGCACAGACGTGAAACAGAGTCCATGATGTCCCTGATAGTTTCCTTGTTGGACATATTCATGACCGAACGCGGGTCTGAATCTAACGGAATATTGTCTGTCAATTGCAACAGCTGCTTTGGAGGAACTTAAACTAAATGAAAAATAGTGATTGTAGGTTACTGAGTGTGTTCTGTGTCCTATCTATTTTTTATCATACTGTCATGCGCGGTTGTTATTTCTCAGCTAGTAAGTTGAAAGACTGTCTGTCTGTGCTTTTGAAATGTACTAATATTGATGCATGCTTCTAGATTTCAATATACCAACTTTAATAGTGATTGTAAATTATGTGTATATACTATGTGTGAGTGTTGCTAATATATTATGTATATCTGATTCGTGACCATGCTCTATTAATTATATAAATATGTCGCATTGTTCATAATGCTAAATATGGTAACATGTCATTAGTAAAGAATTTGTTTTTGCATGTGCATTTAGTATGTATAATTCAAGTAAGTTAAATAACATTTTTATTGTTATATTAATCAGCTCTTAATTAGATATGTTAGAGTACTTAAATCAATGCTTTGTTTTGTTTATGTAAGATGAAAAAAAATGTGAGAACTTCATGTATGCTGTAAAATTGGTATAATATTGATAATAATAGCGATGCATGATATTCCAGCAACGGCCAGCATTTGAAGTTTGGTGTCTTGAGGTGGTTTAGTTTGCTAATTCCAGACCCTTTGACTAGTACTGGCAGGAAAGCTTTTACTACTGAGGCTTTAAATTTGTTTGCGGTACAAATGCTGCATGTAATTTGTGGTCTAAATTATGTTGATTGATCCACTTAAGATGGTTATTTTACAAATATTTTCATTTTGTTTTAAGTTGAACGGAATTCGAGGTAAATTAAATATCATTTAAAATTAAAATTGTTATTTAATGTACTTAAAAGACCTTCTGCAGAGCACCAGATATATAAATGGAAACACTTAATGTTGCATGTTATATACAGCAAGCATGTCCATTAAATGGAGCTCTGTATGTCAAAGTGCCTTAGCCAAGAAAGTTAAACTTTATACTTGGTAGCTTTAGTATTTAGCTGTAACTAGCCTATTAAGAACCGCTTTGCAAAGCATGTCCTCCTTACAGTTTCACAGTCTGATTGCACAGCTAGTGCTAAACATGTGGAAGTCCTTTGGGAGCCATGCTCCAGATGTGCTTATAAGTATTTACTAGTTAGTACTTGATCCTTCCAATGCGGGTCTGCACGTCGGGTGGCACATTTCCTCCACTCTGTTCATCATCTGGCCTCTTTCCGCAGTGGCTCCAAATATCAAGTCATTCATTACGGTCTGAAGCCAATTCCTCCATGGCATCTCGCTTCTTCTTTTCCATTTGGGTAACTAGATCATTTCTTTGGCTATATTATCTTTGAACAACATGCCCCACTCACTTTCATTGCGTGTTTCTGATAATATTTATAAGTAAGTTCTGATATATCCAGAAATGTTTGTAGCAACTTTTATGAATTGCTTTTATGAATTGTGCCGAAATGGAAACGACGGGGTTTGCGTGTGTTTGTATTGTTACTTTGATGCTCTTGTTTTATTTTCGCAATCAGGTAACACTTTGAAGTAGGCCTACTACTTCCTACTACACACTGGGATTACTAAAAACTTGGTTTTTCAAGCAGCTAGCATTTCTGAATACTGCCCATTGAATCTATGCATTTTTTTATAAATTCGTATAACACTGTCTTAATTTTCAGGCTACATGCATATTGTACCTTGAATAATGTTATGGGCAGGAATGTATTGGAACTGACCAATATTTAGTGTTTAGTTCAATATTCAGGATAAGTAACAAGGGTTACTTAGTAATATTTGGTGTTCATTATTGTTTGGTACTATTGACACTGAGGAAATTGCGGTTGAGTTGTTGATTACCTCAA
The DNA here is from genome assembly GCA_959347315.1 of Bimastos eiseni. Classification (NCBI taxonomy): domain Eukaryota; kingdom Metazoa; phylum Annelida; class Clitellata; order Crassiclitellata; family Lumbricidae; genus Bimastos; species Bimastos eiseni. Next base: position 10,249,319 of record OY365820.1, read on the forward strand.
GATCCGTAGAAGTTAATAATTTATGATGGCATTTGAAACTGATCCCCCTCAATGTTTTCGCACATATATTTCAGTATTTACGTGCATTCGAGAAAAGAAGCTTGAGCACAAACTGACATAACTTAAATAATGTGTCTATTGCGCATCGTGGTACATTCATTTGTACATTTATAGTTCATTTTACAGTTTGCTTCTCTAATAGTTCTGTAAATGAGCTTGAATATTTTAAAGCGGTGGCTTCTGACCAATGTTCCCTCTGATTTTTTGGAAGTCGTGTGCACAAGAGATTTTGCGTGTGGCAACAATTTGTGAGCGGTTCATACTTGTGTGCGCAGGTCCGAACTGAATGTGATGATAGCTAAATTAAAACCATTTATCTAAAGTCTATGGTGATAAGTTCTGATAACATAAGAAACGTTTCTTGGCTGAAAATAAATAATTAGAAGACTTATCAGCCACAGAGCCAAAGTTTCTGGAGAAAGGTGTTTAGGTCGCAGTCGATAAGGAGACTCGATTTACATAATTTCATAAAATATTTATCATGATTTGTTATAAAAGAGAAATTGCCATTTATTACTTTGATATGGTTACTACATGTTGGACCCTATCTAGCAGGATTCGAGTCCCTTTTGGGGCTCCCATTGTAGCCAATATTAAGTCTGTTTTGTGCATTTAGTGATATGTATTTTATTTCGATTGGTTACAATAAAACATTTTTTTATTTGATTTTTGAATTTGATTAGATGTTTGCAAAAATATTTGTGTGAACACATTCAATTCTTGTGTGCGCTGACTTCACGACCCGTGTGCATGCACACATGCGCACAGCTTAGAGGGAACATCGCTGCTGACAAATAGGCATGGAACTGACTATCAAACAGTTGCTTGTGTCACTGCTTAGAAATAGTACTCTAGAGATAATTTATTTTTGCGGTATCTCCTTTTTATCGTCATGCAGTCACTCTCTGCATTGTGTAAATACATTTGTGCTTTCCTGGACCAGGTTTATTTGACCATCATGTAAAGTACTCTCTCAAGGCAGTCTGTAAATTTATTTCCAAACATTCCATAACTTGAAGCAGCCGACTAGCAAGTTCAAGGCATCCAATCATTGAGGAATGTTCCATGTTATATTGTTACCCTTGAGGAACTGTTGTGGATCTGTGTAAATTGGCTTCGACACTAGTCAAGGATATCTAAAACTGGCAAAATACTGACAAAGCGATTGTCTCTCACCGTGCCACTGAGGTGTTCCAACAATTATTAACCTGCAACTTAGCATGCAGATATTAACTATTGGATCAAAATTATATATGTTAGATCAGCGTTTCCCAATCTTTTTTGACCGCGGAACCCTTTTGATCTTCAAAATGTTTCGCGGAACCCCATTCAAAACCATCATATTCTGTTGTAGGTACAAATGCTTGGGAATGCAGACAATTATAGGTTTAGGCCTAAATTTGATTAATAATAGCACAAATATTCATGACAAGGACATAATGAATTCTCTTTCATATAAAGTTACACACAGATGTTAAGTAAAATCCTCCATTTGTTCACACTGAAGGTTTTTCGCGGAACCCTTGTCTTCATCTCACGGAACCCTAGGGTTCCGCGGAACCCAGTTTGGGAAACGCTGTGTTAGATCTTCTCATTCCATTGCTTGTATTAAACTTAAATTGAATCTTACCTTGGGGCCATTTAATATGCAAATTGTGCTAAGCTGTATGATTATCTATGTGGTTGAGTCAGAAACTTAGATATTAGTATGTGGAAACTACAATCAGATTGCTCTAGAATGCATTAATTAAGGTGAAACTTGTTACACCGATAACTATAGTATATTTATATTGTCATATCTGTCAGGTTCATTAACTAATTTCGTAAAGATGCCAGTTTGTATGTACATTAACATTTAAGTGACTCCTTTATCACATCTGATAGGTGCTGATTTATGACTTAATTCAGTTGTGAGGTTGTTGGGTCCAGTGCCATTTGCTCTTGCCTGCAATTCATGCGATACATGGATATGTAATGTGCTGCAAGTTTCTTCTTCGTTCAATTCAAATTTCTTTCTTTTCTAATCATACTGATATTTTCATTGTTTTGCTTTACAGTTGCCAATCATGGTTATGTTCTTGACTGTTTAATTTTTACATTTTTGTGCTGAATTTGGGACCAGAGCTCTATATCATTTGACCAACTTCGCTAAGTATTGGGAATTGGCCATGCACTCACTGGATTAGGTTGTGCTGTAGGGTAAACCGGCATGAGAAACTGTAATTTCGATGTTAGAATTTTCAGTGTATTTGCCACTCAAGTAATCACGCTATTTTTAATGTTACCTGAAATGGTTCTTGTTCTTCTCTTTGCTATGTGTGTTTTATTTCTTTATTTAGAAGGGGATGTGTTCTGTGTTTTGGTTAAGTAGAAAATTGATGCTTAGTTATTAAACCGGACAGCTGTTTGATTATAAATATGCATGGTGCAGTTTTTATATGTGAGAACCATTAGCATCTGTAATCTATTGTTGTTGAGCATCATTGTAAAATGGCAATTAATTCAAATGGAAGCATGCAGCTGTGCATGAAAGAAGTGTGCGAAGTCCCTACACAGTAGCCATCTCAGGAAGGCACAGACTTTGTCTTACAAGACCAGTGCTCAAACTAATCGGATGCATGTCTTCAATTGGTGCTCGTCTGTGATTTGATGAGACTGATCAAAATATTTTAGGGCGATATTTAAAATTGTTATTATGTCAACGAATGATATTCGAATCTTTGTTTTTACGAGTGAAATGGGCGATTTGTGCAATGATCTTTTTGAAAGCATCTGACATTTGTTAGTAACAGAAGAGAATCTTTATTAAGAGTGTTCTACTTTTTCCAAAATTCAACCTATTGTTTTGAATGAGGCTTAAAATGTCGGTGTCAAATCTCCTGGACTGGGTTTCATAAGAGTAGACATCTTTTGTGGCTGTAAGTGAATTGCAAATGAGTGATGGTGTTGTTTCGTTTGATATGTTATTTATGAACTTGGATTTCTGTGTCATAGATCAAGTAAAATAGATGCACAGATGCATAAGTAAAACATGAATCAATAGTGTAAACCTTTTTCTCAGAAACACTGAATATTATTATAATTGATAATAATATCTGAGATGCTCTATCAGAAGCAGGTGTGTGGTGCAACTCACAATTTCGAGAAAATGGCCAAAAATGACATGAACACAAAAGTTCATCACCCAACTATTAGTTTTGGATGAAGTAATAACTTTGATACTCGAATTAGATTCAAACTCAGAACACACATAATTGATCCTTTCTGTCATTTTTGGCAGTTTTCTCGAAATTGTGATTTACGAAATACGTCTGCTTTTGATGTAGCATCTCACATATGATTGAAGGACGTTCGTGTTTAATATCTAATTCAAATTAAATGTGTTCTTTTAGTTGTTCTTAGTCAGGGCACAACACATGTTCCTATAGAGGTTTATTGTGAAATGACTATGTAAAATGGTTCATGTCAATTATTTCCTTGTGGACGTTGTATGGGATATTGGAAGCAGTTCGTTTATGAAGCACAGATGATTTGTTAAGCTCTGTTCCTAATTGGTTGTCAAACAGCATGCTTTTCTATTTAGATATTATACGCATAGTTGAATTGTTGTACAGGATAAGTAAGAAAACTTTGTCTGTAGCATACCGTGAACAGTAATGTGAAGGAAGCTGCTGTGCTCAGAGAAATACTGTGTGTTCTGATTTATATTTTTATAAATGTTGTGTGTTCTAACTGTGCTCTCGTTTTCTTCAACAGAATTGTAAAAAGTTCAAAAAGAACAGTCTGTTAGAGTAAAGACTTTACATTCTGTCGTTGATTCCTAATATCCGAGCAGAGGGTTTGAGGGTTTATTGACTAGCATGTGTCGTCTGTGCTGATGTAGTGTGTATCAAGATTAAAGACTGTGAATAGAGCACCTTTTAAAGACATCTGAACGAAGATTTCATAACTTGATTACTGATCCAAACAGATGAAACTTCATGTTGACCTAGCATCTTCTGCTACTGTCTCCTTGCAATCTCTGCAGCATTTGATGATACAGCAGTCTTCCAGATAGATTTTCTTTTTGGTATTCATCTCTGGCACTGCACTTTATTTTGGTTCCAATCCTACTTTTCTTCCAGGTGTCTTCCAGGTCATTCACATCAATCTGGCAAAATCTCCAACCCCTCCCAGTCACATACGGTGTTCCTCAAGGCTCTGTCCTGGGTCCTATTCATCCTGTATAACACGCCATTAAGTCATCTCATAAAAGCCTTCTGATGCCCACCATCTGTACGCAGATGACACCGTCATCTACGTATCCTTTCCATGATCTTTTTCCACCTCCATCGCACAGCTACTCCATGTTTTTAACCTAATCTCTTAGTGGTCGTCATCTAACCTACTCTCCCTCAACACTTCCTAAACAAAATTGTGCCTTCCTACCAAATTTCTCAATGAGATCTCCCGTCCTATTTCTTGGATGGGGCATTTCTGTAACTTTAACATGTAGAGGCCTCTGATAAATGCATAGACAGCCAGAGAAACCGAGATTTCAGAAGTAATGTTGTATATATATGTTACGCATTACAGCAACCGCCGAGAGCAGGGTAGAGTCAAAATGCTGAAATGCACAATGATTCAGGGACTTTTATGGGCTCACCTTCAACTTGTGACAAATATTGTTATCAATTACGCAAAGTTTATGATGTATACCTTTGTGAATATAATAATTATAACTGCAATCAGTTCATATTTATTTATTTTATACAACGCGCCCTATTCCGTTTGTGAGGTTTTAGTGCTCTTTGTAGGGGCCTGGAATTTCTCTTACATAGAGGGCCTCGAATTTCTCTTACCTAGAAGCCTGAAATTTCTGTCGACGGCCTACTGTACCATATTTGATTTCAGCACATCTATATAGTGACGCACTAGTGTGTAGGCGCTAAATCATCTTAAACGTCACTGCGGTATGTGGCTTCAAATATATAATCGTCCAATTCTGCTTCCGTCTCAATTTGTTGTGTAGAATTTTACGTTGTTTGTTTACATTTATTATTTTCACTTCGAACAATGGGAAAGAAGCAGCATCAGAAGGACAAACTGTACGTGTGTTTTTAATATCAAGAAGTATACGAGTTTGTTAAAATTGTCTGTTTATTATAATAACTTTTTTAATGATTTTTAGCAAAATTTACATTGCGTGACAAGTTTTAAAATTAATAATAAATGCATGGTGCTTCTGTGGCCGAAACGCACAGATAGATTACTTCTGTGGCCTAAGGTTTTACTCATCTACATAAGAAGGACACTAGCCTTGACTCTTATCGCCCCTCGTGACGCCTAATCTAATCCTAACCGAACCGCACGATGGCTAACCCAAACTAACCCTCACAACTCATTAGAAAAAGTTGGGTGTTTCCGATCGTAGAAGTAACATTTTCATGTATAACACAAGGCCACATGATGAAATTTTGGCAACATAAATAACATATATATTATATAATATGGAATGTACTTTTTATTGTATATTGTAACTGGCAGCTCTGATGTCCTAAGTGTTCGAATTTCTTGTAGCTACTTGACAACAACTGAGTGGGGTTTGTTTTATGGAGGCAAAAAGGCCACACAAGACACTGGTGAAAACTCAAAATTTCGCCGCCTACCTTTTTCCTGCTGTAGGTCAGTAACGTTTTGAAGTATTTAAATTTACAAATGGATTATCCTTTTGGAAAGTACTTTAGGTGTCTTGATATGTATGTAAACGCATGCACTTATTTACCCACAATGCACATACATAATGTATATGCTTACATTTCTGGTGTGACTTTTTTACAGGGGCCCTCAAAATGAAGCTCTGTTGTTGAAGGATATTTAGGCTAGAGCACAAAGATGAGGACTCCAAATCAATGGTGCTATACAAATTGTCTTTATTACATAACATTACAATCAGGGGCGACGATCCGATGGGATCAAGGGGGACACGTCCTCCCACATTTTACAGAGAGGGGACACATTATACATGTTTCCCCCCACATTCAATAAGGAACGTAATGATGACAGTATGTGGACTTAATGTTCTTTACAGTTATGTGTTAAATTGAATTAAATAGACATAACATGTGAGGTTGCAGCTTTAGAGTCAGTTGTGAATGACTATTTAATTTTTTGTGAGCCATCACATTAGAAGCAATATGAAATGTATCCATTTCTGAAGGGCAGTTTTTTATGGACTGATCTCCGCATATGACTCCCTGCAGCCATCCAGGAAACCAAAACCCTCCCTCCCTGCCTTCAAAGAATAGTTAAAATCGTATTTTCTTTGTAATGTTGAGAATTAGTACTATAATCTGCAGCAAACTGTCATGTAGAGCACCTTAGAAGTAGCTTGCTACTGACTCACTATATAAATTTTCGTAATTACAATCGCAATGAGCGTAGGTATATTGCACTGTTTAATTTTTTGCTTGCAGTCTCTCCTTGCAGCCATTTGAACATCCCTACTGTACTCCAGCTGGTGTCATATATGACCTGTTGTGAGTATTTTGATTTGTTTCAAATCACTAGAAAACTGTTTGTAGACTGTGTGTCATTGTTTATCATATGTTTGTTCAGTCATTCATCCCATAAATTTATATAGTGCCTTTTCAAGAAATCTACTCAGAGGCGCTCTCAGCGCAGCTGCGGCCAAAGAGATAGGACGCGAGCAATCGGTATAAAGCAGACAAATTATTCCGAGGCAGTATGCATAGTGCTAACGGAGTCCCATTCCAAATGGAGGGGACCATGGACAGAGAAGGCTCAATGCTGTCTGACCGCAGAGCGGTCAGGGGGAGGGGCCAGGGACGAGGAGCTCCCCGTTAACTTAATTGTGTAGAGCTTGACGAGAGGCTTATTCAGAAACTCGGCAGCAGCAGGCGCCTAAGTAGGACAGAGCACTACCTGTGAGACACCTCCGAACAAGTGCTGCTTTCCGGTGGGAAATGTGCTGCATGACAGTAAGCCTTTGTAAGTGATTTTTGTATTCAATTAATGGTGTCCAGTATAAAGTTCTATTATAATATGTTTCAGCAATATACAGAAATTCCTTAAGAAATATGGCAGAGATCCAGCCACTGGTGAGGTTAGTTGTTTATGCATTCATTCCAGGACTTTCTATAGCACCAATTTAAAGTGCCTACTCGTGCGCTGTTATGCCAGTGACGGCTAAATATAGAGATTTGAGCGACGTATAGAAGTTATAGTTTAGCACTATTAACTACACACTGTAATGGAACGTTTTAATTGACTGGTTTCGTCATTTGTTAACTGTTGGAAGGGTCATGTCTTCTAAGTTTTAAGTAGGGTGTGTTTGTATTGTAAAGTCAAATGCTGAATTCTGTCTTGTTGGCAGAAGACTCATAATCGAACATTTATATAATGCCCTTTAAAGGTTTCTGCTTGGATGTACTCAATACATGTAGTTTGAGATAGTTTGTAACACTAATATCGTAAGATGTAGTTCAGGAGCTACGTATGAGCTTAATTGTGGCTGTATGAGCATTTTGTTTTTTTTATAGAAATTGCATTCTAAAGATCTCATTAAACTGAATTTCTTCAAGAATCAAGCTGGTATGTATGACATCATATTTTGTTTTTTTCCAAAAACTCTTTACTGAAAAATGCTAGCTTTTAAAATGTCTGACTTACACATCTTAAAACAGGAAGCCAGTGTAGTTGATGTTCAGTACTAAAGCAACATTTATGCATCTTTCTTATCTGGATGTTAGACAATTTCAATGTAATCTGTAACATTATATCTATTTATTGAATTCTGTGTACTTGTATCACGACTCTTGCTCTAGAGCACCTATTGCTTACTAGTACCTCACAAACACTTAGCACATGTTTGTATGTATCTAAGTGATCAACACATATGTTTTAAGATGGCTCAAAAATGCATTGCTAAACAGAGTCGAACACAGTGTGCTGACATGGCAAGGTGGTCTCATGTGTCTCATCAATATGCACTGTCATATCTCCGTGGCAAGATCATTGCCAACTCAGCTGATGTGTAACACGAGTATTCAGTTTCCTTGTGTATGTTGGTTAAGAACCAATCGATGAGGCCCACATCAAGGAGAGGTTCTCAAACTTATATTATCTCTTTGATGGGGATTGTCTCTCATTTAATATTTGTTATTATTGTCTTGGAAACTTTGGCAGTTAGTGGATGGACATGTTAATTATTTTAATTAAATTATAGTAATTTGTTCTCTGATTAACAATATGTAAACTTCTATTTAATGATTTTATAGGATTTAAAGAATTTCAAAAATAAGCATCATGCATTGTTGCCTTTGTTAATAAATCTTATTAAATAAATTAGATTTCTTTTTTATTAAATTAATTTCTATGTAAGTAAGGGTTACTTGTGTCATTTTTATTATTCTTACAATGAAGTAATAAATGAGGTTTTGGTTTGTTAGGTATATTGACAATGCTGTGTATTTCCCTGTAGGCAAATACCATTGTCCAACGACGTTTAAGGTCTTTAATGAAAACACAAACATTGTTGCCATCCGGACAACTGGAAATATTTTCTCCTATGATGTAAGTATTCTCTGGAAATATCTTCTCCTATGATGTGTGTATTCTCTGCTCTGTTATCGGTAAATTACCAGAAATCACCTCGAACATTCACCTCGGCCAAATGTTCCATTTTTCTGCACTATTCCCTTGGCATACTCTACTCACAATTGTTTGCATATGAAATGTCTAACGTATATATATATATATATATATATATATATATATATATATATATATATATATGTCAGAAAATCGTTATTCCAAGGTCCACAATGGGGCTTGTAGATGCTGATTTTAGCTTTCCAATTTCTTTAGCTTATTATAAGGCTCTCTTTATATTTGTGTTCCAGGCTGTGGAGAGGTTGAACATAAAGCCAGGTCATTGGAAGGATCTTGTGACAGATGAACCATTTGTTAGGAAGGACATCATCACCATCCAGGATCCAAGTAACCTCGACAAGTTCAACATGGCTAACTTCTACCATCTCCGTCAGAACCTCAAGCTTGTAGACGAAGGTCAGAAGGTTCTTCATTTCACAGCACCTGTGTTCGAACTGGCTTTTTGAACAGTTGCGTCCCTCTCTATCTTTAGGATTTAATTTGTATTTGTAGCAGGAATTCTACTAAAGCTTTCAGAAATTAGATGCACATGCGATGTAAATCGTGTAAATGCTTTATGGTAGTAGAAATCCAAATTGCAGGATGCTCTGATTGACTCAAAGTGAGCCTTAGTACTCTAGCTTTTATCTTGTGTAAGGTAAGGAAGTAAATGCTGTGGCTTTTGCTCTCTGCAAGGGCATGCTCATTGCTCAATGTCATTGGCTGTTGTTATAAGTCCTTGACGCAGTGATAAACTCCGAATTTATTTTTTATTTATGATTCATTTATGAAGCACTATCTCTAATGACCAAACATCCTTCGATGGCACTGAGCAATGGTCAGGGAGGGATTTGCTCAAAGTGCATACACAGCAACCATTACAGGGTTACTGTGTAGGTACTTACCGAGCTCTCCTTGCTTACTGATGAGCTTGTTGTCTAGCTGAACTTGTTGACCTTTTTCGGCTGACATAGGCAGTACCTTATTGAGCTTGTTTAAATAGATGTATATAGGTGTCTAAAAATCTAAAACCTAACTATAAAAGAAGACTACAAATCACAGAATATTGACGTAGTCTCTGTATATTCTGTTTGTATGGTCTTAGAGGAGGAAGCGGCTCGCAAAGATCGTCGATATAATCTGAATGCTGTAAACTCGGCTACGAAAGCCGTCTTGGACGAATTGGAAAGCACCTACAAGCCACCAGTCAGTTGATTCTTTGTATTGTCTTAGACCATCGTGAAACAATGGTTTAATATTTTATTATGCAAAACATTTATTATAGAATAGTAAATCACACCAGTGTGAAACATATAATGGGTGTGCGAAAGTGTTACTGCGACGGGCTCAAAGTGTAACGTGATGTTGGAGATGAGATGGTGCATAGAAACTGTCTGTTCACTTGATTGCCTAGATAAAAAAAAGAAAGGAAGTGAATATTGGTCAGAACATAAAATTTCCTAATCCCATATTCACCTCAGTTTACTTCCTTTGCAGTGGCTTAGTTCTAGTTGCATTTAGTTTTGCTATTATTATTATTATTATTATTATTATTATGAAAGGGTAATAACTTTTCTTAGGATGCTTCTGCCTGCTTATGAAACTATCTATTAGAGCTGATGACATACAAAATAACGTGACCGTTTAGTAAATTTGGAAAATCTGCCTCGCTTGATATCAGAATTTCAGCATTGTAAGATATGGATAAGGAGGTTCCAGTGTAGCAAAATAGGTTCAGTCTCTGTAGTCTGATGAACTATCGTATATTGTTTCTCCAAATACCGTAAATATCTCTGCCAAGAATGTAATATTGGTACTGTTTTCCAATTTACAGCTAGTTTTGTCCATCTGAATGTTGTTTGCATTTGATATCAGGGATGTTGGCTGTTGCTTTTATTCACGTCTAACTGTTGATCCGTTGATTTCTTTACATTTCTCTCACAGGAGAAAACTGTGACTGTGAAACCAAAAGCTGATTCCATAAACGCAGTAAGTGTGTATCATCTCTTCAGTTAGTTAGACGTACTATTATTGTTCTGATCACTTATGTTATTTCCAACATTTATAATAACATAGAAGTAAATTGAGTAGTAGGTTTTGTTAAGCAGAAGAAGAGCAGTTCTTTAATCTAGTCCTGAGGCTGCCATAGAGCAGTATCAAGTGTTAGTGATTCATTTTTTTCATTTCGGTATATTAGGGCAGGTGGTCTGCCCTCTCCCACATCGTTTCCCTTTCGACATTGTATGGTCAGTTTCCTTTCTATAGTAATGGGTGCAGGTGGCACAGAAATCTCAGACCAAATATCTGCCCTGGCAGGGATAAGGACCTCTCTGACCTCTTCTTTGATTGTCCAGTATGTTGACTACTACACTATTGAGCACTCCATAAGTTTTTATTTGGGCAGTTTGCATTTTACAGATTTTCAGCTAGCAGGTACTGCAGTTAAAGATATAATGTTATTGTAATTTTATTTTTACCAATCAAGAAAGGTCAAAATTGTACCAACAGATCAGTGCACTGGCCAATTCCAATGGGTCATATTTCTTGTGGTCCATTATTATTATTATGTTGCTAAGTTCTAAGCCATTTTTCATTAATTGTTGCTTGTGGTGTTTTTTGTGTGTTTTGAATGCTTTCTTGTGATGTTATATGGAACTCTGGTTTGTTTAGGCTCATTATTCTACCGGAAGAGTTGCCGCTTCGTTCACCTCTACCGCAATGGTGCCAGAAACCGAGCATGAAGCTGGTCAGTTCCGTTAATTAGAATTTAATTTAATTTATGTTAATTATACTGTTTCAATAACATATGAATTGTGATTGATTATAAACAGTTGATTGAACATCATGCTTAGATTCAATTGCCTGATATCAGAATTTTATACAGGGAGAGATTATGCTGAAAAATCTGTTTGAAATTTGTTAAGGATATTGAGATTGCACGATGAATTATGCGATTGAAGGAAGACGTTTTCAGTTATGATAACATATGGTACATAAATTAATAGGTACACTTAATAGCAATTAGGCCCACAAAGGAAGCATTTGTCTAATGAAGGAGTCTGTGTTCTGAATCATTTTCTTTTCATTTGCAGCCATTATTGATGAAGATATCGTAAGGTACGATCGACTAAAGAAGAAGGCGTATGTTCGATTGATTACATCTCATGGCAACCTCAACCTTGAACTACATTCTGATATGGTATGTGCGTCACTTGAACTGATGTCAAAGAAAGTGGTTATTCTTTTTAGTGGTCAAGACATCTGGAATATCAATGGTTATAAGCTGTGATTACTCTACTTACATACTTACTGACTCACTTGCAGGCTGTCAACTAGCAGAAGTGACTCCATATTGATTGATATTGGTTGATTACCTAGAATGCCACATGTAAGTGGAACATCATTGTTCTTTGGTTTAAGGATACTTTCTGGACAACCCATCTGACATGGTGCAGCACTCAAAAATAAGCTGGTGCCTTGTGCTTAACTTTTGCGTTGCACTTTGGAAATGTTGAGGTTACAAATATAATTGTGCACTGGAATAGTTTTTAACCTTGTCTTTAGAATAATATCAAGGAATGTCTCTTGTTTAAATTCATCATTAGGTATTTTTGCAACTAAACTACACTTTGATCCACGTTTTCAGTAAAGTTGCTTCACACACGTTGTCCTAGACTGATGCATGCTATAAGGAAATGCATTGTGCTATGTGCATGCTGCTATAATGTAAGTCAGCATTATTATTATTATTGCAAATGGCTATCTGTTCTCTGCTCATTTTACGCTTACAGGCACGTCTTAGGGAGTTGAATGCTGAGTCAACCTTATCCTTCTGATCGTTGTAAAAGCTATTTAGACATTTCCCTGCTCCAACATGTTGTGCAATGCATGCTCTATTTGCAGGTTCCAAAGACGTGTGAGAACTTTGTGAAGCATTGCTTAGACGGCTATTACAATAACACCATATTTCATCGATCCATCAGGAACTTCATGGTAAGTTAGATGCACTGTCTTTTCTAAAACAGATTTACGTTTTGTTCAAATTTTCAAACATTTGTCTAAGATAATTATTATTTTATTAAACCTTTAACGACGAGCATGTACTAAAATGAATGCAACTCGTCATTATAGAGTTAATTATATTTCTGTAATATTACTTAGAGAAATGGCAAGGACCTATTATGCACAGGACTGGAAAGTCCGTATGTAACGTCGTGTCACTAGTTTTAGGGTGATAATCTAGATCAAGATATTTTCGCATCTTTCTGACATAACAAGCTGATTCAGTTACTTTTTGTTATGAAGATAAATTGACAAATGACTAAATTTATAGCTATGGGAGCAAAATAGTAATAAATGCCTTTAAAGGTTTAAAACATCATACTTTCAAATAGAAGGAAAATTTAAATTGGGGCAACATTTATGTTTAAGAGTTGAACATGGAATTTGAGGAGTAACCATTCCTCTAATGTAGATTCCTTGGAGATGTGGATTGTTCAGCTTAAGCATGGATGCAAGGGATTTGTGAAAAGGTCTGCATACATTTTGAGACACAGATGCCCACATCTTGTAAGATTTGTGTGATAACTGTAGTGTGTGCTGTATTATGTTACTCTGTGTCTTCTGCAGAATTCTAGGTCAGTAAGATGCACGGTCTTTTCTAGAACTGATTTATGATGGTCAATAATTCTGGAGCCTGTTTGTGTTGCAACTTTTAATTTATTGTTAGCACTGTTACTGGATCTGTGAACTTACTGATAAAATATGTGAATGGGTTGCGCCAATTGGTTTGTAACATTTCGGAGTTTTCCTCTCAGATTCAAGGCGGAGATCCGGAAGGCACTGGGAAAGGTGGTGAGTCCATCTGGGGAAAACCGTTCAATGATGAGTTCCGGGTTAACCTGACCCACAGCGGCCGTGGAATTCTGAGCATGGCCAACGCAGGGCCAAACAGTAACAAGTCGCAATTGTAAGTTGCCGTTTCTAATATTGAGTTTGCGTGCTTACTTCAGACTCTTATTGGTCAGTGGTTGGCGGATATGGAAGAGCAGTCTGCCTTTGAGCTAGCTACCATATCAAGGAACGTCTTTTTAGCACCTCACGCCCAAGAGCATAGCTATGACTATGTGGTGCTAACGACTTCATTTTCGACTTCATTTTCGTAGCCTTGGCATATGTATGAGGGTGGTTGGCCTGTTCTCTCCCTCAATGCTTGGCCTTCCAGTGTACAGTGAATGCCTTTTGCGGTGGAGCTTGCTATGATCATTTTGTGAAACAGAAATCACAGAATAATATTATTATTAATTTACATTGCTCCCTCACAGCAGTGACCATTTGGTAGCACTCCCAGTTCAAGAACCCCGGGGAGTATAAACACGTTTTCAGGAGGAAGAAGGACGTGGGAAGAGTCGCAGAAGGGAGGGTAGTAACACATACAGATGATGGAGGGCGTTCCACAGGGAGGGCCCAATCATAGACTTCTTAATAGGCTCAATAGTGGCAAAAGATCTGGTTTGTATCATAGTGGTCCTAACAGAGAGAGCAGGGTAGTCTAACGTTCAGAGGGGTCGATGCATTAGATCTCCGTCCAGGTCCTTGGTTTTCCTAATACGAACTACTATTTTCTTGATCAGTTAAGCATTTGAATTGAATACTTACTGCACTATTTTGCCTAAGTATTCACAGCATGGTTTATTTGCTGTGTTATTCTGCTTACAGTTTCATCATGTACCGCTCTGCTCCACATTTGAACCGTAAACACACCGTGTTTGGACGGTAAGTCTAGGATCTTCAGACAGTACAAAGGCTACAATGTTCATCCTAGGCATTTAAAAGCCTATTTGACTGCTGATTTTATAGTAATGGTGTATTAGTTGTCTGATTTTCATCACTTCTGGATAGGGATAAATCGAAGCTCGGCTCGGCCTGAGTTTCGTAGTACTCAACGTGATTTCGGACTTGGACAAACAATAGGTCTGAGTTTTAATCTGTCCAATTTTCTTTTCCAAAAACGAAACTCAGGTTTTTTTTCTTTTACAAATGAAAATCGCCTAACTAAAAGCACATATACTGCCATTATTAGTACTTGCTAGTTACTGCTTCATTGGCAAAAACTAAGACAAAGTTGAAAAGCATACAATTTGTGTAAACTCCAAACTAAAGATCAAAAGAATGAGACTTTCATATAATATTCTAAACTCGGACTCTGCCAAATTCAGCTCGTAAAACTCGATACTCGGATTCGGCAAGAAATTCAAACTCATTTCATCCATATTTGTGGAGGGAGTGTCTCAGTATATTTGAAACTAATATGCAGAAATTAGTCAGGTTTAAAAACCCACTTTAGCAATGTGGGTGTACTAAAGCAACCAGCGGCGGATCCAGACCATCTAGTAAGGGGGGCGATTTTTAGGTTTTAGTGGCAACCTGCGGTTGCCACTAAAACTCTAAAGCTAAAACTCTAAAATCTAAATCTAAAACTCTAGTCTTCATCAAATGATTGTATTTCAAATTTCAAAAATTATAAATTACTTCAAAATATAATTTACAACAGTGTATATCTACATTAAAATTTGAACATTTTTGTTGACATTGCATACTTTTTTTATAAAGGGCTGCAAAAGCCAAGTAAAAATCGCTAAAGAAATTTCTTTCCAAATAATATAAGGGGGGGCGATCGCCCCCATCGCCCCCCCTATGGATCCGCCACAGTAGACAAAACATTTATGCGGCTCAAAAATTACAACGCGTTTTAGCTTCGCGGCCGAAACTTCGGCCTCTCAACGCACGGAAAAATTACTTCTGCGGCCGACAGTTCTTTGCAGATGTCTAAAGAAGGCACCAACCCTGACCATAAACGACGTCTACCTTGACCCTCACGATGCTTAACCTGACCCTTTCCATATGCGGCGTAACAATTACGCACGGAAAAATAACTTCTGCGGCCGAAAGTTCTTTGCAGATGTCCAAAAACGGCACCAACCCTGACCATAAACGACGCCTACCTTGACCCTCACGATGCTTAACCTGACACTTTCCATATGCGGCGTAACAATTACGCACGGAAAAATAACTTCTGCGGCCGAAAGTTCTTTGCAGATGTCTAAAGACGGCACTAACCCTGACCATAAACGACGCCTAACTGGACCCTCACGATGCTTAACCTGACCCTTTCCTTATGCGGCGTAACAATTACGCACGGAAAAATAACTTCTACGGCCGAAAGTTCTTTGCAGATGTCCAAAAACGGCACCAACCCTGACCCTAAACGGTCGCAACTCGCCAAATTTTATATGTGTTCGGCTGTAGAAGAAACATTTTCGAGATACTGATCGCGAATCAAAAGCTTAACCTGACCCTTTCCTCATGCGACGTAACAATTACGCACGGAAAAATAACTTCTGCGGCCGAAAGTTCTTTGCAGATGCCTAAAAGCGGCACCAACCCTGACACTAAACGACCCACACAACGCCTAATTGTACCGTCACGATGCTTAACCTGACCCTTTCGGACTCTCACAACGCACATTAAATTTTTAGGTGTTTTCAACTGTGCGCATGCGTCAAAGGTTGCGCGTGCGTAGAGGTCATGACTCGCGGAAAGTTGTATCTGTTCGGCCGTAGAAGTAACATTTTCGAGAAAATGATGGGGCATCAAAAGTGAACCAATTTCAGTAGATACTGAAATATTTCACTTTGATTCGATAGGTGGCAGCACGGTTTTGAAAAAGCCCACAAGATCGAATTACTGCATTTGAGGAAACGTTGTCCTGTTACAGCCTTGTATTGGCATACAGGCCGAACGCCTCAGAATCCAGCCTTGAGCGTTGCGAATTGTCAGCATGTCGATTGGCGCCATATAAGCGATCGATCACAGATTAACCAACAGAACTCAATGTAACACCCAGACGCTTCCCATTTAACGTAGACAACACATTTATGCGGCGCCAAAATTACAAAGCGTTTTAGCTTCGCGGCCGAAACTTCGGCCTCTCAACGCACGGAAAAATTAGTTCTGCGGCCGAAAGTTCTTTGCAAATGCCTAAAAGCGGCACCAACAGTGACACTAAACGACCCACACAACGCCTAATTGTACCGTCACGATGCTTAACCTGACCCTTTCCGACTCTCACAACGCACATAAAAATTTTCGGTGTTTTCAACTGTGCGCATGCGCCAAAGGTTGCGCGTGCGTAGAGGTCATGACTCGCGGAAAGTTGTATCTGTTCGGCCGTAGAAATAAAATTTTTGAGAAAATCATGGGGCATCAAAAGTGAACCAATTTCAGTAGATACTGAAATATTTCACTTTGATTCAATAGGTGGCAGCACGGTTTTGAAAAAGCCCACAAGATCGAATTACTGCATTTGTGGAAACGTTGTCCTGTTACAGCCTTGTATTGGCATACAGGCCGAACGCCTCAGAATCCAGCCGTTAGCGTTGCGAATTGTCAGCATGTCGATTGGCGCTATATAATTGATCGATCACAGATTAACCAACAAAACTCAATGTAACACTCAGACGCTTCCCATTTAATGTAGGCAACACGTTTATGCGGCGCAAAAATTAAGCGTTAATCACAAAGCGTTTTAGCTTCGCGGCTAAAACTTCGACCTCAGAAGTAATTTTCCGAAAAATTACTTCTGCGGCCGAAAGTTCTTTGCAGATGTCTAAAGACGGCACTAACCCTGACCATAAACGACGCCTAACTGGACCCTCACGATGCTTAACCTGACCCTTTCCTTATGCGGCGTAACAATTACGCACGGAAAAAGAACTTCTACGGCGGAAAGTTCTTTGCAGATGTCCAAAAACGGCACCAACCCTGACCCTAAACGGTCGCAACTCGCCGAATTTTATGTGTTCGGCTGTACAAGAAACATTTTCGAGATGCTGATCGCGAATCAAAAGTGAAACATTTTCAGTAGACACAGCTGAAAACATTTCACTTGATTCGATAGGTGGCACCACGGTTTTGAACAAGCTCACAAGATCGAATTCCTGCATTTGTATTGGCATACAGGCATACCGAGAAGCTTCCCATTTAACGTAGACAACCAGCGGCGGATCCAGACCATTTAGAAAGGGGGGGCGATTTTTAGGTTTTAGTGGCAACCGCAGGTTGCCACTAAAACTCTAAAACTAAAACTCTAAAATCTAAATCTAAAACTTTAGTCTTCATCAAATGATTGTATTTCAAATTTCAATAATTATAAATTACTTCAAAATATAATTTACAACAGTGTATATCTACATTAAAATTTGAACATTTTTGTTGACATTGCATACTTTTTTTATAAAGGGCTGCAAAAGCCAAGTAAAAATCGCTAAAGAAATTTCTTTCCAAATAATATAAGGGGGGCGATCGCCCCCATCGCCCCCCATATGGATCCGCCACTGAAAGCAACCTATGCAGCTCTAGTGTTAAGAATGCTTTCACTTGTAATGATTTCTTATATTAAACTTGTTATTGATTGCAGAGTGGTTGGAGGCCTTGATACTTTGGATAAGATGGAGCACATTGAAACAGATGATGAGGATCGACCTGTAGTAAGTAATGATAATGTTGTTGGCTGTAAATGCTTCTGTTATAAACATCTTCTGTGTATGGCCATTGATAATTATAATGCATAAGCTGGCATATATAATCGTTTTATATCAATTAGAATTTTTATTCATTTTTATCTCTTTCTTTTATCTATTACGGCAAAGGTAATGAACAGCCTCTGTAATTTAACTTACTGATCATCATGAATGGCCAAAAGGCCATTTTAGTGAAGTTAAACCCAATTCAAAGGTAGACATGAAATGTGATACAAGTAGTGTCAGTTAATTTGTAATTAATTAATTACGATTTAAGGGTAATGTGAATTTAGTGGTGAATAAGCCTACAGTTGGAAGCAGAAAAATTTGCTGCTCATCTTGACAGTTGCCTTTGAAGCACTCGGTTGTTGGCAACTCTTTGGTACTGGAAGATATTCATTGTCTACAAGATTAGCGCTGTGCGTTTGCTAAATGAAAGTATTATGCTGGTGTTGCAGGAAGAAATAAAAGTTCTCGAGTGCCATGTTTTTGTTAATCCATACGAAGAAGTTGATCAAATGGTTAGTCATACAGTTTTTACTTTTGTCTTTTAATCATCATTTTATTGTTGTTAGAGATTACTTCAGTGTTGTACTTTCATGTCCATTATTTCACCAGAAAGGAACATGATACAAGTGTAAAATAATGTGTGAAATTTTGTTATTGACAAATTTTCATTAATAGCATTAATTTTTACTTTTGTTCATTACTTTAGCAGTCACCATCAAGCTATAACTTGACTATCTTCACAGTGGCTTTACGTAGGCTATCAGATTAGATATGTTTTGTAATGGTTATGATACACTAGTGTCAGGGCATTGGTTACCATTACCATATAAATGTATTATACATGTGCTTAGGTTGCCAGGTTGTTGAATGGCCCAAGAGAAATGGTTAGAAATGCGTAATAAAATGTGAATGAAATGGTTTTAATTGCAGTTAAAGAGTGACAGGGAAGCAGCCAAACAGAAAGAAGAGGATGAAAAGAAAAAGGCAGCAGCAGACCTTAAATCGAAAAAAAGCCAAGACTTGGCTCCGAAAGTTGTTGGCACCGGCGTTGGAAGATACATTGTTCCAGACACCAGGTAATTTGTTTGTATAATTGATGATTATTTGCTGAGACATTATCCAGGATCCAACATGGTACTACCTGGAAAATTAAATTGAATGAATGATTTTCATGGAACAAGTGACTTAGCACTGTTTTGCAAAGGAAAACAAAGTAATTTTCATCAGAAAGCAATTTCTGTTTTGGGGCCATCCATTCAGTACGTATGGATGGAGGGGTTAACCACTTAACCCAAAACCATATGCTTGCATATTGGGGTGGTCTACGGATTTTGTACAAATGCAGAAGTTCATATTTGGTAATCTTGCATGGATTACAAACAGACCGATCTATAGGATTTGGATGCATCAAACATACATATGGAGGTAGGGGTGTAAAACATATTCATACAGGTTGGAGAGGGTACCAATTTTTCTGGATTCCTGCACGCATACTATTGGATGGCAAATTTACAGTCTCATACATACCTAGCACCTCTGTATACGTCTTAGTGTGTGCAAGAACTTGTAAATATTGAGCATAATGCATCGATGAACCAGACAAATCTATGATCTGCCAGTAGTGTTCGTTGAGCGTGGAAATTATAGCATTGGAAATTGCCAATTTATGAAAGCTTCAAATAAATTGAAAATACTGGACTGGAGAATTATTATTTGGTGAAATATTTGAGCATTTTGACATCACTTTCTGCTTGAACGTTCTACAGGAAGCGGCAAATAGAAGAAAAACGAGAATCTGAGAAAAAGAAAGCAAAGTCTGAAGATCTTTCAGAGACTGAAAAAAAGAAGATGCAAAAGCTGGAAAAACTGGCAGCAGGAAAAACGTCTTTTAACTGGGGAACATTTTAATATGATCAGCAGTGACAACATTTTTTTATATGTTATCAAATTATTTACAAAAACAAGAACTCCAAATCCTGTGAAAATATTGACGTTCACTATGTCATCAAGTGACAAGTTTAGCACAACTTCTGACCTGGAAATTAATCAGCATCTGCTAAGCTTGGACATTATGCATGATAGGCTACAATAAAAATCCGAATTTTCATGACAGTATCAAGCGGTAGTATTGTAGAGCTCCTGTGATATAGTTAAAAAACCTGATTGTGCAAATTTCATATCTTTAACATCTAAAATACTGTATAAAAGTCCAGTTGCATTAACCCAATGTCAGATTCTTCAATTTAGGTACAGATAAGACTCCTTTGGCCAATGGTGCATTGCAGAGAAGTGCATTGCAGAGAAGCACAAGCAGATGCAGCAGCTTAATTCACATAGTTGGTAGATTTGAATGTGGCAGGGTGCACATATTTTATAAGGAGAAAATAGCATAATCATTTCATCTCTGCCATTCAGCAATTCAAAGTGATCAGGGGTGATATATGTGTGGGTCAATCTCATCCCATTGCCTGCACACAGATTTTTGTAACTAATATCACCATGGTTATACCTACAGACCAACTCTTCTTCATATGTTGTGTTGCAGACATTAATACAATGTCCAGTTTTAACAATGGTCATCTTTGGATCGAACGATTGTTAACAGCTAATGAGCAAACATGAACTGTACACAGTTGCTTCCAAGGTTCAAGGTCCATCCGAACCCCAGTCCTCTGCTAACTAGACAACACTATATTGAATTTCTTATAAAACTGTTTCATATCGTCACTTCCAAGGACCTGCATCTCGTGCTCCCGCTCATGTGAAGTGGCAAATTCATCTGCCCCACCACCGCAGCCGCCTAGTTCTGGATTGCGACAGGAATAACCAGGATGAACCATCAGTTCACACGTCAGATCCGAGCATTGACTGCTGTTGAACACTTCCTCTGGATGGATCGTTTCGCAGCTGCCGGATGAAGACGGTCTCGTCGATGGTCTACTAAAGCAGTCGAGAATTTCCTGTTGTAGTCTTGTCGTATTCATGTATTTTCCCATGACGGTCATCCCAAGAAAGGAATCAGAAAAACTGGAAGAAAACGATGTTACTGCCCAAAATGGTACTAACCAGCAGAGGCAGAGACTTAGGGGCAGAGGGGACAGTCCCCTCTGAAATTTCAGTTGGAGGGATGGAGCTGATTATACCCCCCCCAATATTTCATAATTATAAATCTCTCAAGTGTTTACCACTGTTCATCTGTTTTGCTGCATCCATGTTTGGGAATTGAAATTCTTACCTGTCCCCCCCCAACCCCATTTTTGTCCCCCTGCTTCCCCCCCCCACAAACCCTGGACCAAGTCTCTGCATATGCTAACCAGTAGCGGTGGGTTAACAGTGCCATATTAACCAAAAACAGGATCTGCTTCTATATTAGAGGACAAGCGTATATAATCACACGGGGCCTGAAATGTAAAATTTCAAGACTGCAAAGTAGTTTTATCAACCTTGGCATAATAGTTTCAACTGTGATACTTGACGATGTCCAGGATGAAGTTCACTCCTTTACTGATAAGTACTTCACTGGCAGTGAAAGAATTGTTGGTCGGTGGGTATGTTTTGTTATGCATGCAATTTCCATTGAAATATTTATGCTGTCTTTTGAGAACCATATTAAGAACCAAATGAAAATAACAAGGCCATTTTCTATCTAAGCTAAACTAAATTAGTCGTCCATATCATTGACTGTGTTATGTCAGAATATCATGAAAGTTGTTAAGAGTTTGATCGTGCACTGTGTACATTCTATTAATCTAGGTTTCAACTAAATTAGAGTGAATGGTACACCTACTTTATGTCCTTAGATGTAAAACAGTCTCTTGCCTCCAGTGACTGGGCAATAACAGATTTATAAAAATCCACGGCTGGTGGAGGCAACCATGTGCAATTTTTCAGTCCATGCTCAACTGGTAGCCGAACTGATTTGATTCCATGATGTGACAGAACTTCAGCCAATGTCTTGGAAACACCTATAAAAGGTTTCAAATAAAATGCCAAGCTATGGGTAAAGTATCAGTTTGCCTCTATTGGCCCTTTGTTATGGAACAGTCTTCCTGCTGTGACTCATGCTGCAATCTTATCTTGTAGCACAAGTGTTTCTGCTCGTTCTCTTAAGACTTTTCTTTTCTCTAGGAGTTGTTAGCACTGGGAGCACCTCCGATTCGGTTGTACTGTGAGAGGCGCTATATAAATCCTTAAATAGAATAGTATAATTTAGGAACACAAAAACAGAGCTAAAGAAAGCAGTGCTACTAATATCATCAGTATGCTCAATTGTGTGCCAATTTGTTGAGTCACAGAACTGAAAAACTAAAATAGAAAGTAACAGCGAAAAACACTAGAAGTGAAAGGCTTAGTTGACAATGAATTAATGTATCAGAATTTTGTCACAAGGCCCACAACTAACCTGGTAAAATATGAGCGTGTTGGTGTCCGTCCACATGTCCAGGTAAAAGATCTTCCATCAGGGATTTAAAGCAGATAATCTGAGCTTCAATCTCCTTTTTCACCTAATGTTTCAAATGCAACCAATGACAACTCATTAATGATCTTATTAAATAATATTATATCTAATCACTTCAGTTACTCAAATATTCGTATGATGTTTTAAAACCAGGCATCCAGTCTAATCAAACTGACGATTTTCTCATCTCAACTTCTGCAGACTGAGCTTTACACCGAGTTAAGGTCAGGAGATCATTGAATGGTATGACTGCAACTAGTGCCATATGGGCGGTACATTTCAAGGGGTGGCAAAAGTTGGATTTAAAAAAATGTAAAAAGTAAATGGTAGCTATATCCTTCAAGTTCAATTATGTGCACAATGCACATGTTGTAGACTTGTAGTTGTAACTTGTACCAGTAAGGACTAAGGAAGAAATGTGTAATCATTGTGTTATACTGCTATTAAGGTTTAAACTAATACACTCACTAGGTTAATACTTTTAATTTATTTTCATTTATCAATAGAAACAGACTGGTAGTGCTGGTTTCTCTGCCTACTATTACATCTGTTAAAATGTTTGGATTTCAAAATGCAATTTCAATTTTGGGAAGGGTGGCTTAGAAATCTTGGCCTAGGGGCAGCAAATTGTTAAATCCAACTCTGACTGCAACATGAGCGGTACGACAGATGAGTTCTTTACAGGCTGTCAAGCAGTTAAATTGGACTCCTTGTTAAACTTGCTATCATCTTTTTACTAATATATATCTCTTACTGTGTACTTGTCATTTTTAATTAAGAAACGATTACAATATAATTTCTTGCTACAGTTCCACTGAATAAGCTGGTTTCCCTGTTTGCAAATTTTTTATGGTGTTGACAGTGCAATGTTACTTTACATTATTATACAAACTTCTATACAACCTGTATTATAGAATTTAAGAATTACCTCCTCTAGCTGGATTGTTCCACGCTGAAGAGCTTCACGGAATCCGTGTTTTCCAAGGAAATAGTCATCTTCAGTCAGCAAGCTTCGAACATCTTGTGGTTTGCTTATTGGTTTACCCTCAGTAAGATTCAAATGCAGCCCTATTTTTGAATAAAAACCAACCTCTAGCATTCAAATAATTTTATTCACATTTTCAACACAGCTGAGCAATAATTGTGGAACTGCTAGCATGCTGGAACATCAACCTTGACGTTTTGGATTAAAATACAGTGAGGGAAGGATCTCAGGATCTCTGTTCCATTGGCAGTCACTAGTAAATTTGGCTATATTAACACAACTATATCCCTAATAACTTCCAATAACCTTCATACTAACTTACCTACTATCCCATTTACTTATCATTATTGTTGCTGTTGTTGCTGATAATATTGTCGTTGTTGTTGTTGTCGTTGTCATCTTCTCCCTCATCATCATCATTTTTTGTTATTATCTAATGTTGTGGTTGTTGTCGTTTGTGCATGTTAACTTAATTACCATTCTAACTGTAATAAAAATAAAAATATGGTCAGATGATCAAAAGGTTAGGGTAAGGACTGACAATATGAGAAAAGTAAAAAGTGAAATTTTACATCTAATAATCTATTAAACTATCTATTAGAATTAGATGCTGCTCTTCTTAGTTTCAGTAATATTTATAAATAGCAAACACATTACGTCAAGTAATGGTAGCTGATGGTCAGAGTGCTGGCCTTGTAATGGGGATAGAACACAAGATGTCCACATTTAGTTTAAGTTTAAACATGTTTGAATGTGGTTTGCATTACAGCGGTTTTATTCCTGCTACCCCTGAAAATATTTCCAAAGTTCTGGCGACCACCAGCTATCAAATTGATTGGGCTACTGCCTTCACCGCATTTTTACTACCATGCATTTAACTTCTTACCATACGCTGATGACTGTTAATTTTACAAATCCCTGAAGGTTCCAGCCGACCCCTCGCAAAGGTTGAGAACTGCTTCTCTAGGACTGCAAATTAAAATGCACTTATGGCAGGACTATGTTAGCATTAATCATGGGGATTCAAGGCTCTGTCTTAGAACAAACCAAGAAGCTTACAGCATTCCTGTTATCTATAAATTGCACAAAATATCTTAGTCTGGATGAAACTACCCATCAAGACTATATCAAAACCACTGCAAGATGACATTAACCAAGGCCTTTAAACATTCATTGATGAGCCACGTATTAGTTTTCCTTAGAGTAGCACTACATACATTTCTAATTGAAATTACAATCCACGTACCCAACGGCATCTGACAACTTCTGGCAAGCTGACTGGCTTCTACGCTAGCACTTCCATTAACAAGCAGACTGGCTCTGGTTACTGCGTCATTGCGATAACATTCAGCAATTCCTCTGTTACGATCGCTATCGTAACCGAAGTCGTCAGCCGTTATTATAAGCATATGTCGGCCACCCCCGGACATCACGAACAGATTATACGTGACTGTAGAACAGCTTCACGTTAGAGCCCGGACTAATCAGCTGATAAGGAATTAAGGCACATCACACTTTAGACGTCACTTTGCGAGCTACAGCGGCACTATATTAAACAACAATTAAGGCGAGGTTTACAAATGCAAAAAACTGTTAGAAAAATGACAAATTAGAGAATTAAACTTATGTAAACGCAGCTCATTCCCTTCGAGGAAAAAGCTAAAAAATAAGCACAAATTAAAAATCCTCGTTCCAAAGTACGACATTTGCATTTGGGCTTATCGTCGAGAAACTAAACGCACGGGGAACTGACCAAAGAGAGATACATAATATTATTATTTTATAACATTAAAATGAAATTAATAATAGGGCAAACTATTACAATAATTATTGGGTTTCTTACTTGCACGCGAAAGTAGTGGCAAATGGAAAGTCCGCTGTGATTGGACGTTAGAAATGAGCCATAGAGTAAGTTAATATTATAGAACACGTGACACGTCCATAGATCAAGTTTCGTTTTGGCGTAATTAGTTATTTATAAACAATGTAAAGGACCTTTGTCTTCGTCTATAAGTAGAAGCCAGATTCACGGTGAAATTCCAGCATCTACTTATGGTATGCATGATTCTTTTCATCAATTAGGCTTCTAATTAAACATAAGTAAATGTATAATAATCGTCCCAGAGGGCAAAATGGAGGAAAGGGAGGTCGAGGGTAAAATAGAGGAAAGGAAGGTTGAGGGTAACATGGAGGAAAAGGAGGTTTAGAGCAGAGTGGAGGAAAAGAAGGTTGAGGGTAATATGGAGGAATTTCAGTTATAGGCCTACAGCAGAACAAATAATTATTGTGCGCCAAGGACCTGCTGATGGTCACTACACATTTACTCCTCGGACGAGGATCGAACCCGCTCTCTCCCAGTTACAGACCGACCGCTCAAACCAATCGGCCACCATTCCGATGAATGCACAATTGTATGGATGGACGAATTACTGGCTTGGTGGATGCAGGAATAGATGGCTGGATGGATAGATGCAGAGGCGGCGATCTCGTTTAACAGGTGGGGGGTACACCTAACGACAGCGGCAGCAATGTGGGGGACACATGTATAACGTGTCTCCTCTCTATAAAAGGTGGGGACTTGTCACCCTTGACCTCCCCGAGATCGCCGCCCCTGATATCATAGATGACTGGAAGAACGGATGGTTGGAGTGATATATTCATGTGTAAATTCTGGTTGAATGGGCGTCTTGATGTCTGGCCCTAATTAATAGATGGTAATCGATGGACTGATATATTTTTATTGGTAATCGCAATCGTGTATTTATACAGCGCTCTATACAGGCAGAGTGAGTCTACTCGTAGAGGCGGACCGCGTTTTTCCCACTCGTCCACCAGCGATGGAAAGCCTGGAGGGCTAATCTAGCGTCCAACGCGTCGTACGAACGGATGGATGGAAGGTGAGAAGGGAGCAGATGAGCAGCTCCTATTGTGGTGATATATTGCAGGGCGTCAATCTCCTCTGAATGATGGAGGCAAAATCCTCGGTCCCATGTGTCAGGAACGCAAGATATCCCCTAAGACTTAAAAAATTGGAGGCATTTGCCTTCGGGCCACCCCCTATCTGGACGCCCATACTATAGGCCTATTGAACAGATCAGTCGCTCTTGTCGCCAACATGTTAAACATATCGACATTTAAAACTGCGGATATGCTAACTGTAAGTGTGCATCTATTTCTGCTGCTGCTAATATCCTGCTCGTTTTTCACTGAATCGATCAGATCCAACGCTGTCGGTTTGAATGGCGCCACGCAGTTTAAGGTCCTCACCCTGTCTGCGGACAGCCCTAACTGAGTTATCTAACGCGTCTGCTGGTATGCGTGAATGTCACTTTGCATGTCTGCATTTCTCCTTCCATCCCTCCGTCCCACCCGGCTCTGCTTCCCTGCTTCCTTCCCTCTCCCATTCCTTCAATTTCCTGCCCCTCTCGCCGTTCTACATGTAATCCGATGTAATCCTCGCATCTCCTACGCTCCTCCATCCTCTGTTTATCTTCGTCTCATACCCACGGAAAGCCCCAGCCCCATTCCAACCCCAAAGCCCCAGCCCCAATCCAACCCCAGCCCCAGCCTCTCTGTCTGGCGCCCTACCAGAGACATGACCGCCGCATAAATTGCGACAGCCATCTATCGACCCATCAATGAAAACGTCAGTCACCCTAAGACCGACAGAGTTTGGGCCGACGAACCAACAGACCGACGGAACAACCAACCGAATAACCGACTATATATGACTGATCGAACAACCAACTGGACAACCGACCGAACAACCGACCGAATAGCCAACCTTACAACCGACCTTACAACCGACCGAACAAACGATCGAACAACCAACCGAATAACCGACTATATGACTGATCGAACAACCAACTGGACAACCGACCGAGCAACCGATCGAGTAGCCAACCGAACAACCGACCGAATAGCCAACCGAATAACCGACCTTACAACCGACCGAACAAACGATCGAACAACCAACCGAACAACCGACCGAACAACCGACCGAATGACTGATCGAACAAACGATAGCGAACTGAACGTTGGGCTGATCGAACGAAGTGATGACGGTGGACCAAAGGCTAGCTGTCAACCTTCCGATCTGAGCAAATAGGCATGTCAGGAGGAGGAGGAGGAGGAGGAGGAGGAAGAGTAGGAAGAGGAGGAGGAGGAAGAGAAGGAGGGGGAGAAGGAGCAGGAGTTGAAGTGGTAGGGAGGAAGAGGACGACAATCAAGAGCACATGCGAAGGAGGAAGCATGCAGAAAGCGAGAGACAGCGACACAGACGGAGTTAACCGGAGAACGAACATTACCAGCGCTGTCGTCTGGGCTTGCATGGTCTCGACGTTTATACGCGCGTCCGGAATAAATGTAGGCATTGGGAGGGCGACTCAGACCAAGACTTTAATTCCCTCTGATCTGGCCAGAAATCCCCCGATTCGATGCCGATCGATAGATGGCGCGACAGCGGAGAAAGTTGTCAGGGCATCCAGAGTATTGAACGGGAAGGGTAAACCGAATGGGGTGGAGGAGGGGAGTCACGCATTCATCATGCGGCCGTGGTGGCGGTACAGCAATCCTACTCTGCCGTTCTGGTTTACGGCCTAAGTACGTATATTATTTCGACGATTGGCCCGGCCAGGATTCGTTTCGCGTTTCCGGTTTATGGCGTCTAGACTGTCACTCCGCCGATAGGGGGCATTTAGCACGACACTTACCGGCACAACGAGGATGGACGACGACCGGAAATGCGCGTGAGCAGCGGAACCGGCGTCACGCATGCGCTCTCGCTGCTTCCGGTTTGCGATTCTCGTCGTTAGTTACCAGACGACAGATAGCGCCACGTGTGTGATTAGATTCGTGGAATGTAGTTCCTGCTGTATCGGCAGCTCCCGTGCCGATTGCCAAGGCGTCGGACGTTTTCATTTGCACGGCTCTCAGTACGAATCTCGGTGCGACCCAAGATTAATTAGGCAATAATGGCTGACGTTGTTAGTCACGGCTGACGTCACATCATGTATGACCTGATTACGTTACTTACTGGGAGAGCGGCATGGTGGTGGCTTTAGCGTTCCTGAAAATTCTGGTTAAAATTCTATACTCTGCTTTTGCAAATATTTACTTGTCGGTGTGTTGCTTCCTTGTGTATTTGTTAATGAATTAATGTATTCGGGCTTCTTTGTATCTGTGCGTTCATGTATGTATGTAATTGGCCGCTGTGCACGGTGGCCGATTGGTTAGAGCGGGCGGCCCCGTAACGCTCAGTGTGCGCTGAGTGAGCGGGTTCGATCCTCGTCCGGGGCGTCAGTCACTGTGTCGGGACCTTGAGCGAGTCCTTCACGCACCATTGCTCTGCAGTACAACTGCAATTGTGCCGTCGAGGCATGTGTGTGGAATTTTGAGCAAAACATGTTGATAGAAGCGCGATATCAAATTTTAGAAAAAATAAATAAATAAAATAAATAAACTAAAATATAATATGTATAGGCCTACATGTATTGTACGTGTAGGCCTACATGTATATATGCACACATGCGTGTATATATTTCTGTATGCACATGCACGTTCGTATACCAGTACGCATGTGGGACTACTATATATTAATATATATATATATATATATATATATATATATATAGGCCTACGTGTATTTGCTTATGTAATGTGTATACATATATAGGGAAATGTTTGGCCTATACACAGTTTGTCTCTGTGAGGTCATGCAGCGTCTAATAAATGCGCATTTCACCACAATATCCAGCGTGGATTAATTGTTAGCCGTTAGTGAAATGAGTCAACTGAAAGCGGTTTCGTTATAAGCGAAAAGATTTATTTCTTTGTTCGAACAACAGTTAGTCGTGAAAGACGCCTGAATAAAACTCGAAGACACAACATCAAAGGCGCCGATCACACTGATAGTCAGCAATGGGCATGTGAAGCTGGCGACTTCATTTGTCACGGCCTCGGCATGTTTGCGCGTGTTGCTAGGCGATCTTACCACGGTCAGGGCGTTCACACTCACAGCCCATAACTGAGATAGCCAACAGGTACAAATGCAGCCGAAACCCCACAACGCATTGCTTGTCTGGCTGGGATTTGAACTCGTGAGCCTAGAACTGACAGATCAACAAGCTTATCAGAAATTTAACATAAAACAGAAGACTTTCTGAGCATACATGTACATCTAATTTAGTGGTCTGTACTATTTTCCCACTGGATACATTCAATACAATCGAAAATAGACAACAGTGACTGTGTACAGTTGCCTACGCTTTTCAGTTTTGAAACTTTAAGCAATAATCTTCAGTGGGACGAGTCCCGCTGAAGTGTGATCGGTGCCAGGACATTATACTAACTATACTGAAAAGTAGACAAAAATAGCAAAGCAATTGTAATCGGTTCTAATATAATGTCAGACGGCTTGCAAAATGAGCAGTTGTTACGACAAAATAATTTCGCGTCCAGATTTTATTAGTACAATTAGAGGATCAATGTTGGCCACAGAAGTAGGCTACTCGAGATTCGTTGAATAGTTCGTTTGCAAAACCAGCCAATGTATTAAAACATTGACAAATGTGAACTTAATTAAGAACATGTAATTATGGTCAATTACACAGCACAAACACGGTTACATAGATACCTAGATGTGAACATACATAATGATCATTTTCCATGCATGCACCATGCTATTTAACTGACTTTACCCTGCCAGCATGACTATATAATTATGGACTCCTTAAGGAACGAGTATTCCCTATTTGGGACCCTTCGAAGCCTGCAAGTGTCCCATCCAGGGACGTCATTTTGGAGAGGCAGGGGTCATTTGCCCCCCTGAATTTCATGATTTAGATTATAGTGCGTGCAAATTTCCATACAAGATCATAATTTAATAACCATTATTAATAATAAATCTCATTGAATTGCATATATTAACATTATATCATATCGCAGGTGCCTATAATTGAATAATTTCACTTTCTGAAACTGTATCAGCGCTTTTACCGATACAAGATTTACCAAATCAAATCTTTTGGTACCACTGAAAACGTAAAAACCAAATAATAAAAAATTTAAAACAGAAAGGAATTCCCCGTCGCCAAAAATTCTCGCTTGCCCCCTCTGAAAAAGCTCATGTGAATGGTGGTAGAATTACCTCTAAAAATGTGCTTCAGCTACAAACAGTTATAACCTCTATGATAATTCCTTAAGGTGGGTGTACGCAGTGCCAGCAGAAATGATCTGTAACTACACATTAAAGTCAGACGAATTTTCTTATCAGTGGCGTCCTGATCTCTGCGAATCTTCCTATTTTGAGACGACAATTGTCCGATAAGCAGCAATGGTAGGAGCTCTCGGAAGACCATCTTAAGGCAGCAGAGATCGCTTCCTTCGTCATTGGCTGGAGATAGAGTTGGAGTCGGGTGACAGGCTGCAATCGATGAAAAACGGTCGCGCAAATCAATGGCTCAGGCCCAAATATACTGCGTACAGCGGCGTATGATATAAGGGTGCATAAGAAGATACGGACCATCAGAATACAAGCATCGCATATATTATATATATATATACATATATATACAGATTGTATATATATACATATATATATACATATATATATACCATACATATACAAATAAACATAGAATATAGATATATATTATTATGTTATATGCATATATATTTTGATATATACTATATAACATGTATATATACTATATATTTATGCAAACATGGTTGGAATACGTGCTGTTGTAATGCCAACCCTGCGACCAGCGAAGGCGGACTGCTACAGTCCAGCAATGCAAATGTGAAAGCCTGGATATATATGCGAACACACTTGCAGGCGACATCGATCAACCTAAGCTGGACGGCCGTGATGAGTTTCTGGGAGAAAATGGAGGACGAGAACGAGGAGAAGGAGGTGGTGTTTTAAGGTGGTGGTGGTGGTGGAGAAAGAAGGAAGGAGGGAGGGGAGGAGGAGGAGGAGGGCGTATCTAGGAACATGATAACATTCGCTCGGCGACATTGTAGACAATCCATCTATATCAGCAGCCTAAGCAGGCTAAACTGCACCTACTCGTGGCTCTGAATTCGTTGCTTGGGATAACGGACTCCCTACCCTCGCCATTTCTGTGTTGACGTCCCTTGCTCGTGCATTGCTTGCATGCGGAAGCTCACCCCTGGTTATACTTCCATAGAGCACTTTCTTGGATTTCATGCACTTTCTGTTTCCATGACATCCATCTAACGCCATTTCTGATCATTCTCTCAGAAACGTCACCAAATAACTTTTGCAACAGATAACGATAACTGTGTGATAACAGAGATCATCAGCGTCGCCCTCCTCCTTTATCCAGGCTTGGAACTGGCACTGTCAAAGTCACAACAATTGCTTTTGGGTTGTGGCTCGTTCTGTTTACCCGCGTCTTTTCAAAAGCTCAATTATCTGCAATGTTTTCGCGTTGATAAATATTCTGACGTTTTCAACTATAGAACACAGTTAACAATATGTAACATGAAGCAAAGATCACATCAACAGTTCACATAGAATTATATAACATTGGTTATAGTTGAGTCAACAGTTTTGCGAAGAGACGAAAGCCGCATAAAAGTCTCTCATCGTAGACAGTAATTATAATTTGCAAGACAACTCAACTCATCAGTAGCCTATGCACTACCAGAATGCGTCGTCTTTGGGAAAGATTGTTCTGCATTAACACTTCAACAGTATTGCGTTACAAGCGACTGAAAAACCAATGTAGTTCGTCGATAAAGAGTTAAGTAAAAAAACATGTTAAAGCCTACAAGATTTGCGTTGTTAAAATTACCCTCAAAACATTGAACGGTCACGTTTGTTTATAACGAAAGAAATCAAACAAGATTTGTTCAATTAATAACGCGATGTAGGCAATAGGCGGCCCATATAGGGTAGGTCTGTGTACATGAGAGGGACGACAAGTTTACGGGTTTCTTGATTACCCGAGAAAGATGCCAGCGCAGGTGATCGGTGTGAATTTATCCGTGCATACCTACACATGGCGTCAAGATCACAGCGACTGACCTGGTTCTCTAGCATCGCCGCTCTTTCCTGATCAGGCTACAGAACCCATGCATATGCAAGACGCCAACCCTTAGAGAGCACGCCTCATCACCAGCACACTGTCTCTCTCTCTCTCTCTCTCTCTCTCTCTCTCTCTCTCTGGCTATTCTAGACTGCCACCCATTTGCTGACCAAACAACATGGCTTCTTCGGACCTGATTTGATTTAGCACCGGTGTTTAATTTCGGAGATTGGCGTTTACGTGTAATAATCTGTGAAATATTTCTGCACCATTTTGTCGGCGTCTACCATGCGCCTCGTTGTCGTCGTCGTGAAAGTGAAATTCTTATGTGAAAGATATAGGCTCTGTCTCCTAAAATATATTCCGCGCTTGTAAGCGATAAAACTTGCGCCTCTGTGGTGCACAGCTAGACCAGAGAAGGAATATGCACATCACACACTGTTTATCTCTTTTAAACACATTGCAATATATTTACACAGCTTCGATAACGATAATTACATATATCAAACATTTGTCTACCTGGTTCAGATAAAGCACAAAACAATATGTTCAAAAGGTTCTCATTAGGGTTGGACCACATTTTTAGCCGGAAATTGGTTTTCTCCGGATTATTGCCTTACGCCGTTCTTTTAAATTGGCCCATTCCTGGACAACTAGTACAAAATACCAAACAAAAGAAGTAATATTTTTGACCAATTCAGTTTCTTTTTCATTAATACAAATATAGTAACTTCTGGTCTCTTTGTCATTAAAAGTACGAGAGTAATAATAAAATTATGCAAGTTTGCAAAATGGCGGGCAAATATGCCGGGCAAAATGGCGGACGGTTTCTAAAGCCACGAGACTTAAGCGTAAAAATATCTACTTCAGAGGATGGACTCTCGTTTGAAAGCAATAGATCTCACAAGAACCTACAAGATTCTCGATCGTGGAGTGACAAACGGTGCCTAAAACCAAATAAAATAAATATAATTGCTGATTAATCAGATAGACTCCGCAACAGGCGAAAAAATGTCCGGAATCGGAAATCGACAGAATAGTGCCAATTGGTCCATTCCTACCAGTTCAGATATACAATATACATAGCAAGCACTTTATCTAGCTCACAGAAACACTAAGCAATAAAATTCGACTCAACACGTGACTATGGAATGGCAAAATGCATATGTCCCTCTCTTGAACTTACTGCATATGAGTCTGCATAAATAGAAACGCATAAAACATCTTTATTCCTGCTAAAGATAAGATCCGCCCGTCTCGCAAACTAAGATTGAATCTCGGTTCTATATGGACGGCGCAAAATGAGAAAATATCGGAAACAGTACAGACTAGCTTCCCAATAGAATTTCTAGGAAACAGTCGCATCCACTGAAAAAATATCTGTCATCTACATTTGCTCTATCCGTTTCTAGATAATAGCTACAGTTTGAAGAACAACGGCCTTTGACAATCTTAGACAAAGCATAATTATTCGTGGTGCAGATAAAATACATTTACCAGTAGACTAATGCTAGAAGAGCAACGTTTTAAGCCTAGCGATCATGAAACTATATGTTAACTAATATTGACACAAAACTATGTGTGCTTCAAGTTCCTATTTTCGAAGGATAACATTAATTTATGGAGCTCTTAAAAACAGCAGCATTTTTTATTCAAAATGCATATTGGCCTAATAATAACAATTATTTCCATGTATAGATTCCTATGGAAAGCATATAATGAGAACAACATTTAAATTAATGGGCTTTTTAACTAGCCTACTTAGCATGACTTACGTAACTCTTAATGTGGTTCTCGATTCAATAATTAAAATTTAACAAAATTTTCTTTTGTTGGCCATGCTTCATGAAGCGATTAATAAAATTGTTTTACCAAATCAGGCAATTAGGTCAAGTCAGTATGCTTGGTATTTCTTCGAGGATTGTGTCACCCGTTTTGTAACTAAGATTTCCGATAAGATTTCGCCCTATTGAATAATTCATTAAGGAGTAGCCTGTATATGCAAGTCTATAATAAAAAAATACTAATGTACTACAATATTAAAACAATGTGAAATATAAACCTGCAAGAAGTCTTTTACGAAGTTTGCAAGTGTTTGGGAAACTCAATTTGAACAAACGCAGAAGTAGATGCAATGCCTACTTCGATCTAAAAATGCTTGAAAATATGTATAATTTTGTCAAAGTCTGCTAGAATCTGGAAGATCGTGTTGGTTGAGAGATTACCTATATTACAAATGACACGTAAAGCCTAACGTACATACAGTTATGGAAGTAGGAACATATGCAGTACCGGGTAACTCATGCAGGTTTAATACTAAATATTTTTGATGAATTCGTTGCTAAACATAGGCCTATATCGTCTAGAATGTCATCTATAGAAAAATAGCATTTTGTCTACCGCTTATTTTTATTCCATCCGACATCCGTAGCTTCGTCCTTAGTTCTTTCTCTCAATATTTACTTCAGGCGGACTTATCTTGTTCTAGGTAATATCGGCCACAAAAACCAAGACAATATTTAACTCATTTCACCTGGGCTTCATCCGAATTTATTCTACCACTGCAAGGATTATTTATTTATCCCATAGGATCTTACCGAACACGATTCTTCCTGACTATACGTACCTATAGAGAGCACAGAATCCCTTTAGGAATTTGCCTTGAAATGAAGCATTTATGATTGTAACTCCAATTAATGTTAACAGTTTCATACGAGCTTGGGAAGCTGCTTTTGTAAAGGATCTCTTCTTCGTGTAAATGGTATCTGCAGCCTTCCAGTACCAAAGGTGCTGAAATTAACTACAACACGGGCTTCTTGCAAGACCATGAAAGGCGTGTCCTTTCCAAGTACGTTTCTTAAATAACATGGAAAGAAAAATCATAAGTTGAAAATTACTTATTCAAGTACGTTGTTCCGGAACGTAGATCATTCTGGTAGACGACCGCGTCTGGTCGCTGACCCACCAACGGACGAGGCACGTTCCTCGCCAGGTCCTGTCTCTGCCTCAGCTCGCTCAGTTGGATGCCATCTGGAACGCCGATCATCACCTCCCCGTTCTTCTGCTCAAGACCGACCTTCGTCGCGAACGGAACCTGTGCCACAGAGGGGGTGACGGGCTCAGACGGACTGTTACCCGTGGTGCCGTACGCGGCCGAGGGACCACCTCCACTGACCTCACTGAGGATGTTGTACTGTGCGGCGAGTTTCATGTCTCTTCCGAGGAGGAGAAGAATGAAGAAGAGGACGACGAAGAAGATGCCTTCCGTGGCGAAGACAAAGCCGGGCATGATGTACTTCGTGCCGTTGTATACCGTCGTGAAGATGACGCTGCCGACGAGGATCGAGACGGTCTCTGCGCAGGACAGCAGCGAGAACGCCTTACCCATCTCATCGTCACTGACGGTCTTACTGATGAGCGCCTTCGAGCAGGAGATGACTAGGGCGCTGGGGCATCCCACGATCACCGAGAGATAGACCTCAAAGGTCGAACTACTGAAAGCGAGCACCAGGAGTCGAATGACACGGAAGACGACGCCGATCAGAAGCAGGTGAACGTCGGAGAGATGGAAGAAACGGATGAGTAGAGGAAGGAGGACCAGCGTGGCGGCGCCCAGAAGAGCGTAATCGGTCGCCAACAGGTAGCCGTACATGGACTTGCGCCAGCTGAGCGGTGCCGCCTCCGTGAAGAGAAGCGTGGCGTCCAGCTCACCGGACTTACACGTCTGCTGGACGAAGATGGTGGCAAAGAGGAGGAGGATGTGCAGACGCGATCTGTGGTGACGAGGCCTGGTCAGAACCAGGACGGACTCCTTCGCATTGGCCAGACGGAACGGCATCTTTGACTTGGTGGTCTGCAGTGCCGGTGGGGGTAGCGACGCGTCAGGTGAAGAAGGGGTTCCGGCCTCTTCGACCACCTTCTGCCCGTCCTTAGACTTCATGAAGACGACGACGATGGCGATGCAGATGACGTTGATGATCGTCACCAGGATGAAGATGACGTCGTAGCCGAAGATCTCGAGTATTGCGCCGGCGCCGAGTGATCCGATGAAATACCCGAAGTAGTTCATTGACAGTAGACGCCCGATGTTCTGCGTTCTCTTCTCGCATACGCTCTGGTCGCAGACATAACTGTACAGCGCCATTGTAATGACCGCCGACCGCCCGAACCCGCCTCTGACAGCCGCCCCGAGCAGCACCAGGGCGATGATCGGACCCTCCGTCTCGCTCGTCGCCATGCTGAACAGGTATAGGATGCCTGCGAGGACGCTAGCCGCCAGCGTCAAAAGGACGGGGATCTTTCGGCCGATGGCGTCGCTCCAGGCGCCGCAGAAGAAGCCGAGAACTATCGCTGGGAAGTTCATCAGGAACTTGTAGGCGATGATGTAGTTTGCGGCTGCGATCTGGATGCGGTCCTCGCGTTCCGGATAGCTGCTGAGGTTGGAGCAGGACGTGTCGTTGCCATAGTATTGGAGGCAGACGCCCTGGTAGAGGTAGAGGCGAACGGTCGGCTCAAGCATCGATTCACCGATCTTGAAGAGGAAGAAGACGATTTCTGCCACGTGATCCAGGATGAACTGACGCACTGGCGCCATTTTGTCTAACAAAGATGCAATCACGTCTATGATGCACGTACAAACACAAAGTACCAACGAGTGCATACAACCTAAATTGCACAACTATGTATAAATACATGCATACATACATATATACATACATACATACGTACGTACCTAGAGAGAGAGAGGCAGAGACAGACACAGACACAGAGACACAGAGAGAGGATGAATGGGTTAATAATGTTCGTCACGTCACTATTGCACTGGACGTAAAAGAGTGAGAGAAAGAAAGAGATAGAGAGACAGAGAGACAGACAAACAGAGACAGAGAGATAGAGGGCGAGAGACAGAGAAATTAGAGAATTAACGTCGTACATTATATTCATTCCCGCACGAGAAAGAGAGACAGAGACAGAAACAGGGATAGAAGGCACAAGAAAGAGAGGCAGAACGAGAGTCAACGAAAGAAATAAGCATAGGAAGAGGTCAGACGGCTAAATTAAACTTAGATACAAAACCACAGAAAATAGATGGAACGAAAATAGTTCTGAAATTGCAACAGTTGTGTTTCCATTCATCTCAAATTCATTATCGTCTGCGACTCATTAGACCAGTGCGTGGATCGTCTAAGCCTGGATTAGGTTTGCGCTGATTGTCATCCACCGCCTCAGCCTGGATTATCACCGAGTTCTTCGTAAACTAAACGACGGATTCGCCAAACAAGGGGCACCTTGTTAAGCCGCGAAAATCTAATTTCATCGAGACTCTACCAATCTGTGATCTGAACCATCTATCTCTTCTCTCGACTAGACCCGTAGCATGTATCTCTTTATAGACCTAGATATATCCATTATTACCCTTGGTTTATGCGAAACATTTTCGTAAATTATGCGAAAATATGCGAAGTCCCATAATTGCAGAACTCATGGATCCTAGTCATCAACAATTACGTCGTCTGATCGGTAAAAAGCATCCCCTATAGGCTAATAATAGCCTGGACAAGCCAATTATAGTCGACACTGACCGAAATTTCTTAACTTTGTGAAATGATTTGCGAAAACTCTGCCTTAAAAGTGTGCGAAGGCCACCAATTTATGCGAAATTATGCGAAATCCCATAATCGCATAAACCCTATCCATTATACATCCCTATTGTACTTTTGGTATTGTACCTCAGGTATTCGTATATACGGTTGTGGTGCTACACTGTTCTGTGTTCTGTCGACTTGCTTCTGCATTGTTTTTCTCATTCATCAGTGTGTGTATGCCTGGTTGTGCGCAGTAAAACTGTTTTGTACGGATTGGATATTTTAGCATCAAATTCTCATCACTCCTCTCGTTATCGCTGTCATTCACTGTTGTTGTAAATTACTCATACATCTCTCTGTCTCTTTCTCTCTTTGTCTCTTGCTCTCTTTGTCTCTTGCTCTCTTTGTCTCTTTCTCTCTTTGTCTCTTGCTCTCTTTGTCTCTTTCTCTCTTTGTTTCTGTCTCTGTCTGTCTATTTCTGTCTGTCTCTGTCTCTGTCTGTCTGTCTCTGTCGGTCTCTCTCTCTCTGGCTCTCGCTCTGTGTCTGTGTCTGTGTCTCTGTCTGTGTCTGTGTCTCTGTCCATGTTTCTGTCTTTCTCTTTCAGTGCATGTCTCTCTGTCTTTCTGTCTCTGTCTCTCGCTCTCACTCTCTGTCTCTCTCCTCCTCAATGTCTATCTTTATTTCTGCGTATGCATTAATGCATTGTTCCGGTTACACCGTACAGTGTTGCATTGACCTACCGTGAATTGATACCATACACTGGTACACGCTTAAAGTGCGACTGAAAAAGACAAGTTGATAGGGGTGCTATATAAATCACATATAAGAACAGATGGCTATGGACGGAATTGCTAAGTCAACGAACATGTAATTGACACCTTGTAAAATGTTTACATACGTAGGCCCTACATGTAGCTAGAATTTTTGTTTGCGTCAAATATTTTTATTATTAAGTCGGCTTCAAGCATTGAAGAACCTGCCAGAGTCACAGACTAAATGCTGCGGCTAAGGTACGATAACCGTTCCACATACAGTATTTATAACGGGCTAAAGAAGCATCACTTGATGCTTTAAAGGCTATGTCATAATAGAATTTCTTCAATGTTGTTGAAATATTTAGCTTGAAGATGTACAGTATACCAATAAGTATCTATTAATGAAGGTATACTTATTCAGGATGTAGCCTATTATGTTCAGTTAAGATAATAGTGTTTGTTAATTTGGCATGTAACATGTTGACCAGTGTATGTTTAATGAAACCAAATGTACACCTACAAAATTACACCTATTTGTAATAATAATTGTATTTCACTTGTCATTTTAACATGTCAGTTATAATTGCAAAGAAAAAACTTGTAATTCAGTCTATTTAGAATATTAAACGAGTCTGTCAGACAAAAACCACACCCACAGTAAAAGTCATGC
The DNA here is from genome assembly GCA_959347315.1 of Bimastos eiseni. Lineage (NCBI taxonomy): Eukaryota > Metazoa > Annelida > Clitellata > Crassiclitellata > Lumbricidae > Bimastos > Bimastos eiseni. Next base: position 10,289,132 of record OY365820.1, read on the forward strand.
ACAGACAGTTGTTCGGATATTATAAGCTCCCATGAAGCGAAGATCGAGATTGAGATAAAAGGAGCGAAATTGTCGAGTGTATTCCGTCTCTGTGTATGCACTCTCTTTTTCAAAGTGGCCCCTTATTTGCAGGTCACTGTGCAACGTTTGCACTGGAACGTGTCCTACCTAGTCAATTATGACATAGCTAGAATTTTTGTCAGCGTCTAAGATTTTTTTATTATGTCGGCTTAAAGTATTCAAAGTCCTGAAAAAGTTATTGACTGCATGCTGCAAATAAAGTAAGGTAATCGTTCTGTATACAGCATAACCGAGTTATATATGCAGCACTTGATACCTTAAAAGAAAAACCCTTCGTTGGAATATAATTTCTTCAACAAATTGTTGATATATTAAGTTTAGAAATGCACAGTGTAAAAAATATTGGTTACATTTTAATAACGTTCAAAGCAAGAATCTACGCATGTTCAGTTCAAACCGATAAAAAATAATTAAATTATGTTAGTGACTATCGTATGCCTGAGTGCAAAGACTTGGAGCTAAAGCGGTCTGACACACATCATAGCTGTTTTGCTAACGTCAATGTGAATGAGTTAAATTGCATCTATATAGAATGACACTTGAGTCTCTGAGCCGTCTGATATCAGCTGACTTGTATATTTTTATTATTTTTTAATACTCATATTATTATACCAATCTTGAAGACATGTGTGTCCCTCGCGCCGTTGAGCTTTAGAAAGTGAAGGGGCACGTGCCCCTACTGAACATTATGTTGCCGGCGCATCTGATAATACTTATGTGGTTGCGGGTCACATATGGCTAGAAAACAGTTTACCTCATTTTTATTTGTATGTTATAGTTATGGCACTGTATCAGTAGTTGCTGATTTCTTTCTGCAACTTCTATGCGCGACTGTCTTCTCAACGCGTTTTATCCTCTCTGATATGCTAAACATTATGAATTGTGGCTTTAACCACAGCAATCAAATAGGCCTATATCGCAATGAACTCTCTCATGACAAGACAGAACGCATAGCTTTGCACAACATTATTCTGTCTGCGTGTCTCCCTGTCTGTCTGTCTGCTTGTTTATATGTCTACACATCACACACTCTTTCTATAATATTGGTACAGTCAACGCAGTCTTTATGTTCCTAAACAGTTATTGCGTATACTTGTCTGTCTGTGTTTCGCTAAGTCGATCTGTATGTTTGACAGTTTGTCCTGCTGTATGTATACGTCATGGACTCTTTCTTGACCGTCTTGCTGTCTGGTTTTGGTTGGTGCAGATGGTCTTGTCTGGTGTTTTTCAGCGGGGATAATATGATTCCCGGATGAGAAAGACATGTCGCCGTCTTCTTCTTCCTTTACTTCCATAGCAACTGCTGCGACAATTAGGCGGCCTTCTTCTACCATCCGTTGTCAACGGCATTCTATATTGAAGGCAGGAAATAGGAGGCGTGGCGGACAAAAGGGAACACATGTCGACAAGGAAACATATAGAGGAAGATAGAGAGACGGTCATAGAGGAAGACACGCATGTTGAAAGGCCCGGGGCAAGCAATGACGAAACCCTCAATAAGGAAAGACAAATATCATCAGATCGAAAGCATGTCTGTCATTCTCTGCCGCAGTTGAGCTGTGGCAGACAACTGAAGATAGAAATAGAAATAGAAATGGAAATAGATATAGATACAGAGATAGATATAGAGACAGAGATAGATATAGAGACAGAGATAGGGATCGAGATAGATATAGAAACATACAGATATAGATAGAGAGATAGAAATAGATATCGAAATGGAAATGGAAATAGATATAGGTACAGAGATAGAGATCGAAATAGAGGTAGATATAGAGACACATATAGATATAGAGACAGATATAGATATAGATATAAAGATAGAGATGGTGATCGAGATAGAAATGGAAACAGACGTAGATATAGAAATGGAAAGCGAAATAGAAATAGATACAGAAATAGACATAGCAATAGAAGTATAAAATAATAGAAGTAGAAATAGAAACAGAAAATCTGTTGTAGCACAATAGTTCAGATGTTATCGCCAGAAAATGTAGAGAGACCAGCGGATAGAAAGTAAAGCCAGTCTTGTCAGACTTCGACAACCCAGACATACGTGTATATGATATTTTAAGCAATTGGTGTTACCCCAACCGAAAGCCAGTTTGGAGAAAAGACGTCAAGCTTGAGTTAAAGCTGAGCGTCAAAACACAGCCAAAGCTCAGAACCCAGTCAAAAGAAAACACGGGAATCACTTAAGAAATAATTAGCTTCTAACAAAGACACTGTGGGTGTCTCGCATTCGTTTCGTAATTAGAACGGAGTCGAAACAAAAGTCTTAATTAAGTTGAAACAATTGTATGTCTCGCAAGTAGAGCGCCTTTTGTTACTTCATAAAAACGTTGCAACTGAACGAATCAGACAAACAATAAGAAAGGCAGAGCAGTGGTGTATGTAAAACATTCATTCATTCATTTCTAAAATTTATATAGCGCCCCTTCAAGAAACCTACTCAGAGGCGCTCTCAGCCAGGCTGCGGCCAAACAAAAATGACTTGAGGATACGATAGAAGGCTGGCAGATTGTTCCTAGGGAGCAATTGTGTATGCATGCATTTATGTATACAATGCAGGTAAGTATCTGTAAATAGGGAATGCGTGCATATATTTGTGTATGTATGTAATAATATTATATGCATGTATACAATAATATATAGGCTAGATTCGTGGCTATACATGCATATACATAACTACAGTGTCACTGTCACCCTAACGCTTTCTTCGAGTTAAACAGCTTCACATTAGCTACAACGTTTGAGCACCTTGTCTAGCATTCTAGAACAGTCAATCTCTTCGAAAGGAAATCACGGTTGCGCTGGGAACCCACTGGAGTCCATTACATCGGAGTCCGTCCCATGAGAGTCCATCCCACCGGAGTATATCCCATATGAGTCCTGTCTAATGGGAGTACATCCCCCGGGAGTCTATCCCATAAGAGACCCGTTCCATGGGAGTCCATCTCCCGATGATGTGGAGTCGGTAAAACAAGCTAGCGATGTCTGATCGTTTCCTTACCTTCTTCCCTTCTTCTCTGCCGTGGAGATAGACAGGGATCGTCCTTCCTTTCCTGTTTCCGTCCGTCAGCTGCCTTCCTTCGTTCCGTTCCCTCTCTCTCTCGCCTCTCTCTCTCTCTCTCTCTCTCTCTCTCTCTCTCTCTCTCTCTCTCTCCAGAGGAGGCGGTCTGCGATGGAGGCTGCTGCTGCTGCAACTGATGAACGGCCCCAGTGCAAACACACTCAGCGCCAATGTCGCCTCGTCGACGGCGATGCTAGTTGGCCAATTCTTCGATTGCCTTGCTCGACACACGCACACACTCATACGCGCACACCACTATCATATCCCCCTCTCTCTGTCTCTCTGTCTCTGTCTGTTTCGTCGTCTCTGTCTCTCTGTGTTACTCTCCCATTTCTTCTCTCTCTCTCTCCATCTATCGCTCCTCTCTATGTCTCTCTCTCTCTGTCTCTCTGTCTGCGTCTTTCTTAGTGTGCCTCTATCTGTCTTTTTCTCTGTCTCTCTACCTGTCTCTCTTTCTGTCTCTCTATCGGTTTCTCTTTGTCTCTTTATCTGTCTCTCTTTTGTCTCTCTACCTGCCTCTCTCTCACTGTCTATCTATCTGTCTCTCTATCTCTCTCTGTCTTACTGTCTGTCTCTCTGTCGTCTGTCTGTCTGTCTCTGTCTGTCTCTCTGTGTCTCTCACTCTCTGTTCATCTATCTCTCATTGACGCACACACACACACACGCACTGTATTCGCACCAGCCAACGATGCAAGGCCGTCCAATCACTCGCATCACCACCCACACCAACACCAACACCCACCCATCACCAAACATCCCAATTGCACCTGGGAGAATAAGAATCAGAGTCGCGTCGCAAATGAAAACGAAAGTACAATAATAATTAGAATGAATTTATAATGCGCCTCTATCTAATGAAATGCATTGATCGATGACGCCTGCGCAGTTGAATGAGGAATTCCTTCAAATTACCATCTATCTCACCGGCGTAACAATCCTAACCGTTACCGAAACCTAAACATAACACCACGACGTGCGATTGTCCATCGCACGACTGGAACCGCCAATATTGGCGCGTCGCCCATGGATGCGACGAGAGGAAGGAGACTGGTAATGTCTTTGGAATCGCAGACTGCGTCTTTGTGGCCGGTCGGGGGATGGCAGCCCAGCGACAGAACGTGCCCAGAATGGACGCCCAAGACTTGTACGGTCTGCCTAATGGGGGAAATTTCATATTCACCGGTTTTTCGTCGGGGAAAATTAGGCATCGTCTCAGCAACTTTGCGCCTTTCTGTTGATGGAGGAGCGCTGTGCGAATGGCTAGCGCCCTCAATGACATGTTCCCGGAAGTTGTATTTAAACGAGAACATGAAACAAGATCGTATTGGACTCATCGTATTGGACGATCGCTATATGTGTGTTGAACGGTAGCCGACTGGTTGGACTGACTGCTCACATCGTAATGTTGAAGGTTCGGATTTGAGTCTACACGGAGGGTTACAATTTACAACTTACAACTTACAACTTACAATTTACAACTTACAACTTACAACTTACAATTTACAACTTACAACTTACAATTTACAACTTACAATTTACAACTTACAATTTACAACTTACAGGCTCTTCACTCAGAATTGCTCGCGTTCTAAGATGAGGCTTAATTATTAGATAGTGGCGTCTAATTAATGTTTAATGATAATAGTAATAATAATCAAAATAATAATAGTGAACAATAATAAATATGATGATGATGATGATGATGATGATGATGATAATAATAATAATAATAATAATAATAATAATAATAATGATAAATCAGGCTAGACCCTCCAGACAATTTCGCATCATATACTAATCTGTAAGTCCCTGGTGGAATGAAGTACCTCAGGGCAAAAAACAAAAAAATACAATAATAATAATAGTGGCAATAATAATAATAATAATAATAATAATAATAACAATAATGAAAATAAATAATAATTAATAATAATAAACCAATGAATACAACTTACAATTTACAACTTACAACTTACAACTTACAATTTACAATTTACAACTTACAATTTACAACTTACAATTTACAGGCTCTTCACTCAGAATTGCTCGCGTTCTAAGATGAGGCTTAATCATTAGCTAGTGACGTCTAATTAATGCTTAATGACAATAGTAATAATAATCAAAATACTAATAGTAGCAATAATAATAATGATGATGATGATGATGATGATGATGATGATGATGATGACGATGACGATGACGATGACGATGACGATGGCGATGGCGATGGCGATGGCGATGGCGATGGCGATGGCGATGGCGATGGCGATGGCGATGGCGATGGCGATGGCGATGACGATGACGATGACGATGACGATGACGATGACGATGACGATGACGATGATGATAATAATAATAATAATAATAAACCAGGCCAGACCCTCCAGACAATTTCGCATCATATACTAATCTGTAAGTTCCTGGTGGAATGAAGTACCTCAGGGCAAATAAACAATAAAATACAATAATTATTATAATGGTAATAATAATAATAGTAATAATAATAATAATAATAATAATAATAATAATTTTTAGGGCACTATGTCAAGATTACAATCCACTGACAAGCGGTGACCCAGATAGCCTGATACAGATCCGTTGGCAATGCCAATGATGAATAACACTATATGTGACATAATAACAATAACAATAATAATTATTATTATTATTTGATTATTATTATTATTTGATTCTTATTATTATTTGATTATTATTTTTATTATTATCATTATCATTAAGCCTCCTATAGTGATGATGATAATAATAATAATAATAATAATAATAACAATAAAAATAAATAATAATTAATAATAATAAACCATCTGTGTAGACTAGCCAATCAAGAGCAACGCCCCCTAATTTAATGAATCCCAAGGTATCATAATCTTTGGATATTTTCCTCGAGGAAAATAGTAATAATAATAAAAATTATGGTGATATAAATAGGCCTAAGGCTTCGTGTCTCTTTTATGTAGTCTGTGGAACATCTGCTCTACTTTGCAGCCACCTAGGTATATTCACAGAAAAGGGATGACAGAGATAATAAATGAACAAATGAATGAATGAGTGAATGAATGAATAAGGTGATGAACGAATGAATAAATGCTCGAACAAAACGACAGATCGATAAATCTCTAAAGCGAGCAAATCAATCCATTGATCAGATCCTATGAATCGATCGGTTAATTAGATAATCAATCAATCAGATAAGTCATATCATACCATACCATCTAATCAGTCAGACTTCCGTTAAAGAGTCCCTTGAGTAGATGACGTCTTCGCGAATGATTCATTTGCGTGGCGTGGAAGCCAGTGAGCAAACAGATGCTTAGTGAAACACTTGGGTTCACAGACTGCTATCGCAGCAAACATCCATCGCGGAAGAACAGTGAGCGATGGACGCAATTGACACAGCTCTCCAGCCCTGGCTCCTTCCAGCGGATGAGCTTCCAGCTTATTACTATATCTCATGGCTACTAATGGATTCGGGAAAAAAGGAAGAGATGAACTAGAAACTCTGGACTCTGGGAAATATATTATGTATATATATAGCCCAATTTCACAGAGTATATATATATTTCCCAGAGTAAATATATATATATATATATATGTGTGTGTGTGTGTGTGTGTAGATGTGCGTGTGCGCGTGTGACTGTGTAGCTGTGTGTATTGGTACATGCAGAACACATAATTATACATGCATGATCTAGTGCTTGTATGTGTGTACGTCTTTGTGTGTTGGTTTGTACGTGCAGAGATGGCAGAGACAAAGTGATAGACAGACTGACAGAGAGACAGACAGATAATGACAGTGAAAGAGTGAACGTGAAGACGAACGCAGTTTCGCAGGTTGTAGAGGAAAGGTTGGTCTTTAGGTGCCGTAAGATGGCGCTAGATGATCACACACAAACACACACACACATACGCATACACACACCTATGCACACACACCTACACACATACATACACACACACCTACACACATACATAAACACACATACACGCACATACACACACACCCACACACAAACACATACGCACACACACACACAGGGTGCGTCTGAGCATTGCGCAATGACGACGCACAGCCTTATACAGCGAGCGTTGAATGTGCGTCTATTGACAATGAAGGGAAGGCTACGTTGTGTGCACGACAGGCGCCCATCTAGCGATGCTTTTCTTATCTATTCGTCTTGAAACGTCTTTCTAATTTCTGGCTGGCATTGATTGGGGGAAATTGCGTTCGTCGGAAATGAACGACGTCGATTTGGACGACAGACAGAAAGACGGACAGAAACAGACAACCAGACATACAGCAACAGATAGCCATATGGAAACATACAGACAGAATGATACAGACATAGCTCATTATGTTGACTAAAACAAAGACAGACAGACAGAAACAGATGGACAGACAGGACCAGACAGACAGTCAGACAGACAGATGAACTGATAATGTTCTGCCTATTGAGGCCGAATTATCAGCGAAAACGAGAATCGACTGATATTCAAAATAAAAGCCGAATTTAGTCGGACTCTGCACCGACCGATTACAGTCGCAATGAAAGGATTTCGTTTAGATATCATTGGATCAAATCTATGCCTTTATATATATATGTATATATATGTCTGTATATATATATATCTGATGCTGAATCCACTGATAGGGTTTTATGAGTTCAGCTGTCTTCCACCGTCGTTGGCTCGTTGCAATGAATGGCGTATCAGGTACTACACACATTTCTTCGTGTAAAAACTTGACATTGCCGACAATGCGTCAGCCTTATAGGTTGGCGGGCAAACGCACTCATCGGATCATTCTTTCTCTATATGGCCACAGGTCAATTCAGTAGAGAAATGAATCCATATATATATATATATATATTTATATATATATGTGTGTGTGTGTGTATATGTATGTATATATATATACATAATAAGAAGAAAGGTTATATTTGATATCTTTCTTCTTCAACATTTTTTGCTCAGAAGTGCACACGCCTCGTCGACGCAATTGCATTTGTACTACAGAGCTATAATTGTGTGCGAAGGACTTGCGCAAGGTCCCTACACAGTGACTCCTCGGACGAGGGTCGAACCCGCACTCTCAGCGTTGCGGGCCGACCGCTCTAACCAATCGGCCACCGTGCCACACAAGATCTGTGCGAGAGTGAGACAGAGACAGAGACGAGGAGACAGTGACAAGAAGACAGAAATACCGAGTGAGACCGAGAGGGGAGAGAGAGCCAGCAAAAGAGGGAGGATAGTCAAATGTGACTGGTGGGACTCTCTTAACTCGCATAAAACTTCCCTCTCCTTGCCACTTTGCTTGACCCTCTTAAAACCGGTATACCCTACGGACAATCCTATGATTCGATACAGCGCTCGTGAATAAGCTGATACTCTGGACATGGTCATCGATTGGCGCTTTAGAAGTCGAGTTACTACTATTACAATTCTATTTTTTACCAATGCTTTTATTCTTCTCGATAGGCGGAAGTGCAATGAATACAACACAGTCACCAATCAGCAGATGGCGGTACTGTAAGCGCCATGTTGGCTTCCTGCGAGTCCAGTCACGAGGATAAGGCCCATCCACATATCACGTAAGAATTGAGGGGGGCTTAAAATTTCGGTGATTTTGCGTACGACCGGGGAGGGGTCCCGAAAAATGTGTGCGTACGTAAATTGGTTTTAATTATGGTTATGGTTGGTTATGGTTATATAACTGTCTGGTTATGACGGCCACATTATGGACTATTTATATCAGAACTGAAACCTAATTACGAACTATATTTCTGCTCAATTTATTTTACGTAGCACTAAAACTGTTTATAATGCTAAGTGTTGTTAGTATTATATTTTGTCGTAGCAGTTAACAAAGCTAAGCTGTGAAATATGATGCATTACCAAAATAAATAGCCTACGGACCTACGGTAAAATCGATGTCTTATAGATGTCTTTGGACTTTGCAAGAGGGGTTAGACCTCAGACGCATGTACGTAAGTGGCGCTTATTAAATGCTCCATTACAATTATAATTACAGTTAGTAAAACCCAGCAGAATATGATTGAAATACAGTTACTAATTTAAATTTTGGGACTGTATAGCGAAATAGTCAATATTTCTCTTTTGTGATCGTATCTTTGTAACCTTGCAACGAGCGGATCTCCTTGGAGACACAAAGTAGTAACTTTTACCCATAAATTGACGCAACATAATATTTCTCGTCAGGACATTTTTTAGCCGAAGAATTTTTTGTGGTCTGGAACCGGTTGATAAATTGCCCCGCTCCCCGGAGATGGCGAACCACCAAATCTGTTAAGATCTAATTAAGACAAAGGAATCTATTGTCGATATAATATTCATTATATCGTATTCGCAAAAGCATACAATTTGTGAAACAAGAATCATATGTTCGATTATTTGTAACAGACACATTTAGTTTAATGTGAGTCAATTCTTTTATGTGGCGAATCACTTAATTTAAGTGGCCGATCTAAGATTCGGCTAAATATAACCACTAAGGCTACCACATCAAACAGCTAGTGACAGCAGCTAACTTAACCATTTTCAGTCACAAACTGTTTGAGTGTATACCAATTTCTTATTGTGGCCAACGCTCATCTGGTGTTGGCAACTGTGGCACACACCATTGCAACGGGTGTTCTTTAACGTCAATAAATAAGCATGTGTGCGTGCATGCGTGCGTGTGGGCGTGCGTGCGTGCGTGCGTTGAGTGCGTGTGTGTTTGTGTGTATGTGTGTGTGTGTGTGTGTGTGTGTGTGTGTGTGTGTGTGTGTGTGTGTGTGTGTGTGTCCCCTATATCTCGGCCATTATCTCATATCTAATCTGACCCGCTCCTGCTACTTTCAACTTTCCTTTGTTTTACCACCATAGTTCATGCGTTTGTCTGTTCCCGCCTAGACTACTGCTACTCACTTTTAATGGGCCCCCAAAACAGCGTCTTTCACCCCTTCAATCGGTCATAAATGCTTCCGCTAGGCTCATTGCCCGACTTCCTCGCTTTACGCATATACATCTATTATTATATGCTTGATGTCTGGCGCTGGCTTTCTGTAACCGCACCTATCCACTACAAGATCCTCTTTCTCGTTTCCAAAGCCCAGCTACGCTGTGCCCCGAGATAGCGCTCTGAATGACTCATCCATAATTGAGGACCAAACTAATGACTGGGTTCTCTCTATCGATTTCTAACTCTTTAAAGACGTTTCTTTTTCCACACAGTTTTTGTGTTGATAACGTCTCTGAATAGTTATTCTGTGAGAGGCGCTATATGAATCTAAATACACGACATGATTCCCTTGGGACACAAAGCGTGGTGAAAGCGAGCATCGGACGCATGCGCACAATACATGCACATACATTTAACTGTACAGCAGGCACCTATGCGCGAGTGTGGTTCGAAGACACGGCTTCATTCAAACTGTTTTGTTTTTCTCTTCAGTGTCATCCAATTCCTCTGCCTGTTGGTTTCTCGAGACAATCCAGAATGAACGGATGACATGAACTTCTATACATATATACCAAAGCGTCCTACACGACATCATATTTTTTGCACACATAGCCAATGTAAGTCGATGAACGTCGACCTCAGAGGTCAACGTGTAACCTCTCTGAACATGGTCTGTGTGATTCACGCGATCATAAATTTCGTCGTATATGCGGTCGTCTTACTATGGCGACCAAGAGACACCCTACCCTGTGACCAGACGGGGCTCAGTCTCTGCAGGCATCGACCTGCCTTGCGTCAGAGCTGGCTTCGGGCTGGCATGAGGCGCAGCGGTCAGACGGTGGGCGATTAAATCGGTTCCTGGTGAAGAAGGTTCCTGGGATGTTCATCACCGACACATAATGTGATTGGGCGAATGTCTTCCTGTTGGTTCCATAGTAATGTCATCATCGTCTACGTGGGGATCATCGCCAACATCATCACTATCAACATCGCCATCTTCTTCAGCTTCATCCTTACCATCGTCAGAATCATCACTAGCATAGTCATCGTTATCACCGTCGTGGTCGTCATCATCATCATCATCATCGGCACTGTTTGCGCATTCGGTCACCAGAGTAGGTTGCGTGCTGCGTCGACAAGTATTGCTTCTGACCTTTGCTGGCTCTAGATAGAAATGTCATCAACATCGCCTTAAAGTTGACATCTTTCCTTCTAACGCTAGGCGGCGGCGTGTGCTAAAAATTAGATGTATAGCGTAATGGTCGCCTTGCGTGGCCGCCGACGGTTAAACTTGACTCCTGTAATAACTCGACATCATTCGCTCATAGTGTACTTGTAATCATACTGCGGTTTGTAATAAGTCAGTTTGAAATAAAACGAAGATTTTTATTATTCTCGTTCTTCTTCTTCTTTTCTTCTTCTTCTTCTTCTTCTTCTTCTTCTTATTATTATTATTATTATTATTATTATTGTTATTATCATTTACTTCTTCCTTCTTCATCATCTTTGAACTGTTGCAGACTGCCCTGGAACCGATTTGACCGTTGAACGAAGATTCCTTCATTGGTACACACGATTGCAGGGTTGGTTCTGTCCTCTTGCCACGGACCAGGGCGTTTGCAATCGCTTTCTGTCTTCGCCTATAAATGACCAATTATAGGCTTTCGTACCCATGGGTGCGTACATGTGCATTCTGTCTGCATACAAATGTGGGTGGGGCACTGGGGGGTGTCAACTGGAGGGCACAGCAATGACTCACTATAAACGTTGGTGGGACAGATCTTTTATGCTTCTCAAACTGCCCTTCATATCAATAAAATTCACATGTAACAACAATAGCAGCAATAATGGACAACAGCAACGACAATAAGGAAGACTCACTCTTTTGCATTGGGTAGCTTTTAAATCTCTGTAGCACTGATATATACTGTACATATATATATTATTATTATCATTATTATTATTTTAATTTTAACTATAATTAATAATAATTAATAATAATCGTAATCAATAATAATAATAATAATAATAATAATAATAATAATAACAATAACAATAATAATAATAACAATAATAATAATAAAATAAAATAATAATAATAATAATAAAATAATAATAATAATAATAATAATAACAATAGCAACAGCTACAGCGATGACAAGAATAAACATTGTTTTGCATGCTAATTATTGGGTGTTGAAATCGGTTAGGTCTAAATCAGTATTTAATTCAAGTCTAGAGCCGCTACACAACGAGCCCCAGTTTGTGCGGCGATTTCATTTATTTGAAAGCATCATTTGTAATTGGCATATTCGATAAGAAAAGCGAGAGAAGAATTAATTAAGCAGGCACCGAGAGGCAGCCATGTTTATGAAGAATTAAAGACTTGACTTTCTTGGCCTCAGCATATGAGAGCGAGTGCCAAGTTCAGTCCCTCTTTTCTAGTCTTCCCACCCATCGCACGACAGCCTAGCGGCACCTAGCGAACTCACCTGTGACGCGACTTTACGTGTTCGATGATACCTAGGTACAGTCGTGACGAAACGCCCTCTTATAAGTGAGGACAGGGCGCTATATAAGTGCTCTGTTGCATGCATACGAATGACCTGAGCTTTGGCTGTTCTTTTATTACGATATTGATGTTGTAATCTCATGATATCTTTAAGATAAGATGACTCCAGTTCAAAGGGAAAGTGAATTAGTAGGCGACGCTTAACGATCTTTGTCAAGACACAAAGTCGTTTAACGGAAACCTTCCTTCCTTACCTTTTGATCGTTTACACAGCATTTTTTCCACTTTTTTAGCATTTATTGGCTGGAACATTAGACTTGTGAACGAAAACAACGACCATTTTCGCAGATATTCAGTAAGATACATTCAGTGCGGACAACCATAATTCAAGCAGTTTTCCATTAAATGCATATTCTAAGGAAGACATTCTACAGAACACACTGGCATTTCACCAGCGGGATTAGGAACATCCATCATGCTATATACTATGTAAACAAGAAATTAATATCGTTGACCACTCGCGAAAGGCCCCCCCCTCCAGCTCCATCTCTTCTTCCACTCTCACTTACACGTATTACCTCCACTCTTCATTTTCTGGTCATTATCTTTATTACGCTGTTCTCACACAAGTTTACAATGACCAGCCGTGTCTTAGTCTCTTTTCCTCATTGTCCTCGTCGTCCTCCGCCTCCGCCTCCTCCTGCTTCTCCTTCGCCTCCTCGTTCACTTTCTCTTCCTAGTTATTTTATGAGCTGTTTCTGCCTCTTATCAATTCTTCAACTTCTGACGTCTTGCTTTCTCCTTCTAGTTACTTATTCCTCTTCTTATTTTCTGTTCATCGTATTTACATTCGGCGCATTCCGTCTTTATTTCCTTCACCTCGTCCATCTTTCTCCTCCTCCTTCGTTTCCTTCTCCTTTTCCTTCTTCTTCTCTTTCTTCTCTTTACTACTCTTCCTTCTCCTCCTTCTCTTTCTTCAGATCTTTCGTCTTCTTCTCCTACTTCTTCTCCTTCTCTTCCTTCTTCTCCCAGTATGTTCCTACTTCTCCTCCTACTTCTACTCCTCCTTCTCCTCCTTCCCGTTATCTTCTCTTCATTTTTCTACTATTCTCTTTCTTCTTCTCTTTCTTCTTCTCCTCCTCCTCCTTCTCCTTATTTCCTTCCTTCTTACCCTCCGTCTCTTCCTTCTCTTCCACCTCTCACTCTTTCTCTTCTCCTCGTTCTCTACCTGATCCTCCGCCACCCTCTTCCTCCTGTTCTCTACACCCCTTCAATCTACCACTGTTTGTGAATGCGTATGCGCAGACATGTGCAGTGGACGACGAAAGAATAGGTGCCATCATCATCATCATCATCATCATCATCATCATCATCATCATCATCATCATCATCATCATTATCGTGGTCTGAGAGTGATGTCGTCTTCAGCATCAGGAGCCAAAGATGACGATGGCATCCGTCCATTATCGGCCTCTCAGCACCGTCTGAAACGTGTCGAAGGGACGATGGGGGACGGGAGGGGTTAAATAGGCAGAGAGGGGAAGAGATGACGCAGAGGGATGACGATAAGACAGGAGAAGGAAGAAGACAACAAGAGGAAAGAAGAGAGAGAGACAGACAGAGAGAGCGAGAGGAGTAGATGGAGATGAGGAGCAATGAAGAGTGGAAGGAATAACTGGAAGAAGAGAGAGATAAGGAGAAGATGGGGAATAGGAAGACACGAAGAATGGAGGGAGGAAGTGGAAGAAGGAATGAAGGAGGAAGGAAGAAGAATAAAGGAGGAGGAAAAGAAGGAACAGATGACGAATAATGGAGTAAGTGGAAGAAGGATGGGAAGAGGAAGGAAGCAGAAAGAAAGAGGAGGAAAGATGTTTGGGAGAGGGAGCAGTTGAAGAATTGGGGGAGGAAGTGGAAGAAAAGAGAGGAGGAGGACGAGTATTGACGTACAATGGCCGTCACTGCAGCTGTTTGCTTCTGTATTTCTTGAACGGCTTGCATGTCCAATTCGGTTGCATTGTCTATATGCCAAGCCCAAAGGAGATCATTACTCACGTTGTGATTCGAATGCAGAAAAGACTAGGACGACTAATGCGACGAACAATGACAGATACACACGGACTGACAGTTAGGAAGACTAAATAATAAGCAGACTAACAGAGGGACGTTGACAGAAGCCACACAACACTAACTAAACAAAAGTTGATAAATTCAAGCATACCCGAGAATCTCTCTAAAAAACATCGGTAGGCCTACTATAATTTTAATTCACCCGAATTAATTTCGGATTTGTTTCAGTATCGATAAGTAACACTAACCATAACCCTGACTCTCACCGACCCTGTTTTTAAGAAAAAAATTATGCTTAAATGGAAGCTGGATTAATGAAACTAAATTATCATGCTTGATTGATGTGAGAATGTCGTTACGATAAACGTGGAATCGAGGTAAACAAGGTAACGTGCACGCACACGACCTTGTAAAAAAGGCCGTGTACGCGCTACGCTCGCAAAAAATTTGATTGATGAAAAGAATTCTACGTAAATGGAAGGAAGCTGAATTGATGAAAAGAAATATACCTAAATGGAAGCTGGATGAAAAATCGATGTAATCGATGAAAAATCAAAAATACACTTTTACCTAAATCCAAAATCAATTCGGGTGAATTAATATTAGTACCAAAACTTCCTGTGCTCTGTACAGTTACGCATGTATGATTACAATACAATCTGGTGTAGGCTGAAGAAAGTGAAAATGGAGAGCACATCCAGTGACAGACTTAAAATGATGACGTTGATCTAAGTGGTGCACTTTGAATGATGACGTTAACCTAACTGGTACACTTATATTGATGACGTTAGCCAATGTAATAGGCCTATTCACTAAGAATGGCTGCGTTGAACTCGTTGTGCTCTGAGAATGATGACGCAGGATTTGGGACGATATATTTGACAATGTACACAACGTTATACTAGAGTCATTGAAACTACGAAATCGCCCAAAGACAGGCTGAACACAGTGAACAGCTGAAGCAGACAGATACTGAAAACAAGCAGACAGCAAGCAAGCTGATCGATTCACTGGCTGAAAGCGATGTATAGACCTACTGACAGGCAGGCAGGCAGGCAGGCAGACAGGCTCATCCGGTTAGATCGAGACAGTAACCTATACAACCTACATGTGTTCACACGTTACCAATAATCCAAGAGGAAAATTGTAAATGTGTTGTGTTCTGCACCGGAAGCCAATCTTTAGTTAATCAGATAGACATACTAACTTTTATTTATATATTTATATATATATCTGATACATATATGAATAAATACACGCATAGGCCTACAATACACAGACTAACTTCGTGACTAGAGATGTATTAAAACATATTGGGCCTCTACTTGTTAGATTGAACTACAGTCGGCTAGTACATCTGACGTTGCTTATAAACGTCGGCAAAATATAATAACTATTCATAATACAAAATAATTGTTCTGTCAAATATTACTATGTTACACGTACATGTATTTGTTTTTTTTTAGGCCTGGCCGGACAATTTTGACTCCCGGGCCACAGATTGGGAATCGCAAGCTTACAGGTACATACACATACATAAATGCATAGCCTATATATCCTGGCTCAGCTCTGAGAATGACGGATAAGGGGATCATAGGACGATGATGAATGAAGCTGGGCTGTAATGCAAAGCTGTTTACAGAGTCTAATAATAATGAGATTTCAGTCAATGTAGATTTGCTCGATCAAAACCAGGCCCCAAAGACGTACTTTAGTGAAATTGAGATAATTTCATTTTATTTTACGATATCAAATCATCTTTCTTGCAGTGCAGTATCTCCAGTAGAACCTAAGATAGCCTATAGCCTATATATAACCTAATAGCCTATACTAATTTGAAGTCTTGTATCACAAGAATTCGGAAATCGAGAAAACCCCAATATTAACGGTCGGTTTTGATTTAATTTCTTCAGGATCCTCTACAATAATGTGATTTTAGCAGATTAAAACGCAGGATTTTAATCACCAATCACCCAACTAATGTTTTGGGATTAACTGATTTGTTACTCAAATTTGATTCAAACTCAAAACCCACATTATTGACCCTGTCATTTTTGGACGTTTTCTCAAAGTTGTGTTGTAACTTTAGTCTGGTTTTGATAAAACCAATAACTAATGCGCAGAAGAAGCCGCACCAATGTTCACAAAGGAACTGCCTATCGCGTGACGATGACAATCTTATGTCAAATAGCTTTGTCGTGCAATCATAGCAAGATCCACCATATTGTGTCAACTAGTTAGTTGACAGCGTCATGAATGAGGTTTATAACCTTCAAAAGAATTCGCTAACGTTTATTGATCGGCACTCACATCTTTAATTAAAATCGTTAATATCCGTCAACCTATAACTATGGGCTAGTTATTATTATTATTATTATTATTATTATTATTATTATTATCATCATTATTATTATCATTATTATTATTATTATTAGTATTATTATTATTATTATTAGTATTATTATTACAGCAGTTTTATATAGTGCCCCTTCAGGTATTCTACTCAGAAGCGCTCCTAGCCCAACCAAGGTCAAACAGGACAGTCTTTAAGGCCAGAGAAAAACAGAGCAGATTGGCCTATTGGTGTGAGGCGCAATGCTACTGGGAAGCCATTCCAGGTCACCGGACCAGCCAGTGAAAAAGCACGGCGCTGTCGGATGGATAGCAGTCCTCGCACGGGGGACATGCAACTCCGCTTGCGCAGCAGAGCGCAACAAACCACGGCGTCCATCAGTGGCAGCAGAGTTCAATCAGGTAGAGGGGCGCCAGGCCCTCCGTGCAGCGCCGTACCAGCGCACAGACACGGTAGGCAATGCGCTGTGGATAAGGGAGCCAGCGCAGGACGTCACGCATGTACCCAGAGACTCGGTCAAACCTAGGGATGCGGCCCACCAGTCGGGTGGCCAAGCGCAAGACCTTGTCAAGGCATTTAAGCCGACACACCGGGAGCCCATCATAAATGGCGCTGCAGTAGTCTAGGCGGGAAACTACAAAGAAATGGACAAGCGTAGAAGCAGCGTCTTGGGAGAGGGAGCGGGATACCATCCTAAGTTACCGAAGTTGGTAGTAACAAGTTAACTGATATGCTGGACAAAGGTAAGCTCCTGATCCAAGATTACCCCCAGGTCTCTCTGACCGAGGACGAGAAGTTTAGGTGCGGATACCTCAAAGCGAGGGACCCAATATCTATTTTTGCGAGCTGCTGGTGGGTGCCAAGCCATATGAGCTGTGTCTTGCTCGGGTTAAGTCGTAGGCGATTTGACGACGTCCAAGCCTGGAGGTTCTCAGTGGCTTTGCTGATTGCACCCACAGCCAAAGTCGCCTACCCCGCCAGACTGTGGGCATATGCTTGGATGTCATCAGCATAAGATTGGTTGAGAATAGCCTCTGCCGCGAGCAGAGGTCCCACGCCATCAGTAAAGACTGTGTACAGCAGAGGGCCAAGGACGGAACCCTGGGGCAGCCCAAATGGTGCAGGAACCCATGGAGACCTAGTGGAACCATGTGCCACCATAAGGGAGCGGTCCTGCAAGAAGGAAGCAAGCCAGTCAAAAGCATTGCCAGAAAGTCCAAAAGAGACAGATAAGCGCTTTAAGAGTATCTCATGGTCGACTGTGTCGAATGCGGCACTCACATCGAACAGCGCTAGGAGGTTGACCTGAGATTTATCAATAGCCACATAGATATCAGATAAGCATAGTTGTGTACTATGATAAACTCCACCACTGTTTGGGCTTTGACAGTGCCAGTCCCAAGCCTGGAGAAAGGAGGAGGGCGACACCAAATCATCTTCGTTATGGACGGTGTCGATAAAAAATCAACAACATCTTCTATGTTATAATATTATGTAGAAGCTCGTCTGCTTGTGCGTCTGGCTGTCTGTCCCTCTCGCTCTGTCTTTTTTATTCGTAAATTTATGTAGACTCTATTTTCAATCGACTGCAGTTCATGCCATTGTTGACGCGATACACTCTTCGATAAAATCTGCGACTATTATTTTCACCAGCGCACGAGTTGGCGAATAGGTCGGTAGTCTTTCATCATTGACCTCGCGAAGTGAATGAGCGAATGAATGAATGAGTGAATGAATGATGAGTCGTCGTTGGATGAAATGTCAAATTTTTCTCTAAACTATCATGCAGATCCGGTCGAAATGCGACTTTCAGCGGATCTAGGTGAACAGAAGGGTATCAATTGCAAAAAGCGGAAACAAGAAATGTATTCGGTTCAAAGCTATGGAATATCTTACTCGTACAAACCCAGCGTTGTCTTTCTGGTCCAGCCGAATGTTGTTGCGCCTTTTCTCTTGTCGATATATCCCATGCATTGCTGAACATACATCATGTTATGAACGTACATTACAAAATCATGTCATCCCTATACAGTAGCTCCTCGGGCGAGGATCGAACCCGAGCGGTTAGAGCAATCGGCCAACGTGCCGCACGTGAGTGCATACATCCGTTTAAGACTTACATTACATTAGAGAGAGAGAGACAGACAGAGAGACAGACAGAGAGACAGAGACAGAGACAGAGAGAGAGAGGATGGTGTAATGCTGCGTCTTGGATGTTGTGTCAACAGGAAATGAAAATTTCTTTCAAGATTCGTTCGGATACCTCTGTACTAGTAATCCCTGCTCTAAGGTTCAAATGTCCAGTGGCGCTTGAGTTGATTATTAAGCGCAGGCGAATAAACTGTTTCCGGCGACTTAGCATTGTGGGCACTGTAGATTATGTCGAGTTTATGATTATGATTACGATTATCATTCCTCACGATGCCGGATTTCCCCTTTCGGTCTCCTGCATCCAACCGCCACCATCATCATCATCCGTCTTGTTCTTCCTCTCGTTCTCTTTCCATCAGTCGGATAAGAGAACGGACTGCAGCGGGAACAAAGAACAAACTCCATCGCTGCTTGTACTCTGACAATGCCAGTCCCAAGCCTGGACAAAGGAGGAGTGCTACGCTAATGATCTTCATTATCACAATGCGCTGTTGGACTGAAACTACTACTACTACTGGAACCGGAACACGGAGTTGGGAGAGTGAGTAACAGTACACCACCCTACAACATGAAGAGCAGAGGATCAGTACTGACCAGGAATCAATTCCCGCCATCATCCCTAAAGCCTTCATTCGCAATAGTACATTGAATTAATGAACAATAGTACGTGAGGTGCGCCTTGCACTGCCGCGCACTGTTAAATTCAAATCCTGAAATAACTTGTGATGTCCGTTAATGGGACGCGTTGGCGTTGCGGTATGGTCAGTGCCTTGTAGCCGAATGGTCGCAGGTTCGAGCCCACATCAAATCGCTGCGTAGCAACCTTGGATAAGTTGCTCACCCATTATTGTCTGTATTGCCAATTCACTCATCTCATCCCAGGTGGCGTAAAGTCAACAGACCTGCCTTCGGGCAGACAACTTATAATCTTCCGTTCATACTACTACTTGCAATCATGTATGATAACTGCGGTGTTCCAGTGTTTTAATTTAATGAACGCAGATCGTTACCGCAACTATTAATTTATCCCTAAGTCTTCCCAGTCGACCCCTCATCAAATCTGAGCGAGAACTTATTGAAAAATCGACGTAAGACATAAACGATTGAAATAAGATTCTGTCCACGGAAACGGAAGTCGTAAAGGACTACTTTCCGCATGTCCGGATAAAAGCGGATTTTTGATGACCAACACTGTATATTATGTTTCACCTGGGTCTTTTTATGCTTAGACTGGCGATCTATGTGTCTAGCGGACGAACAGACGGATGTACCGACAGACAGACATAAGGAAGGAAGAACAGAGAGACAAACAGAGAGATAGACACAGGAAGAACAGAGAAACAGACAGCGAGTCAGAGTGAGTCAGACGGAGAGACAGAGAGACAGACAAACAGAGAGACAGACAGAGAGTCAGACAGAGACAGACAGCCAGATGGACAGACAGAGAAGCATATAGAATGAAAGACAGAGCGACAGCGAGAGGGACAGATAGAGGGACTGAGACAGTCAGAAAGACACTCAAAGAGACATAGATAGAAAGACAGAGACACAGACAGACATACAGACAGATGGCCGGCGTCTGATATCGATTTGAATCTTACGTCACCTACGATCGATAACGCGTGTAATCAACTCATCCTTTCCCTCTCTGTGTCTTTCTCTGTTTCACTGTCTTCATCGATGTCTCTCTTTATGTCTCTCTGTGTCTATACAGAGAGAAAGATATATACTCATTATATAAATAAATATATATATATACATATATCTGGATATATATGGATATATGTATATATATATATCCATATATATGTATCTGCATCTATTGTCCTTTGCCCCTGCAGACGACTCCCCTAGCACCGGTCCCTGCGTCGTTCAGCGTTGCCTGCATCCTGCCCGATCTCATCTTCCCGGCTGAAGCGCTAATTGCTCGCCTTCGGTGCCCGCTTCATCGCCGTGACGCCGTAGTCGGACGGTGCTTGTTCTGTTGCTCCGATCTCCGTGGCAGCGTTTCAACTCGGAAGGCAAGATGATACAGAAGGATGCTTCGCAGAAACAGTGGTAAGAATTTATTTAATCGTCTCGAATTCTCACTGACAATTAATTAATTAATTAAATTTGAATTATTGCGATCGATGGACTTTCCGCGCTTTTGAATTACATATAAAGACTTGGCATGCGTGCGCCCGTGTATAGGCGCTTACAGGCATGCATACAAAATTACCCTTGATATAGGTACGTGCTCATATTTTGCTCCGACCTCCGTGGGAGCGTTTCAACTCCGAACAAATACCAGAAAATTTTCAATCAGACAGACTGAACCCAGGATCTGAAATAGCTTGCATCCACCCTTCATTTACAATCTAGCATATCATGTGCATTTAAAAAGAGCTTTCGTGCTCTCTAATGAATAATTCCTAATTATGTTTAAAACTTTTCGTTTCTTTACTTGCCTATTTTCCGTCTTCTTTTTCATATGCTATTTTACCTTTTCCGTTAACTAGTTAAGCTTCTAATTAATTTACATTTTGCGTCACTTTCAACCAAACGCATGTATGTATACTTCATATTCTCAAAAAAGTCCCTTCAGTTTTTTCTTCTCCTTTGCTCCCAGTGTTATTGTGAAAAATGTGTTCCTGCTGTTACGGTTTGTTTCGGGAAGAATGAATAGCAAGGTTATGATCAAGGTTATTTGCGCTCTTTACATTTATGTACACTGACACATGTCAGGACTAAGCTCTGACAACTAATTTCAAGCACATTCGAGGAACTTCAATGTTGAAACCCAGTGACATTAGCTAACCCAGAAATTAGCTAATCCAGATGATAAGCCACTTGACCATAGACCAACTGCGAATAGCCCGCTCTGCCAGGATCTTCACATTGCATGATTATTATTATTATACAAATCCAACCAAACTTTTTGACTAATCAATCGTGAAGCAAAGGTGCGTATGAGAGATTTCTTCAACGCCTGAAGAAACCTGAAACCTATGCATGTAGATCAGAAAACAAGGGCGATTAATTGTTAATGGACAATTGCTCTGAGTTTTGGAACTAGGTGAACAATCACCTCCTGTGTCTCATCTAGTTTAAGGTTTTCTCTTAAATTTCGTTGAATTTGCTCTCGAGTGGTTTGTTCTTTGCCACAGTCTGCACAATTTTAATTCTATGAGTTTTGTTTAAGTGTTCGCCTATTCAACCAGAGGCATTCTCCTGCGGTCTATGCTAGAGGGTTGAAGGACTTGGTATCGAGATACTTACATACATATCGCATTACACATGTGAAATATTCATTCGTTAAATTCACATGTGTAATAGTAGTTTGTTATTCGGATAACTTGTGTAGAGCCGTATAACCATATCTTTCAGAGGCGCGCCCAGTCCAGCAACGGTAAAAATAATTATGGGTCTAAGCAACGCATAGAATTACGCAGCAAGAGCTACATTCAATATAACATCCAATGTAACATTCAATGCAACCGCCAATTAATTAAATTAAAAGAACAGATTACACAATTTTGCACAAGACACAAATAAATCGAATATTGGCCATGCCAACCACGTTGTCATCCTATTCTGGGCGCAGCATGCTAAACAAACAGCGATTCGAATGACGTCCTTATATATCTTCCTGCAGCGCAAGAGGCGAAATTGCCAAGCAACATCTTGCCATAAAACACTGGACAAGGTCCGCCTCGGTGAATTAGTTACAGAGTTATCTACAGAATGGGGTTCACGCGATAATTTGGGAGGCTGGATTTGCAATGCAATGACCTATATTAGGATGCTGACAAATCTCTGGAATCTGTGTGCTTCATTGAAGCAGTCCACGGCCGCTAGGTTACCAGACGGATCGTTCAATCAACATTGTTATTGACGGAAAATCCTGTTGTCATAACCACATCAACTCGTGAGCTCATATAAACACACCTAGAAAAACTATTTACAACTCTTCAACGCTCCGATTATATAATAGAAATTACCCAATGCCATTGCAGCGGTTAAACGCCAGCTGGCAAGTAGGCCACGTCTACTGTGACATTAAGTGCTATAGATTAGGTTCCTCTAGTTGTTTCCTCGCACAAACTAAACTAATATAATACTGTGATGAACCAACAACTCGTATATGCAGTAGGTGTCCATATATATTGGTGATGACGAATTATCTGTTCTAAGGCATGTCCAGTGGCTTTGATACCACCCGGGAATGAGATGAGTGAGGTGGTTTCCCGTTGCCTACCTCACAGACAAATATGTTTGGAAAATATGGTCAGGGTTGTGCCTTGAGGTCTAGATTTGAACCTGCGATACTCCGATGACAAGACACAGAACATATCGCTGCACTACCTCGTCCCTATCAGAATATTATTATTTATCTGAATTTGTTCTCGAGCAATGAGCAGTAACATCAAAGGATTTGTCGTACTAAGGCACATTTCTCAAACTCCCGCTCGAATAATGTGACAATGTTCTTTATATGTTAGAGCTCTCGTCAGTCTTTCGGGCTCCGTAGGGCGCTGGCATAACGACGCCGTCGATGAAAGGTCCTTCTTAATCTCTGTTCTGAACGATGATAAAGAGATAGCTTGCTTGCCTGCAAGTGATCAATAAATCAAACAATGAAACTTGATAAAGCCTCTTCAATAAATCTGCTCAGAGGCGCTCCCAATATTACCATGGCTGAAGTCTAGACACGAGAGAAGCAGTTACTTATAAACAGGAGTCGGAGATCTAAGGGGAGCCCATTTCAAGTGGTAGAATACACAGCCAAAAAGGCACGGTATCGCACCGTAGAGGTCCGAGAAAATGGGACAAGAAGAAGATCTTGCGAAACAGATGTGCAAGCGTTTCTACTGGAATCACAGGACAGCATGGTTCCTGTCATGAATGAGGAATATAAATAATGCTAAAGTCATAGAACTAGACAAGATTCATTAATCCTACGGATATAGCATTCACATTGCCGCCATAGAAGTCACTTGATTTAATTATTCGAGTTAGACCCAGCCTTCTCTTCGTCAATGGATAAATAATTATTCATGAAGTCAATGTCTTGCGCCGCTCATTGATTCATCGCTCATAATAAACTGACTTCAGCGCGTAGGACTCGTGAGATGAGGAATCTTCGTTAAAGTCTTTCCTGGAGACGAATTCCCATGGCGGCTGTAACGCGTGTCTCGCAATGCATTGCCTCGCTGCCAGTAAGGGCGCGAATTTCTGGAGGAGCATCAATCTCTTCTGGGCTGTTATTAATTTTTTCCGCAAAGTCAACGGCAGTCTTAGATCACATAAATTATGACGTAGCAATTTTGGAGTCAACATTTTTTGGGGGGTTATAATTTTAATACTATGGGTAAAGAATAACATTCTTTGAATGAGGCCTGCCTAAAAGCAAAAAAGACGCACCATAAATCGTTGCAGTGAGTAGGAGCTTGTGTTTGACATCGCAGATGAGCCATACAAATCGCTCCTTTATTTTCATTAGCGCATTGATTTAGCATCTGTTATGGAAACCAAGAGAAGACAAAAAGCGCCAGTCCTCATAGTTCAAGTACTCCTATTATCAATCATATTATCAATCGTGTGGCACGGTGGCCGATTGGTTAGAGCCAGGGGCTCGTAACGCTCAGTGGTTCGTTGAGTGAGCGGGTTCGGCCCTGGTCAGAGGCGTCACTGCGGGAGGACCTGAGCAAGTTCTTCGCGCACAATAATTGCTCTGCAGTACA
Source organism: Bimastos eiseni (assembly GCA_959347315.1). Lineage (NCBI taxonomy): Eukaryota > Metazoa > Annelida > Clitellata > Crassiclitellata > Lumbricidae > Bimastos > Bimastos eiseni. Next base: position 10,314,071 of record OY365820.1, read on the forward strand.
ACTGCAGTATTATTGCGCCGTCGAGGCGCGTGCAATTCTGAGCAAAATATTTTGGAAGAAGGGCGATATCAAATTTCAGAATAAAATCAATAATTGGATTTAATAAAAGCGACTATGCCGACTGCACTGATCAATAAGGCGACTAATAAGGTTTCCATGAAACTATGGATGCATGGTGGACAACCAGATACCATTACTTCTGCATAATAAATAACTTGTAAAATTGTAGCGTATCATGCACGGTCTCTTGCAGTCCGAGCTTGGTTGAAGCAAAAGAATTAACGGTGTGGAAATATACATGACGATGTACTTACTGTTTCAAAAGATGAGCTGAAGGCATTATTGAAGTCTTACCCTGGTTTGTTGAATTTTATGCAGTTCACATCATCTATCCTTGAAATCATGAGGCATTATAGCTAAGTTAATTAACTAGTTAATATTCTCTTTGTTTCTGGAACTTGGTATATTTCTCCCAGTGCGTCTATAAAAAAAACAATGTTAATACGGGGATTATCTTTTCTGTTGGTAATTATACTACTCGGATGTTCCTTCTAGCGGGATATCAATCCTTTTTGGGGCCATTTGTAGCCTTAAGTGTTATAATTGAAGTTCTTTCCTTTTCTGCCTTGAGCAAACTGTTTATTGTGGCTATAAATAAACATATTGATTGAAGATTGATTGATTGATTATCTTAGGAACTGTTCTGCACCTCAACGTTCGGTTTTACAGTTCAGCTTGTGCTGAGTTTGATATAATTATCAGATCGTGCCGAATATTGAAAACTTACATTGTCCGTGTTCCTCAATGTTTCCCATTGCCGGCTTTAAATGTGTATCGTATTGTAACATATTACATCGTATTGTATTGTATCGTATTTATAGCATTGTATCGTATGTATAGTATTGTATTGTTTTAAGTTAATAAAACGGACCCATCTAATTTAAATGCCACGACGCCTTTATCAGCAAACGTTCTCTTGTCATAATGGTTAAATCTGCCGCTGTGAATGGCTGCTTGCTAAACTGAATACCTCAATTAGCGCGTCTTGTTTCTTGTTAAATTCAAATCTCTTGTCCTTGCCCTGGCACAGATCAAGCGTTTGGAAGTTACCTTCCAAAAGCTTGTTCTGTGCCAAAGAAAAAAAGAAAGACATTTTTCTTCACAAAGAAATTTTTCTGCAGAAAAAATTTTGATTTTTTGACATCGGAAAAAACATGGTTAAGACTTAACTTTACAATAAAAACCATTGTCTTTGCTTTCAGCCATAAGACAGCAGGTACAATAGCGCGTGTCTTACTATAAGAAACAAGACGGTACATCATATATATATACACATCACATGCATATATATAATATATATGTATACATGCATATATGAAAATTACATACAATGTATGTTTTGCATCAGACATTATATTATATGTATATCCTGTTAAGCTCTTGGTCTTGTAATAAAAATGTATTATTATTATTAGACCTGTAACCTGCTGACAGGTCTCTCCTGTGTAATGAACATTTTTGACCAGTGAGGGCTTCAGACGTAATGAAATGAATTTGTTTTGAAAGCTGTGGTTTACTTGCCAAGTGCGATTTTTGCCTTAAGAACCGTAGACATCTGACGTCAGGATATCTAAGAAAATCATCAGAGTTCAGATTTGTCACTACAGCACATTTTAAGACCGTGCATCATCGCATAGAAGCTTAATGCGGTATCTTACAAATAACGTTAGCTAGCTTAAGTGGTTTTAAAATATCTAAAAAAGAAAGAAGAGTCATTCACTCCCTTCCCAGGGTGCCCTCTGATGCTTTTCATTGGCATCTTTTTGCTCGGGCCCGGTTCGGGAACACCTCTGAGTAGTTGTCTTAAAGGGGCGCTATATTAAATTCATAGATAGATAGATAGATGGATAGATAGATGGATAGATAGATAGATAGATAGATAGATAGATAGATAGATAGATAGATAAATAGATAGATAGATGTGGAGGATAGCTCATCGGTGATGGTCTTTCGCATGTGCTGTGGCATCTGACGATGAACGCCTAAGAGAGCCATTCAATGCATTTCCCAGTTGACAGAGCAGCGTAGATCGCACGATCGAAATTTGTCGGCTTAGGAAAATATACGTTCTGATGCATTCCCGACTCAAATTCCTACTAGTCCCTGGCGTGTCGCTCTTCGCACACATATGCAAATGTGAGCATAAAGCATGTTCCTCTTTTGACGAAACAGTTTCCCTTCGAGGCAGCCTTGCGCCCCATATATCTCGGCCTCAGCTGGACTTTGCGAAATGGAATCGGACAAAAAGAAGACGTTCGACAGTTTACAACTGTTCGGTGGCACTCTACGATCGTAGACATTTGTAAATATATGACGTACCAACACTTCCGTTAAGTTTTTTTCTTCTGTCCGTAATTCGAGTATAAAGCGCATCGTTGACTGTAGGACAACTTAGCGCTATTCTTGGAAAAACAATCTTCAGATGGATACGGTCCTCTGACGGCGGTTTTATTGCCTACTATCTTTTGCGATGAACCGCCTTTGGACTGGTCTGATCATCGGCGGAATACAGTGTATATGACAACAAAGCTGTCTATCGTCTCAGTTGATGTTCGCAGTAAAGCGTCGTCACCCTTGCGCTGACGTAGTTGTAAGGGACAGCGCTGGCAGACTAAGGAGGGCAAGAGCAATAGGGGTAAGTAGGCGGATGAAGCGGATGAGGAGGAATATATGAGGCAGGAGAAATAATGGGAGGAGGTGAATGAGAAAGATTGGGAGGAGTGTAGAGAAAGTGGAGAAGGATTACAAGAGGAGGAGAAAGTGATGATGGATGGGGTGGAGTGAAAAGAGGGAGGAGAGCAGGTAAAATTAGTGGAGGAGAAGGAGGTGGAAGGCGAAAGAGGGTCGAATTGAACGATGATCAAGTTCGGGAAGAGCAATGGGATGTATACAGGACGAGAAATAATAAGACCAAATAGAGTAGGCCTAGATGAGAGTTTGCAGTAAGTTATGTAGAAGACGTAGAAGGAGAAGAAAACGAAGATTGAGAAGAAAGAGGAGATGAAGATGACAGAGAACACTGAGAGGAACTCAGACTAGGGTAGCCAAAGAAGAAGAAGCGGGGAAACGAAAAAGAACTGCAGATACAGGAAAAGAAAGTTCGGAATGCGGTGGAAACAGCTGAGAAATTAGAAATTATAAGCAAATGGGCATAGAAATGGAAGCGCGAAGAGGTGATGAAATGGAAAATGGAGTGAAAGACGAGATGGAGTCGGATGATTGGTACCAAACTGGAGATGCGTCAATTAACTCGTGAGATGCACATTCATCAGTGCACTCGTCTTGTTATAGCTTCAAACGAGCGAACAAAATTAATGACCTTATTATCCTTTTCTAAATTTATCTGGTCCCATTCTCAGTTTTTTCACCTTTGCTTCCATTCCATGATTTCAGCATCACTTGCTTTAGCTCCTCGTCTGTCTTATCGAACTCTTGTTGACAAGGAAACTACTTTAGCGTGAGCCTTGTCTGTGTGTTATCATTTTTCTGGTCCTGTGGTGTGCATTATCGTCATTGCTAATGCTAACTTCTATGGTGTAAATGTCCAATGTGCTAATCATCAACCGATGGAATAATGAGGCCAGGTCAATATCCAGGCCAGTGCGGAGGCCAGGTCAATATCCAGGTCAGTGCGTAAGAGAAGCGATGTCTGTACGCGATCTTCAATGAGCAAATTTTGAATCCCTTGAAAACGGAATGCCTTCTTGAGGGACTCAATCTTATTGTCTCCTTCTATTCCTCTGAGCCCTGCCGACATACCTCGCTCTAATTAAGCAGTCAGTAATTGGTCTATGGTATCTGCACATTATTTTATTGTAAATGCCTTCTTATAGGCGAGCATGGGGAAAGAGATAAAAGCTTGGGGAAGGGGTAACATTTTGAGAACGCGAACCCCTTATTTTTTTGTCGGCTGCTGAAATGTATTCTTGCAAAATTTGCGAGCAATCGCTCTAGTTGATCAAACGTGTCTTTGGAACATACATAGATAAATACATACATTCTTTTCTACTTTATATGTACAGCTATTATGTCTATCCGTAAAATGGGACCACATGTTGACACATGCATCGAATGGTTTCCACTCGCTAACTATTTAGTCTCAATTCGCATTGATCACTGTAACTTATTGCTGGACGACGTCAAGAAGCGAATCTCTTAAAATTTGAACTACATTGGAACCATTTGGTCAGGAATGGAACGAAAACACGCTTAAACCAACCTATCACTTCTAAACTCAGCCATTTTCACACTCTAACAGTGCCATTCCCAAATCTGGATAAAGGAGGAAGGCCACGCGAATGATCTATGTTAACACAAAGTGTTGTTAAACTAAAGCAATCACCATAGCTCCTCTTCCGCAATCATTTCATACCTTAACATGTTAATAAGAGAGTTACAGCTTTACTTCATCAAGCATTCTATTCATTATCAAGCATTTATTAAGCTCCACTGTATAGTGACAGATCATCAAGCGATTGAAGGTCTCTACACATTAACCGTTACAGTTGTATTCGAGCCCTTATTCTCGGCACTACCATGCGAGCCTTCTGACCAATCGGCTATAGTGTCACACTCATAGGCACTACCCAGGGATTTCCGAGCTTGCCACGTTCAGCAGGTGTAGGAAGACCGTCAGAATTTGGAGGGGCTGCGAGCAGGAGCACGTGACCCTCGTCCTAATCAGAGGTCGAAAAATTAATTGCGTCTGTTGATTCACTGCTGCAAATCAACCAATGCGTGTTATCAGACGACGTACACAGAATAAATCCAATTTATCAGCCACCGTGCGTTGCAGAATCATCTCGTTACAACGTCTCCTCTACCCGACTATAATTGCACTCGCCTTAAACCGTTTCTTATGAGTGTTTCTAGATATATTATAGATGTGGGTCTGTCTAGATAGTCAATTCAGTTGATTCCCTGCATAGTTTTTTGCCTCTCTTGATTCATAAACGGAGACAGTTCAATCTCTCAATCGTGTCATATACGCTTATTTACACACAACGCAGAGTGAATGGATAGGCTAAGTCAATCATTGGGAGGGTACTCGCACTCCCTCGTCCTTGGTGATCTTCTGCGTTTCGTACCAGAGTGCTACCATTCACCCAAGTCACTCCCTCCTCTATGCCACCCTATGACGGGTGGCATAGGGTGGCCAGCCTTGGTACCTGATTGAAATCAATGCAAGAGAAAAAATAGATCAATTGCATCTATTTAATACATCGTTGAATCGCTTAAGCACCTTCACAATTCTCTGACTTTCAAGCAAATCATTCTGATTTGCTTGAACGACGGGCATTGTACATTTATTTGGAAGGGAAAAATTCACATTAAGCAAAGTTAATTTCTAAGACAAAATTCACAATAATGGTGAAATAGAGATGGTGGCACAGAGAAGGGAGCGATTTGGGTGCAACAAAGTACATTTATTTGAAGGTATAAATCTTGCCAAAGCAATTTTGTAAGACTAAAATTCACAATGAATACGATCAATTTATTTGCAAAGTAATAATTCACAATGAGCCAGATAAATTTATTCTCAAAACAATGGCCTATAGGCCTCTGGCGCAGCAATCCTCAGCTGCAGTCTGTAGACCTAGCATTGTTCGCAAAATCCATCTACAATTGGATGCAGTCTGTCTCATTATGCGGCGCCACTCCATGCAACAAACTAAGTCAAGCGTATTGCAGTGAGTGGCGACCAGTGCAGTACGTAATTCTGCGCGAATATTACCCCGTCAAGCGTGTCAGATTGATAAATCAAAGACGGTTTTCGAATACGAATTAGAGAATCAGACAGGAGCGTTTTTAAATCTCCAGCGAACCACTGGATTATGTGCTAAATGCTAGTTGAGGAAAATTGACATCGGTCGGATATTGAGTGTGATCGGGAGAATTTTTCAGGCACATATGTTTCTTCGTTTTCACCTTTTTAGCGCACTGCATGAGACGCTGAAATTCGAGCATCGAATCGTAGAATTAGCGAATAACTTAATCAATGAATGCGTAATAATAATTATCAATAAATTCAGTGAATCCATTATGAGCACACACACGCACAGAACAACACACTCTAAAACACCCACATACATGTTCACCCGCATATGTTGATACGTTTGTAGGTGCGAGTTTATAGCTGAAAAATATACAATAATATTTTCCGTGTACGCGTGCATAGACGGTCTATGTGTGTTTTTTAAATATTTCACAAACAAACACACACACACACACTCACACACTCACTCACACACATACACACACTCACTCACACACATACACACGAGCACTTGCATATAATCTGCTGCAACCCTGAGGCGCAGGACGCATCCAACGGGATTTTCACTGATGTCTTGATCAGTTACACAATAATTCTGGAGCGTAATAGTAATCGTAATCTGCAAACATATAAAGCCACACTCGAAATCCAAGCGCAGTAGCACCAGCTTATTCACGAGCGCTATGTCGATTCATATGGGTTGCCCAAATCGTCTACACTCTACAGACTGTGTTGAATTGTCAGTGAATTGTACGTGAACTCAAATATGTTAATAGACGAATGCTGCTAAGACCAATGCGCCCACCAGTGCAACACACTCAGTCGCTGATTTCTTTCGACATAAAAAGAAATCGTCGAAGTGCAGTGCCATATAATATACGACGCTCAGACGTCCCATTCATTAGGCACTAAATTATTTCCGCTGTTTGCGACCCATTCTGCATTCCCCAGAGCTGCTTATTTCTCGGTAAACCGTTGCGTCACGCGGTCTCCTGTTAGCGCTATAGGTCTATATAGCCACACGCCGACATGTGATATTTTATTCAGATATTTGTTAAAAAATTTATCGTCACCTAAACGAAAAGATACTCGACAAAGAACAGTATATCCTGAGAGATACTGTTTCGAAAGAGTATGTAGGGCTGCTGTGCATCGTGGTACTAATGGACTCAACATTAATGGATTGCGCACTTCGGTTGTCGCATTCGATATTGTCTTCATTATTGCGAATCACTGTAAATGCGCAATGCCCTGCTGGCATAGGAACACGATCACTATTTCTGTATTGAAATCTTACGGCAAAACTTGTCTCAGTTATATCTTCAAATTCCGCCATAGTACTTTGTTATTGCGAAGACTATGCGACCAGAAGAATGCTTGACTGGTCTACCTGCGTGTGCCGAGATCAAGATGGCTAACACTTCATACCCCAGCTACCAGCTACTTATCTAGGTCATAGATTAATGGTCTGTTCTCAAAAATTATTCTCCTTGTAGGCCCGTACTGTAATATAAAAGGGGTTCTCCTTGTTCCTGTCGCCCACACCTAAACTATCCGGGATCGAGTTGTTTCTGCTGTTCATCCAGCGGTCTCGAACGGTCTCCTCTTCTAGTGCTGCTACTGTGGGCTACCCTGGGAATCTGTCTGAAATCTCCTCGTCAAACTTAAATCTGTTCTTTATGGGCACTTATTGAAGTTGAGAATGAGCAGGTTCATTGATGTGGCGCTATAATAATTCTCAGTTGAATGAAAGCCCAAATATTTTTGCGCACACACGTGTATATAAATATGTATATTTCATGCGACCACTTATATTATTATACAATAACAGATAGGGAGTTAAATAAGTAGTTGGTTCTTCGCTCTAGAACAGGCTCCCTTTGACATTGCGCCTGCTTCCCATGGTCAACTGGACTCTTGCCACGCTTTAAAACTGTCTTTCATATATATATATTATATTTTATATATATATATACATGGATGGATAGTTGGATAGATTGATAAACAGATAGATGGATGGTTGAATGGATTGGATGGGTGGTTGGATGTATATATTAACATCTGCTCTATCCATCTAGTGTTAACTCAACGGCAAGATTGCAGCCTATTGAGCAATGAGTCTTGTGAATATCTGTTTAGGGGAGAGAGATATCAGACGCACCTCAAGTGGCTCAAAGACACTCAATTCATCCGGGACCTCGAGAGAGACAACATCGACTGTGACGTCATCGAAGAGGAGCTCGACACTCTATGCGAATTAGATAATCCTCTAACGTACGTTACGTCATTATCTTACGCTACTTTACAAAATTACAAATGTTACAATGCCAGCATAATTTAGTCTACAAACTGGAAGTATTACTTTGTTATTTTACTCCATCAACTGGAAGCATTAAGCTGTAATTTAGTCCATCAACCGGAGCTATTACGCCGTAATTTACTCTATCAGCTCTAAGTATTACGCTGCAATTTACTCCATCCAATGTAATTTATTAAAACAATTAGAAGTATTACGCTGTAAATTATTCCATCAACTGGAAGCATTATGCAATAATTTAACCAATCAGCTTCAATGGCATCAAAGGGCTTCAATGGCATCAAAGGGCATCCATTTATCTTTACCTCCTATAATGATTCTATTTCGATGTTTTTCACCGGTTTTCTATTACTTTCTGGCTCACTGTGTCCCTTTCCCTCTATAATTATGTCTCTGTCCTCGCTCTTTTACACAATTCTCTGGTAGAAAATCAGTTCCATGAACACCCACAGCAAGGAATAATTATTGTAGACCACATCCGTTGAAAGTCCCTTCTGAAATTGAATTGTAGTTCCGGTCTATAGAAGGTCAGCTTCCTTCAAGTAACCAATCATCCACTGAAGGAATACTTATTAGATTCTAAGATGATCTACGGTAGGCTAATAAGCATCCGCGGTTCAATTTAGACGGGAGAGGAACTGCACGGGAGAGCCTCTGAGTATAGGTAATACCATGTATCTTGGAAGGGCGCTATAGTAGTTCTCTGTATGATAGATGCACGTGTTGATGGGATCTAGTAGTGGATATCTCAGCTGAGCTTAAACAGCTGCTGGAAAAGCTTCTGTCTGTTTATCTGTTCGTCTTTATGTCTGTGTGCCTCTATGCGTGTGTAGGCCTATCTACGTTGGCACGCATGCATGAAGAATTGCATGCACATATGTACGTGAGTAAGTATGTAAATGTAAGCATGTGGTTATGTGTGCGCTCGCATGTATGTAATAATGTAGATTGTGAAAGCATATGTTTATGTGTTTCCAAATTTATATGGTGCCTTTTGTATACGTTAGGCTTTGTAGCGTATGCAGTGTTTATTAAAACCGGGCTATTGTACGCAATCTGACAGTCATGGTCTCGACCGTCAGGCGCTAAATTCTCGTTTTAGTTCTTTCACGACTTCCTTCCATGTGGCTCATGGTTTAAACTGATTTCCGTCTGCCTGTTTGGCTGCCTGCTCACTTGTCAATCTATCTATCTGTAATTATCTGGCTGCCTGTATGCTTGCATGTGTGTCGGTCTGTATTTCTGTCTGCCTCCAGTTCTAATCCATCGAGCGCTGATCCTTCCCAATTGTTCATCATAGCAAACGTTCGATGATAGACTGCAGGCCCTGTGACAACGGAATGCGAAATGGGAAGAGCACTCAGTCAACGCTTCTTGCATTATGAGCACGCTTCGGCTGACAGGTTGCGTCGCTTGATTCGCTTTCTACTCGTCTGGGAAATGCAAACGAGACGTTCCACGTGATCCCTAAGAGATCTCTGCTCGATACACGCTGACCCTGACAACTTGTTTAATCAACACAACGTCGTCTGCTGTTGTCTTTATCTTCATTCATTCAGAGCAATTGTATAGCGCCTCTCTAAAAGAGCGACTTCGCTAAGTTCTTTTAATTGGTCATGTGCACACATGCTTGCATACATGACAGTTCAGAGGAGACCCTAGTCCAACCCAAATAGAAATAATATCTCTGCAACAAGCGTTCTGTAATAAACAAAATGTGCTTTTTGTTTTGAACGGAAAGGATTCAATATATTTAAACGAGAATTATATACGGAGCGCTCTGAGTAAATATCTTGAAGGGGTGCTATACCAAATTCACATTGATTGATATAGAGCTTGGATATTTAACAAATATTACTGTTGCATTGTATGAATGGGGTCTCCAATGAACAACGATAATTTAGACTTGTTTTTCTAAGAGTCTGAAGCTACGGACGCGACATTAAATTGTTCGCAATAGTTTTACCTACATGCTGTATTAGCAAAAACCAACTGAATGCCAATTAGAGGCTTCGTTATATAATATGACCCTTGGCTATCGTTGAGGTCGAACACTCTGAGCCTGTAAAGCCTTTCAAAATTGCGTCTTAGGTATGGAATCAGGTGTTAGAGATGTCATACTGATGGATGAGTGTTTGGCCAAAATGACAAATATTCCTGTTTGTAAAGAGCGCTTGGTTATCCAGTTGTTGCCAAACTGTTGTCCACACACGAGTGTTTTTGTGATATCACTGTAAAGCTGTAAAGCTCAGAAATGTTAGGAACATGCTGTCGTACGTACACTTCTAACATGCTCTATTACGGTAGTGAAGCTGAGATATTTCTGCTCCGTACGTAACTCGAGTGCAGCCATTAACATTATACGACGCTTATAAAACATTTTTATGTTGGTCTCGTTGCCGTATAAAATATTTAGGTCACTCTTCTCTTGGGCTTTCATTTCTGTGGGGACAGGCTTATCAACAAACTCCACAACGTTTACTCGATATTTGAAGACCCTATGCAGACTGTTCTGTTTCAGAGTAACTCCGACGAAAAGCTCACATAATCCCATGGAAATTTGCCGTGTGGTCTCTCAATAGTTTTGGATCGCTCATAATACAGAATACTTTCATTATTCAGCAGGTCGAAGGGAAAGCTGTTGCAACGTTAATTTTAAATAGATTTGCTCTTGTTAGTGTTTGAACCAGGAACTTTATAAACTCCTTTAAATATTCGTGAAGAAACTGCTCCCAAATGCGTAGCACTTATGTCTCGAAAGTGTTTGGACAATATATCATGCTGTAATACAGTTACTATTCGTTACACATTTATCTAGAAACAGCTTGGATACTCGTAACAGTCTTAGTTAGAAACTGTTTCATCGATTCATAACGCATTGCACTGTAGACCACGTCTGCAGTTTTGTTAGAACATTGTTGACTAGAACCCGTTTGGACGTACAAGGGGAAAATTAAGTCTGCCAGTAGCGGCGACAGCACGAATCGATAAACAATTGGGCGGCTGATGCATATCAGGTCGCTTCAAGACGAACGCAGACAGGTTTCAGAGCTTGTTTTTCTGTCTTGAGAGCACAACCGGGAAAGCAAATATGTACCTAGATACGGACTTAAATAGCGTGTCTACTGAGCAGCATGTTGGAAGTGTACAGCTAATATAGACACTCTTGAACTCGGCGTGAAGATTGACGGTTCTAGATTCGTGCCATAGTGCAGCATTTCGATTTAGAATCTGCAACTTCGCCTGAGTGATGGCGGCTAGTCCCTCTGCGGCTACTGAACTGTTCTATGAATAATTTTGTCAAAGTATATCTTCACAATGAACGCAAATAAATGAATAAAATAAATTTTACATACCTTCACACACACATACATGTGTACTTGCATATTTAGGCTACACACCTGCACACAATACATGCTACAAAATAACAATACATATCAATCAATCAATCAATCGGTCAACCAATAATTTATTGTTATCCAAAAGGAGTATAATTACAAGGCAACGTTGGATAGGCCTACGTTAGATAGGCAACGTTAGGCAGGCCGACAAACTCCTCCACTGTTTTGTCTTTGACAGCGTCAGTCCCATGCCAGGAGAAAAAAATCACCAACACAGATAGGCCTACGAACAGTACCGTAAACAATTTTATTACATATATGTGCTATTTGCGGTCCATACACACATACATTCATACATACATACATACATACATACATACATACATACATACATACATACATACATACATACATACATACATACCTACATACATACATACAAACATGCGCACATACATACATACATACATACATACATACATACAAACATACATACATACAAACATACATACTTACATGCATGCGTACATACATATACATGCATACATTGGCCTATTTACAATATAGACTTACCCAGTCGCGTTCTGACTGCTTATCTTCTGTAGCAAGCGGCAGAAGGTGGTGAAGTTTCTGCGCAGCAACCCAGTTCAAATGATGCTCTGTGCCATCGTTCTCTTAGACGCCAGCATCGTCATCGCTCAGATTCTGCTCGACATCAACTCAGTCAAAGGTAGCAACCACTTGCCTCATCAACAATCATAAAAAAAAATTCTGAACATCTCATGATGCACCGTCCAGCAGTGCCGGTCCAAAGCGTGAATAAAGAAGGAGGGCGTCTCTAGTAATCTTTGTTATCACATAGTGTCATTATTCGTTAAATTGTAACTAACCGACAAACACGTGACTAATATATTTCGAGTCATAGACATACATGTATGTGGTTAGGTATATATCTGAAACGTCCTGACATTGACCAGGTTCTGAGACCAAGGGTACGAGTAGGCGACAGGTGTCAGAGGGTTCATTTATGTAGCGTAGTAACACTGGTGATGTCGCGTGACAGTGCGTGACATATATGGATCGGGACATTTAACAGGCACATTAATAAGAGTTATATCCATACTTTACTAATTAATATATTTATTTATAATATATACGTTACAGCCAGGACAGGATTTTCTCTTGAGGTTTCTGCTCCACCTGCCCCTTTATAGCCAACTCAGCTTATATGTAGTACATACTTCTAGTTATATATATATTAATATGATAAACCTATATATTTATATTTATTCATGGGTCAAGATATACGCTCCGTTACTCCAATGTAATCCTGATTCAAAAGGTGGCGTCTTCATTTGTTCATCTCTGTGGGGAGCTGCATTTCATTGGATTGAGAGTCGCACTCTGTCTGTTTGTCTGTCTATGTATCTCCATCTGTCTCCTTCTGTCCCTCTCACACAAGCATACATCTGTATCTGTCGTTTCACTTCTGGCTTCCACTTCCATTAAAATTGCTCAGAGTTGGCAATGCGCTTCTTACAGGCTGATTCCGCCTCTGTCTCTGAATCTCTGTCTCTGTCTCTATCTATGTCTCTTTCTCTATCTCTGTCTCTGTTTCTATATCTGTATCTGTGTCTGTCTCTATCTCTGTATCTATCGCTGTATCTGTCTCTATCTCTGTTTCTGTCCCTAGCTCTGTACCTCTGTCTTTGTGTATGTCTCTGTCTCTGTCACAGTTACTGTCAATGCCATTGTCTCAGTCTCCGTCTCTGTCTCCGTCTCCGTCCCCGTCTCTGTCTCCGTCTTTGTATCTGTTTCTGTTTCTGTCTCTGGCTCTGGCTATGTCTCTGTTTCTGTCTCTTTCTCTTTGTCCTTATTTCTGTCTGTTTCTTTCTGTCTATCTATGTCTCAATCGGTCTGTCTATCTAGCTGTCTATCTATCTGTCTGTCTGTCTGGATCTCTCAGCGGTCACTGTCGGGCACTAATAAAAAACGATCCCGCTTTGAGATGCATGCAGATCCAGGAGCAGTGCCCTATAGTGCTGCTGCTGCTGCGCTGAATAATGATTCCTTTTAGCGAGGAATCGTATGCAGATTTGTTGGCGCGGCGTCGGTATACATCAGACTGTCGAGCGTTTGCTGCATTGCTCTACAGAAGGCAGCCGTGATGATGATGATGATGATGATGGGTATTGCTCCAGAATTTCATTATTTTCGAGAGAAGTAGAACAGGGGATTAAGTATCTGAATTGATGAACGGCTACGGTAGTTGCAACTGCAATCGCAAGTGCATTTTTGTATAGCGCTCGTTGGAGAAAAAAATTCATTCATTGCTCCCGCAATGGAGCAGATGCTCCCGATTTGATAACACACTATACCGATGACGGGCATTGAGGTCTGAAACGTCCAAGAATAGTTTCTATTGAAAATACGATACCTGATTACGATACCTGTATGTGCAAATGCAAGAACATTACAATACACGAAATGCACTATAGTAAAAATACATTACTCTTCTATATGCGACATTACACTATGGAGCTATATAGATTCTCAACTGAAGAGAACTATGAGAATGCAGCTAGTATACAATGCTACCCAACTTTCGTTGTGAATAGCACATTAAAAATGCGCTATTTGAGCGTTTTTATGCATTACCTTAAGTCGATATCGGTAAGGCAGTGGATGCCATCCTTTCCAGGGCTAGTAATTATAATATTAAAATCATCACCTAAACTGAGAGATTGTCTCAATGTGTTATGCGTCATTTCATGACTCAGACGAAGACTATGAGCAGAGCCTCGGTTATTGTTACTACTCGTTGTTAACTAGGCTTATTTTTAATAAATAAATGAGTAAATGAGTATTTTCTTTTATATGAACGCCTGCAATTAAAAAAGCTCTGATACCCACAGCTGGTAAAGACCTCTGCCCGGGGATGACCCTATTGTGAGCACGCTGCCGCAGATGGTAAGCTGAGGCATTAGTATCAAAAGATGGCTACCGTTTCAAAACGTCGTTATTTCATCAGGCAGGTGATTCAAAACGTCCATTGTATATCATCACGAGGCCTGTCGCGGTCTCTCTAAACAAGTCTACACGCCAACCTTAACATTTCTCCACTAAATAGTTCCCCACTTAACCGTTTTCCACTAAAACAAACGGAAAAGCGTATAAGCGGAAGATCTAACGCAAGCGCTCAACTGACTATGATTTAAAAACGCAATAAACTGGATACTCATTGAAGTTGAACCAAGGAAGACTAATCAAAGGTTCTTTATCGTGTACCATGAAATAGACGTGATAAGCAGGTTAGACGTGAAAGTAGAACTGTGTGAGATCAGATAAAAGTGCGTTATTGAGCACCTCTGAACAAACTCAAAAACTGGATAACGTGTAGATGAAAGCTAAAATTCAAGTTTCGTTGATGACGACTATGTGCCCATGTGCGACGGTACAACGGTTAGAATGAAACCATGTTTTTTATAGGCAGCTGAATACAATTTTTATCAGAAATCAACAAAACCAGTCAGACGACCTATAGTAATAAGCTGGGCACAAAACCCTTGCTAAATCAGCGAGAACAGAGACATTTTGGAGTCACCACATTTGAGCATCTTAAATTCGCCTATTCATTAAATCATTCATTCATTCTTTCATTCATTCATTCGTTCATTCATTCATTCATTCATTCATTCGTTCATTCATTTGTTGATTCGTTCATTCATTCATTAATTCATTTATTAATTCATTATTTCATTCATTCATTCACTCATTCCTTCTGGGTACTTACGTAACGCTCCTTAGAGAAACCCACTAAGGAGCACTGAGCAATATCAACTCATAGGCCAGAACAGGTCATGGTCGGACTAAAGGGAGCAATGATGTCCATCGTTGCCAAAGTAACAATGGCTGCGACATTGCTAAAATATGCGACCCCAGTCTAGTGGGGATTCGTCGAACACAGAGAGCAATCTACTATCTAAAGCACTATTGGTTCCGGAAACACACTTAGTGGTCTGAATCCATGATGTAGAGCTATACTAGTATGCGGCTACAGACGGCGGACTTTTCAAAACAGTTACCAATAACCTCGCGCATTTATTGTACGGGCAATTGCCCTCGATTAAACACCCCGTGCTCACTTAATCTTAAGATTCACAATCGACTAATACCACAATCTGGCAGTCTGGCACGGAAAACATTTATAACGCGCATGATATATGAGATATATATGGCCGCCATCTGAATTTGTCGTATGTGGGCCGCTCGACAACAATTTTTCTTTTTTGACGGATTTTGACTGTGGAGGTTGCTGAAAATGGGCAGCATTGGAGTAAGCATACTCTGGATCATGGATTAAATCGAAGCGGTAAAATATTACTCGGATAAAATTAAAAAATTCGTTGCAAATTGGTTGAGGTCGACTTGGACAACGAAGAGGGATGGGCAGCCACTGTAACTACGTACATAGAGTATAGTGTACGCCCAACTGATCGACCCGGCTCGAAGGAGACATTCGTTGCGACTCGGTCGTTGTTCTCCTCGATTCTCACGTTTCTGCGATTCGTTGCAACCCGCGTAAATTGCTTCTTGTTGTACGTGAAACCGTGTAACTGTTACATACGTGGCTAAAAAGGGATTCAAGTCGGAGGACTTACTGGAATTGTTGAAGGATGAACAAGCAGCCGAAATTTTCTTTGAGAAAATTTTGAAGATGCTCTCCCCAGCCATCGACGCTCTACTGGACAAAAACTCGACAAAAAACGGAACCCCTCAACAACAAACTAGATAAAATTATCGAAAGTTCGGCGACGAACGTGAACGTCACTCAGCATCAAGAGTTAGCCTCAAGAGTAAAAAGTCTTGAAGACGTGAACGAGGCCCTGATGGGAAAACTGGAGGCATTTGATAAAAATTCTAGATCCAGCAGCTTAATTTTTCATGGCATCGGTGAAACTATGGCCACCACCCATACATCAGTGACTGCGCAGGTTGGGCCTAACTCAAACTTGGAAGCAACAGAGGAAATAATCGAGGTATGCAAAACCTCGTTAAATATCTCTGTTTCCCGAGCAGACATTTACTCCGTCTAAAGATTGCCTCTCGGGGCGCAGAGATTCACCGCCCGATCCTTATACACTTGCAAAACACCCACATCAAGAACGAGGTCTACAAAGCTCGAACCTCCCTGAAGAAAATCGGGAATCAACAAGGAAACAGGATCTACATAAATGAGAACTTAACTCCTTCCAATGCCCAACTCTACGCTGCAACACTGCTTGTTAAGGAAAAGAAGCTATTCATCACGTGGTCGTATGGGGGACGATCTATATCCGGCTGTCTGAATCGCGCGAATCTACTCCCATAAAAATGGCAACATCTATGGACTTGAAAAAGTTAATTGTGGATCTCGAGGGAAAATCTTCTTGCCAGCTGCACCCGCCCACGGAGAGCTGGACTCAAAATCAAGGTTCCACCAGGAATCAATCATCAAGTTACTTCCTCCGCTCAGCACTTGCCTAGTCATTCGTCCGCTGTACGTCTTCAACCTGCTGTTATGCTGTCTCCGATCTCCTCATTGCGTGAGTTGAAGCCTCCTCTCAACTGTCTAAATTTAACATTCTGACTATTAAGAGAATTTATTGCCTTGAACTATTCGCATGCAGGATTTGGTCAGCGTCACCGTGAATATTGACCCGTCGCATAAGAATCTTTAATCAATTAACTTGTCTTCATTTGTTTGACGGTCGTGTGGTAACCTGTATGCAGGCTGTCTCGCAAGATTGTTTTTTGTTCTTGTTTAGTTAGATTGCATTATGTGATGAACATACGCTGTTTTGATATATGCCTGTTTGACATGTGCTCGAAACGGGCTCTGTTTTGTTTTGACCTATGCATGAGTTTTGATCTGCTGGAGTAGAACTGTGCCTAAATCTTCAGTGATATGTCTGTGAATTTTTCTTGCCTGGAGTTTAGTTGTCCTATAACTCGTGTTTAGTACTCAGTCGCGATTACGATCATGTTACGCTTGATGCTTTTACATAATCTTTCCGAGTCGGCACGGTGAGCCTCGCGTAGCCTACTGCTAGTGGAGATCATAGATTTTAATCGTGGCGACGCGAAGGTTAATTATAGATGACGGTGATAATGACTCTCGAGTCTATTTTAAGGTTGTGCCTGATCTTTTCGTGTCCAGAATTTTGTTTTTATTATTGCAGGGGACTTTGCTATCTTTTTGTTCCTTTGATTTCTTGTTTAAACATGTTAAATGTCCAGGCAATGTTGAGTAGGACCTGCACAGCTGAGATCTGCATAATATAGTTATGTCTTCACCATATGTTGAGACGGCCTGCACTAACTGTGCACTAACTGTACTAATAATCCTATTGAGTACTATTGAGTTTGATTTTTTCTATTTTGCTAGTCTAGTAAGTAGCTATCATTAGTTCACACACCTCTAACGCGTATGATGTAAGCTCTCCCAGAAATGCAACAACGACCAATCCCCAGCTTTGTGCTACTAATACGTGTATCCTAGGCTACAACGATAGAACACCGGACCACTCAATCAAGACCTTCCCTAATAACCCGCATATAGACTATGAACTTCGGTCCCCAAGCACCAGCTTAAATGTACTGACAGATACACTACTATACCATTCCAATGATTTGAATCAGTCTCTCTTCAATTAAGAGTCCGAAACCTATTGCCTAGCAAACAATACTGATCTAGACCCTGACTGCAACTTTTTCAAGGATCTGCCTTACACCTCTAACTATTGTATACCCCAATCCCTAACCCAGGAGTTTCATCAAATGTCAGAGCAATTTTCTATCATGCATCTAATTTGTGGGCTTCTTGATTAGACAGGAAATTTCTTACGAAATTGTGGATTACACAATGAGTGAGTCGCCATTCACTAACTTTGAGGGTTTAACCTTGCGCTTGCTCCACAAAACTGGATCAACTATAATAGCAGTAATATACAGACCGCCCGGCCAGCAAGTCCAAGACTTCTCTAACGAACTAGATTTACTTCTAAATAAAATAAAAGGTAAATCTAAAGAGCATCTATTAATTGGAGATTTAAACCTAGATATTCTAAAAAAGTAGCTCGCATAAACCAACAGAAGAATTCTTAAACTGCCTACTGTCTCACCATCTCCTCCCTGTGATTACGAAACCCACTCGTGTAACAGAATCAACCGCCACGCTTATAGACAATATTTTCACTAACATGTGGAATAAAATAATAGGATCGTCAATAATAATATCAGACATTTCGGACCATCTTCCCACATCAGCGACATTTGACCATAGCCTTGTGACACCGCCTTATTCAATCAGTCAAACCCGAAGAAGCTTTACATCCGCGGCCACTGATTTATTTCTTACTTCTCTATCTCAACAAGACTGGACACAGACCTTATCTGCTTGCAAAGATTTAGATGCTGATAAGGCATATAATTTATTCGTGGATAACTACACCAGAGAATATAACAGGGCATTTCCTCTCAAATGATTAACCAAAACAAGCGAGCATTGCCAAAAAAACCCGGCTGACACCAGGTCTTTTAAAGTCTTGTGCCACCAAATCGAAATTGCATTGAGATGTGTAAAACATCCGACAGTGGCAAATAAGATTAAATATAATAGATATAGAAATAACTCCAAGAAAATTAGGCTTTTAGCGGAAAGGAATTTTTTGAACACCGAATTTTGTAAGCAGAGTCACGACTTAAAAAAGACATGGAAAATTCTCAGATCTCTGCTGAACAATGGAGTTGACACCGAGCACAAAAATGTTAAGTCACTAAAAATAGACGGTGTATCAACCAACGATCCGACGCAAATTGCTACAGAATTTAATTATTATTTTGCCAATATAGCGCACTCACTGGCTTCACTAATTCCCGAATCTACCTCACCCATAGAAACATATATGGCTCCCTCCAGAAATGAATCATTCGGACTAACCGAAACATCCTCGAATGAATTGATACGGTTGTGAAAGAGTCTCAAACTTTCCAAATCTAGAGGAGTGGATGATATTGATCCCTCTGTTGCTATTACAAGCCTATCGGTCATAGCTCCCATTTTGGCAGAACTTATAAATTGTTCATTTAAATCTGGCAATTTTCCAGAAGCCTTAAAAATTGCGAAAGTTGTCCCAATTTTTAAGAAAGGCGTAAGAGATAGTGCCTCTAATTATAGACCAGTCTAAGTTTTGCCTATATTCTCGAAATTATACGAAAAACAATGCATGAACGCCTTAATAATTTTATTGCAAAATCGGATCTTCTATATGTTGCTCAGTATGGATTTCGCTCTGGTCACTCAACTTTCATGCCTTTACTCAACATGCAGGATAAAATATCAGCTGCCATAGACAATGACGAATATTCTATTGGATTTTTCCTGGACTTGGCTAAAGCCTTCGACACTATAAACCATGATATTCTTCTTAAGAAATTATCCATATACGGGATACGAAGCACGCAACTAAATTGGTTTAGAAGTTACCTGTTTGATAGACAACAGTTAGTGCACTGTAATAACACCTCTTCTGATCTATTAACCATAAATTATGGGGTCCCCCAAGGGTCTATCCTGGGACCATTATTATTCATCCTCTATATTAATGACCTTCCAAATGTAGCTCCGGCTTTATTTGTTATACTTTTTGCTGATGACACTAATATATTTCATTCCCATTCCTGCCTTGAAACCCTGATTAGCCAGACAAACATTGAACTAGATAAGATGGCAGAATGGTTTGTAGCTAATAGACTAACCCTTAACATAGATAAAACCAACTTTATATTGTTCAGATCCTACAGAAAGCCTCCACCTGAGCATTCACCAACTATTAGAATTCTGGAAACACCAATTACCCAAGTTTCTTCCGCTAAATTTTTGGGAATTATTGTAGATCAGCACTTATCGTGGACTGATCACATATCTGCAATATCACTTAAAGTTGCTAAAAGTATCGGAATAGTCTCGAGAATATCCAAGGTGCTTCCAGCTAAGGCCCGCACAACCCTATATCACACTCTCATATACCCATATTTAACATATGGCAATATAGTTTGGGCCTCTGCTTACAAATCAAATTTACAGAAATTGAGTATTTTACAGAAAAAAGCAATCAGAAATGTAGCAAACATACCATATGTTCTGCACACAGGACTTGAATTCAAAAACAGAAATATACTAAATATTGAACACATTCGGAAACTACAAATTGGAATCTTCATGTACCAATACTCCAGCAATTTATTACCCAGCCAATTCCTAGATTATTTTCCTCTTCACCAGGGTAGCCATTATCATTTATCAAGAGGGAACCCCACTTTCTACATCCCTTATGCGAGGACGAACATTAAGCTCGCATCTATAAAATGCACAGGACCTAAGATTTGGGATGACATCCCACTTCCATTGCGCCTAATTCCAAGTCTGTACCAGTTCAGGTCTAAGTGGAGGGAGGCCATATTGAATGAACATGGATGAGAGATACAGTGACCTTAGTTAAAATTACTCTGCTTCATAGTCCTAGGGCTGGCGTTGTTGCGATGTGCTAATAAAGGGCCAACCATTATGCTTTGAATCAATAACTGTGACTTGGATGGATATGTTATTAATTAAGTCTAGTTAAGCTTTCGGCTAATATTTTATAAAGAACTGTTTTGTGCAATCTTGCAATAGTTCTAGAACTTGGTGCGTTGATTTTTACTTCGAACATCCCAGGTGGCCCTAACTAGCGGGATCTTCCGATCCCTAATTGGGTCTCCTGGGTGATCCGATAACAATTGTAAAATTTGTAATAATTGTCATTAATTTCTGTTCTGTTTATTGGATTGCCAAATAAACGTTGATTGATTGATTGATATATGATGGAGTTTAAGTCCAAAGGTAATTGACATATTTTGACTTGTATGGCATGCCTGACTTCCTTACACCCTACATTTGAGTTCTTGTAAACCCTGGTGCGGTTACCATATTGCTAGAATTAGGGATACACGTTCTTACTTACTCGTAAATGATAGACCTACGTCCCATCTTGGTTAAGAAATGTTACTAAGGCAATTTCAGACTACACACGGGGAAGCATCGCGACGTGGGTCTTAATTCCTAATGCCGGTCCCTTGTGGCGTTACAGTAAAGTCGTCATGAATATTGAACGTCACGAGACATCGGTCATTCCACATAGGAGGCACAGCACGCGTCTTGGTCAGACATTGTGGCGATGCCCGTGGCGTGAGGTATTCACGCCAACCGTCAAAGCGATCGCATGCCGATGAGTTGTAACCGGCCAAAGGTTTCTTGTCAGTTGAAAACACGAGCAACTATTTCGGCTCTCTTTCTTTCTTTCTCTGTCTGTCTGTCTGTCTCTCTCTCTCTCTCTTGTTCTATCTTTCTCCCTTTCTCCATTTTATATTATTCTCTACTGCCCAACACTCGCATAGACTACAGACTACGGTGTCGTATAATAAAAGGTAACTTCATGTTTTAACGCGTATTTATTTATGTGAATATACAACTAAGCTTCCTCGACGATTCAATAAACCTTTTCCATTGAACAACTGTGTAGCAAACATTTGCTTGAAATATATTGGGTAATGGGTATCCTAATTATGCAAATAAAGACTGATTTATCTTAATGTATACAAAATTCGGCAAGGCTATAAAACAAACCTGAAGTGTCACAAAATCCATCATCACATCTATCTATAGCCTGTAACCTCAATCGAAACTCTGGAGATTTCTAGGAAGCTAATGAGGCAGAAACCTTCAATAAAATTTTGTTCCATCTTGAAATCTAAATTCCAAACCTTTCGTTGACAATCCAGCTTGCTGTCCCCAAGGTCTCTCCAATTAACTCTGGGATCCCACAGTTATGATACCTCAATTTGCGCTCCTGTCAACATAACGACTTATAGGCAGAGCAGAGGAAGCAGAAGAGGAAGCAGAGAGGAAACCGGGAGGAAGAAGGAGAGAAAGCAGGAGAGGAAGCAGAAAAGAAGCAGAAAAGAAGCAGAAAAGAAGCAGAAAAGAAGCAGAGAAGCAGAGGAAGTATTCGTAAACGCTCTTGATGGAAGATCAATTTGGAAATTTATTGCACAGTCGCAATCATTTCATGGCCTCTTAACATCTCAAGTCATCTTATGAATCTAAGACATCTGTAAGATGATCCCGAATCATAAAAAACGGTCTACACTGGACAAACAACCTTTTCGATATGAAAGAGTGTCAGGTACTAAGTCACGGATCATACAATTAAACCAACTTAAGCGTCCTACATATCAATATATATATATATAAATAATATAAAATATTATAAAATTTTGTTCCATCTTGAGATCTGAATTCCAAACCTTTCGTTGACAATCCAGCTTACTGTCCACGAGGTCTCTCCAATTTACTCTGGGATCGCACGGTTATGACCCCTCATTTGCGCTCTTGTCAAGCATAACGACTTATATATATATATAAAATATTATATATATATATATATATAATATTATATATATATATAAAATATTATATATATATATAAAATATTATATATATATATATCATCGACGGCGGCCTCTTATGTGTCCCTGTATCGATCTGGATCAATGAGAGGCTTCCACTTGAGTGACTTACCGATAAAATTCTGAGGACATTCCGAACGATCCAGTGACACTTGGATTAGGCAATCATGACATTATTACAATGCATTGATGTTTCTTATGGCTTTGCACATATATTTTAATCACACCCTTGCAATCATAAATTCGTCTTAAATTGATACAGCCATTGAAAGTCAGTACAGATTTTATCAGCAACTAAATAATATTAATCCTAGACTCATGCTATATATCAGCTTCCGGATCTGAGTCTTATCCAAATCACATCTTGATGTCCCAATTTCATCGCATCTTTCGATCCGCTTTAATTCCTATGACATCATTCCCCAAACAATACAATAAAACTGAACTTTGATACTGCCCTTCCCAACATCTTTTGCTCAGAAGTGCACACGCCTCGTCGACGCAATTTCAGTTGTAATGCAAAGCAATTGTGCGCGAAGGACTTCTTCAAGGTCCCTACACAGTAATTCCTCGGACGAGGGTCGAACCCGCTCACTCAGCACACACTGAGCGTCACGGGCCGACCGCTCTAACCAAACGGCCACCGTGCCACACCATATTTGTTAATCTCACTTCCTGATCCTCTGACCCTGAAATAAATCCGGCGGCTTAGATCGGGATTTCTCCACCACCTCTGCTCATCATTTTGAACTCTTCGTGTGGTAATCATTTTCGATTTTATGCAATTTTCGGCTAATGAATAACGTCTTGTTTTAAATAACGTTAACATTATTCAGGTTAAGTAAGTAAATAAGTAAGTATCTTCTTTATTAGGAGTGCCTGTAAGCGCACAGAACGTAAGCACAGCAGGTTGGCATACGCAGCGCTTTCACGAGTATGTAGAAGTCGCCAAATTGTATGGATATACACTCACACGTGCAAGCATGCATAAATTTATGCTAGCCTCTGGACCGCAGAGCACTGAAAAAACAATGGCATGCAGTACAGAGGCTGTGAGTCCGCTTCCCATAACCCGTAAGGTTAACAAGTTCTTCTGTCGTAATGTGCATGGTTTGTTAAATTAGATGCATAGCGTGAAGGGGCGTAGTGCATGGCTACCGATATTTTAATTTGACTCCTGTAATAAATTGTGATCATCCATTCATATTGTATAGCTTGGCACGGTGGTCGATTGGTTAGAGTGGTCGGCCCGCAGTGCTCAGTGTCCTACGAGTCACTGTGTTACATTACAATCGCAGTTGCGTCGTCAAGGCGTGTGCACTTCTGAGGAAGAAATGTTGGAAGAAGGGCAATATCAAATTACAGTTGTGCTGTATACTTTTAATCATACTTTGTCAGTTTGAAAATAAAAACGATCGAAATTATCAACACATTTCATCCAATCTCATCTCACGTGATCTCATGTTACTTATATTCTGTACAAAGAGCGACTTATACAAATGGATGAACAGCTGAACACGTTGGTCGAATTCATCCAACACACTCATCCCGACAAACTGTCCAAATTCTCAGCGAAGGCCACGGGAGAACCAGACCGAATGCACCACATGCCAACCGATGAGGACCCACCGATGACCAGGTCCAGCAACCAGACCAGCGGACCAGCCTTAGAAGAAGACCGAATGCATGGCCATGCGCTAGGCATCGACGATAGGGAACATCTACAGTCAAACCTCTCTAACGCGAAGACGAAAGCCCGTCCCAGTGGAGGCTTCAGTTTCGACCAGTTCGTCACCAGTAATGAGTCGTCTGCTAAGGCTGACGTATTTCGTGACGTCGCCCACGCTCTGCATTTCGTCAGTATCGCCATACTAGGATTTTTGGTGCTCGAGGTAGGTTGGTTCATCAACGAAATAAGGTCTAAAACTATGGTAGTTGTATCACTTTAACGATACTGTGTGATAACAACGACATTAGCGTCGTCCTCCTCCTTCATCCGGGCTTGGGACTGGCACTGTCAGAGTGCAAACAGTGGTCGAGTTAATTAAACTGTAAAAAACATGCAGGTTTTAAAGCTTTAAACCTTGTGTTCGGCCTCTGTCTTAACCGTGGAGGAGGAGAAGGATGAGGAGGTCTAGGAGGAGGAGGAGGAGGAGGAGGAGGAGGAGGAGGAGATGAGAAAGAAAGCCGTTTCATGGATATGCATGACTAGACCCTGCAAGGCAGCAATGATCCACTGAAAATATAAGATTACAGTTGGGCTGTATACTTTTAATCATACAGCGATTTGTCAGTTTGAAAATGAAAATGAACGAAATTATCAATACATCTCACCCTGTCTCAGATCACGTGAACTCAGATTACTTATCTTCTGTCCAAAGAGAGACTTATAAAATGTGTGTTCCGTGATAGCCTAGTGGTCAGTGTCGTGTCAACCGAGAAGTCGCGGGGTTCAAACCCCCTAAAGGGTAAAATTGTTTTCTAAATTCATGTTCCTTTTGCGTCCATATCCAACTCACTTTTTAATGAGTGCATTGACTGTACAGAGCCGCTATAGGGAGATCAGAAGACGTTTGGTCATCCATCCTCATTTGCAACAGCTGAGAAAAATGAAGTCGCCTACGCTTCATACTCATGACTGTTTCTTCTCCACCTCTTCCTTCGAGCAAATTACATGCCAGTCCTATGATGACAGAAACAATCCTCACATAAGTCGCCAATTCCGTGATAAGCTGCACACGCAGCGATTTATCGAGGACTAAAAACCGACGTTCAATCATAATTGTCCTTATTGGATTGACTTAGATGGATTTATGAATAAACAGCGAAATGGCACATAATGATGAAATTAAATTCTATCTACTAGGAACTGGACTGTAGATTGGACGGAAGAATCGACAGATGGATGGAGCATGTCAAATGGGGCTTTTGGCGGTGCTTTCTATTGTACTGTTGTATAAATTAATAGGAATGTATATATATATATATAATGATCTGTTATTCAGGATCTGGTGAGAATAATTGCGCTTGGAAGGTTCATCTGCAGGCATAAGATCGAGGTAAGCATAATTACTACCATGGCTACGCTCCATGGTAACAACGCATATCTCTGTGTCGTCATCAGACTCGAGGGTGCGC
This sequence comes from Bimastos eiseni, assembly GCA_959347315.1. NCBI lineage: Eukaryota > Metazoa > Annelida > Clitellata > Crassiclitellata > Lumbricidae > Bimastos > Bimastos eiseni. Next base: position 10,340,250 of record OY365820.1, read on the forward strand.
ATTTTTCTCGCTAAGACGACCGTCTCCCAATAAGCGGATTAGTCGCCAGTGAATTGATAGTCCTGCACGACATCACGTGTGCAGTTTCAACGAATGTCTTAAGTAGATGCAAAATCAATGATTTAGGCAATGCTCTTAAACCAGTAAATAATTGCTTTGTTACATAGATATAATTATACATGCATACATACATGCATGAATGCGTTTGCACAATTTGTATTGAATGCATGAGCATTGATAGGCCTATTTAGACACACAACGTAGTGTTAATAGCCGATCTAATTATGCCTCGTATTGCGAAAAGGGTAAACTTGTCAAACTGCGAGAAGTCAAATTAAAACTAAGAGGCTTTGGTTGTATATTCAGATATTCGATGCCATGGTGATTGGGACTTCATTTACCGTTGATATTGTCTTTCTGGGCGGAGTCTCTGGTGATGATGGACAGCAGGCAGCCGCCGCCCTCTTCGTTCTTCTCGTCTGGCGTGTGGCACGAGTTGTAGACGGTATGAGATTTGTGATAGTTAACTTCAAATGTCTATTGTAAAGCTCACCGAAGAGCATCAGTTTATTCACGAGCGCTGAAAGATATTTCGCCTTCACTCAATAACACTCAGTGTCTTCCCTTGCTATGCTTTTGAAATCTCTTGACTTACCTAACATGATCTTTCATTTCACTGCTATAACCTAACAGGTTTTTACCTTGCCATGTCATATCTTACCTTGCCATGTCATATTGCTTTTTTTGCCTTTACCTCTGGCTGCCTTTACCTCGTCTTGACTCACCTTACAGTACGTTGTCTGACCCCACTTCGCCTTACTTCTTAATTTGTACATGTCGTGCGCTTGCATACGTCTGATTAAAGAATATACTTGCGTACTTACTTACTTATTTACTTACTTACTTACCGTAAATTAAAGATGTACCGTACTCAGAGACAATGGATGTCTGTGTTCATACACACAATTACCTGACACGGCTCAAAAGCCATTGAGGTAAAGGCGGTCGTGGTAATGCGTGTCAGCTAGACGGGTTTTATGTAGCGCCTTTTTGTTCAGACCACCGAGACACATTGCCCCTTGAGATCTACTGCGAATAAAATGGTTATGTGACGACAGCGAGAAAAGAGGTCGTAACAGTAACAGTAGCAGTAGCAGTAACAGTAACAGTAAGAGTTACATGCATAGTAAAGCGTTTGGAATGGACAATCGTGTGGGAGTTGACTGAACTGAATGTGTTACTCGGTAGCGCGCCTGATCTATTATTCCAACGATTGCGATCCCGACCCTGCTATGCAGACTCCGTGTAACGACCATAGACATGTTGTCGAACACGTCAGATTTTACTGACTGTTATACGTGCAAAATAATAATAATAATAATAAAAATAATAATAATAATAATGATAATTGGATCATATGTACCTCGGGGCAAAAAAATAATTATGCAATGCAATAATGATAGTTCTTTTGCGCTCCTTCCACACAACTATATAAGATGGCTCTGAACAAATATGCCGTGAAAGATTCGCCTAAGGTCCTTACAAAGCGACCCTCTGAGCATGAGTAAGAACCTATACCCTCCAAGAATAGGGTCGTTTTGCCCCTTCACTGAGGGCTCGAACCCGAAAACCACGTTCTCTGTCCAATCGATTGTCCCATCAGAAAACATAATTTAGTAGCGGGTCAGATGGCCGATTGGCATTGTCTAAATGAGAGTCATTACCTTGTTAATTCACGACAGGTGTCATTTACTCATTAATAAAGATACTATTTATCAAGTATTAACAAGGGTATTATTTAGCAATTATTAACAAGGGTATTATTTAGCAATTATTAACAAAGGTATTATTTAGCAATTATTAACAAAGGTATCGTCTAATAATTAACAAAGGTATCATTTATCAACTATTAATTATATGTATCACTTAATCATTAACAAAGGTATCACATAATTATTAACAAAGGAATCATTTATCAATTATTAACAAAGATTATAATTTAATTATCAACAAATCTAATTATTAGCAAAAGGTATCATTTAATTATTAGCAATAGGTATCACGCAATTATTATCAAAGGTATCATCGTGACGGTGAAGCAGAGACAGGAGTTTCGCATTCGGCTCCAGAGAAGAGCTCGACGGAGAGCGGAACGGAAACTGGAGGCAGCAGAGGAAGAGAGACAGACCCGCATTGTAAGCGATTTACCGACAGTTGTAACGTAATATAATGCAATGTAAGGCAATGTAATGTAATCAACCTTAATTTCATTTCATTCAATGTAGCGTAATTGAAATTTGTCATTTATTGCAGACTTTTGGGTAAAAAACAAGATTCACACTGCAATGTTCTACTTTTAGAACGATATTTTCATTACTGATCGAAACTTGTGGCCAATGTTGTGTTGGCGATAAACGAGCTCAACTTCTGGATTAGAGTTTTATATATCTAAAAACTGCTGGCTAGAATAGATGGCTAATGATGGTTTACAATTTCAACCGATTTCTGCAATTTTACAGCATGATCGGTTAATTTTTCATCTCTTTAAGTTGCACATCCTCTGCAGAATATAATTACATATATGGCTTCTCATTGCTCTGATATTTCGGATTTCTGCCTGAATTTTTAAATGGAGGTTCAATTTGGGCTGTGATTTTATCGAGTTTTGGGCATTATGAGAACGACGCATAGAAGTTATTTTAAAAAATCAATTCATTTCATCAGTTGTCTAGCTTTTACAATGGAACTTCTTGGATTAGGCCTACAGCTTTATTACAGAACTCATTTAACCTAGCTCTTATATTATGATAAATATCTTCCAGAGACAAATCGAGGCTTTGCTAAACCTGTGCACGAGAGCCGGAGTAAGGCAGGAAGACATAGCCGCCATCTGTAATTCTAAAAGTAAGACGATCCTCAATTACAGTCGCATGCTTTATCAGGGTTTCATTCAGATGTGTCATACAATTACTGTGACTGTGCTTAGTCTTCAGTGCAGGCAGAGGCGGCGATTTCGTTGGAAAGGTGGGGGACACCGAATGAGAGGGTTAAGAAATATGGGGTGGACAAAACTATACCGTGTCCACCTTTTGTAAAAGGTGAGAAGAAGTGTCCCCATCGACCCCCGGGATATGCCGCCTCTAAGTGCAGATGAATTTTTCAGGTGGAAGGATATGCTTGTGTCAGTTATCACAACGCCTTCGAGTGTGTTACCCCAAGTAAGACATATCAAGTGCACTCACACACACACACACACACATGTACACGTGCACTGTACAGCGGATACATCCAAGGAGATTATGAGACGAGCAAGCTGTACAGATGGCTGATGAAAGAACAGTGAACTTGAAGAATAGAAGCTTAACAGATAAGTAACACGAAAAGTGAGAGATGAGTATATTTCTTATCTATTGAAGGTTGTTTTGTAATGGAGATGTGACAGACAGACAGACAGCTAGATAGACAGACAGATAGACAAACAGACAGACAGACAGACAGATAGATGGACAGACAGATTGAAGATTGATTATCAGAGACACGTGCAAACGCAGACACAAGCAATCAGAGACTCGGACACACAGACGGGAATACATATAGATGTACATAGACAGATGCAGACACACATGAACGTATATACACATAGACAAACAAACGAACTGAGAGATGGACAAGCGAACAGACACAGACAACACAGATGAACAGATAGACATATAGGACATACATAAAAGATGACAGACAGACAGACATAAAGGAAGACAGACAGAGAGACAGACAGACCCAAGGGAAGACAGACAGACATAAAGGAAGACAGACAGAGAGACAGACAGACCCAAGGGAAGACAGACAGACATAAAGGAAGACAGACAGAGAGACAGACAGACCCAAGGGAAGACAGACAGACATAAAGGAAGACAGACAGAGAGACAGACAGACCCAAGGGAAGACAGACAGACATAAAGGAAGACAGACAGAGAGACAGACAGACCCAAGGGAAGACAGACAGACATAAAGGAAGACAGACAGAGAGACAGACAGACCCAAGGGAAGACAGACAGACATAAAGGAAGACAGACAGAGAGACAGACAGACGCAAGGGAAGACAGACAGACATAAAGGAAGACAGACAGACGGACAGACGCAAGGGAAGACAGACAGACATAAAGGAAGACAGACGAAGACGGACAGATCAGTTGTGCCACTCACTAATAAGCCATACATACTCATCCTCATTCACTCGTCTTACCATTCAAGGCGAAACAATCGACATAAAAACTCGTATTGCTTCGTCTGTCATGGTCATCATGATTCATTCTCATCACCTCGCGATCGCTGATGACAACACACTCACATCAAATTGATCACAACAACGTCAAAGTGCTTCTCGAGCACCAACATGCTCCGGACGAGCACAATCTATCACGGAGGTCATTGAGCATAACAAGAGGCCTAGTCCCGTCGCTGTCATTGATTGCCTCCCTCGGAACGACCGCAGTGACCCCGTCTCCAGGACATGTCAGGCGATCCCGAATGGGAAGAGCCGGTGGAGGATCAAAAGGATGCGTCACCCCGCAATAGACTCAGAATAGAACTGACCCAGGCTTACACGTCGCTTCGTTTCTCGTTGCCTCCGAGGTTACTGCTAGATGGACCTGCGCCTGTAGACAGAGGCCTCTGTCGCCTCTGTTGGTATCGGCCTCTTCATCAGCACGGACCTGCGTTCAATTCGACTTCATTGGCCCTCACCGGTCTGCGTTGGCATGTAGTGAATGATTCTGGATGTCCAACTCCTCTACTTCACCATATTCGTTCAGTCCACCATAAATTTATTCCCAAATGTACTGTCGGGGGTGGGGGGGGGGAAATGTGGGTACGCTGTCGCAGGCAACACCGACGTTGGTGATAAAACACAAGAAGGCGATGTCTCCCCAGAGAGTCGTTGTGGACTGCTATGGCATCCAAAACAAAGTCTGCGTTTTCTCCTCTATTTCAAGACGGTTATTGCTGTATGTTTCACAGAGACACGGCGCTATATAAATGCCCGCCGATAACATGCATGCGTATTGTTAGTTCTGCTGTGACGGGGAAGTGCTTCTAGTCGCAACGTTTTGCTTCTTCTCTATTTTATCTGTCTCGCTATGCCTGTCTTATGCCGCCATATCTGTGCTTGCTTTTACTGCTGCTTATCTGTGTCGCTCTTTTTTGGCTCTCTCTCTCTCTCTCTCTCTCTCTCTCTCTTTCTGTCGTTCTTTCGTTCTTGCTCTCACTTTCACTGTCTCCTTAATCTCACACTCTATTTTCATGTCTGTAACAGTTTCTACGTTTCTGACTGCAGCTGTAATTGTCTGACGGTCTATGTCTTCCTTCTTTGCGTTAAGTCGCGCTCCTGAGTAGATGTTCTCCACGGTGTGGTATATAAATCAAAGTAATAATTTACTGAAGTAAGAATAGGAAAGCAAAAATAACCCTCTTTAAAACTGAGTAGACCGCGAGCGTTTGTGTAACAGAGAAGGAGACATATTGATTAGCTCAGCAGCCTCAGCCTTACTGTAGTTCTGATGAACGCGTCCGTATTTGATGAACACCATTTAATTGAAGCACTATACTCAATTGAAATTATACTCAATTGAAATTATACTCAATTGAAATTATATTCAATTGAAATTATACTCAATTGAAATTATACTCAATTGAAATTATACTCAATTGAAATTATACTCAATTGAAATTATACTCAATTGAAATTATACTCAATTGAAATTATATGGTGCGATTTTTAGAACTAAGCCTATGATAACACTTGTAGGTACATTTTATTCATTATATCATCCTTTCTGATACGTGTCATACAATCCATCAGCACGATGAAGCTATATAAGGCTGCCCTCAATGAGCGAATAAATGAATGAGCAAATAAATCAAAGGACTAATGAATTAAATGAACTAATGAAACAGTATTGTAATGTAATGGAGTACTTGTATAGCACCACAGATAGTGGGAACCACATTGGCAAAGTTCCTGGATTGGGCCGTGGCAGAGCGCATGCGGGGAACCACCAGAAGTACGCGGGCAGAGGAACGGAAAATAGGAGACCGTAGTGCAGAGAGCCAGAAGGTAGACGGGGCAGAGCCAGAGGACGGTTACGTATCAAAGCAAGGGTCTTGAAGCGAATGCCTTTGCGGTGCTGGGAGACAGTGAAGGGATTCATTAATAAAGGAAGAGATGTGACCAATTTTTGGAATTCCACCAATTAGTCGGGCAGCCGCATTGAGGTTGGACTGGAGCTTAGAGATTTTGTGAGAGGAAAGTCCAATGAAGGCAATGCTGCCAAGGTCGTGCTTTATCTGTGGCAAATGAATGGCCCGCTTGTATGGTTTCAGGTCCAAAGCGCCTCAGTCGAATGCTCCATGCTCTTTCATCCGTGGCACGGCTATCTGTTGGCATGACGATGTTTCCCTACTCATCCGGTCAGGCCCATCACCTCTCCGACTGGTGCATCACGGCCTACCGCGATCGAAGACTTCGCCACACGGAGAAGTACCGGCGTCCCAGCTCAGTATCCCGCTGTAAGCAGTCAGGAACAAACGGTGATGATGATGAGGAGGAGGAAGGTAGCCATGACAACATTGTCGTTCATGACGTACGCGAGCGGTGCAACTCTGACGTTGACCTGACGTCATATCAGCGTCAGAACCGGTGCCCGGTGAAGCCGAGCCTGGACGCGAGCGTGGCGCTCCTCTTCGAGAGACTCGAGATGCGACTGAGCAAGTCTGTCGATGACATCCGGTCCGCCGTCGTCGGCTGCAACGATGCCGACGACGAATCGATGGCAGAGTCGGAAGAACCTCGCGCTTCGTCGTCGTCCAGGAAGGTTTTCGTGGACGACGATGACAACGACGACGAAGTGAGGTCAGTCTCGGATGGAGAAACGAGCTCAACGCATGCGCAGTCGGTTTTAAGGGACAACGTGGCGTCGTGCAACGGAAGGCAACAACAGGAACAAGTTCGAACAGCAACGAATTCCATTCAGATCGTCTGTCTGTGATTGGTCGATGGAGGTGAGGCTAGGTGTTGAGTCGCTCATGCAGAAACATGGTCTCCATCGATCAAGATTATTTCATATCAACGACGAACTCAGCATCATAGTCAAATTATTTATTTATTTATCTCTTTATTCCTTTATCTCTTTATTTATCTCCTTAGTTATTTTGATCTTTGTCGATCTCTCCATTTATTTATCGATTGGTTAGAGCGGTCGGCCATTAACGCAGAGAGTGGGAGTTCGATCTACTTCCGAAGAGTTATCGTGTAGGGAAATTGAGCAAATCTTACGCGCACAAATGCTTTGAAATAAACCTGCAATTTCGACGTCGATTCGTGTGTGCGCTTCTGAAATAGTCATAAGAAAGGCCGTATCAAGTTACAGTTGTGCCGTATTATTGTATTGTATTGTGTATAAGCTATATGATTCAAAGTCGTCTGCGTTTCAACCGTGTCTGTCTTTAAAATCTGTCTTTCTCATTGAAATACAACACGTGGTGATAACGCGAGGGTCAGTTGAAATGAAATAGTATGCGTTATATCGTTGAGATTTGCTTTCGGTACCATCTTTTTAGTCAGGGAATTGTTTCCACGAGACTATGTGTGTGAATGATTTTGTCCAAATCAAAGCGTCTGATAATTAGTCATTGTGACATTAATAAAATCCCTAGAATTCGAAGCCAGATAGCTGTCCTTATGTCGGTTGATTTTCTATCTGAAAGTGTTCCGGTCACTCTTTGTCTCTCACTCTCTCTGTCTCTGTCTCTCTCCCCTCTCTCTCTGTCTCTCTCGCTCTCTATGCATCTGTCTCTCTGTCTATCTCTCTGTCTCCTCTCTCTCTCCATCCCTCTCTCTCTGTCTCACAGCATCCTTTTATTCCTTCCACCATTCCTCACTCTCATGCATCTCTCTCTTACCTTCTCTAATTCTCTTTCTTGTTTCAATTGAGTTCATCCTTTCTTAAAAACTTTCGCTTCTTCTATGCCACTATCCTTTGCTCGGTATATTTTTGAATGTTATTGCTGAATGATTGTTAGCGCGGACTAATTGATCATTGTTGAATTGATCTCGTAAAGGTATGGACTGAATATGGAGTCTTCCGTTAGATGAAAAATAAATTTCTACTCACAAAAACTGTGTTTTATGTCTGTTTAATGATTCGAGTCGTCAACCACTAATATTGGTAAGGTAAAATGTAACAGTTTGAAGGCGAGTATGCTGTTCACATTTCTGAGTTCCTAAAGTTGCTTGGATTGCCTTTAAGTGCAATTCGATATTTTAATGAAATCTGGTTTTCTAGACGATAGATATATTCTGGTGATTGGTTATGAATGCTTTCCGGATCAGATCCGTAGCCATGCACGGTCAGTTAGGAGATTCGTACATACGAATAAGCATCAGTGAAGTTTGTAATCGTAATCTCCAAATTTCTAAAGCGCCACTTGAAAGACAAGCGCAGGGCTCCATCTTATGAACGAGCGCTGCGTCAAATCGGAAGAGCTGTCCAAAGGACAGTCCGTGGGAGGTCAGAGTTCGGTTTCCAGGAGGTCAGCAGGCTTCACTATCTGGCGGTCTGCTGCCAACATCACAATAATGATACGTTTTCCTGGGATTGTGTATGCATGACTTTAAATAAATGAGTCTGAGACGTTTTAGACTGGTACACATTCGTTTGTTCAAATTATGCTGACGTATAAACTGTATATGCCTGTATAAAGAACGAATCAGAGAGACGGACAGAGTCTTAGAGAGACAAACAGACGGAGAGATGCAGTGACATATAGGGAGACAAACAAATTGCCAATGGCGTATTTCGTATATTCCAGCCCTTAAGAGACAGGCGCAGCGTCAAAGATACAGGTGGTCACTGAAAAGAGAGGTGGATACGGAAAAAATATCGCACATAAGATGAATAACTAAGCAATAAAGAAAATTAAAATTTAAGTTTCAGATTAAAGTAAATGATCGAAAGAAACAGTTAGAAGAGAGTAGCTGAACTGAATGCGATCGAGTACTTGATACTGTATAATAATTGTATCTGATTATCAGTAACATGTAGCAATCAACAACCAGTTGAGCAACATCCTATTCTTTGGTAACTTGTCAGCCACATGCAAAATAATCACAACGTAACGGGTATTACAAAATTGGTTTCCACGTAATATGACAACAATTCATAGAGTTTCACAATTGAAAATCTTGCATGCATTAATGTCTAAAACGAACGTTACACGCATGGTTTAACTTCTAACATTACAAACACTAAACAATGTAGCCTATTTTGCCGCAAAATGGCACAAGGTAGAACAGGGTGTAAGACTGTCGGAACACGTTGTCGCGCTGCTAAAATCTGGAACTCCGCAAAACATCATTCTGCATGCATTTCACACCTTTCCAGAAAGTCTTGACTGGTAGTTGAAATGAAAGTTTTTAAGCTTATTATCTTTTAGGTTGGAAGTTCTACACACCGGTGGTAAATAATGAATTGATCTTCTGTGAGTTGTCCTCTTTACGGGAACTATTCAGCCGAAAAATAGAGGGAAAACATGAGTTCCAAAGAAAGTCAGTACAGATCCCAAGATTCTATGCCCAACCAAGTAACATTACTATCTAAGATTAACATTATTGGCACAGATACACGTTCATTTGCAAATAGTCGATAATACACTATACTTCCCATTAATTACATTAACGAGAATTTTCTTTACACTGAACGAATATTAATACCACAAGAATTTGTCTATAAACTACTGGTGTTAATAAAATGATTATCCAATTTTATAGTTTTTCATTCAATTTCTAGGAAAATCATCAATATACAAACGACGCTTAACGATTAACACCATTAACTAACAAGCTTACTAGATTAACCGTTTGAACAAATATACACAACGTCAACTACAAGTGAATCTTTGCGCCAGCTTCGAATGGTTAATGATTTACCTTGAAATTTATTTTGCAGCATTGCTTTTCAGTGTCATCACCAAGGTTTTCTGGAGCATCTCAGAGGAGGATCTTGTTCAGAGTAGTTCCAGTGTGGGCCATTAAGCTCATCGTTTGTTTGTAGGCCTACTGCATATGATACGGACAAGCATCTATCTTTCTCACTCTCGTCGCCCGGGATTTTATACACCTACAGAGTGAGTATTTCTGACTAATTCAGCGCAACCAAATTCGTCGTAAAATACAACATGTAAATCTACAGCAAACGTTAGTGATTAGCAAGAATGTGTATGAGCATTTACCTAAGCAAGAGCGGGATCGATGTTAGTAGACAGTGCTCGGATCACTAGAAAGCGTCTGCCATACGTTGAAAGTGAATCGTGAAAGTTCCTTGTGAAATTAACTACTATTATTTCATATACCTACAACTGATTTCTGAAGTAACACGAAATTAAATTAAATCCGAAGACAAATGAACAAATCAAATCAGACGACGAGTATTCCTATTACAGTTATTATACAATCTATTCATTGGAGCTATTCAAGGAGACCGCCTATTAAAGCATGTGTACACGTTTTTCACTTGGGTCTCTCATCTTAGCACTCTCTCAGACTTTATGGTGTCGATCTGAAATTTAGAAAAATAACCCGACATTTGATGTAGCATAACATACTCTAAAATTCAGCTTTATAAAATCTAGCTCAACATGAAATGCAATGTGTTTGTAATCTATAATGATACAATGTGAACCAGTGTTACATCTTAAATATTTAGTAAAACAACAGATGGAATAGGCCATGTATGAATTCCAAATAAAGCCAGTACAGATCCTGAAATTTTTACTGCGCAACACGGCATGTAGGCCTATGCTCATATGCAACCAAATACCACATTACGCTATTCAACGCAATTTTTTCGTCATCTGGTACGCTTGTAACATACATATGTACCAACTTAACACATCCAATGTTTTCTTAGAATCTTTGCTGCAATTTAGTCGAGCATAGCTGAGCAGTGTGTTATATACAATTACGCTGTAATACGTCGTACTATTTTTCAGCTACAGTGTGTCCTACCGTAAGGCATGCTCAGTAGCCTTTGGATTTATATTACACTTTAGAGCTCATTGCTCACCAGATATTTCCCTAGTACTTCGGCGCTATATCAACTAATAGCATCTAAAGGCATCAAGAATCTATTCAATTCTGATCTTTTTCTCTAGAATAGAATGGAATAGAATAGAATGGAATGGAATAGAATAGACTGGAATGGAATAGAACATAATATAATACAACAGCATAGAATGGAATAGAACATAACAGAATGGAATAGAATGGAATGGAACAGAATAGAATAAAACAGCATAGAATAGAATAGAATGGATGACTAAATAACCTGTTCTTTTCGCGTGCATTCCATCCGCCTCGAATCCTGTCTCTTCCATTTCAATGGCCGAACGCTCTCGTAGTGATTCCTTGCGCCGTGCCTCCTCGTGCAATCGATCCTGCTCCTCAAGCTCAGCCCTCGACAGGTGGTCGACAATGCCTGCCCCGAACGAATCGCCAAGGACATTGACCGTCGTACGGATGCGATCGCTGTAAATGCCAACGAAACAGTCAGCTGTTGGTCTTTAATTAAACCTGTGGAAGACTTCTGAGCCTGTTCTACACAGCCAGAAAACGGCATCTTATTAATGATACAGCTGACTGACAGGTCGAGCTCTCGAAGCATCTAAAGACTATCCAACCGATTAATCTGGAGAGTGATTGAGCGGATGAATAGCAGGAGAATGTGTCAATCTTTCAGTAGCTCTACCTTGAAATAGTTCATTGAATGATTGCCAGTATCCAATGGTTATGGTAATAGGATTGGTAAGTAGCAGTGGGTGGGAGATCGTTGAGGAATGTGTGTGATTGGGTAAATTAATTAATCTAAAAGCGCCATGCTTTTTCGGTTGTGGGCCCTTCCATCTGGAATGATCTTTCACTTGAGCTCCGCTCTTTATTTGTGATCTAACCGTCAGGTTTTAACAAGTCGTTCACGTCTGTATTAATGGTCGTGACTGGGTTTGGAGCGCTTCTGAGTAGATTATATAGGGCATTATATAAATGTTCAGAATGAATGACTGAACGAACAAATGAGTGAGCTATTGTATTAGTGAGTTTGTTGTCGCACGAGTAACTGATTGATCGACTGACTGACTGAATGAACGAAGTTTTGATTAAGCGCATGTGAATAAGCTGGTGCCCGGGACTTCGCTTTCTTGGGCGCTATAGAAATGTTGAGATTACGATTACGACTACGAAGAAGTTCAGTGAGTTACCGATCAACATTGGAGAGTAGAAGCACTTACAGGAGCCAGTCGACAGCAACGATGAGACTGATGTCTTGAGTGGGAAGACCAACAGCGGTCAGTACCAGGATCATAGTGACCAATCCAGCACTAGGAACACTCGCTGCACCGACGCTGGCCAGTGTGGCCGTCAAGCTGGACAATCACCATGGTCATTGCAATTGAGTAGAATCGATGCCCACATATATGCACTCATATATACAAGCAACATACAAACTTACACACAGACACACAGACATATATGCAGCATACATTCATGCAACATATACATTCATACTCGACTTATCCTACTACTTCTATCACTTCAACTAATACAACAACTACTGATAGTATTACAACAACACCAGTACTGCTTCTACAACTACTAATACTATTACGACAACTAATAATAACAACAATAATAGTAATAATAATTATTATTAGTAGTAGTATTAGTACTAGTATTATTATGACTTGCACACATTTGACCCTTTTACCAATGAACTCTTACACAACGGAAGCCAGTTAGGCTACGATATCATATATAGACGTTATAGGTCCCCTAGTACATCTACAGAATGCGTAAGATGCACTACGGATGACGGAGGAACTGCCTACCTGACAGTAATCACCTCTCCAGCAGTCAATGTGATTCCATTCATCTGGGCAATGAAGATGGCGGCCACGGCCTCATAGAGGGCAGTTCCGTCCATGTTCACGGTCGCTCCCACGGGCAGCATGAAGCGGGTGACCCTTCTGTCGAGTCCTAGGTCCTCCTCAAGACAACGAAACGTCACAGGAAGGGCTGCAGTGCTGATAGATAAAAGAAAATGAAGCATCTATAGCTATAATATTCTAAATTTAATCACAAGGGTCATTTGTTGTAACCTAGGTGCTCGATGGTGTAATGGTTAGCCTGTTAGACTGTCAAACGAGAGGTCGAGTGTTCGAACCCCCAAACAATGCAGAAATGAGTGCAAGTTGGAGGGGTTAAACACATTCCCCTCTTGTCAGATTGCCGCTGTTATGTTTGTATCACAGCTGAACAATCAACAGTCACCGATGGAAGTTCAAGTGTGATAGTAGGCCTAGTAGTAGTTGCTGTTTAACGACACTGTGTGTAAGAACATGTGTATATTCTTGATCTTTGCATTTGGAATCCACATATATATAAGTATGTATATATATATATACTTAAAAGAGTGGAAACTCGTCGAAATAATGTCATCCTTACACACAGTCGTTGCCTTCGTCCAATTGTTTACACGAAACAATATGGTTAGTTTTTCTTGACCAGCATTTTAACACTTCATACATAATTATTCGTCGTTGATTCTTCTATGCAAATATTCACGCGAGGCCTTTCTGTACCCTAGAGATTCCTCGCTTCAAATAATCCCTCGGCGTTTAATGAGGACTTCCAATATCTGTGGAATAATCATAGGTCTCAGACCGCTACCTATAGTAACTAATCGATGACGTACCTGGAGGCTGTACCAAGTGCCGTGATCAAGGCCTGGAGCACTCCCTTGAAGAAGAGAGCGGGGTTCTTTCGCGTGATGACGAGGTAAAGAACGCAGAGGGTACAAAATGTGTGGATGAGTAGACCGATGATGACTGTGAACATATACCATCCCAGCTGTTCGGCCGTCTTCGCCAGATCAGGAATACTCATGATCTTTCCTGCTATCAAGCACATTATTCCGAAAGGAGAATACCTAACACGTGCAAAAGACAAAAGACATTTACTTATTCTTATCCCTTCCTGGTTCTATGATGAATCTTAACTTGTCGTCCGTGCACACCTCTGAAATAGTTAAGTTAGTTAACCAGTTCAGAATTCTCTTTGTTTCTGGGACTTGATAGATTTCTTCAACTGCGCCTATAAAAGAAACAATGCTAATACGGCGATTATCTTTTCTGTTGGTAATTCTGCTAATCAAGGTGTCCCTTCTAGCATGATTTCAATTCCTTTTTGGGGGTCCCTTTGTAGCATTTTATTTTATAATTGATGTCCTTTATTGTTTTTGCCTTGAGCAAACTGTTTATTGTGGCTAAAAATAAACAAATTGAATGATTAATTTAATTTAATTAAATCATGTAGACTATCTCTCTTCAACAGCATGGTTACCAGTACAGTATGAACAAATGACGACACTCATTAAGTCGAATTTACTGTCGACAGCCGAACGAGGCGCCCATTACGTTATGTATACATCTAATTTAATCAACACCGCAGCCTAGCGAAAGACTAGGTGTCTTCTCCAGACACTCATGATCCATCCTGCTACCAGACACATTATTGCGAAATCCTTGCGGGGAAACGGGTGTCGAACTCGATTTCTTAGCTACCGTGTGATATCTATTACTCTTCGACCCTACCCCAAATAATTAAAGAAGGGCAATGACGACACTCACCACATCATAATGCCAACAAGGCGCATGACGATCTCGTTCATCGCCATGAAGAAATCGTACATGATTCTCGCTTGCTGTCCCAGTTGACCAATGATTAGACCAAATGCCATGCAGAATATGATTATACCTGCGGAGAATGCCAGCATTGCGATTAGATCTGGTCACGCATTGACCTCAAATCAGATCAATTTATATGACGCAACGTGATATGACATTATTTTACATTTCGCGTGCCCATGCTCTTAAGACTTCTCGACCTCTACGGGACTGCTTGAACCTTTGAAAAGTGTCCAACAGCAAATAACGTATTCGTAATCGTAATCTTAACATTTTTACAGCGCCCACAAAAGCTAAGTTGCGGGAACCAGCTTATTCACAGGCGCTTGTTAATTCCGTACGAGTCACAGTTACAGGGAAGACAATGCAAAGTATCGTCGTTGGCTCGGGTCTCAGCGAAAGGACTTAGGCATGTTGCACCGTTGCAAAATAGATCAGATTTGCTGTGTCCATGTGTCCAAAAAAACAAAACAAAAACGGAATAGCCGACTTAGCAACATCATTATAGAAATATCGTATGGTAGAAACTGGCGAAAGCAAACGACATGCTCTCGCCAAAATCCTGCAAGTTATTGTTGAATCATTAAGCAGTAAATCAACATGACATTTAATTTAAAAAAATAAGATACACACATACAATTCGAAGGCTAAGAGTTATGAGTAATGCTCTGTCTGTCTTTGATTCAGCATTGAAAATATAGCCTTGAAATTCTCAGACCTCGAATTCTTTTAATTCACATAGGACATCCAGTTGACACAGCCGCAACTAGACCTGGTTTTAAAGGTAGGGCATGAGTACAGAATGATCCACCACAGGAAGGCTTTTTCAGAAACTATCAATCATGCAAGAGGCATCACTCTTACCCAAGACGTTCATGCCGTCCGTGTAACGCACATCCCTCACCAGATTCTCTGTTACTGAGCTGATAAGTCGGGAACCATTGCTGGGACTCTCCGTGGTGATAGGAAAGGCAGTTGTCGTCGTCTCATTGGAACCGTTGACGGAGGCGCCACCTTTAGACGGCGGCCGAGGTACGTAATGCGTCTGAATGTTTTGAAAACACGCTTGGACAAGATTTTCTGGGAACATGTTTCTGTCAGAAATTACAGATTAAAACACCAATTTACGCGTTCGCAACTCTTTCACTAGACACATGACTACAATGTAATATGACTATATATATAAATACATATATATATATATATATATATTCAAGTCAATTGTATGTTGTTATTGATTCCAACAGAAAAGCATGTTAGTAAAATGCATACGTTGCTAATCAAAATATCAGCAACTTATAATTATTGTAATAAGGCACCAATCTTCTTCGTCAAAGAATCTCTTAAGACTTAAAGTTATCTCTCAGTTCTATCGGTATACAACAGGGTCTTCTAATTGCATTCTTCTAGTCATACAAATACATTTATTTTACAAATCCGCACATACGCAACAATTTACAAAGATACCACACCAAAATATTGACTAGACTAAGTCTATAGTTGAAAAAGGAGAGAAGTAGTCATGGGAGAGAGTAAGGAGGCTTAGATAAGCCCAGGAGACCCAATTAGAGACCGAAGGTCCCGCAAGTTAGGGCCACCTAACCGTGATCGCAATCAGAACATTTCTACAGCGCCCACAAACCTAGTTTAAAAAGGTGATATAAAAAAAACGATAGCTGGTTAAAGGAGATAAAAGAAAAAAGATAATAGATTCTACAAACATAAGCTTAACTAGTCTTAATGACGATCATGCTCATGATAATCATGAGCATGATAGTCGTGACAATCCTGAAGATAAACCTGATGAGGTCGAGGAATGCGTCTAGCGTGGTGACCTTCTTGCTCTCCGCTCCCTCTCCCAATTTCTCTTTGATCGATGGATTTCCAGGGTGGACAGTAAGGACGCAGGCGATTCCGATGACAACGGCCACTCCTGTCGTAAAGCCGTAGTAGGCCAACGCCCGACTCCCTATGCGGCCGCAGGCAGCCGCGTCCAACTGCGAAAGACCTACAACAAGAACAACGTGGCGACATCATAGGACTACGCGCCATGGTTGCAATCAGCGTTCGTGAATAAGCTGGTTCCCTTCGCTTAGCCTTTGAATGGTGCCCTAGAAGTCTGGAAATTGCGATTACGATGACGATTCCAAAATCTACTGTACATTCTTGGACAATATTCCGAGAGCAGACTTTACGACTGCATTCTGTAGTACTCCAAGAGTACATTCCGGGACTATATTCAAGGACAATATTTCAGGACTACAAGTCAAGACTACATTCCACGACTACATTCTATAGTACTCCGATAGTACATTCCAAGGCTACATTCTAGGTCAACAATTCAGAACTACAAGACACTACTACATTCCACGACTACATTCTAGGACTACATTACCAGACAACATTCAACAGTTGCCAATTAGAGCTAAAATTCATTGCTACATTACGAAAAAACTCTCCAAACATTCTAGGACCAAATTGCCCAACTGTATTCCAAGAATGCAGTGTAGGACTACAATGCATTACTCCAATATTATATACCATGACTACATTCTATGACTACATTTAAAGACAACATTTCAAACTACATTCAAAGACTACTATTTTATGAATCCAAGGACCACGTTCTAGGACGGCATTTCGGATTTAAAAAATTCAACGCATATTATTCCAGAGCTAAACTTCAGCAGAACATAAATGAACTACATTGCTAATTTTGCTAGGTAATTGAGTCACATGGAAATCTACCTAAGTCATATCCAATCAAAATGCGCATGTGCTGCAGGCTGTACCTCTATCTCTTCGTATCGACATTCTGGATTTCGACCTTATTACATCAGGTTTGCGCTCCATCTGTTAACCTCTGTGCAATCATTTTTTAGCTCTACTACATTTATGATAGATATAACATATAATGAATTATAAAAATAATTCATTGATTCATTACTTGAATTTATGCATAGCGCCTCTTCAAGGTGATTACTCAGAGGCGCTCCCTACCTCAGCCCAGCCAAATAAAATCGTCTTAAGATGACACAGGAATGCCCGAGAAGGGGTTCTAGGATGAAAGCAAAGCGTCAAAGGGGCCGTTACAAATCGAGTGGCTCGCTACTTAGAAGATAGAAACAACCAAGCGATAGAAATAGTGACTAACGGAATTTGTTGAAACAGGAATACTTTTTAGACTCTAGAATCGACTGACCAGCTATAAGACTGGAAGCGATGAGAGGTAGGATGATCATCTTCAGCATCCGCATCATTACATCTCCAGGGAATGAGATGAACATGATGATCTCCTCAGACGGCTTGTACGGCCTGATGCTGAATCCAATTATTCCACCAATAAAAACTCCGGCTATCGTCATCGTCAGTAGCACGTTTCCCTTGAACCATTTCAGACACTGAAAAAACCAAGAACCAAGTATAATTATGCTAACTGCGACGCGAAACATTGAATAGCCACGTAATCGATTAACTAGACGAGACAGGAAATGTCCAAAATTTCACAAGAGATCACAAATGCTGGGTATCAGATAGTATCTCATTTAGTAAGATTTTCAGTCAACTTATGGCATTCTAGTAGCTTGGTATGGCTTCGTGCCTGTTCAAAATTCAGAAAGTTGACAATATTTGGGCAGCGCCCTAATTTGCATCATTTCCAATTTCGCAGTTTTCTTTAATGTTTAACCCTTTAGATAATCAATTATCTAGTCTAAGGTTATTCTTCGAATATATAACGACGCAACACAAACGATGAGTTGGAGAGACCATGTCATTCACAGGCGCAAAACCAAATCAAGTTCGAAATAATGAAGCCTCTTTGCCTGTTCTGTAGCACCAAACTTAATTCGTTTGAATGGTCAAATAGTTGAGTTAATTAACAACAGAAAAAAGCTCACATAACTTATCTGCATGAATATCAATTTATCCCGTTGTATAGTGATGGTTTTGGTAACATCATTTCAAAGCGGTGTGCGTTCTAGAACGTCGCCATAGTCTTCGTTAGATTAAAGTTTTAAATAAATTTGATTCGTATAATATCATATTTTATTATAGACTAGATCATACTAGACTGAAAGGATTAGGCTGGAGACTGTTACCGCTTTGTTCATTTGCAATATGTATATTTGCATAGACAACCCAACTGTTCGAATTGAACTCGTTATTTGTATGAAAGTGTTTCTTGAAAATTTATTAATACTTCTTTTCATCGTTAGTGTAAGAAAATAAAATTACGTTACGTCCATTCCTACCCCGTGACCACAATTTCTGGAGCAACATTTGATCTTTCTTTTCCCCGCATTCATGTTTCACCTAGAAATTCAAATCACATACATAGAACTTAAAAACTAATTTAAAATATGAAGCTCGTCTGTCATCCGTCAATTAATCAATTAATCAATCAATCAATCAAAAAACCAATCAATCAATTAATCCATCCATCCATCTATTTATTCATCCATCAATAAACCAATCAACCAATCCATCAACCAATCAATCAATTCATCCATCCTTCCATCCATCCGTTCATCCATCCTTCCATCCATTCATTCATCCATCCATCCATGCTGTTTTCAAATGATATAGAGTGTCGTGCCACGTTCTCTGATACTATTGTTATTGTATCAGCATGTTATTTACAATTGTTAGGTTGTGCTATGCAATGTTTTGGCTGTTTGATACTGGGCTATATTGTCAGAGGGTATGCTGTGCTCGATTGAACTTCTTACCAACAGCTTGATACCAGGAGATTTACGCCGATTCTGGCAGGCAAATAGCCGGAGCAAAAGTATCCTAGTGTCAGTATTTTTCAAAGTCGCCATATAGCCAGTTCTGACAACACAAGAGCTTTGTCCTGCATTGGGCCTCGCGAAGAATCTAGTCACAAATGGCACGCATATGCTAGAGAAAGCTTGCTGACCTACCCATACCGATTAGAAGGACCTGCGGGTCGACCCTGATGTATCACGAAGGCCGTAGAGGAGAGGCGTCATTGGTTGACTGCCCCATCAACGCATAGGCCTTTGCAGATGTGTAGGAAATAAGTAATCTGAGTTAATCACTGCATCCACGGTCATATAACATTATTGCTCTGACCCGTTCGTCTGTCCTGTAGCCTTTCGACATGATACTCTGATATGTGGATGATTTATGTAGTAGGCTATTACAATTATTTGCGCTAAGTATTCTCGGTTGAACGAGATAATATGCCACTTCCTAATAATGCTAGAATGTAGACATTAATCGTCCTAGTAAATGGCGTCCGGCATAGTACATGAATGCAAAACAGACGATTGAAAGCTACTTCAACAGATTTGACGACTGCCCGCCACGTCTCAACGCAAAATCTACATGGTAACCTTTCACCCAGGG
This sequence comes from Bimastos eiseni, assembly GCA_959347315.1. NCBI lineage: Eukaryota > Metazoa > Annelida > Clitellata > Crassiclitellata > Lumbricidae > Bimastos > Bimastos eiseni. Next base: position 10,360,413 of record OY365820.1, read on the forward strand.
TCACCAATAACGCATATTTCACAGATATTACCTGATTTAGCCCTGATCTGTCTTCACTTTAAAATCTCATTCCCAGTCTTCCAACTTGCTCTCCTGTTAATGGCTTCTTGGCAGTTGTGCCCTATATAAATGCTGTAGTGCTACAAGAAGCCTCGTTGACTTCACGTAGTTATCAGGTCATTCATTGGCTAGTTATCCATCGGTTCATCTGGTGCAAAATAGTATATCCTATGTTTCTCTTTAAACTTCTTAATTTTCTCACATGCGTCAAAAGAAAAATCTCAAGCCCACCATGATTTATACTTTTCTTTCATATGCATCTCAATATTCTCCTCTTCTCCCTACTTCTCCGAAACCGGTCACAAATCTACTCTGCTTGCTGGAAATGTCAAAATAATCTGCTCTATTGAAAGCTTCATCAAAGAAATCAGCTTAGACGCATTTGGCCATGCAACGAATGACCACGCGGGTGTCCATACAACGAACAGCCTTGAACAAATGACCATACCATATAACGAGTGGCTATAGCAAGGATTGACAGCACAACAGGTGACCACGTAAGGAGTGGACACGCAGCAGGTGCCCAGTCTTTTCAAAGTCAGTTTGGTGTTGACAACTTAATAGCCATCCGGATTTCGAATAATTGTGGTAAAGGTGAACAGTATTGCCATGAGTTTACCGTCCCAGCTTTTTTAGTTCAGTCTTTGATATTCGCAGTCATTTTGGTGGAAAATTTGACAGCTGGTTAAGTGACATCTCTGTAATCGGTTCGACTTTGTGAGTAGCGTAATAACTTTAAATGAATCAGTTAATTTCATTTAGAATTGATTTGACAAAAATTGCCTTTGGGCCTGCACAGTGACAGTTCTTATAACTGATTAGCAGTTTCTGGACCAATCAACGAGACTGATTAGCGCCCCATGTCAAAAGATCGCCCGGATGCAACTTGGAATATGTCATGCACAACGATTAGATCTGGGTATGCAGGCATGTAAGACACAAGCGGTAAAAGTCCAGTAGCAGAAAGCTGTTGATTTCAATATGATTTTTTTATTCAAATCTTTGACCCATTATATTAGACATTTTATGTTAGACTGGAGCTATTTGACAACTGCTATATATTCGCTGCGAGAATATGTTTGTTGTGACGTTATAAGGCGATTTAAAATCGATTTCCGGCAGCAGTGTTAGTATATCTTGTTTCAGCTGTTCCGTATTCAATCGCAGAGGTAAGCATGCCCCGTGTTTGTTAGTTCCGATTTTACAGCACCGTTCTCTTATATACCACGGACCTCTCCCATTATCCAAACACAGGGAATTCTGTCGACTCAAGTAATTATTGCCACCCGCTCCCTAGCGCGGCCAGGAAACAACGATCAAACCGGGAATTATAGAAATTACATATAATGATTGAGTTTACATGCACGTATGACTGATCGGCCGTTGCCAGCACAAAACTGATCTGTAATTGCTATAGGTGGATGGGTGGTGATACCATGAGGTGAACGGTGGGTTCACCTTTGCACTGTACTTGTATATAGTGCAGGCGTCTGACTTCTGAAGTACACCGTCTAACGCATTCACAGTTCATATTTCATGTGGCGCTAAATTCCGGTGGTTAGTGTTTTGCTGACTAATAGCCTACAAGTTCAAAGGTTACTACCATCCATATATGACCATTAACAGCGTAAATATTAATCTCCTGTCTTACCAGTTAAATGGGCTACTAACATATATGCTCTCTTGCCAGTTAAACAGCTTACTACCATTCACAATGTTATCAGTTAAATAATTTACTATCTACTATCCACTATGTTAACAGTCAAATAATGTACCACCAAGCCCATAATCTTATCAGTTAAATAATTTACTGACATTCACAATCTTATCAATTAAATAATTTACTACTATCCACAATCTTATCATTTAAATAATTTACTACCATCCACAATCTTATTCGTTAAACAATTTGCTATGCCATAGAATACATGGGCTACTACCATCCCAAAATACGTCTTGTTACATTAACAGAAGCCAGCTAATAGTGAGCTTGTATGTCAGAGTAAATGCCGATAGAGCTGCTCCCTCGTTACATATAAGTTAAAGTTTCCTTCCATTGAAACGTATATGAACCTAAAAGCTGAGCATTGCAATGTAAAAAACAGTTAGCAGCAACGTTGTCAGCACATGCAATAAAGATAGTAACAAAAAGTATGTTACTGGTGGCAAATTTTGTTCAGTGGAATTTCAGACATGAGAATATCAATTTTCAACTGGCAACAGTCTCTTGCCGGTTGCGTAACCCGACATCAGATTCTCAATCTAGTCTCAAGGACACAGCGCATGCACCCGATATTAGGCTAATGTACTGACACTTTATTGGTTGCGCCCGGGCGACATTGTTTCATGGTGTGCTTTCGCATATGTTTCAAGTGACGACGTTTTGAGTTGCCTAATGGCCGACACTCAAAGACAATAATCTCCTTGAAATGATCGAATGATTGCGCCAGAAACAAGTCACAGTAAACGTTTCGTTGTTGTTAGCCAATCTATCAATCTTTTTAGAGAAATTTGATATGTGCAAAGTTACGCATAAATAAGTATGGGTTATTCACTAGCACAATCAATTCAGCAGATAAGAGGAAAGGTTCTTTCATAAGAAGTCATGACCTAGAATACTGCATGCATACATAGTTGCATATCTACTGACGAAATCCGGAGGTATACGTAAGAAGTACTGGCTTCACACTTACCATAGCCTCAGTGACCGGCTGCATAGGTTTTAGCTCGATAATTCGAAGGTCCGATAGTCCGAAGGTTCGATAGTCCAAAGATTCTATGCTCCGACATTAATTTTACTAGAAGCTGGATTAATTGATGAAAAAAATGTGTAAAACTGGGAGCTGGATTGATATGAAAAGAACCATGTCTAAATGGAAGCTGGATGAATGAAAAGAACTATGCAAGCCGGCTTCTAGGCTAACATAGTTCTTTTAATCAATCCAGCCACAATTAAAACCGCAGTCTTATCACCTATCGACCGCACACCATGCAATCTTCGGACTACCGAACCTTCGGACTATAGAACCTTCGGACTATAGACACAGAACTCTGGCATAAGAACATATCTTACCATACACTGTGTCCCGGAAAAAAGGATGATATGAAAATAAATAATAAATATTCGTAGACTTTTACATTTTATAACCGATATAATCTTGAAATATTTATCTAATACTGCATAAAATATGATAGTTCATCAGAGAAAAGAATTTACACAGTGTATAAGACCTATTATATTATTAGCGCTCTCGATTTCGTAACGTCTGAGGACAGCCTGGCTTATTGTCGCAGCTCTTGTTCTACATACTCACCACCGACGTCGTCGTGGTCTTATTGACGTCTTGCTGGCGTCTTGTGCCATGTGAAGTGTGTCACGCCGGTGAAGGTTGTGTCTGATGCCGCATTATTATTAATCACCCCTTAAATCCGTTTCTCCATTCAGGCACGGCATCTAACAATACACTCACATACTTATTTACTCACGTTTCATAGCCTTCACGATGTTTCTGAAAGGCGCTACATAATTTGCTTGCCACGTGCACAAGGACCCTAACTAAATAATAGTCATACACAGGTCGGATCAACACAACGTCCCAAACATAGGAGATGCGTATTCATGAAGTTTCATATAACGCAGTGTAGACCTGGACGTCTGCAGACTGTTTACGTGAGCGGGTAATTTAGGCTGTAGAGGGACTTTTACCCTTTTGTATTGCCCTTCTGACGCCAGAACTCGAAATGCCATATAGGGGGACCTGTCGTAATACGATTTGTCTGCTGTGTGGTGCAGCAATAAAAGTTTTAATCAATCAATTAATCAGAATATTTGTGGCACTTATCTTACCGGTCGTGCAGATCGAATCCTATGGAAGATGATAACGTACGAGAAACGAGAGGACAGCCGTCACTCCAACCGTCTGCTTAATCCGTCTGTACGCCGTCTAGCAAGATCTCTCTTCCCAACCAACGTCAACACCGTCAGTTAGGAACTAAGTCCACTCTCTCGCTCAAATGAACTCGTTTGACAAGTTCCTGACCATGGCACACTAAATATATACAAAACTCAAACGACATGAATAATTACGTAAGCCATGTGAATATGTATGCATATTTATGCGGGTCTTCGATGTTACCGCGTGCATGTATATATATATATATATATACATATATATATACGTGCATGTATGTATACAATATACATATATACAATATGCAATATACATATACATAATATATATTTATATATACCAAAAATGCTCCCAGCTGTATATATATATATATATATATATATATATATATATATATATATATATATATATATATATATATATTCTAATTAAGCGTAATATTGTCCTAATAACTAAAATCGCTGTCGTCATTCTACGTGCGGCTTCCCCAATTACAGTGTAGGAGGGTCGATTGCTGTTCACGTTTAACTCAACCTGGGTGGCTGTGTGTATGTCTAGATGTTGGCCTGTCTGTTTGCCTGGATGAACCCGTGAGTCTGCCTCGACGGAGTTGAAATGAGTTCGAAGTGTTGACTCCTCTCCTCTGCGGGCCTTCATCCGAACCAGTTGAGCATATATGATTGAGGAGTTTTAGAGGAATAGATGAGCATGCATTGAAACGGACAAACAAACACACGGACATATACACATACGTAAATGGAGACAGGCGTAAAGACACTGAGAAAGACGGAGATATACAGCGATACATTAGGTTGTTGGCCGTCAGTTTAAATATGATGTATGTGATTGAAGGGTCGGAATGGCTGCAATCACTCGTCATTTGGACAGTTAGCTAGAGGAGAGTGACCTTCAAAAGTAGACTTAGAGCATGCAGACGACCTTATAGGTTCTGCTTAATAAAAGGTCCCTCACCTGAGGCCATGACCTCTATAGAACTATACGACGCACCGGAGTTCTGTGGATCTAAGCGCAGCCTCCCATAAGACATCTATCAAATGTTATGCCAGCTCATCACACACAATGGATAACTCGCCATTGTATAATGGCGCTATAAAAATTGAGAAGTATGATAGTAGTATTGGTATTGATAAGATGATGACGAAGATGTTTAGCACTTATGTGGTAACAACATTGACGATCTGCTAGTAATATGTGTCGTGTGAGAGCGAATACCTCTTAATGCACAACCCACACCAATGCCCCATATGCTTTCATTAATCATTTAGGAGTGCAGCCAGTGGTTCGTTAAAATGGGCTTAAATTGTAAGAAAACTACCTCAATTGCTGAGGGTAATAATTAATGACGAAATTCGGTTCAAAATTAAAATTCAGTTAGATCTTTTATGTAATGACAAAATGATTTTTTCATTCGTAACAAAAATATATCAGGCTATTGAAGTGAATTGTAAATTGTAATTGCAAATGAACATATTTAAATTGCCTCTCAAATCAAATTGTTCGCTATTAAATTTCCCTCCAGTCGTGTATTGAAAGAGGAGTTTGGCATCAACAGTTTGTTACATATATGCTATTACATAACCTATTTATTCAGAGGACTTATATGACGTTATTCAAAGATACCCCTAAATCAATCAAACATACAATTAATATTCTAACAAGTCTGGGATGAATCAAATTGACAAGAACCGCAGCTTAATTAATTAAATAATTAAGAGAATCTGTCCCAGGCCAACTCCAGCGAGAAAACAAAACTGCAACAATAGACAAATATATTCAGATAACGAAACAATCATCAAACACCGGGCGATGTAGACTTTAAGAACCGACCCAGGACAGTTTAAAATCCAATTACGTTTTTTCGATCCAGCCACGCTAAAGCATAAACGCAGGAAACCTAGTAGGTTGCTGAACATTTTGTTTGAAGCGCTTTTCCTCCGTGGGTCAATCTCTTTGGACAAAGCTGCCACAGGACATACCATCAAAACAGGTCGAGGAAAACTTTCTGCTCGACTTAATACACATTTGTTCTGTGATTTCTGGTCGCTGAATGCATCCGAGCGCCCAATTGTGAATTACTTACAGAATGACACAAACAGGAATCAACAGCAACTGTACAAACTTAATAGACCTACAAAAACTTACGCACGATGTATAATTCCAGACGAAAACTTGACCATAGATTGCAAAACCGGGATTAAAAGCCCAAATATGGGCAGAGGAAACTCTTAATTTACAATCAGGGACGTCATTTCGGGCAGAGGGCAAACGACCTTAACTTGATGCAGCCAATCGTTTTATTATAATTATTAAATACCATCGAGACAGAAAATCGATTTTGTATCGATTTTTCTATCATTTGCAGGCGTAAATATATCCACTAAAATATAATAATAATGATTTCAAATGATAAAGCGCAGACATAATTATTGTCATGCAGTTTGCGCAAGTGGACTAAATGAAAAATGCAGCCAGTTGGTGAAGTTCTACCGCGCTTCTGAAATGTCACCCCTCTGGAAAAAAGAAATGACGTTCCTGTTTATTCATAGACCAATACTCTTTTTGAAAATAATAACTAATGTTTACGAATTGTTTCTGCGCCAATCAGGCACAACCTTTTGGCTCATTGGAGTTCAAAGGACCTCGTTGATAGAGGGAAACGCAGCGAAGGTCCAATGTCGGCTCCAGAACCTTGTGAGTCCGGGCTGCAGAAGTTATTTTTAACGAATTGCTTAGTCATCGTCGGTTGATGACTTGTACATAATTATTTTAATGATAGTGTCACATAAGTCATTAAAATGAATTGAATCGAATTGGATGAAATGGTATTATTTAGGATTGAATTGAGTGGGATTTGAATGGATGGGGTGGAAATGAATTGAATGCGATCTTGAATGTAATCGACAGAAATCAATTATAGGAAAGGACTGGATAAACTGGGAATGAATTGGTTAGACTTTGAAGTTTGATTGAGATTAGACCAAACTGATGATATACTAGACCACAGGAGACTAGATCAGACTAATAGATGTGACCTCTTGAGATCAGATTATCAATCGATCAAATCAGATCCATTAGATCAGAATCATTAGATCAGAATCGTTAGATCGGATCCATTAGATCAGATCCATTAGATCAGATTACCCAGATTGGGGTAGACGAGATAAGAGCCGAGCCTGGGTAGATGGGTCTCTCACGAGGATCCAGCGATGACTGTCCTGAGGTTGGGACTGGAGAAGAAGATGGCGAGGGTGGCAATGACGAGGTAGATGGTAAAGATCCAGAAGCAGAGGCGATCGATCACCATGGCAGCGAATTTCCAGTCGTTCATCTCATCCGTACCAACGTCATCGTCACGAATCTTACGGGTCATGAACTTCAGTTCGTTGAGGATCGCCTGCAGCTCATTACGTGCTCGCCTCAGAGGAGTGCCATGAGTTGGGCACGAGGGGTCGTCCTTGGCTGCTGCATCTGGGGGCAGCACCCCCGATGGAGTGCTTCGACCACCGCTAGAGGACGCTGGGTCGGTTGGGGTGACTCCATCAGCACAGGTTATGACTGCAGTGGTTATGACGTCCGGTTTCTTTGATAAGGGAAGCGAAGGCGGAAGGGGGCTGTGTCCAGGACGAGACATCCGGAGGAGCCATGCTAGCCAACCGCAGATGTACTTCTGTACCTAGAATAACCATCAAATGAACTTGGACAGTTAGTGACATCCAAAAGCAGGCCGAATTTCAAGCAAACACATGAAATCATTTTCTTTCTTTATTATTGATGGTTTTGTATATAACATTAAATAAATAAATGACTAGGCCTATACACCAACAAATCAATCGATCAAAATTAATATTGAGACACTTCAGACCTCTGCTCAAAGGTGCTTTATATATTTAATTGATGGTTCTTAATTCAATCAAACAATCTATGTGAATTTGATATAGCGCCTCTTAAGCATGTAAAACATATGAAATTCATCTTATTTAAGCAGGTATCATATGTATTTCTTTATATATAATGGCTTACATATGACTCCATGTGATGATCAGAAATATTGATCCATGGCGTGGACCAATGTAATCATTTAAAGTTTTTCTAACTAGGCTGTGATAGCATCGGTAATACGAGCGACAGTCTGATTTAAGAGTTTCTAGATGACGTCATATTAAGGTCATGATATGCAAAGAATTGACTCACAAATGGCGGTAGTTCAGTCATTTCAGGTTTCTGGTGGTGAAAACTGAGAACAATGATTGTCACGATGACAGAAATTGTACACATGACCATGACGCATGCGAAATAAACGCCTACAATAAAACGAATAGCACCTTGATTCACACGACGCCTGGCATACATGTAAAATGAATCCCGATCTTGTCTAATGGGATACAATTTCGTAAAACAATCTATGCAGTTATCGCTCGTGACAAGGCGAACTATATCGTGTCATCTGCAATGACTTATTGTCTCGTTTGGCGCTGTATGAACTTTGAGCAACAGGTTAGGTGCAAACACGAATGAAATAGGGCTGAGTTATGTATCTAATATGTGATGGTGGGTATTAAGAACGATGTGTTAATCCATCATCAGATCACTGATCTTGGCCGTAAGTGAACCGTCGCAAATTATCCATAGTGATGGTTTATACATCGACCTCAACAGCCATGTTCGTTAGTGCCACGTTTGGCTCAACACGACTAGTCACCGTAGAGCGACGGAGGCCTAATGAAGGCTAATTGCGGGCCCTGTGAACATGGTAGGAGTGACCGTTAACCCCCAATTTTGATCTAGAATGTTCTCCGTGGAAAGCGAACATTACGAGCGTGACTATTAAATAAAGCCCTGCTTGGCAATCAGCATCTACTTGACAGGTAAAGCTTTGATAAGTCAATTGTGACGTTGCATAGAATTTTTAAAACGTCATCCATTGTTCAGGTCGTGTCGTACCAACTAGAGGAACTGATATGGAGGTCGACGGAACCATTTCAGCCACGATCAGCTGGAAAACGCTGAGGGCCAGCAGAATCGTTATTCCTGAAACGTAAAGAAAGCAAAATATTTTTATGACTTTCTGACATGTATATGAATATATATAATATATATATTATATGTATATATATCAATCAGTTCATTGTTTCCAGCATGAATATGGAAGCAATCAACATGATAGGTAGGTGGCAAACATGAACTGAAAATAAAAAATTTTGTCGGCTTTTTTGCAAGAAATTTAATCATTTACCTTTGCCGTGATGATTCATACGCATAAGATAATCCAATACCGATACTCTCACGTTCAGTTCTGTCATTGGACGAGTCAACTTCAAAGGTCATATGGTCCCAGGATGAATCTACTCCAATGGAGTCTCTAATAATTAGCAGAAGTGCTATTCCCTTAGTAAAAATACACTTCACAGTTCAATTATTCTTAGTGAGAATTATCTCCACCACTCAGTATCCTGGGATAAATCGAACCTGGAGAGTCTATTCAGTCCAACTACGCTGGTCCTCAACTACAGCCTATAACACAGATAAAGATAATTATCTTGACAACGTGCATACGCTGTGTGTTGTCATGGAATTAACTATGTCATAAGTTATTTTGGTAACCGTGGGTAAATATGCGAGGTACACATGCGGTGTTATACCTTTAATATTGTAAAGAAGACGTTAATAATTAGTAACTAAATAACTATATGTATGTCATAAGTTATTAGTCACTATTGGTGTAAGTAGTGAGGTATAAATGTTATACCTTTGAACTTGATAAAAACGGACTGTAATTAGTAGAAACAAAGAGCAATGGAGAATTGAAAACAGCATGTATGAAACCAGTTAATTAGAAACAGACCACACACAACGCAGAAACACGTTTCCTGAAGATACACAAGAAACCCCTCTACTCCAGACTACATTCTGTGGATCGACGATTCTAAAATCTACAGCAACTCAATATCCTCGCCGTATTTCTACGATAAAAATAGGGTCTTATTGGTCCTAAGATCGCGCTCGAGACCTTGAGCTTAATTGAGCGATGCGTTGGGCACAACCTCAAATTGGATTGCGTAAAACCAGATTAGTTTGATTAGATTTATATTTTTAAGACTCGAACCTCCATCGTCACAAACCTAGGCCCACTTTGGCGTTCGTGTCGGGCGGGAGGAGGAACGTAAATAAGGCGAGAAACGAGATGAGAGCGCACGGTATGATGAGGTTGAGGCCGTAGTATAGGGTTCGACGCCTGATGTGTATCGTGAATGTTATGTCAATGTATTCCTCAATACAACAATCGTAGCGAACAACGCTCCGTACTGCAGGAACGTCTACAATAGAAAATAATTATGAACTTCAGGTTCTTTCAACGCTATTCAGGTACAGTTACCTGTGAACGCACAAAATCCTAGGATGCAATTAACCAGACTACGTTAGAATATGATGATGATTGTGATGATGACGACGACGACGATGACGATGACGATGACAATGACGATGACAGTGATGTTGATGATGATGGCAATGATGATGATGATGATGATGATGTTGATGATGATGATGACGATGATGACGATGACGATGACGATGATGTTTACGATTTTACGATGATGATAACGACGACGATTGTGACTATGACTATGATGATGACGATTACGACAATTATGATGACGACGACGCTGATGCCGATCTTGTTGCTGTTGCTGTCGCTCAGCACGATGGGGACGAGAACTCTTGAAGCATCTTGTAGCTTTGGGGATCCTTTCTACCTCGGACGTTGAAACAATAATAATGATGACAAAAATAATAATAACATTGATAGTAACAATATAATAACAATAACAAAATTAAAATAATATAAAAATAAAAATAACAATAATATATATTATAAAACCGTTTGTACTAGAATGAAAAAATGTGACGCCCATCATTTTACGTTAGACTATTTATTTTAGACCTATGTAGAGTTGTAGACCTATCTAGACCTATCTAGACCTATCGGTGTATCTAGAGTAGATGAAAGATTTTCGAATGTGTGTACGACCAAGAACTTCTCATGCTATAGATTAGGGTCAGAGTAGGGTACAGGTTATGTTAGACTTTTTATAACTATCTATATATTTGCATTAAACAATATATAATATGTATCGTATATAATATATATATATAATGTGACCTACCTAGAACTTCCCATTCCCCGTTGATCTGATACGTATCGAGATCGATTTGGTCGCTTCGAGCTGTCAGATTGATTTTGCTTCCATCGTACGTCCACGATCCGAACTTCATCGTGCAGTATTGATCGTCGAAGGGGAACCACCGGATGTTGATTGCACAGGATGAGATGTAGATGCCAAGGGGAACCCAGCTGCAGGACCCATCAGATTTTACGACTATGTTTGTCGGATACTTGCTGTCAATATCTTCGTCCGCACTTAACACACACACAATAGTACACATACGCTTTTATTGTCGTGTACGTAATATGCCTGTTGATCTTTTTCTAGTCTCCTCAGCTAAGTACTTTAACACGGTGAATGCTCATTTTGTCGCAGATCATTTCGTCAGGTTAAACATCCAGAGGGTCAGGTATTATCTGTTTATGCGTCATAAGGGTCGTTTAATGGGTCAAGGCTAGGGTTAGTGAGTTAGCGTCGTTTCTAAAATGCGACGAATTGAACTGCGACGAAATGAAAGGGAACCCTTTAAAACGATGTTGCGAGGGTCAGGCATTGCAAAACCTAACCGCTCCAACATCGTCATTGCCTTCACAGCTCGGTTACTTAGAGTAGACCTATGGCATATTAACATCACTTGGGTTGTATCTACACTCGAGTATTACGGTAATGTATGAAATTTTCAGTTTTTTTGACAACGGTACTAAAGTACTGCTTACACATTTTGAAAGGTTACGGAATATAAGATCAACAGTGTCTACAGACACATATTTTTCGTTTAATTTAAATTTAGCACTATGCCATAGAAATGAGGTTTTTGTGATATCGTCTACATAGACATATAGCTAAAATTATCTCAAGTAATTGATGATAAGTTGTGTTAAGCAATCTATAAAAATTGCAAAGATGGAAAGGGAAGCTCTCCTTTGAAGCCAGCATCAAACTAAAATGTCCATTCCACTCGATCTACTTGGTCAGTCCTGCAATCATGAAAATTGATCTTAATGACAAGTTTATGTGAGTAACGTTTTTCATCTGCTCTCTACAGTCCTGGCGTTAGCCTCCTGCAGGTGTAGTCAGGCAGAGTTTTTCAGCGCGCCTAGGGAAAATGGCTAAAACAGGATCAATTCAATAATTACCCACACACGATTTTAGAATTCTCTTAAATTCCAATCATTCGGCTTTCTTATTTTCATTGACCAATCAAAGAACCAATTTCATGTGGAAACAATCGATGCCTGCTACTAACCTGTTGTACATCAGAATATCAGGAGTCCATATCTTCCCTGAGGGCAAACGAACGCTTTCGACGTTACCGTATTCGCTAGAGTTCCATTTCAGTTTATAATCGATCCAGTCCTAAAAAATCGTGTAATATTGATACACATCTTAGTCTTCTGTACTCATACAACTTAGATCATCTGAATTTGCCTGTATTAAGTGTGAATTAAAATTAAATGAAATATTTAAGTTCAATTGCATCGATTTAAAATCAATTTGTGTTTTGTATGGTAAGTTGCATGCATTAAAATAAATGATTTAACATGTTTACATAATTGAGCCACATGTTCGTAGTCAACATTTCTGTCTTCTCGTCCTAAAACAAAACAATAAAAAAATATTAGCAAATGAATAATCTTTGTTGACGCAGTACAAGCGAGCACGGTTTTCAAAATGATTATGCAAATACATGAGTATAATGATATAATATCATCGCTTAATTTATAACTGATAAACCTCTGTATGATTACAGGGGTAGAATCAACGGATGATAGAAAGTTATTACAGGAATCGAATTCAACTTCGGCAGCCATGCAAGGCGCCATCACATTATGTATCCAATTAACAAACGCCGCCTCCTAGCGAGAAAACAACTAGTCAACTTTATGGATTAGCGGTTATCGAACTCACTTTCTCTGTTCTGCACGCCACGGATCCCCTTCCCAATGTATAAGACACACACACCTACACCCACCTACACACACCTACACCCACCTACACCCACCTACACACACCTACACTCACCTACTCACACACCTACACACACCACGCACCACACACACACACACACTCGACCAGACAATAGTCCTCGAAATGAATGTACCACGTTGACGATAGACTGCAATGAAATTCCGAATTTGACAGCAACGGCGTCTCGTTCATCTTGTACTGGTCGAGCGTAAGGATTGTAGCCTCTCGTAGTGAAGAGGTCATTGATCAACCGATCCTCGTGCCTCCCAGCCTGACAGTCTAAACGTTTAAGAACTGTATATGTATATATTCCATACATGTATAAATATATTCGTTTGTTAGACAAGCTGACACACTGCAGTTAGTTACAGGAAACGAAATTCGGTTGCATAGGGTACGAGTTCCGTTTAATTCTAATTTATCTTTACGCTCCAGCTTTATCAATAGCTTTAGATTTGTAAAAAATTCTTATGATAAAGCACCTATTGTCTTTGGTCGGGAGCCTAAATGGGTGTGACCTAGGGACCAAGCTGTAACATTTCGGTGCAACGGGAGGGAACAGTCGCCGTAGGAAGTGAATCTTTGTCGCCATCACCGTCCGTATTAGACGACCGTCAGCCTCCTCGACCATCTCAGCGTTGGACGCTGCATTGGAGATGAAGTGCAGCCTCTAATCAACACTTATGGCCTATTCTTCCCTATAAAATAACAGCAGTGTCATGGTTAGTAGGCATGTAGAAGTCGTTGGCCGGACTGCTTGGAGTAGCCTCCCATTGGATCCTCGGCTCTTGCCTAGGAACTCTATACCCCATTTTTTTATTTCACTCAGAAATCTGTCTCATTTGGTCGAGATTGGACCTGGAGCACACCTGAGTAGATTTATTGAAGAGGCGCTATGTTATTAAGTTTCATTGATTGATTGATTGATGCGAATGTGGGCGCTATCTACACGAAAAACATATGCTGGGAAAAGTGCCTCTTGTTGAAAATGGCTTCTGTAGCCAAAAACGTTGGCTAACGTGTAGCTACAGAGTTTTAGTTTATCGGCTCTTACGACGGTAGCAGCTTGTTAAACTATTGCAGAGATATTTTACACCGGACACAGGCTTTTATATAGAATTCATATTCCAACAACATACATAGCTAGCAGATTTGGAAAAGGACCTGCATAATGTCTCTACATATTGTAGTGTAATGTAGTATTAATCAATAACCATACACAGGGATATATAAATATATATATATTCTCCTTTGAGGGATTCTCTGAATATATCCTCATCTGAGAATTGCTTTGCGTAACTGTATTCTTCTCTGAGTTATTGCAATAAATATGACACGATAGTAACAAATTAAACCGCGACAGCTCCTACTCATTTTCATTCAGTTGCTAGTACATGTTCAGTGCGTATGTGTGTCTCTGCCAATATGTGTGCCTGTGTGTCTGTCTGTGTATATTTCTGTCTGTCTGTCTGTCTGTATGTAAGTATGCATGTTTGTATGTACATAACACATAGTAATACATACTTGTAGATGAAATTCAATACTCACGATTGTTCAGTAATATGAAAGCAAACAGCAGAGCCGCAATCGTTGAAGCATATTCACTCATTTTGTTATCGATCAAGTTCACCGTCAGTTACATCCACAGGTAACCTACAGATATCCGCTGTACAATTGGCGACGAGTCAGAGTCTAAAATCACACAGTATTTTGCGATAAATTACATTGTCAATGTAATTCTAACGCAAGCCACTAAGGTCTATTATTATCTGTCACCTTGATGATAGAAATATGATTTACTGTTAATTTTAATCGTAAATTTTCAAGTTCAAAGCTGAATGTGAGGCACCGGATTTGTTTGGAAACGAGCGGTTTATTTTGTGGCCGTTGCTACGTGTGATCATCTAATCCATGTCATGAAATATCACCTGACAAGAAGAAGAAAAATCATTTTCCTGCTCTTTGAACCGCAACTCGTTAACCCATCCAACCAAATCGCACGCAGTGGGCCGTTTTCCCGCTGAGCGCTAATCTTGCCTATTCAGCGCTAATCTTTGCCGCATGGAGCGACTACTTAGATTCATCATAACCAGGATGTAGGCTAACACTTCGCACAGCATTGCTACAAAAACATTGTTGCCAATGTAATTCTAACGCAAGCCACCAGCGACGTTATTTTTGGCTTATGGGCTGGGCGTGGATTCGCTACGTTGCAGAAACTGTGCGCATTTATTACCCTGCGCATATACGATATACGGTCGAGTATATATACCAGGCTAACGCAGCAGATGCTAGCAGAACATTGGTATATGCTAAGGCGGCGTGGATGATGATTGTATACAGACACGAGTTCTGACTGGTGCAAGAATATACTGTCGACAGATCCAGTGGCTATACTGAGAGCAAGATTGATCTGCTGTCGGCTGTTGTATATGGCTTCAGAGACAGGCGATAATTAGCACTTCTTTCCTCATCTAATCACTTCATCGGTCTATCGTTTGATCTGCCATGGCTATTCCGCGATCAGTTTTATCTCACACAATCGACCAGCTAAACAATGGTCATCAGCCTCACTGCTTCCATGGTCGACTACAGTAATTGCCTGCTTGCGGAAGTGTAGTCCTGTCCAGCACATGCGATTACTTCGTTCTTTGTTGCCCTTCTCATCTCACTAATAACAATACTAATAATAGTAATAATAATAATAACACCGACTTATATGGCACCGTAAGCACGCAAGGGCGCGTTACATAATTCACCTCTCTGTCCTTATCGCTTGCAATTCCCAATTCGCGGTATACAGTGCGTCCATCGTGTAGCTACTCTGCTTAGTCATATAAGCATTAGGATATCACTCAAGATATCGTATGATCCTGGGTTTTTTCGTGCCTGCAACCGGAAAGTCCCATTGCACCGCGTGTATATAAGGTACAATACAACTGAAATTTGACACAATCAGCTCAGAAGTGCACACACTTATCGAAGGCGCAACTGCAATTGTAATGCAGAGTAATTGTGCTAGAGGGACTTGCTCAAGGTCCCTACACAGTAACTCGGGCCAACACGGTCCCGTGCAAGGGAACCCTAAATGGCTCTGACCCCAAGCTCTGACTGGTGTAAGAATCTTGACCCACAAATTCGTTGAAAATATTAGTTGGATTGAGGTCGTGGGATCACTGTTGAAAAACCTGGACATTAACACATTCGATCTATATACTCAAGAACTCCGTTCCTAAGTAGTCCCAAGCCTGGATAAAGGAGGAGGGCGACGCTAATAATCTTTGTTCTCGCAGTGTCGTTAAACTTAAGCTGCAACTACCTCCTAAATGCTCTTGACCCGGCGGTACCGGAATTTCGAGTGTACGGTTACCGGGATAAGAGTGCATTCGAGACTCACCAATCGCCGAAGGGGGTCTAAATATCGCAGTATACTTGTGGATGATCTACAAATGACCTTGACGTAATAATGGACCCTCTAGAGTTTAGAATAACGATTAGCAGAGACACACTTGCAATAATTGTGTAAGCATGACGTGAACTTCGATCTTGAGAGGGTGGGACTGGTATGTTACTTTCGAAAACGTACACATATATGGCCTATTAAAACGCAGACTGCATGTCAAGAGACCCTTCACTCTTCCAGTCAAATTTGACTCGTATCCATATACCTCACGACTTCGTCTCCAAATTCCGCTGCTACCTAATCTTTACATTCTTTGCATTTATTTACTTATTTAGCTCCTTCATAGCGCACCGAGGCATTTAACAGCAAGCTCATCAGCATTCTTTGCATTGTTGTTTAGGGGTATAAGGTTGGAGATGAAGGTGACTGACTCGTTTGTTTACTATCCTCTATAGAAACTCAAAAGCGTAGTTAAGAAATGATTAGAGCCTTCCAACATCAGGGCATATTTATGACATAGGCCTATCGTTGACGGAGGGCGATATTCCAGAAACGGATATGATGAGACATCCATCCAGGTATCAACATGGCTCGGTCATATTTAATTGCGCTATATCATATATTGTGTTAATGAACGCAGGTAGGCTATCACTTCTAATAATGAACTGCAAGTAATCATAATCGTAACCGTAATCTTAATCTCCAAACTAATAGAGCACTACTCGAAAACCAAGAGCATGGCACCAGCTTACGGACAGGCGTTGTATTGAGTTATATTGTGAGATAATTGAACTTATTTATTTATGTATTACCGAAATTTGATACCGCTTTTCTTCCAAAATTATTTGCTCAGAAATGCATACACACGCCTCGACGGCGCAGTTGCATTTGTACTGCAGAGCAATTGAGTGCGAAGGACTTGCTCAAGGTCCCTACACAGTGACTCCCCGGACGAGGATCGAAACCTCTCACTCAGCGCACACTAAACGTTACTGGCTAACCGCTCTAATCGATCGGCCACCGTGCCACAACCTATATAACTCCCTTAGAAATTATGTCCTAATATATGGCAACTTAAGTCAAGTTCGACTCCTGTTTAACTCCCCATCATCTGTTTCTTCTGTAGCCCTGGAATCGAACAGCGTTCTGTCAATGTGAGAAAATCTTTATTTCTATGCATCTGAACGATCTTATAGCAAAACCCAACAGATAGCCTAAGATATATAAATACTAGCGAACACACTTAAGATGAACTCTTTTGCTTTATATAGCTGATTCTGATAAGAATCTACATGGTAAATATACCTATCTGAAAACAAGCTATAACGTCTCTTCTGTATGAGCCATTTTGTCAAAAGATAGCGTTAAATATTGTGTTACATTATTCTACGTAGGCCTAAAATGTTTATAACTGCGTGACTGTCACATTCACCAGATGGCTATTAGCTTTCTTGGAATCCATGTCGCTAAGAGACGTATGATTTATAAAATAAGAGTAAATCCTCGAAATGTAACCGTTTATTGAGCGAGACTCAAAGAACACGAAACCAGTCTGTGCAGCTAAGGCCGAAAGTTCGGCCTAAACTCCACGGAAAAATTACTTCTGTGACCGAAAGTGTTTTGTATATGTCTAAAAACGGCACTAACCCTAACCCTGACCCTAAACGACCCTCAGGACGCATACAAATTTGATATGGTTTTAACAGCGCGCATGAGCAGAGGTCTTCGAGCGCTAAATTTTGTATGGGAAGTAAATTTTTCGTTTGCTTTTGGACCGAACTTTCGGCCACAAAGATTTATCCTTTTATTTTTATATTGTGCTAAGACCATTTGTGGTAGACCTATAATACGATAGGTCAAAGGTTAAATGTCATCAGGTTATTAGTTCAGGCATAAGTTCACAGGGACGTTCCGAATCGAATTGCCAAACGACTAATTGTCAAGTCGTGAGAATATGTAATAATATTAATCAGCTTATATCATATGACTCTGTTGCTTACTCTTGTCGAGTGGTTTGCCTATGTCAACGTAATCCAGTGCGTGTATGCCCCTATGTCTTGCTATCGGCCTATGCAATCCAGTAATGTAATGCATTCTACTGCCTACTGTATACACTGGCAGACAAATGTGTGAATTAACTTGCGCACAGAAATGGTTATAAAATGAATACATAAAATAAATAGACACGTATATTATATGACTTGAGTCTTCTGAATAACTGTATGTGCGCATGTATGTATGAATGTATGTATGTATGTGCGTATGTATGTATGTATGTACATGTACGTATGTATGTATGTATGTGCGTATGTATGTATGTGCGTATATATCTAGACACTTGACTGCGGAATTAACTGTATGAATATTACCAAGTGTGATACATATTTCACATTATCTGAATTTCTATGAAAATAGGAATCGTAATCTCCTAATTTCTACGGCGCTATTCTAATTCTGAGTGAAGGGCACCAGCTTATTCACGGAAGGACTGTCCAAAGATCGATGTCTAGTAGAAGTCCGAACCCAGTTACAAGAACGACCAGAGAGAGAGACAGACAGAGAGAGACAGAGGAGAGAGAGAGAGAGACAGAGACAGAGACAGAGACAGAGACAGAGACAGAGACAGAAACAGAAACAGAAGCAGAGAGACAGAGACAGGGATAGAGACAAAGACAGAGAGAGAGATAGACAGAGATAGACAGACAAAGACACAGACCCAGACACAGACATACAGATACAGACAGACAGACAGACAGAGATCCCCTAGATGCGATGATTCTACCAGATGAGATTCTATTCTGTTGAAATCTTACTCCAGAACCTAAATTCTAGAAAGTAAACATGATAAGCAGTGATAATAGTAAAGTGCGCAGTTTAGACAGCGAACACAGGAAGGACTGTTGTTTTTGCCTGGCCTTGATTCTAACTCGGCCTATAGGCAATAAATCTGACCCGAATAGCAAGGCCATTAGATTTAGTAGCAAGCGGAATACAATTATACATGATGACAGTTGACCCCGATTATATTTATTGACATGCTTTCAAGATTGACTGCCTATATTATTGTTGAGTGTAGACCACTCAGAAGTGGTCCATTCATCCGTGCATTCATTTATGCATTTATTCATTCGTTCATGCATTCTGTCCCACAATAGAAACTTCAAAACTGCAGAGCATGAATCTGTTTCGGAAGTTGAGGGCAGTAGTAGGCCTACTGAGGTCCGAATCCTCAAAACGAAGAACTACATGTGCAGTATTTCCACTTTCCACCCTCCGTCTCGGTTTCTATCCCGCTGCGTTGTTGTGGCGGTGATAGATACTGTCCTCGTAGTATTATTTCGGTACTCTTCTGTTGGGGAAAGGGTTTCCTATTTTATCTACCATCGTTGATGCAGGTCTTGGCAAAAGGTACCTGTATTCTTCCATGCGTCCTATAATTAAAGCGTGGCTCATTACGTAATCTCTCATTCTCTTCTTCTTCCATCCTGGACTCGCAACTTATCTTACCGATATCATGGTCTCGCAGTATCGGAGTGGTTGAGCCGTGGCTCTACAAAAAGTAGATACTGTCGGCCCTAAACAGTAGGATTCGTGTTTTGGACCACGGCATCCTCGATCATTTATCGGGCGCTCTATAATTGTGTCGGTTTCATAGTCAGCTTGCCTTTTCT